>OV049924.1:236820823-237420823 GCA_920104205.1 Eupeodes latifasciatus
ACCCGTAGCGTGATGGTTAGTGCGTTGGACTGTCATGCAAGGGGTCTTGGGTTTAATCCCTGCCTGTGTCACCTAACTTTTTTCACGGTACTGCCTCTTGCGAGGAATTGACAAATCCTCCAAGAGTAATTCTTGTCATGAAAAGTGCTTTCTCAAATTAGCCGTTCGGATTCGGCATATAAACTGTAGGTCCCTACCATCTCTGACAACATTACTCGCACACAGGAATGGTTGAGAGTTGTAAGTCACTAGGCCCTGGTTCTTCATGGACTGTTGCGCCACCTAATTTATTTATTTATTTATTATTATTATTACGAATTGCTATCTGGATCATCATCTTACTCATAATGCAACAAATCTATATCTCCTCTTTAATTTCTACCTGAACTAAGTACATATTTCACTTAAACTGATATCATCTTCTACACTAAAATTGACCCCTTTAAAAATTGTAAGGTATTGTATACCCCAAATTTTCTGAAAAGCGCTTTGGAAATTTTGACAACTAGGTCGTGAATTATTTCCGTTAGCACTCTTAATCATACCGACAAAATTTTCCAAACAATCCTGATTCAAATGACTCACTCGGGTAAAAACTCAAAACTGGATGAGTGAAGCTGTTCGCAAAGTGAGTGAATGAATTGAATATTTTAAACCCAGCCTTTTATAAAGTAAAACTTATTGGTCACATCTTTGCCGCCTCAATCATTGGTAATAACGCAAATGGATTTAAGAAGATTTAAGAAGACATAGGCAAAAGGTTAGACATTCTTTTTGTTTGTCACTACCTGTAAATCCTGCCTGCTTCTCTTGTTGGGCTGTTTTTTTAGAAGAATTAAAAAGGTCAAAAAGATCTCCTAAAAATAAAATAAATGTTGAAGTTTGAAGCATAGTTTGAGTAATATGACTATATTTTGAAATTATTTTAAACGCGACGTGAACAGTATTGCTAAGAACCTGCTTTGCAAGAGGAACTTCAATTTTTTGCAAATTATTTATCCATACATATATGGTCTTGAGTCAACCTGGGACATAATTGATATTCATTTGCACAGTCGACATCGTACAAACAGATAATATCGGTTCATGATGTTCTGTCCTGTTTTGCAAAAATTATATGATTTTGAATAAGACAATTTCGAGCATTCTTTAGTAAATGCGGAACATCATAAAAAAGAATGTTTTGGAACTGTTGACTTCAAAATACGGATTTTCGGGGCTGATATCTAGCACGCTGGTAAGCCTCTAAAGTTCGACTTGGTCGCAAACGAACTACACGTTACATAAATTGTCCTCTTGCAATAACGTAGGGATGGCGTTGAACAAAAGTTTTTTTTTTTTAACGGACGGGGAACAACTATTCCTAAGAAAGAAATACCCAAGAGGATGTTTCCATCTCTTTGCTATACCTTGCTGAAGTGTGACTGGGGGCCTGTCTAGTCGTGCAGTACGTACCATATATAGTGGACTATTTGTGGCTTGTGCCACATTTGGTGCCACTGTGTGGTACGATGTTGCTAAGATAGTGACAGGCAGAAGCAAAATCCTCACTTGCCAGAGGATAATGCTCCTCGCTTCACTTCGCGTCTGTAAGACTGTCTCTACCGAAGCCTTACAAGTGTTGGCTGGT
The DNA here is from genome assembly GCA_920104205.1 of Eupeodes latifasciatus. NCBI lineage: Eukaryota > Metazoa > Arthropoda > Insecta > Diptera > Syrphidae > Eupeodes > Eupeodes latifasciatus. The sequence continues at coordinate 236,822,454 of OV049924.1, forward strand.
GTGCCTCCTCTTGACCTGGAAGTGATACAGCAAAGTATTGCTGGCAGGTTAAGGAGGCAGCAGCAACTCCCAGCACCTGACTGGGAGGAATGCGCGGGAGCTCAAGTCTGTCAAAGCGTGAGCTTAAGGTTCTTCTGAGGGGATGTGTGTTCTGTGACTGCCCATGGCTCCTTGAACGCTTTCTTGTGTGAGAGGACCTTGGCTAGCTCGGCGGAATGCGCGTGTGGAGCTGCGAGAGAGGACTGGGAGCATGTGCTATTTGAGTGTCCGCGATATGCCCGTTTCAGGGATCTCCCTGCTATGGGTGTTCAGTCTAGTTTCGACTTTCGAAGTGAACAGATCAGTGTGTCAGTAAGTTCTTAGTGAGTGATTGATTGGGTAAGAATTTTGATAAAGAATAATATAATAATATATAATGGAAGAAGGGTGCTCCAATGGGTGCTCCGCTGACGACATGGTCGGTTTAACCACCGATCTGGAGTCGGAATCGGAGTCTGGTGCTCCGCTGTAGGAGTTCAAAGCTCCACTAGTAAGACTGAAGTTCATGAAGGATGCTGATGGTCAGGTGGTGGCGAAGACCAATCCCAAGAAGAAGAGAGGCCGAAAGCCCAAAGGAAGGGCCAAGGGACAAGCTTCAAGGTCTAACTCGGAGTCCATGGCTGAGGATTCTGCCTCCGTGGTGGAGAAGACCGTGGCCATGGACACTGAGGAAATCAAGACCGCCAGAACAAGGAAGCGACGGGTTTAGAAGTCTTTAGACTCAATTTCGCCAGAGCCGAATTGTCCAAAGGTGCTGGTCTCAGAGGAGGCTGGCAGAGGAGCTGGATGGTGCTGGTGCTGGAACCATGAATATGGGTGCTGTGGTGGCCGATGGACCAGATGGAGCTGGGTGCTCCGCTGGTGTTTCGGTCCCAGATGGGGGACTTGATGTGTCGGATGGTGTTGCTGTTGCTGCTGCTTCTGCTGTGGCTGCTGATAAGGGCGCTGGTGATGGTGGTATTGCTGCTGTGGGTGGTAATTTGGCTGATAGAGGTGTTGGGGATGTGGGTGTTGCTGCTGTGGTTGGTGGTGCTGCTGCTGTAGACAATGATGATACCAGAGAGGATAGTGTTGTTGCTGCTGTGGGTGGTGCTGTGGTAGATGGAGGTACTGGGGCTAATGGTGTTGCCGCCGTGGTTGGTGGTGCTGCTGCTGGTTTTTGTGGTGGTGCTGTAGGTGGTGCTGGGGAAGATGGTGTTGCCGTTCTGGTTCGTGGTGGTGCTGTGGTTGGTGGTGTTGCCGCTGTAGTTAGTAGTGCTGCTGCTGTTGTTCGTGGTGGTGCTGGGGTTAAGGGAGGTGCTGGAACCAATGCAAATGGTGTTACTGCCGTGGTTCGTGGTGGTGCTGCTATGGTTGGTGGTGCTGCTATAATTGGAGGTGATACTAGTGCTAGTGGCATAGTAAAAGGGGCTGCTGCTGAGGCCAGCATAAAAAAGAAGAAGAAGAAGAAGAAGAAGGTGACTTCCGCGCCGGAGCCAAACGTAGGCGAAAGCCTTGAGGAGCGTTTGGGCCTTACAGCTGTAATGACAAGGTGTGCGGAGGTCAAGAAAAGGGTAATCAGCCTTATTGCAGATTACCCTTCAGCGGCGGGAAGGCTGACTGAGGTCTTGGCGGCCTACGACGAGCTCATATTGGGCTTGTCGGGGGCCAACGAGAGGCTAAGGGGACGCCTTGAGGAGAGGGCTACCTCCACCAAGGGGTTGAGCATGAGGGTGCAGCAGGATAAAACCGAGGTGCCTTCTGGGCCTCCCAGATCATTGGGGGTCCCGGTAGGCATCGCAGTGGCTGAGCGCCCCTCGTTTGCCCAGGTTGCCAGTTCGGCTACGGTGTCGGACGGCTTGATTGTCGCAACACAGGCCAAACTCCCTGATGTTGCCCCAGTTAGGCCGGCCGAGACGTGGTCGGTAATTGTAAAAGGGAAGAAAAACGAGACATCTGGCATGGTGAAGAAGAGGGTAGAGGAGGAACTGGTGCCTGCGGTGGGTGTCAGGGTGCACACTGTGCAGCCGGGCAAGGATTGCAGTGTACTAGTTTGCACTCCCTCCCTGGCGGAAAGGGATGCTTTCCTGGGGCACAAGAAGCTCCAGAAGGCAGGCTTATCAGCGGAGGTAAAGAAGGGCCGACAGCTTATTGTCCGAAGCGTGGAGAAGAGGATCTCGCCTGAGGATTTCCTTGGTGAGCTGCATAAACTTAACTTATGCAAGCTTACCAGGGAGGAAAGGGAGGTTTCTCTCTCTACGCCGTGGAAGGTAAGTGAAGGACGACATAATGTCGTCCTTAACTGTAGCCTCAGGGTTGCAGGTTTACTCCTTGGAGATGGGGGGTGCTATATTAAGCACTTCTCGTTCTCCATCAGGGAGAAACCTGTGGTGGAGTGGTGCAACCGCTGTTTGGGCCTGGACCATTTTGCGTACAGGTGTAGGCAGAAGGAGTCGGTGTGCTGGCGGCGGTGTGGTCAGTCGGGCAATTCGAAGCGCGATTGCGACAATGCCATACATTGTCGTGATTGCGACTTCCGAGGAAGCCTGGCTGGTCACTTTATGCTGAGCATGGACTGCCCTGTCTATGCTGAGGCGGTGGCCAGGGCGAGCAACAGGCACTAAAATGGCAGTTAAATTAATACAATTTAACTGTCAGCGTGCCAAGGCAGCAATGGATGATTTGGGGCAGTTGATGTGTGAGTCACAGTGCAGTTTTGCGCTGTTCCAGGAGCCTTACACTGTTAAAGAACAGGTGAGGCGCCTGACGGCCCATATGAAGTCGTACACAGACGACAGGGGCCTTGCCGCTGTCGTTGTGAACGACAAAGCAACTGTGCACTCACTAATCGATCGGAGTGAATGGGGTGTGTGTGTAAATGTCGAGGGTAGCTTTGGTAGACTGATTTTATGCAGTATTTACTTTAAGCATGCCTTAGACATTGAGCCATACATTGCTTACCTTGATGTGTTGCTTTGGATTATTGGGAATGAAGCTGCGATTTTTGGCATCGATGCTAATGCGACTTCCCCCTTGTGGTTCAGCAAGAGTCCGGTTAATGTGCGTTCTGACACTTCCGGCTCTCGCAGGGCTACAAGAGGAGAGTTGCTAAGCGAATGGATAGCCTCCAACCGCATAGGCGTTCTCAATGAGCCGAGTGACTTGTTCACCTTCGACAACGCAGATGGGTGGAGTGACATTGATGTGACCCTGGCAAGTATGCCAGCGCTTCGGAGGTTCGACTCACACTGGTATATCCGGCGTGCTGAAGGAGTGAGTGATCACGCTCTTTTACAGATCGAGCTCACTCCCTCCGTAGGTGTTCCGGATGTCGGTGTGGGTCCTGGTGAGAAGCGTTGGCTTCTCAGAGGTGTTGATTGGGAGGTATACCGAAGAGAAATTGCGAGAAAGGTCACTTCAATGTCCCTGGACGCATTTGAGCGGTTATGGGTGGATAGAAAGGTGGCATTGTTGGATGAGTGCGTGTGGGTTGTCAACGACCAACTTTTCGAGAGACACCGTTTGGTCAATCGAAGAAAAGTGAAGTGGTGGACACCCGAATTGAATGGGAAGCGTATGCAGGTGAGGAGGTTGCGTGAGCACTTCCAAACCTGTAGACGTCGCGGGCTGGCAGACTTGGAGCAGTCAAGACTTGCCTACCGGCAAGGTCTGGCTGACTACAAAAGGATGCTTGCCCGCAGTAAGTATGAGAACTGGAGGGCCTTCGCGGACGAACACCATGATGACCCTTGGGGTCAGCTATATCGTGTTTGTCGGGGAAGGAAAGCTCCAGAGATCGGTTCCATCCAGGATGGAGGTGTCTTGCTCACATCCTGGAGGGAGTGTGCGACTGCCCTGATGAAGACCTTCTTTCCCAGGGGGGTTCAGTCGGAGAGTCTGCCTCCAGACTCACCTCCTGCATTCCCTATGGTGACGGAGGGTGAAATTGGTAGTGCTGTAGCTAGACTTAAATCGAGGAAGTCACCGGGTTTTGACGGACTGACCGGAGAAATGGTGAAAGCGATTTGGATGGCAGTACCTGAATACCTGATGGCTATTTAATCGAGCGTCAGGGAGAATTATTTTCCCCTGGAATGGAAGTGTGCTAGGGTGATAGTACTTTTGAAGTCTAACGATAGGGTGAGGACTAATCCTAGATCCTATCGTGGCATCAGTCTCCTTCCAGTACTTGGAAAAGTGCTGGAAAGGGTCTTGGTGGACAGACTGATGGAGTGCATCCCCGAGCAGTCACCATTTCAGTTTGGTTTTAAAGCAGGGCGTAGTGTCGAAGATGCGTGGTTGCTCGTTAGGGACTCCGTTGGTAGGTCAGTCGATAAATATGTTCTTGGCATATTTATCGACTTCCGAGGAGCGTTCGACTACCTGGACTGGGCCAGTGTCGAACGGAGATTGGTGGAGGTAGGTTGCAGGGAGATTGCTATCTGGAGGAGTTACTTCTCTGGAAGGACTGCTCGCGTTGTCTGTCCCAATGACTCCGTGACGGTAGGAGTAGAGAGGGGATGTCCGCAGGGGTCCATTGGGGGACCATATATTTGGAACCTAATGATGGATCCCCTGCTACAGCGCCTCTCCTCCTGGCAGTCGTACTGTAAGTGCATCGCCTATGCTGATGACCTTCTTGTCCTTGTTGAAGGCCAGTCTCGAGCTGCGCTGGAAACCCGTGGCACGGAGGTGATGGGCATGGTAGGTGCATGGGGTACGAGTGTTGGGGTTGAGGTGGCTGTAGAGAAGACATCTATAATGCTTCTTAAAGGCATCCTATCAAGAAATAGGAATCCAGTTGTTAGGGCTGGTTGGGTGAGCCTGAAATATTTGACGGAAGTCAAATATCTTGGAATCACGTTTGGAGAGAGGATGAGCTTCTATCCTCACATAGATCGGGTGAGGGCGAAGCTCACCTCTCTTGTGCCGGCAGTTGGCAGGATGTTGAAGTGTGACTGGGGCCTGTCTAGTGGTACAGCACGTACCGTATACAGTGGACTATTTGTGGCTTGTGCCACATTTGGTGCCACTGTGTAGTACGATGTTGCTAAAACAAAGACAGGCAGAAGCAGACTCCTCACTTGCCAGAGGATAATGCTCCGGGCCTCACTTCGCGTCTGTAAGACTGTTTCCACCGAAGCCCTACAGGTGTTAGCAGGTGTGCCTCCTCTTGACCTGGAAGTAATACGGCAAGGTATTGCTGGCAGGTTAAGGAGGCAGCAGTAGTTCCCTGGGAGGAATGTGCCGGAGCTCATGGGCTTTCAAAGCGTGAGCTGAAGATTCTCCTGAGAGGAAGTGTAGTCTCCAGATGGCAATCTAGGTGGGACGAGAGTGAAAAGGGGAGGACCACATGTCGGTTCCTCCCTGATGTGGGAAGGGCGTCGGAAAGAGAGCACCTAGACTTCTCACTCCTCACGGGCTTCTTGTTGACTGGCCATGGCTCCTTGAACGCTTATTTGTGTGAGAGGACTGTGGTTAGTTCATCGGAATGTGCGTGTGGAGCTGCGAGAGAGGACTTGGAGCATGTCCTAGTTGATCAGGGATCTCCCTGCCATGTGCGGACAAATGACGTCTGGGACTTCAGTCGTGTTCTTTTCGCGAGGAACACGATTGTTAGTCTAGCCATCTTTGCTGATAGAGTCTTTCAGACTCGGCGGCTGTAGTGGCACTCTGTTGGTCCTTGTGGTAGACACTGCCGGGCGACAAGGGGTTCCCCCAGCGCTGGTCCTGTAGGCATGACAAGACTTTGTAGGAAGTCTTGAATGATTGCTCAGGGTCAGCATGGGGCATAGTACAGTTCGCAGCTATGTTCCTTCGGGTCTCCTGGTGCTCTGCCAGGTAGAACTCTTTCGAGTCCGTATTCCCTGGGGCTCCTTCCATTGGATTCTGGGCGGGAGGGTGGCTTTTCAGTCCTATCTTGACTCAGAGCTCACTGGTTGGTATTCCGAGTGGGTCTCTTGAGAGTTCGCAACTCCTCGAGCAATGGCTGGCAGATGGTTTGAGCGGGTGAGGGGCTTCACAGGCCTCAGCCTGACTTTTGCACTGTCAGCTATTGCTCTTCCAGCTTATAATGCCATGGTGAGAGCGCCTGTTGTCCCAGATTCTAATCTGGACAATGGGGCAGGATCCATGGCATGTGGGTAAGGACTGACAGTTGCTGGAGCGGGTGGGGGGCTTCACAGGCCTTAGCCTGACTCCGGCACTGTCAGTTGTCCTGGGAATATAGTACCTTTGCTATGGTGAAAGCGCCTATTGTTCCAGGTGAGAACCTGGACAATGGGGCAGGATCCATACTATAAGGACAAGCTTGGTGGGAGTGCCTGACATGTGTGCTTGGATTACTTGGGTGTGCATAGCGACTGCGACTGTGCGCGAACTATCCAGTTGCAACCGGTAGTAGTAGTTTTTGTGTTGTGTTCTGTTGTAGTGTTAGCCGGGCGTCGTCGTTTTTGGGAACTCGCAGCATGGATGAGTGCATGCGATGTTTGTTCGTGCTCCCCATCAGGGGGTTTCTGTTGATGGCTTGAACGGCTTGGCTCGCACATGCTTCGAGCCTGTCCGTTGAGCTGTCTGGGTGCAGGATGAAAACAGGGTGAATTAAGTGCGGGAGGTATGCACACTCGGTTGTGGTTTCCTCCTCGGCCTTAAGACGGGGTGTGCATGCTTGAGGTTGCTAGGCCTCGAGTCTTAAGGGACTCATCTAGAAGTGACCTCCCTACAATGCATACTGTTCCATATCTGGTACAGATAAAATAAACAAGTCTCCTTATTGTTTAAAGATACATAGCGACATCTATTGACCGAGGGAATATTTTTTACGCCCTTAGCACCGATTTACTAATGACAAATGTATGCACTAGATGGCGTAGCTATCGATAGATATGGGTTCGTACAGAATTTGAACGATCGATTTGAATTCGTGGTTTACGTAAATTGAAAAATTTATATAAAATAGTTCTAACAATATTTCTAAGTGGAAAAAAATAAGGTAACATAGGAAATAGTGTATACTAAACGAGGGTAAGTTATTTTTTTTGAATTATTACTGTTTTATGTACTAATATACCTACTTATTTAAACGTTCCATATATGGTACACCATGCATTAGTTCACTTTAAAAAAGTTGTTTTGGTTGGATTTTACTACAGATAATGGCGAAGAAGGTACTATCTAATGAGATAATTGAGCAGTATTTAGATATACCTTCGGGGAGCGAAGACGGCTAGACTTTTCCAGTGCGGAAAGTGATGATGACATGGCGAAAATCAGAGAAAACTTGGACCAAATGACTGCAGATAGTGCCTCTGAAAATGATATTGAGCCTACCAGAATTTCAGAGCCAAGTACGTCATCACGCCAAAGTAGAAGTTTATTCACTATGCCAGTTACCAGAAATCGGATTTCAAATAAGAATACGTCTGATAAAAGAAAGAAAAGAAATCTAATTTGGAAAAAGAAGTCTTTACAGGCTAACCATCCCCAATTTTCTGGACATACAGTTTTAGAGGCGCCAATCACAACTATCGATACTCCATTGCAATATTTTTTATATTTTTTTGATGATGACCTACTAACCCACATAGTTGAAGAAATGCATAAATTCAGCATCCAAAAAGACCCATCTAAACCGTTCTGTATCACCACATACGAATTAAAAAAGTTTTTAGGTATATGTTTGCTTATGAGCATTGCACCATTGCCTAATATACGGATGTACTGGGAATCTGAGTTAGGTATACCTTTAGTAAGAGAGACTATGACCGTGAATCATTTTGAGAAGATAAGACAGTTCCTGCACTTCAACGACAATTCCTTACAAGTACCATCATGTCATCCAGGACATGATCGCCTCTATAAAATAAGGCCAATACTAGAAAGTCTAAAAAAGAAATGCCAGAGTATACCTAAGAGGGAGACTTTATCAGTGGACGAACAGATGTGCGCAACGAAAGCTGCAAATTTCCTACGCCAATATCTTCCCAACAAACCGCACAAATGGGGATATAAGCTTCTCGTGCTATGTGACGATAAAGGCATAGCATACGACTTCGAGATATACTCTGGAATGGAAAATAATTCTGACTTTAGATATGCTAATGAGCCTGACTTGGGTGCAAGTAGTAATATAGTAGTCCGCCTAGCACGAACTATTCCGAGATACCAACAATATAAATTATTTTTCGATAATTACTACACTTCAGCTGAACTTATTTCATTCCTTTCGAAACAAGGTATCCAGTCACTGGGAACGGTCAACAAAGGTCGACTAGGCAAAAATTCTTTCCCTGAAAGACTTGAAGAGTACTAAAACAGAACGAGGCCATTCAGAAGAATGGGTAGCTGATGTAGATGGCACGGAAGTTGGCACAGTGATGTGGTATGATAATAAGCCTGTTGTTTTGTCCTCGTCATTTGTAGGTCAACAGCCCATTGAAAAGGTTAACCGATATTGCAAAAAACAAAAAAAATAAATTCAAGTGGATTGTCCTAAAATAGTAAAAATATATAATCAGCATATGGGGGGAGTTGATTTATTGGACTCCTTTCTTGGGAAGTACAAAATAAAAATGCGCACTAAAAAATGGTATCTACGGTTCTTTTACCATTTTCTACACATTGCCACCATAAATAGCTGGCTACTGCACAAGAGGGTGGGAGAACAAAAGAATGAACCAACTTTGATTAAATTAAAAGATTTTAAACTGGAAATAGCTAAAAGTCTTTGTATGTGTGGTCCATCATTACAAAGAAAAAGAGGAAGACCGTCTTCTGCTATAGAAGACATGATTGAGAAGAAGAATAGAAGAAATGCAGCAATCCTTCCCCCTCGAGATGTCAGATTGGACAAATTTGATCATCTTCCTATATGGAGCGAGAAGAGACAACGCTGTAAATATCCACAATGCAAGGGAAAAACGTATATATTATGCGAAAAGTGTCGTGTTGAGTTGTGTTTGAACAAAGACAACAATTGTTTTCATAAATTCCATCAATAAGTAGAGCTATTGTTATTATGAAACTAAATATATGATTAATTTCATTGTTCCTAATTATGAGCTTAATATTTATGTTAATGCATACTGTACCACATATGGAACAGAAATGAAAAAAATAAATATCTTCAAAATTAATAAGGTTTGTTATTTTCATCATTTATTATCTCTAGACACTATTAAAAAACCACAAATATTTTATTGACAACATTTAAAAAAATCATGCATTCTAGGGTTAACGGTTGCGAAAGCTCCACCGGAAGCTATATTCTGGTACCACAGGAGACAGGAGCCCCTGGGCCCGGTCGTTTCTGGTGTCTCATTGTCACTGGTCGGCCGGGTCCAGCCTGTCTGAGAGGTAAACCCCCTTGTGGGAGTATCGTGGTGGCTGTGGTTACCCAACAATCGCGGGAACGAATGGTATCCAGGGTTTCTGCCAACATCTAGGAATCCTGGGTACAAGAGGCGTTAGATAGGTCTCGCTCCTCAGCAAGGGGTGTGAACATGCCTTAACATGTTCACAGAATTGTACCGGGGAAGCGCAAGTTTTCCTTGGGCGCTGGTCGACGCTTTCCTTCGACTCCGATATTGTGGGTAGGCCCACCGTGGAATTAAGCCGTAACAGGCAGGTGTCCACGTAAAGCTTACTCGATAGTGCTATGGGTGTTGTGCGGACAGATGACGTCTGGGACTTCAGTCGTGTCCTTTTCGCGAGGGACACGATTGTTAGTCTAGCCATCTTTGCTGATAGAGTCTTCCAGACTCGGCGTTTGTAGTGGCAGTCTGTTGGTCCTTGTGGTAGACACTGCCGGGCGATGAGGGGTTCCCCCATTGCTGGTCCTGTAGGCATGACAAGACTTTGGAAGTCTTGAATGATTGCTCAGGGTCAGTATGGGGCATAGTGCAGATCGCGGCTATGTTCCTCCGGGTCCCCTGGTGCTCTGTCAGGTAGAACTCTTTTGAGTCCGTATTCCCTGGGGTCCCTTCCATTGGGTTCTAGGCGAGAGGGGAATTTTTAAGTTCTATCTTGACTCGGAACTCATTGGTTATTTCCGGGTGGGTCTCTTGAGAGTTCGCAACTCCTCGAGCAATGGCGGGCTCGGTTTGAGCGGGTGGGGGCTTCACAGGTCTCAGCCTGACTCTGGCACTGTCAGCTATTGCTCTTCCAGCTTTTATTGCCATGGTGAGAGCGCCTTTTGTCCCAGGTTATAATCTGGACATTAGGGCAGGATCCATGGCATGTGGGTAATGACGGGCAGTTGTTGGGGCGGGTGGGGGCTTTACAGGCCTCAGCCTGACTCTGGCACTGTCAGTTGTTGTTTATATAGTACCTCTGCTATGGTGAAAGCGCCTTTTGTTCCAGGTGAGAACCTGGACATTAGGGCAGGATCCATAGCGTAAGGACAAGTGAGGTGGGGGTGCCTGACATGTGTACTTGGATAACCTGGGTGTGCATAGCGACTTCGCCCTGGGCGTGAACTAATCCAGTTGTAACCGGTAGTAGTTGTTTTTGTGTTGTGTTCTGTTGTAGTGTTGGCCGCGCGTCGTCGTTTTTTGGGAACTCGCAGCATGGATGAGTGAATGCGATGTTTGTTCGTACTCCCCATCAGGGAGTCTCTGTTGCCGGTTTGAATGGCTTGGCTCGCGCTTCGAGCCTATCCGTTGAGTGTCTGGGTGCAAATAGGGTGGTACAGGTGGGGGAGGTGTGCACACTCGGTTGTGGGTTTCCTCCTTGACATCTAACGGAGTTTGCATGCCTGAGGTTGCTAGGCCTCGAGTCTTAAGGGACTCATCTAGAAGTGACGTTAACGGTTGCGAAAGCTCCACCGGAAGCTATATTCTGGTACCACGGGAGACAGGAGCCCCTGGGCCTGGTCGTTTCTGGTGTCTCATTGTCACTGGTCGGCCAGGTCCAGCCTGTCTGAGAGGTAGGCTCCCTTGTGGGAGTATCGTGGTGGCTGTGGTTACCCAAAATCGCGGGAACGAACGGTATCCAGGGTTTCTGCCAACATCTAGGAATCCTGGGTACAAGAGGCTGTTGCAAGGAAAGAGGAGGTTAGGAGGTGGGTGAAGTGGAAGGGTAGGATAAGGATGAGGTAGGGAGAAGTCATAGGAAGAGTTTGGAAAGGGTAGGTTAGAATGTTAAGCCCAAAATTGTTGGTCGATTGTCGACTTCAGGTCATCTCATGTACATGTCCGCTCCGCTACCCTCGACACCCCTGAAACGAAACTTAAACTGTCATTCTTTCGCTTTTGCGAAACATAAAAAAACTATCTTTTTCTTCTGCCGGCGTTTTGTCGGAAGTTTTATTTCACATATTCAAATTAATTATGTTTCCTAAGTTTAATTAAACTTAACAAAAAAAAATTAAAGAACAAAAGATTTTATTCTTACAAAAAAAACTAAAATAATAAATGAAGAAAATAAAGAAACGAAAAAAAAAAATGGTAACAAAAAAACACGGTCGGTAGCCCTAGACTCTATTATAAATATTTGGATTTACCCTTTGCGGTATATATTTTTCTTTTCCAAAAAAAAACGATTAACGGAGCCCTAAGTTCTTACCCCTAAAGAGCTCTCGGGAGGTAACGGTTAGGACCTTGCGCAAAATAAATTACGGCCCGGACGCGACACTTTCAACCGTTCTATTTTTTTGTATCTCACAAACAAACAAACTGAAAAGAATGACTAATATTAACAACAAAAAAAAAATAACTTCCACGCCTGCACTATAAAATTAAATTCATCACACCAGAAATTACAAAACAAAACTTAATTAATTAATTAAATAAATAAATTGAAAATTACGAAAAAAAAACTTAATTATAGGACAATCACAAACACAAATTCCTCGAGATGGTAAGTATGTCGATAAGATTTAGAGGTACTGATGGTGGCCGTTTTCTCTTCCACTTTGCACGCTTTATAATTTTAAAGTTTTACTGTTCCTTCATTGTATTCTTTTCTATTAAATTCCTTTTTATTTTTTTTGGTTCATTAATTTTTAAATTTTACATTCCTTCAATTTGTTCAGTTTTAAATTTCAATTTTCCTTTAAGTTTCCTTAAATTTAAATTTTTTTTTTAACTTCTTTTATTTCTATTTTTTTCCCTTAATTTCAAAATTTTCTTTGAAATTTCCTTTTTTTCTTTAAGTTTTTTTAAATTTCAATTTTGTAAATTTAGGCGGCGGCCCCACTCTCCGCGAATCAACTCAGGCCGCCGAGAAATATACTGGCATACCAAAAAAAAAATAAAACAATAATTTTAAGATACTCACCACCTTTCCTGTTCATAACTTATTTTGTTCTGTTTTTGGCTTTCCTTTAGGGCAGTCCGCTACACACTTTATTTTTCACAGTTGTTATTTTATCTTTCTATAATCACTTCCTTTTTTTCTAAAAATAATTAAATTTAAATTTCTTTTTTTTCTTCCAATTTTATTTTCCTTTATTCACATCAAATAAATAGCGAGAAACATAGAAATTTACCAGAAATCTGATTTTCAACTTTTTTTCAATTTGTATTTGAATTTGAATTTTTAATGCACTTCCACCCTACTATGTATGTGGTAACCGACCAAATGAAGGTGAGCTGAAATTACCAACAAACCAACACAGGCAAAAAGGTATTCGGATGATGTATTTGTACCTCTAACAGGAACACATCATCCGATCCACATATCCATATAGCGTATGCCTCCACTCACATTATCACACCGAAATAGTGGGAAACCACGCAGGTATTAGTGCACTTCCAACAGAATAGGGGTATCAGTGCCAAAAGAAATAAGGGTGTGTTCCAAAATTGTGAGTGAAATAAATGAAACAGAACTCAACACGAGACAAAACCACTACAAAAATCTATGCAATTAATTACAAAATAACAACAAAACATATAAATACAAATCACCTAACTAAACACCTAAATTAAAATCACCTAACCACAGCAATGACAACAAAAACTAAACATGGACATAAAACAAAGTTTCATTCACATGCAACTTAACCCTTCAACCAACTTCAGAGACAGAACACAAAACCGAACTCACTTTTAGGAACCAACCTATGGCTTTCCAATGGAATTTCCATTGAGAACAACAACGATGCGAATGACAGCTACGAAACTCAGAATTACCAAACAAAACATAAACAACCTTTAGGTAAGTATCAAAATTATTTTCTTGATATAAACTTTAATTTACTTATTCTTTTAATCTTTTATTTACTTATTTAGGATTGAGGCGGTTTCTGACCAGGCGTCCACAACAAAATTTGCTGTTTATTGAGATATACTCTCAATAAATAGCAAAAACAAGAAATCTGGATGCCTGGGAATTGGGTGTGGATGACGTCAATGAACGGAAGGTACAAAGGGACGCTGAGATAGGTAAGTTTTTGAACATCGCAATTTGTTTTCTTTGAAATTATTTGTTTGTTTTTTTTTTCTTTCTAGATTACTTGAGTGTATGGAAAACTGTTGGGAAAAACCCACGATTTAAGCCGGGCAACATTATGTCCTACAATTCAGTAAAAGTAAGTATTCACATATAACTAAGTCGGCTTCCATTTAGTTTTTACTCCTATTTTTTCTTTGCAGTAATCCATTATGAAGGTCAATGACCCTGACAATAATGCCGACCTACCTCAACCTTAGCAATATTAGGGGCGATTTGCTTTCAGGTATGAATAGTATTTAATCATTTAGACATGGGTAATTAACAAATATATACCTAGATATCTACATTTAACAATCGACATTCATTTTTCCGGATTTGTTTCAGGACGGCCGATACCCCCCCACCTGCTGGAGTGACCTGTTTACCAAGGATTAGGATGCTGGGAGGCACACCTTTTGGAGATGGACCGGAGGTGCCCGATAGAGGTTGACGAGCAGAAATCAAGCGAGTATGCCATCTGTCAAGCATAAAGTGCATACAAAAAAACTATATTTACTTCATAGTGCCTACTAATTTTCCTGTATTTTGTTTTTCAGAAATCCTACTATGAAATCAATCCACACTTATTATTGATGTCTCACCATCTCTATCCATCACCGCTACTACTTCCTGCGTTTAAGCATGTATACACAATTAAAATTTTTATTGGTGAGTGATCTTTTCATTTCATTACTTTATTTTAAGTGATTAGGTTATAGATAAAATTAAAAAGGTATAAATTAATAAATTAATAAATAAATAAATACATAAATAAATAGTAAATAAATTAATAAAATTCGTAATTTAGTAAATATCACAGATCGTAGTTTTTAATCCTTGCGGATAGTAACTAAGTTAATAAAATTAGTAAATTAAGTATCACAGGTTTTAAAAGATAAGTTACTTAAACTAAATTAAAAGAAAATAAAAATATCACAGATGAAAAAAATTAAAGCTATCAGTCTTAGTAGGATTAATAAAGTTAGTAAAAATATCACAGATGGAATGGTTAAACCATTTTATCACAGGTAAAAAAAAGTTTTAAAACTATCAGTCTTAGTACAATATTAATAATGTTAGTAAAAATATCACAGATGGAAAGGTTAAACCATTTTATCACAGATACAAAAATTTAAAGCTATCAGTCTTAGTAGGATTAATAAAGTTAGTAAAAATATCACAGATGGAATATTAAACCATTTTATCACAGAAGTTAAATAAAAAGTTAAGATATTAGTAAATAAATAAATGAATAGTACTTAAGTTAAGCATCGCTTAAAATGAAATTCTTTAAATATATTTCCTGTCATGGTACAAATCTTAATTTGATCAACAATCAACAACGAAAATAGAAATACGAAAACAACAAAAAAAGGTGGTGAGTTTCAAAAAAAATATTATTTTAGCTAATACAAAAAAAATCCTCTTTTTAGAAAAACACCTATTTGTATCCAAAAATGTACACCTCAAGAAAACGAAAATGTCAAAAAAAAAGAAAAAATAAATAACTAATGTAATGATAAAAAAAAAATGTAGACTTAACTAAACTAGAATAAGAAGAAAGATGAAAAAAATAAATTGGAAAAACTAAATTAAGAAAAATAAATTAATCAGAAAAAAAAACAAAATGTAAACTTAACGAAAACTATATACAAAAAAACAAATAAGATAAAAAACTGTAAACTGAAACCTTGAACCAAACAAAATATAATATTGTAACAAAAAGATATATAAATAACCAAAAAAAGTTTAATAAATAACAAAAATACGTAAATAAATAATGGAAACGAAAAAAGTAAAGTATTGTAAATAAATAACGACTTTCTCAAAAACTGTACTTAAACTTAAAAAAACTGTAACTATATCAAAATAAATTATTAAAAAACAAAATGATATAGAAGTAACTTAAATTAAATTATTCACGAAAAATACTAAGAAACGATTAAGAACAAATAATAATAATAATGGTACTTTTAACGAAAGACACTAGATAGCCTTTTAACAAACGTAATTCTAAAAAAACTATTTTAGAAAACTTTGTAATGGTATCTTTAAATTTGTTATCTTACCAAAATTAAATCAATTTTCTATAAGGAAAACAAATTAATTCCATGTAGTAAGAAAACTTATCGTAAACAAACTTAACAAACTTAGAAAACAAAAGAAAAAAAATAAGAAAAAATATCAAATTTCAATACTTTCGTAATGAAACGTAAATAGAAATAAATAAGAAAAATTAACGAAAAATCCAACAAAAAAAAATAAGAAAATAACTTTGAAAAATATCTCACCAATGTACAAAAAAAATAAATCAAAGAAAAATGTTTAATAAAGTTAATAATTGAACAAAAAGATTTAAGTGATTTCTTCCCTTGCAAATGAAAAGTTTATTTCGGTTTTGCAAAAACATCCGGGGTGCTTCAGGTAGCTTATGAGCGACATTGTACGACCCTACTGACGACATCGCTGCAAAAATAAAGACATCAGACGGACAGATTAAACTTCCCCTGATGTGACCATAATAGGATGGGAAAACTAATAGTAACACAAACAAATTACGTTACAAAGTTTTCCTTACCGTTCTCGCAATTCTAGACTGTCTCTAGGGACCTTGCTAGAAGACATGAAACGGTAGGATAAAACTCATACAAATTTTTGGAACGATGATGTCGGACTACACGTCTCGCACGATCAATCGTCCAAGTAGAAAATGACGAAACTAGGAAATGAAATTGAAAAATTAAAAAAGAAAGAAAAGTAAAAAAAAGTAAGGATGGGAATAGGAAAAGACAAAACGAAAATGTACTGACTGACCTTACTCAAGCTTTCGCAAAGGAACGTCGCGATACACCTAGGATCGCCTGTGGCCTTCCTGGTGCAGACATACGCCCTTTGCAAAAACTCCAGTAATTCCAGAAGGAACATTACATTCATTAACCGCGGTCACTGTGAATTTTCAAACACTCGTCGCGATACGACTAGGTACGCCTGTGGCCTTCCTGACGCAGACATACGAGGTTTAAAAATCCACAGTAAGTTTGGTTGGGACAGTACGACATAAAAAAACTGAAACTAGTACAACATAAACTAATTCGCCAAAAAAAATGTTCCAACTAGGTTGGAACACCCTTTAATAACGTTGGGCGCCATTTTGTTGCAAGGCAAGAGGAGGTTAGGAGGTGGGTGAAGTGGAAGGGTAGGATAAGGATGAGGTAGGGAGAAGTCATAGGAAGAGTTTGGAAAGGGTAGGTTAGAATGTTAAGCTCCGGGGGACGCGGCCTGCTTGCGGTGCACGGCGTCAGCTCGTCGGACGGGGGGGGGATCTTGCCCCCGAAACTTAACCTCGCCTGCAAGCAAAAACACAAATCAGGCCAATAAAAAAGGAAAAGGTTAGGAAACATAAACGGACGGACTATAGGCACATCAGGGCACTGCGGATGTTATTGCAGTGAGGCCATTACCCACCCTACCTTTAGGTGTCCGCGGCCAGTGTTGGACACCCCCAAAATTGTTGGTCGATTGTCGACTTCAGGTCATCTCATGTACATGTCCGCTCCGCTACCCTCGACACCCCTGAAACGAAACTTAAACTGTCATTGTTTCGCTTTTGCGAAACATAAAAAAACTATCTTTTTCTTCTGCCGGCGTTTTGTCGGAAGTTTTATTTCAAATATTCAAATTAATTATGTTTCCTAAGTTTAATTAAACTTAACAAAAAAAAATTAAAGAACAAAAGATTTTATTCTTACAAAAAAAACTAAAATAATAAATGAAGAAAATAAAGAAACGAAAAAAAAATGGTAACAAAAAACACGGTCGGTAGCCCTAGACTCTATTATAAATATTTGGATTTACCCTTTGCGGTATATATTTTTCTTTTCCAAAAAAAAAAACGATTAACGGAGCCCTAAGTTCTTACCCCTGAAGAGCTCTCGGGAGGTAACGGTTAGGACCTTGTGCAAAATAAATTACGGCCCGGACGCGACACTTTCAACCGTTCTATTTTTTTGTACCTCACAAACAAACAAACTGAAAAGAATGACTAATATTAACAACAAAAAAAATAACTTCCGCGCCAGTACTATAAAATTAAATTCATCACACCAGAAATTACAAAACAAAACTTAATTAATTAATTAAATAAATAAATTGAAAATTACGAAAAAAAACTTAATTATAGGACAATCACAAACACAAATTCCTCGAGATGGTAAGTATGTCGATAAGATTTAGAGGTACTGATGGTAGCCGTTTTCTCTTCCACTTTGCACGCTTTATAATTTTAAAGTTTTACGGTTCTTTCATTGTATTCTTTTCTATTAAATTCCTTTTTATTTTTGTTTGGTTCATTAATTTTTAAATTTTACATTCCTTCAATTTGTTCATTTTTAAATTTCAATTTTCCTTTAAGTTTCCTTAAATTTAAATTTTTTTTTTTTAACTTCTTTTATTTCTATTTTTTTTCCCTTAATTTCAAAATTTTCTTTTAAATTTCCTTTTTTTCTTTAAGTTTTTTTAAATTTCAATTTTGTAAATTTAGGCGGCGGCCCGCTCTCCACGAATCAACTCGGGCCGCCGAGAAATATACTGGCATACCAAAAAAAATTAAACAATAAATATCTTTCTAGGCTTAAACAAATTTTAAGACACTCACCACCTTTCCTGTTCTTAACTTATTTTGTTCTGTTTTTGGCTTTCCTTTAGGGCAGTCCGCTACACACTTTATTTTTCACAGTTGTTATTTTATCTTTCTATAATCACTTCCTTTTTTTCTAAAAATAATTAAATTTAAATTTCTTTTTTTTCTTCTAATTTTATTTTCCTTTATTCACATCAAATAAATAGCAAGAAACATATGAATTTACCAGAAATCTGATTTTCAACTTTTTTTCAATTTGTATTTGAATTTGAATTTTTAATGCACTTCCACCCTACTATGTGGTAACCGACCAAATGAAGGTGAGCTGAAATTACCAACAAACCAACACAGGCAAAAAGGTATTCGGATGATGTATTTGTACCTCTAACAGGAACACATCATCCGATCCACATATCCATATAGCGTATGCCTCCACCCACATTATCACACCGAAATAGTAGGAAACCACGCAGGTATTAGTGCACTTCCAACAGAATAGGGGTATCAGTGCCTAAAGAAATAAGGGTGTGTTCCAAAATTGTGAGTGAAATAAATGAAACAGAACTCAACACGAGACAAGACCACTACAAAAATCTATGCAATTAATTACAAAATAACAACAAAACATATAAATACAAATCACCTAACTAAACACCTAAATTAAAATCACCTAACCACAGCAATGACAACGAAAACTAAACATGGACATAAAACAAAGTTTCATTCACATGCAACTTAACCCTTCAACCAACTTCAGAGACAGAACACAAAACCGAACTCACTTTTAGGAACCGACCTATGGCTTTCCAATGGAATTTCCATTGAGAACAACAACGATGCGAATGACAGCTACGAAACTCAGAATTACCAAACAAAACATAAACAACCTTTAAGCAATATTCACATGAGCACGACCAACGACCAACGAATGAACGAATATTCGTCGATTTTGACATTTCTTTCACATGAGAGTTTTTAATTCGTCGCGAATAAAGTTTGACATTCACCACCGAAACCAAAACAAGAATGATTTTTTTAGGTTAAGTACGCGCGATTTTTTTATTCGTTGCGAGTGTGGATAATGTGGAACGCGAATAAAGTTTGACAGTTCGTATCAACTATAATTTTTTTCGCGACGAATAAATTTGTTTTCTTAAATTTATCAATATATGATATTGAAAAGTAAAAGTATGCATCATAAATCAAATAGAAACTATATTGCTATCGTTTTGTTAAGAATTTGTGTGGAAATATTTCTTCAAAAGTATATAAACTCACATTTTGTAATTCATTCGTCGTTCGTTGGTCGCGCTCATGTGAATGATGCTTTAGGTAAGTATAAAAATTATTTTCTTGATATAAACTTTAATTTACTTATTCTTTTAATCTTTTATTTACTTATTTAGGATTGAGGCGGTTTCTGACCAGGCGTCCACAACAAAATTTGCTGTTTATTGAGATATACTCTCAATAAATAGCAAAAACAAGAAATCTGGATGCCTGGGAATTGGGTGTGGATGACGTCAATGAACGGAAGGTACAAAGGGACGCTGAGATAGGTAAGTTTTTGAACATCGCAATTTGTTTTCTTTGAAATTATTTATTTGTTTTTTTTTTTCTTTCTAGATTACTTGAGTGTATGGAAAACTGTTGGGAAAAACCCACGATTTAAGCCGGGCAACATTATGTCCTACAATTCAGTAAAAGTAAGTATTCACATATAACTAAGTCGGCTTCCATTTAGTTTTTACTCCTATTTTTTCTTTGCAGTAATCCATTATGAAGGTCAATGACCCTGACAATAATGCCGACCTACCTCAACCTTAGCAATATTAGGGGCGATTTGCTTTCAGGTATGAATAGTATTTAATCATTTAGACATGGGTAATTAACAAATATATACCTAGATATCTACATTTAACAATCGACATTCATTTTTCCGGATTTGTTTCAGGACGGCCGATACCCCCCACCTGCTGGAGTGACCTGTTTACCAAGGATTAGGATGCTGGGAGGCACACCTTTTGGAGATGGACCGGAGGTGCCCGATAGAGGTTGACGAGCAGAAATCAAGCGAGTATGCCATCTGTCAAGCATAAAGTGCATACAAAAAAACTATATTTACTTCATAGTGCCTACTAATTTTCCTGTATTTTGTTTTTCAGAAATCCTACTATGAAATCAATCCACACTTATTATTGATGTCTCACCATCTCTATCCATCACCGCTACTACTTCCTGCGTTTAAGCATGTATACACAATTAAAATTTTTATTGGTGAGTGATCTTTTCATTTCATTACTTTATTTTAAGTGATTAGGTTATAGATAAAATTAAAAAGGTATAAATTAATAAATTAATAAATAAATAAATACATAAATAAATAGTAAATAAATTAATAAAATTCGTAATTTAGTAAATATCACAGATCGTAGTTTTTAATCCTTGCGGATAGTAACTAAGATAATAAAATTAGTAAATTAAGTATCACAGGTTTTAAAAGATAAGTTACTTAAACTAAATTAAAAGAAAATAAAAATATCACAGATGAAAAAAATTAAAGCTATCAGTCTTAGTAGGATTAATAAAGTTAGTAAAAATATCACAGATGGAATGGTTAAACCATTTTATCACAGGTAAAAAAAAGTTTTAAAACTATCAGTCTTAGTACAATATTAATAATGTTAGTAAAAATATCACAGATGGAAAGGTTAAACCATTTTATCACAGATACAAACATTTAAAGCTATCAGTCTTAGTAGGATTAATAAAGTTAGTAAAAATATCACAGATGGAATATTAAACCATTTTATCACAGAAGTTAAATAAAAAGTTAAGATATTAGTAAATAAATAAATGAATAGTACTTAAGTTAAGCATCGCTTAAAATGAAATTCTTTAAATATATTTCCTGTCATGGTACAAATCTTAATTTGATCAACAATCAACAACGAAAATTGAAATACGAAAACAACAAAAAAAGGTGGTGAGTTTCAAAAAAAAATATTATTTTAGCTAATACAAAAAAAATCCTCTTTTTAGAAAAACACCTATTTGTATCCAAAAATGTACACCTCAAGAAAACGAAAATGTCAAAAAAAAAGAAAAAATAAATAACTAATGTAATGATAAAAAAAAAATGTAGACTTAACTAAACTAGAATAAGAAGAAAGATGAAAAAAATAAATTGGAAAAACTAAATTAAGAAAAATAAATTAATCAGAAAAAAAAACAAAATGTAAACTTAACGAAAACTATATACAAAAAAACAAATAAGATAAAAAACTGTAAACTGAAACCTTGAACCAAACAAAATATAATATTGTAACAAAAAGATATATAAATAACCAAAAAAAGGTTTAATAAATAACAAAAATACGTAAATAAATAATGGAAACGAAAAAAGTACAGTATTGTAAATAAATAACGACTTTCTCAAAAACTGTACTTAAACTTAAAAAAACTGTAACTGTATCAAAATAAATTATTAAAAAACAAAATGATATAGAAGTAACTCAAATTAAATTATTCACGAAAAATACTAAGAAACGATTAAGAACAAATAATAATAATAATGGTACTTTTAACGAAAGACACTAGATAGCCTTTTAACAAACGTAATTCTAAAAAAACTATTTTAGAAAACTTTGTAATGGTATCTTTAAATTTGTTATCTTACCAAAATTAAATCAATTTTCTATAAGGAAAACAAATTAATTCCATGTAGTAAGAAAACTTATCGTAAACAAACTTAACAAACTTAGAAAACAAAAGAAAAAAAATAAGAAAAAATATCAAATTTCAATACTTTCGTAATGAAACGTAAATAGAAATAAATAACAAGAAAAATTAACGAAAAATCCAACAAAAAAAAATAAGAAAATAACTTTGAAAAATATCTCACCAATGTACAAAAAAAATAAATCAAAGAAAAATGTTTAATAAAGTTAATAATTGAACAAAAAGATTTAAGTGATTTCTTCCCTTGCAAATGAAAAGTTTATTTCGGTTTTGCAAAAACATCCGGGGTGCTTCAGGTAGCTTATGAGCGACATTGTACGACCCTACTGACGACATCGCTGCAAAAATAAAGACATCAGACGGACAGATTAAACTTCCCCTGATGTGACCATAATAGGATGGGAAAACTAATAGTAACACAAACAAATTACGTTACAAAGTTTTCCTTACCGTTCCCGCAATTCTAGACTGTCTCTAGGGACCTTGCTAGAAGACATGAAACGGTAGGATAAAGCTCACACAAATTTTTGGAACGATGATGTCGGACTACACGTCTCGCACGATCAATCGTCCAAGTAGAAAATGACGAAACTAGGAAATGAAATTGAAAAATTAAAAAAGAAAGAAAAGTAAAAAAAGTAAGGATGGGAATAGGAAAAGACAAAACGAAAATGTACTGACTGACCTTACTCAAGCTTTCGCAAAGGAACGTCGCGATACACCTAGGATCGCCTGTGGCCTTCCTGGTGCAGACATACGCCCTTTGCAAAAACTCCAGTAATTCCAGAAAGAACATTACATTCATTAACCGCGGTCACTGTGAATTTTCAAACACTCGTCGCGATACGACTAGGTACGCCTGTGGCCTTCCTGACGCAGACATACGAGGTTTAAAAATCCACAGTAAGTTTGGTTGGGACAGTACGACATAAAAAAACTGAAACTAGTACAACATAAACTAATTCGCCAAAAAAAATGTTCCAACTAGGTTGGAACACCCTTTAATAACGTTGGGCGCCATTTTGTTGCAAGGCAAGAGGAGGTTAGGAGGTGGGTGAAGTGGAAGGGTAGGATAAGGATGAGGTAGGGAGAAGTCATAGGAAGAGTTTGGAAAGGGTAGGTTAGAATGTTAAGCTCCGGGGGACGCGGCCTGCTTGCGGTGCACGGCGTCAGCTCGTCGGACGGGGGGGGGATCTTGCCCCCGAAACTTAACCTCGCCTGCAAGCAAAAACACAAATCAGGCCAATAAAAAAGGAAAAGGTTAGGAAACATAAACGGACGGACTATAGGCACATCAGGGCACTGCGGATGTTATTGCAGTGAGGCCATTACCCACCCTACCTTTAGGTGTCCGCGGCCAGTGTTGGACACCCCCAAAATTGTTGGTCGATTGTCGACTTCAGGTCATCTCATGTACATGTCCGCTCCGCTACCCTCGACACCCCTGAAACGAAACTTAAACTGTCATTGTTTCGCTTTTGCGCAACATAAAAAAACTATCTTTTTCTTTTGCCGGCGTTTTGTCGGAAGTTTTATTTCAAATATTCAAATTAATTATGTTTCCTAAGTTTAATTAAACTTAACAAAAAAAAATTAAAGAACAAAAGATTTTATTCTTACAAAAAAAACTAAAATAATAAATGAAGAAAATAAAGAAACGAAAAAAAAATGGTAACAAAAAAACACGGTCGGTAGCCCTAGACTCTATTATAAATATTTGGATTTACCCTTTGCGGTATATATTTTTCTTTTCCAAAAAAAAAACGATTAACGGAGCCCTAAGTTCTTACCCCTGAAGAGCTCTCGGGAGGTAACGGTTAGGACCTTGTGCAAAATAAATTACGGCCCGGACGCGACACTTTCAACCGTTCTATTTTTTTGTACCTCACAAACAAACAAACTGAAAAGAATGACTAATATTAACAACAAAAAAAATAACTTCCGCGCCAGTACTATAAAATTAAATTCATCACACCAGAAATTACAAAACAAAACTTAATTAATTAATTAAATAAATAAATTGAAAATTACGAAAAAAAACTTAATTATAGGACAATCACAAACACAAATTCCTCGAGATGGTAAGTATGTCGATAAGATTTAGAGGTACTGATGGTAGCCGTTTTCTCTTCCACTTTGCACGCTTTATAATTTTAAAGTTTTACGGTTCTTTCATTGTATTCTTTTCTATTAAATTCCTTTTTATTTTTGTTTGGTTCATTAATTTTTAAATTTTACATTCCTTCAATTTGTTCATTTTTAAATTTCAATTTTCCTTTAAGTTTCCTTAAATTTAAATTTTTTTTTTTTAACTTCTTTTATTTCTATTTTTTTTTCCCTTAATTTCAAAATTTTCTTTTAAATTTCCTTTTTTTCTTTAAGTTTTTTTAAATTTCAATTTTGTAAATTTCGGCGGCGGCCCGCTCTCCGCGAATCAACTCGGGCCGCCGAGAAATATACTGGCATACCAAAAAAAATAAAACAATAAATATCTTTCTAGGCTTAAACAAATTTTAAGACACTCACCACCTTTCCTGTTCTTAACTTATTTTGTTCTGTTTTTGGCTTTCCTTTAGGGCAGTCCGCTACACACTTTATTTTTCACAGTTGTTATTTTATCTTTCTATAATCACTTCCTTTTTTTCTAAAAATAATTAAATTTAAATTTCTTTTTTTTCTTCTAATTTTATTTTCCTTTATTCACATCAAATAAATAGCAAGAAACATATGAATTTACCAGAAATCTGATTTTCAACTTTTTTTCAATTTGTATTTGAATTTGAATTTTTAATGCACTTCCACCCTACTATGTGGTAACCGACCAAATGAAGGTGAGCTGAAATTACCAACAAACCAACACAGGCAAAAAGGTATTCGGATGATGTATTTGTACCTCTAACAGGAACACATCATCCGATCCACATATCCATATAGCGTATGCCTCCACCCACATTATCACACCGAAATAGTAGGAAACCACGCAGGTATTAGTGCACTTCCAACAGAATAGGGGTATCAGTGCCTAAAGAAATAAGGGTGTGTTCCAAAATTGTGAGTGAAATAAATGAAACAGAACTCAACACGAGACAAGACCACTACAAAAATCTATGCAATTAATTACAAAATAACAACAAAACATATAAATACAAATCACCTAACTAAACACCTAAATTAAAATCACCTAACCACAGCAATGACAACGAAAACTAAACATGGACATAAAACAAAGTTTCATTCACATGCAACTTAACCCTTCAACCAACTTCAGAGACAGAACACAAAACCGAACTCACTTTTAGGAACCGACCTATGGCTTTCCAATGGAATTTCCATTGAGAACAACAACGATGCGAATGACAGCTACGAAACTCAGAATTACCAAACAAAACATAAACAACCTTTAGGTAAGTATCAAAATTATTTTCTTGATATAAACTTTAATTTACTTATTCTTTTAATCTTTTATTTACTTATTTAGGATTGAGGCGGTTCCTGACCAGGCGTCCACAACAAGGCGTTAGATAAGTATCTCTCCTCAGCAAGGGGTGTGAACATGCCTTAACATGTTCACAGGATTGTACTGGGGTGGCGCAAGCTTCCCTGGGGCGCTGGTCGACGCTTTCCTTCGACCCCGACAGTGTGGGTAGGCGCACCGTGGAATAAAGCCATAACAGGCAGGCATCCACGTTAAGCATATCTAATCTATACCTTGGACCATAATAACTAAAACACTTCTTGTTGGTAAGGCTGAACGCGATTTGTTGCAACGCAACATGAAACATAAACCTAAACAAAACAATCATCATTTGCCAAATCCAAAATACCTGCAACCTGCATACAGTATTCTATTTGTTAACCCAACAACGATGCGATGTTTTAAATTGTGTGTAGGTATGCAGTGGTCAAGCCCAGTAGTCAGCAATCGACAATCGTTTGTTGGTAATGACGAAGATGATAGGTGCGGGATGATGGACTATTTAGCCAGAGTAAACATAGAAGAAAAAAAACTTTAGAAGATGAACCAACTTGTGTCAAAGAACTAAAGCTAGACCGCAAGAACTACCAGCTGGTGGATTAAGATCTGCGTATGAGTATAATGATCTTCATGCTTACAGCTTATTCTAAACAAGAAGAAACCGAGTTTTCGTTATGCAAGTAAAAATGCAGATTATTCGTTCCGAAATCAAAATTGTATATTAAGGTTCACGAAAATAAAAGACCAGAATTATAAAATAGAACTTATAATTTTTGCATTTTTCATTTTTATTTAAAAGGAAAATAACATTGTTTTACTTCCGCTTCTGTGGTCTTTCTTTGTATGATTCCTTTGTGATTTTCCATCGGCAACCTAAGGATTTGACTCCGCAACAATTGGACTGCGGAGAATACAATCCATTATTTTTTTTTTAAGGTTTAAGTTTATGACCTTGCGCATTTCTACAGGTGTGTGGCTTTTTAATAAAATATTAAATCATTGATCATAGTCGATCTGAATTAAAACGTGTGTTGTGTTTCTAGGTATATTTATTAAGTACTAGCTGTACTGGCAGACTTCGTACTGCCTCAATCGATAAATAAAAGACCTAAACTTTTGTATAACTTAATTTCAAAACAAACAAAACGTATTGATAAAAAAAGCATTTTTTTAATGAAGCATGAAGTTTTATTATTATTTTTGACACATCATGTTCTTACTTAAAAAAACAGTGTTTTCCTGAAATACTGGCTATTTATAAGGTTTACATTTTTATTAACAGACACACACTGTTATGATACAGTTTGTTAATCAATTTAAAGCTTTCTCATTAACTATATTTTTTGTTTTGTTTTGTGGTGCGTAAATAAACAAAGAAGACAGTTTTCCGACGCGCGAACATGCGACGTATAATTGTCCATGCGCGAAACAGGGAAACTCCAAGCTGATTCCGCAAACTTCTAAAGACTCTCCTTGCGATTTATTTATTGTCAGCGCAAAGGCCAGACGTACTGGAAATTGTAAGCGTTTAAAATCGAATGGTAACGGTATTCGCGGGATCAAGACATCCTCTCCTTTGTATTTTCCTTTTATGATTGTTGCCTCAATGACGTTATTCATCAGCTTTTTCACAGCCAGTCTTGTTCCATTGCATAGTCGAGGTTGTTTAATGTTACGCAGCATGATGACAACTGATCCTACTTTTAACTGCAAATTGTGAGGTGGTAATACAGGCAATTCCATTGAATTTAAAAACTCCGTGGGATAGTTGACTACGTCATCCTGGTTCATAACGGTGTCGACTGATTTGAAGGAAACCAACTGTCCTGAAAGAAAATTCTGAATGGTCGCATTGTGATCCTCGACATCTTTATTTTTCGCTGCTAATATTGCTCGTTCACTCAGCCAATTATGGTTATTGAACTTTTGATGTGACAGAAATCTGTGGGTAATGTGATGAATCCGGTCGAGGTGTCCATTGCAACTTTATTATTTCCAATATAACTAACAACTGCTTCGCAAACACATTTGTAGTATCATCATGTTGCAAAAATACTCGCTTGTTAGTTGTTAATTGGAGTGTCTTTAGTTACTGCCACAAATTCGATGATTTTAGGTATGCATTTCGTTCATCAGCAACAGTTGATCGGGGAATAACTGGAAGAGTCTGACGAAAATCACCTGACAACTGAATCATGGCCCCACCAAAAATATTTTGGTTGTCACGAAGATCTTTCAATGTTCTGTCCAGCGCCTCCAGTGACCTCTTATATGGGCCATTGTGTATTCATCCCGAAAACAATTAATTTGCATACCTGTGGGATCTTGGCTATTGGGCTATTTTTGGCGATGTTGCAAATTGGTGTTTCGGCGATTTGCATGTTTAATGGTAATTTCAAGGCAGAATGCGCATTTCGTCCGCCTTCTAGCAGAGTCGCAGCTATTCCAGATGAAGCCAGCGCTAGAGCAACATCATTTCGCGATCTGATCCTCGCCAAAAGCAATAAAATTAAGAACGTTTTTCCGGTTCCTCCGGGAGCATCAATAGATATGATTGAATTTGAACTTTATGCAGCGGTAATAAATTGCAAATTGACTCTTTGACGTTAGTAACACACCTAAATTCCTTAGACAACAGTGAGTGATTATAATTTAATATAAACTTTATTGAATAGGGCTGTTTTTATGGTTTTCCCGGAAATTATTCGATTTTTTCTCGCCTTTTAAACCTTCCCTAGACCTCCACGAACATTTCAAGACTAAGATAAGTTAAATCGGTTCAGCCGTTCTCGAGTTTTAGTGAGACTAACGAACAGCAATTCATTTTTATATAATATAGATTTATATTCAACATGAGCAAAATAAAGGTTCCTTGTGTAATCGATTCGGTTTTAACCATTCTTCGAGATTTAGACGCTGATTACAAGGCGTATGAAAAATTGGATTTTAAATCAAAAACATCGATTCACATGAATGAAGCGCGTTTAATTAATTTAAAGGCATCTTTTGAAGTTCCTACTCAAGAAGCAAAGGTCAACTACATGGATGCCCTCGTTTTTCATAAATTAAAAGAAATTTTAATTATTCATGTCAATTAAAAGAGGTGCGCTCTAAAATTGACAGCCATAGCTTACACAATAGGTCAAATGTACCATCACCGTCGGTAAAACTTAAACTCCCTATTATCAAAATTCCTACTTTCGATGGTTCTCAATTCAAACTTCTTTTCGATTAGTCAAGAGTCATCTGAAGATCTCAAAGTTTTGTTTGATACGACAAACGAAGCCAAACAATCGTTAAAAAAACTTGGAGTAGCTGTGGAATCGTGGGAAGATGTTCTTATCTTTCATACGGTTCAGAAACTTCCCTTTACAACCCGTGGGCTATGGGAATCGTATATGTCGACGCATGTTGACTACCCGCAATATAGCGTCTTAGAAAATTTCATTTCAATGAGATCAAGGACATTGAATGTCATTGGACCATCCGCTTCAGACTTAAATCAGCAGAAAGCTTAAAAACCTACGTCGAGTACAGCTCTAGCATACAACTCTAAAATTTTCACCAAGTGTGTACTATGTAAGGGCTCACACTCTATTCGAAACTGCTTTAAGTTTAAAGCCTTTAACGTATAAAAAAGACATGAATTCCTTAAAATAAATAACCTTTGCTTTACCTGCCTTTCAAATGCACGTTTTACTCAAAATTACACAAGCACATTTACGTGTCCTACTTCCCACAAAAAGTATCCAAAGGGTTTTCAATGAATATAAGGAGCGTGAGCATATGACTGAAGTACCACTTGCTGTAACAAAATCTCCTCATAATTACCCTCCCCACCATGCAGTGCTTAAGGAAGCTAGCTACAAAACTACGGATTAAATTTGACGCGTCCTGTAAAACATCCGAAGAGACGTAACTCAATGACCATCTGCATGTTGGCCCCAGATTTCAAGATGATATATTCGACCATATGTAGTACCCGTAGCGTGATGGTTAGTGCGTTGGACTGTCATGCAAGGGGTCTTGGGTTCAATCCCTGCCTGTGCCACCTAACTTTTTTCACGGGTACTGCCTCTTGCGAGGAATTGACAAATCCTCCAAGAGTAATTCTTGTCATGAAAAGTGCTTTCTCAAATTAGCCGTTCGGATTCGGCATATAAACTGTAGGTCCCTTCCATCTCTGACAACATTACTCGCACACAGGGATGGTTGAGAGTTGTAAGTCACTAGGCCCTGGTCCTTCATGGACTGTTACGCCACCTAATTTATTTATTTTATATTCGACCATATCGCATTTATAAGTAGGTTCAAGATTGCATTCACTGCTGATATAAATAAAATTTATCGACAAATTTGGGTCACTTTAAGTGATTCATGTCCGATTTCATAAACAAACACTAAAAGCACTTTTATCTAAAAGCTTTTTAAATTTTATCAAGCCTTTAAATTTTTCAGTTTCACCAAGCTTGAAATGGGAAATTTCAGGGATATTTTTGTTAAAATAGAGTTCTCTTCACAACCCTGTAAAAATAAAACCTCTTTTTTCTTTTTATTAAGCGAATTGTGTGAGAAAAAATGAGAAAGCAAAATACAACAATGTAAACTTCTTCAAAATCAAAAATCGTGTGTCGTTCAAAAATAAAATATGAAAATCTTCTTCAGATGAAGATGACCAATCTAATATTCTAATTAAAAATTAAAATCATAAAAATGATATTATAAATGCAATGTTGAATTTGTTTACCTATTCATTCTGTATCTCCAAGTATTGAGAACACAAATTTTACAAAACAAAACATCAGCTGTCAATCTGTCATATTAATTTTTTAATGACACTTTTAAAATTTAATGAGCCAAAAATGGGCATTTAGTTTTGAAAGGTGTTTAAAGGCTTGTTTACTTTAAAAACGCTTAGTGAAACCAAAATATCCTATTTAACAGTTTAAAATCCTGTTAAATGTATAAAAGCTGTTTATGAAATTGGGCATCAATGTATTAAAGAATTTAAAACGTACTGTCTTAACACGGTTACATTCGTTACTGCTAAATAAAATAAAAATAAATTAGGTGGCGCAACAGTCCGTAGAGAACCAGGGCCTAGTGACTTACAACTCTCAACCATTCCTGTGTGCGAGTAATTGCAGGGATGGAGGGGACCTACAGTTTTATGCCGAATCCGAACGGCTAATTTGAGAAAGCACTTTTTCATGACAAGCGTTACTCTTGGAGAATTTGTCAATTCTTTGCAAGAGGCAGTACCCGTGAAAACTTTTTTTTTTTTTTTCGTTACTGCTGCTACACCTTATTTAGCTATCCCAACGCTTCAACAACTTGCATCTGATGAACGTGATGACTTCCCTCTTGCATCGAAGATAGCCATGAAGAACTTTTACGTCGATGATCTTTCTCATGGGGTATACTCAGTAGATGAGGCGTTGGAGATGTAGACACAGCTCATAAAGATGCTGAAGAAAGGAGGCATTCCGTTAAGGAAATGGGCAAGTAACTGCGAGTAGCTTTTAATGTATGTGGCAGAAGAAGACAGGGAAATACAAATTCCACTACCTTTCGAAGAGAAAAACGCAATTAAGGCTCTTGGGATCCAGTGGCACCCCGCAAAGGACGTTTTCACATTCAAAATCCCACTTCCGGAACATAAGAAAATTACGAAGAGGACCATACTATCAGATCATGCTCGCCTTTAAGATCCATGGGGGGGGGGGTTAGCACCCTGCGTCATCGTTGGCAAAATAATAATGCAAAATATTTGGAAGACAAGAAAACATGGGATTCTGAGCTCCCATCAACAATAATTTCTGCGTGACAAACGTTGAAAGCTGGACTGAACCCTTTGAGTGCGAGCGAGATCCATCGCTGGATTAATCTCACCAACGAATCACAGGTCGAGGTGTACTGATTCTGCGATGCATCTGAAATCGCAACCATATACCTTAGGGTTACCACTAAAAAATAAACCTTCATTAATCTCATCGTGTCAAAAACTAGAATTGCACCTCTTAAAACCAAATCACTGGCTCGGTTGGAGCTTTGCTCTTGGCACGGCTATTAGTCAACACCATAGACACGATGGAACTCCAATCGGCAAAGATTTTCACTTGGTGTGACTCTCTTCTAGCTTGGATTAAAAGCGCACCATATTTGAGAACCACGTTTTTGGATAACAGAATGGCAGAAATCCAAGAACTTATTGAAGCTGAGTGTTGGAATTACGTTCCATCCAAGGACAACTCCGCCGACATCGCGTCGCGAGGAGTCTCTACAAGTGATCTCACTTAGAACCGTCAATGGTGGTATCGACCTGACTTTGATCAAATTGCCCACCCTCCAGTTGAAATCGAACCAACCGAACTTATAATGAAAGTCAGGTAGTTCCAAAACCAAAAGTAAGTTGATCGCATCTGGGTACCCCATTATTAGCATTTTTCAGCTCTTAAATCACTTCACTACATTCAAATCAATTTTTTTTCTAAATTTAAGGCAAAAAAACTATCAACTCGCGTGAATTTTGTATTTGATCCTCCGGGATCAATTTTTAAAAAAATAAAACAACACAATTTACATTTGTATCTTAATTTTTATTTTAAATTATTTATAACTTCAGATCCCTTACCACTGGTGGGGGGGAAATCTTTAGTTAAAACAATTCGAACTGAACTCTGATTTACAACTGCCTAGGCCTTTTTATCTTAAAATATTTGTATATGCAGTGATGCTGCTTTGTCAGAAAGATATATTTAGGTTTACATATGCATAAGTATATTTGATAACGGTTCAAAGAAGTTGAATCGTAAATTATCTGTATTTTTATTAGGGGTGACTTTGTGATTATCTTTTATGTCGGTCGAAGAATTCGATCGTTGACAATTTTTGTTTATACTAGAAATTCGATCGTTGACATACATATGTCGCATAATCAAGTGAATATGCTTGGTATGTTCTTTTGTGTGTTGGGAGGTAATTCTATAACTCCTCCCCCCTTTGACTTTTGTTTCTCCTGAAACAATTTTTTATATAAAACTAAAAGTATAGCACAAATTATGATAATTACAAATCCATTAAGTCCAAAGTGGATATATGATTGGTCTGATATTCTTTCTATAATTTCTTTAATATTTTCAATTCTTGTCAAATTTTTAAGTCAAATTTAGTCAAATTAAATGTATCTTCCATATAAATATTTATTGGTTGTTTTACAATTTGATTTTTGTTTACATATTCTGTGTCACCTATTTTAATATTACAGTTTTCAAAATTAATTAACACATTCCTTTTTATTTGAATAATTTTTCTTTCGTCACAATAATTTTTTACTTTATAATCACTATTTTTAACAATTAATGTACCTTTCTTCAGTTCTTTTACAATATTTATTTCTTCATTTTTTCTTTTTAGACAATTATTTTTATTTATACAGTTAACATATGGTTTTAGATTTTTTAATTCTTTGTTTTCACAGTATTTATAAAATGTTTCATTTATTTTTACGATATTTTCATCTTCTATATCTAATTCCATATTTTCCTCATTGGGTATGGAAGTTATAAAATATTTATCCAAATTATAAATCTTATCTGGTATTTGAATTATAAATATTAATAGATCGTTATCGTATTCACTTACTGATAATTTAATATTTTTGAGTTTGAATAAATCAATTTCATAGTAATCAATTTCCTCTGCCGTTAACAAACTTTCTGTCATTATTTGCAATCTACTTGCCAATATAATGTTTTGAATTTTTTCAATAATTGCTTTTAGTTTATCAACTGTTCGAACATATTCTAGGGTTATAATTCTTTTTTCCAATTTTTTAAATTCTTTCATTAAACCATAACTATTTTTTGTTTTTGTATCAATCATTTTTTTCAATATTTCTATCTCTTTTTGAAGTTGATTATTAATATTTACCTGTCTGTTTGTGTTCATTATTAATTCGTGATTATTTATAGTTAGTGTTTCTAATTTGTTTTCGAGTTCTGTTTTATCTTCATCATCCATAGTTCCGAATAGGAAGTTTAAAACTCTTCCTCTAATGTTAATTAGACTTCTTGGTTTTCGTGTATTGGGTTTATGACCTTTAATACTTTTAATTTCTTCTTGAATCAAATCTAATTCATTGTCTATATACCTCGTTCTAGCTATGTCTTCTGTTGAGTTCACTATGAAATTCTTTTGTTCTAACCATCGATTGGTTGTTTTACTTAGTAACACATTTATTTCTGTTAAGTTAATTATGTGCAAAACTGAATTGTACTTGTTCACGATATTCACTTCATCATATTTAATTAAAGCGTTTTTTATTTATAATTTCTTCAGTTATTAATGATTTACTATTAACTAAGTTGAAAATGGTAATTAAAATTATTAGAGTATTCATCTTTACGTCCTCTTCTATCGGAATTTGCTCTTAAACTAAAACTCTTCTTTGAGTTTTCCTATTCATTTGACTTGCTTTGATTAAATAGCAGTGTTGGGACCTCGCAGAAGCAAAAGAGTGGTAGAAATGATGTCAAAAAGGTGGTAGAAAAGTAGTAGAAATTAAAACCCATTTTTATGTAGTAAATCTTATATTCAATAAATTATTAAAAAATACAAAAAATTAAATAAACAATAATTCAGTTCTTTCAGTTTCAAATATCACAATTCACAATAATTAAATTAGTTAGAAAAACTTAAAATTATTTTTTGCTATATAGACCGCCGGAAAATTTAAATTTTGAAGTATATTTAAATTTTGAAGCATATTTCAGTAATGCTTCCGGAGGATTAAAATTCTGAACATTTATTAAAATTTCCCTTGCAGCCAAAATGTTTTGAACGGTTGTAGTTTTTAATTTATTTCTTTTTTCATTTTTTATATTTTTTAAATCTGAAAATAGCGCTGCTATGCGGTAAGCAATAAAGCTCCAACATATAAGAAGATATGTTTTCAAAAATTAAATTGTCCATTCCGTCTTTTAAGTTTTTTATCAAAAGCCATTGTGAAACAATGTCATCAGTTTTAAAAATTTGGAGTAATTGATTTTCTCCAATTAATTTTCTCCAATCATTATTAATTAACTCTAGTTCTGAGTTATGTGTAGTTAGTGAAAAATGTTTCGTGAGACCTAAAACTGATGACATTGTTCCATCAATGACGTTTTTCGGGTTTAAATATTTGAAAAATTTTAGTTCCTCGTTTGAAAGGTTAAACCTTTCTCCAATTTGAACACATAATTCAATATAATAGCTGCACATAACTTTTCGTAGTTGCATTACATCTTGTTCAACAATATCATTTTCAAGTAAGTACCTTTCAAAGTAAAGGCCAAAATACATTTGAGAATATGGTAAATAGTTTTCACTGTTTTTTATATTTGTGTTTACATTAATATTTTCTGGTTTTACAAAATTTTTCATTAAATTTAATTTTAATGTAGTCATACTTTCGAATATCAAGTGTATTTTTGTGTTCTCAGATTGAAATGTTTTATTTAACTCGTTTATAATTTTAAGATTTATTGACAAAAAATTTAAATATACTAAATTGTCTTTGTTTTTTAAAAAATTAAAAATTTGTGAAGCCTTAGTAGAAGGTTTTTCAAATGCGAGCAAAATAAAGTAATGAAACAAGGGATCCCACTGCTCTATAATTCGGTTTATGCCCATTTCCATTGAAACGAGTTTGGCAAACCTTTAAAATTTGGTGTTCATTAACCCCAAGTGCTTTTTGGAAGGTAAGGAAATCCTATTGTTTTTTCGCACTTTGGCAAAAATAGAAATAGATATCCCTTATTGATTTCTCTATTTGCCCTGGTAAACATTTAGCAGCATAAGTGGAGCACAAACTCAAATTATGGCAGGTACATACAATGGTAAAAATATTAGGTTTAATATTTTTTAAACGTGAGGCTACACCGCTTAATGAACCCGTCATAACAGCAGCATTGTCTGAAGCGAATCCTATCATATTTTGAATGGGAACATTAAAATGATTTAATGTTTCTACAACTTTATTGTAAATTGATTCGGCTGTTGAGTTCTCTAGCTCAAACAACCCAAAAAACTTGTCTCTTACTGACCCCTCAACTGAATCAAAATACCTCACAAGAACAAGAAGACACTTTTTTGATGAAACATCAGTGCTTTCATCTCCAAAAAAAACTACAAACTCCAAACTCTAAGGATCCAAAACTCCAAAGATAATAAATTAGTGGATTAAATACTTGGAAAAATTAAATGAAACTTCTTCGTTGATAATATTCATCTATCTGTGGCAAAAGTAAACAATCTATTTTATACAGAGATTAGACAACTATGTAAAGCATTATTCACATGAGCACGACCAACGACCAACGAATGAACGAATATTCGTCGATTTTGACATTTCTTTCACATGAGAGTTTTTAATTCGTCGCGAATGAAGTTTGACATTCACCACCGAAACCTAAACAAGAACGATTTTTTTAGGTTAAGTACGCGCGATTTTTTTATTCGTTGCGAGTGTGGATAATGTGGAACGCGAATAAAGTTTGACAGTTCGTATCAACTATAATTTTGTTCGCGACGAATAAATTTGTTTTCTTAAATTTATTATTATATGATATTGAAAAGTAAAAGTATGCATCATAAATCAAATAGAAACTATATATTGCTATCGTTTTGTTAAGAATTTGTGTGGAAATATGTCTTCAAACGTATATAAACTCACATTTTGTAATTCATTCGTCGTTCGTTGGTCGCGCTCATGTGAATGATGCTTAAGATCTGTACAAGAAAGATCACACAACAACAACACAGAGAAAAAGAAAGATAACTGAAGTGAAAAAGTGCATGGGAGAAATCCATCATAGCGATTTTATATGCTGTTGTGTTTGTGGAGTAGACACGTGGAGTTGTAGTCGTATGCGTATGGTATATGGTAGAAGGTAGAGTTTAATGAAAGGTGAACGGTGAGTTGCAAAAAGTGGTAGAATTTGCTTTTTAGGTGGTAGATTTTCATGAACACCAAAAAGTGGTAGAAATACCACTTAAGTGGTAGAAGTCCCAACACTGTTAAATAGTCTTGGTTTATCTATTTACTTTTTCTTTCCCTTTGAATATTCTTCGTGTGTTGATCGTTAAGTTTACTGTATTTGTATCTTGGTGCTATTTTATTACGGTCTGTTCTGGAGTTTTTGACAAACCCTTCCGATCTGTTTTCCGTATACTCTTCTCTGTTAATGTTCAGTTTATCGATTATTTTTTCTTTGTTTCTTATCATTAGGTCATAAAGATTATTTTTATCTATATTGCCTTTCTGTATATCATATGGTTTTTGCCTAGTAGTAGAATGTATTGACGTGTTATAGAAAAGATTAGCTTTATGAACAGCTACTCGAATTTCATGAATGCTAGGGTTCATTTTTCCGTTTAAGATTGCTCTAATTTTTTCAGCTAATGTTCTGTGAAATACTTCAATGTCTGAATTTCCTGTATGACTGTTTGGCTTAGTAAAATGTACTTCTATATCAAGATCTTCTAACAATTTTATAATTCTTGGAAAGTTGAATTCATTATCCTTCACAAGTCTTTTTGGTTTACCAATTGTTGCTAAAAATTGTAAAATTGTTTCTTCTAAGGTTTCATGAGAAACATTTGGAACTTACTAAATTTATCGATGGAAGTTAAGTATTTCGTTTTATTAATACAATCAATATCTAAATGAACTATTTCGTTAATGTCTTTTGGAGTTTCTGTAAAACGAAATTTTTCTTTAATTGGTCGTGTATCATATTTAGATTGCTTACATGTATCACAACTGTTAATAACATCCTGTATAAAATTTTTTAATTGTTTAAAATAGACTTTTGTTCTAAGTCCTCTATAATTTTCTTCGATACCTGAATGACCTGTCTCTTTTTCATGGTACAATTTTATATTTTTAATGGCTTCTTCTTCTGTGTCTATATCTTTAGCAAAGTATACACAT
Organism: Eupeodes latifasciatus; assembly: GCA_920104205.1. Taxonomy (NCBI): domain Eukaryota; kingdom Metazoa; phylum Arthropoda; class Insecta; order Diptera; family Syrphidae; genus Eupeodes; species Eupeodes latifasciatus. The sequence goes on from OV049924.1 coordinate 236,859,735, forward strand.
TTATAAAATGTAATTCTTGTTCCAAATAGGTCTATTAATTTTTGTTGAAGTATATTGTATTCGTTGTCTGTCAATTCAGTATAAATTCCTGTATTAGTTTTTTCTATTAATGGTATTATTGAATCATTAAAATTATCTTTATGTATTTCATTTATTCCTATATGTATTCTTTTATTGTCTGATTTCTTAATTCCGTTTCCTGTTTGCAGTATTATTTGTTGTTTGAATATGTTCACTGCACTATCTTTAATTGGGAAGTGATCATTCAACTCTTCATGTTGTGAATGTATTGTAGCCTTATTCTTGTTCTAGCATGTTTATTTCTTGTACATCTTTAATTTCTCTACTCAAAAAGTCCGCTACAGTGTTACTTGTACCTTTCAAATATTCTACTTGCATATCATATTCTCCTAACTGGAGTATCCATCTTTGTAATCTGGGTGAAATATCTCTGCCTAAATTCTTTGTTTGTAACCATTTTAATGGTTGGTGATCTGTTTTGAGATCAAATCGTCTACCATATAAATAGGGTCGTAAATATTTTACTGACCAAACTATTGCGAGTAATTCTTTTTCCGTAGTACTGTAGTTTATTTCATGTTCATTGAGAGTTCTACTTATAAGCGGGGGAGAGTACGATAACTTTGGAGACAAAGTTTAATGACGGATTTGTATAGAACAGTTAAAAACAAGCATTTTTTACTATGGGAGGGGGGGTCTATCTCGCCCCGTTTAGGCGGTAGGGGCAGATTAAAAAAATATGTACATTAAATGGAAAAAAAATAATTAAAAAATAACGGTAATACTTATAATTAAGTATTATACCTTTTTTTAAAGCCAACACTTTTGTCTATTAGCTTGTTTTTAAATCAAGTCAAAACTATGCATAGTTTTTGAAAAAAATTGTTTTAAAGTCAAAATTTGTGCAAAAAAAAGTTAAAAAAAAAAGTTTAAAGTGTAATTTTTCAAAACTTTCAGATTATCTACTTTTTTTTTTATAATTCATTGCTCTTATTTGTTTTTGATCAAAAACTGAAAACTAGATGACTTTATGTCTTCTAGTTCTTGAGAAAATTGAAAGTTACCAAAAAAAATATTTTAATTAAATTACTTTTTCCTTGCTAACGTAGTCTTATTTTGATAGTAATAATCGAATATGGATTAAGATACACCTAGGTAAAATTAATTTTTCTTAAATCTAGCTTATTTAAATGCAAAAGAAACTTTGCATGCACCCCATCTTGCACCCACCGTACCTTGCACCCTCCCCACCTTGCACACACACCAACTTGCACCCACCCCAAATCCTATAGTGTGCCCAAGCAGGGGGGTTGCAGGGGGGCAGCATGCCCCCCCTTACAAATGCCACTGTTGCATACACCCAAACACGCATTACGCATACGCAAATACCATTATTACTATCAAAATAAGACCACTCAAGCAAAAAAAAAAAAAGAATTAAATTAAAATAGTAGTTGTGGTTATTTTCAATAGTCTCAAAAACTAAAAGACATAAAATCATCTAGTTTTCAGTTTTTGATCAAAAACAAATAAGAGCAATAAATTCTGAAATAAAAACAATGTTAGATAATCTTGAAGTATTGAAAAAGTTACATTTTAAACCTTTTTTTAACTTTTTTTACTCAAATTTTGAGTTTAAAATTAAATTTTTATTTTCAATTTTCTCAAAAACTAAAAGACATAAAATCATTTAGTTTTCAGTTTTTGATCAAAAACAAATAAGAGCAATAAGTTCTGAAATAAAAACAATGGTAGATAATCTTGAAGTATTGAAAAAGTTACACTTTAAACCTTTTTTTACTCAAATTTTGAGTTTAAAATTAAATTTTTATTTTCAATTTTCTCAAAAACTAAAAGACATAAAATCATCTAGTTTTCAGTTTTTGATCAAAAACAAATAAGAGCAATAAGTTCTGAAATAAAAACTATGGTAGATAATCTTGAAGTATTGAAAAAGTTACACTTTAAACCTTTTTTTAACTTTTTTTACTCAAATTTTGAGTTTAAAATTAAATTTTTCAAAAACTACGCATAGTTTTGACTTGATTTAAAAACTGGCTAATAGAACAGAGTGTTGGCTTTAAAAAAATGTATACAACTTAATTGTAAGTATCACCCTTATTTTTTAATTATTTTTTTCCATTTTAAATAATAACTTTTTTAAATTGCCCCTTTCGCCTCCCATAGTAAAAAATGCTTGTATTAAGACCCTCTACCAAAAACCGTTATTATATCTTGGCGCCAAAGTTATCGTACTCGTGCCCTTATCTCTGTTTAACATTTAGGAATAACAGTAAAATTTGTCATAATTAAAATGCTAAGGTCCGCTGAAATCTTTTGAGCAAAACCAATAAGACTTATTATTTGAAAATATACATTTTTTCGTCTTCGCCAGGTTTTATTGGAAATTAATATTTGAGTTGCACATTTTATTTATTACTTCTAATTTTATTTTATTATTATTTGTTTTATGTTATTATTTTCTAATATTATTTGTTTTTTGAATGTATTTAAGGGGTTCACTGTGATTGATATAAAATTGGAACTATTTCACATTACACAATGCCTGGTGCTAACTAAATCTTCATATTTTTCTGATTTATTTATTGATTTTTAATCAATTTATTTATTTTTGTACCTATTAATTTTTTTATTTAGGAGGTGTAGATAAAACAAATTAAAATATTCACTTTACAACAACCAAAAATATGATACACTATTTCAGGGTAGTTTTCAATGTAAAACCTAAAAAGACTTGTGTTATAAGACCAAGGAAATTGGAATTTCCTCCAAAATTTAAAGCGCTTTTTAAAAACAACTGGTAAAATATTATGGAAACCACCTTAAAATAAAAATATCTAAATGAAATTCGAAGCAGATGTATTATTTGGCATAAGCATTAAGAATCAAAAGAGTCTACAAATATATTTGGGGCCAAGGGTGTTTTCTTTAGGGAGAGAGATATGTGTAGCATAATTGACCTAACATGTTCCAATTAATTGATAGGACAAAATATAAAATTGATCAATAAAAATTACGAAGTGCACGAAATGCATTTTCATTTGAACGCCCATTCTTATAATAAGCCTGAATAACTTTAACGCGTTGCTCGATTGCGTACCTTTCCAATGTTCAAATTGTGTTGGTCTTAAATTGAGAAATGTCACTTGACGCTTAGGTGCGGTGCACATTCAACATTAGCCCTTAAAATTTAACCACCCTTAACAACAATATTGAAAATCTCGAAATAATTTATCTTCTATCCTTTTAGTCCAGTGATATTAGGTTTTTAGCTCGGAAAAACTACCACCTAGCTGAATGTTGGTACACACCTTCATGACTTTGTTGTAAAGTAAACAACGTACGCGTCAAAGGTAATTCGAGGTCAAACATTTTGTTAGAACTTTAACAGCGAAACTTTTTTTCCAAATTACCTGTACTCAACATAAAATGATGAAAATTAGCTGTAACATACGTACATATGGGTGATTATACAAAAGTTGGGTAACTCGATGTCATCAACCAATATATACAAAGTCTGATTATATTTTATTGAGATTGCAATTTATTTTAAAACAATGGAAGACCTTTATTTAGTCACCCAATTTCAGTTCTTCATTTTGAATATAAGTTATTAAAAAACACAATTAGTTCTTAAAACGTCAGTCCTCTGGCATGTCACAACCCTGAAAACCAACCATTAAGTGACTGTCTATTAAACATTATCATTGATTTGAGAAAACTTATCAATTTACTACAATCTGTGATGTATATAGTTAAATATATACTACAACTTTCATAATGCAGTGTTCTCCACTTTATTTAAAAAAATAAGAAATTTTGTGTTCAGTTTTATTCGTCAGTTTCTTGTGTGTTATTTAAATTTAAAATTCGTGCGAAATATCACCGACTCAACGTCAAATCCCACTTTGAATTTTAATGTTGGTAATAAAGTTAGTTGCGGGTCGCACAATTTGACGGCCACCATAACTGTACCAGAGTTTGGGTTATGTTTGTTGTCTATACACGTGCTTAGCCAGTCAACACGTCAGTTTTATGGTGAGTCGTTATTTTTTTGTTAATCTAAAGTTTATTTTTATTTATTCGTATTAGACTTTGATTTGTTAAAATGTAGTTTGTTGATATTTGAAATTACAAAAAAAAACATTAGTCCAGATTATAATCTCAAATTTCGTCTTTTTCGTCAGTAGTGTGGCGTCAGTTCTGTGTCAGGTAAATTGTTATTGTTCTTCATTTCTTGATCATTAGTACTTTTAAGATGAATATTGTTAGATTTTGTTTGTTGATTACTTTGAAATATTTAGTAAAACTATGTGAAAGTAATAAAAGATAAGTGAATAACTTTACGTTAAATGTCAAAAGTCTGTTTTGAAAACTGATGTAGTATTTTCTCCTAGTATTACATATTAATAATTATTTTTAATTGTTTCTAAGTGATTTTAAGTGATCATTATTAAATTTTTACTAATTTGATTTAATTTCATTATAATACTTTCAAAACTGTGTATACTCGTCAGTCCTCTGGCAGTCAAATTCTGAAATATTTAAATATCTTACAATGTATACTCAAAAAAGTGACTGGCCCGATTGGGAACAATATATTAATTAGATTAGCTATCATATACACCCGAATTTATAGAAGTTTGATTTAAAAACTATCGTAAACAAAATATCCTCAAAAGTTACCCAACTTTTGTATAATCACCCATATGTATATGTACAACTTTTAAATGGGTTACGTTTTTCACACATATTCTTATTTCGAAATCATTTTAACTTTAACTTCAACCAATCAAAAAATTATTTTTTTTTAAAACCAGATATGTTTTTATTGCAGCAGAGCATAACTTGCCGAATTTTGTATACTGTAATAATATTTGTTACATATGTTAAAATTAATCTAATTTAAAATGTTATAGCTTAAAATAGTAAGCATTTTGCCTCGCTCACAGCCAGAACTGAAAGGTTTATTTTTTAAATTCGCTTCCAGATCTTTGATATATACAATATACATACCTAAAAAGAGAAAATACAAATATTTTTTTGTTAGTGGGCATTCTTGTCTTTTTTTAACATTTAGGAATAACAGATAAGTTTGTCATACAAATTAATTTTAAGGTCTACTGAAACCTTGTGAGCAAAACCAATAAGACTTATTATTTGAAAATAAACATTTTTTCGTCTTCGACAGGTTTTATTATAAATTGATATTTGAATTGCACATTCAAGGTGTATTAACGTTTTGTTTTTGTATACAGGGGGTCCCGAAATAGTTGATCCCAAACTAAATGTGGTATGACCAGATCATGACCTATGAGAATTTTCTAACTGGACTGGTTTCTCGAGTAACGGCTGTTTTAATAATAATAATGAATTAATAATTAATGAAATTTTGAAGTCATGTTCTTTGTCTTGTTTTAAATGCTTTTGAGATTTTTAGCAAAACAAATTTGAATAAAGAATTCAGTGGGATCTAAATCCTCACCTACTTGGGTTTCAATTGATGATGGCTACGCTTCGATCAGAGTTCTGGATATTGCGTTTAAAATCGACTACTAAAAAATGTATCCATAAATGTTTGAAATGTTACAGATTTAGGCCTCTTTCACACATGACGATTTTCTCCGTACGGAAAAAAACCGTACACGGTCGCCCTATATTTCAGTCGTTGAGACGGCTGTTTTAAATTATCCGTACGGAAAAAACCCGTCTCCGTCCAGTAACTTTAGTTAATTTTATTAGTTTACTATCAATGGCTCACGGATAAAAACCGTACGGATTTTAACCGTACGGACGAAACCGTCTTGTGTGAAAGAGGCCTTAATGCAACACGGATGCAGCAGAAAATGGGCAATTTGCCAACCCTTCGAGTGAATCAAGCGCGACCTCTTCAAACATCTGGAGTGGTGTATGCTGGTCCTGTTCAGCCATTGTTTGTTTCGCGAAAAAGAGCCATTGTTTCGTTCGCTGTGTGGCAAGTGGCACCCTCCTGTTGAAAACACATATCGTAAACATCCATTTCTTCCAATTCGGGCAATAAAAGGTTCGGTATAATCTAACTATAGAGAACATCATTCACAATAACTGCCTGCTAGATGATGCCGCCAGCCCATAAACCGCACCAAACAGTCACTCTTTGTGTGTGCATTGGTTTTTCAACAGTAATTCTCGGATTATCACTAGCCCAAATGCGGAAATTCTGTTTATTGACGAATTAACTGAGGTGAAAATGTGCCTCATCACTGAAAATGACTTTCTTCGAAAACTGAACATTCAGTGTTACCATTTCTTGCCACAATTCTGACAATTGAAGACGCTAGAAATGGTCAAGAGGTTTTAGTTGTTGAGTCAATTGCACCTTGCTAGCGTGTAAATGCAAGTCCTTATGCATAATGTTCATGGACGACGAGCGTGAGAGCTGCAATTGTTGGCCACCATAACGATTTGAGGTGGACGACTCTTCAACCGCACTATTGCGAACAACAGCAATATTTTCTGCAGTACGAAGTGTACGAGCATGAACTGGTGTTTTCACATCCACTACAGACTTGGTTTACTTAAATTTGTGCACGATTTTTCTGATTGTACGCATATTTGGACGTTTAAATTGACCGCAGTACGAGGTGTACGAGCATGCACTGGTGTTTTCACATTCACTACAGACTTGGTTTACTTAAACTTTTGCACGATTTTTCTTTTACGCTTGGACGATATGCATATTGATTTAAACGCCCATTCTTATCATAAGCCTGAATAACCTTAACACGTTGATATATTGCGTATCTTTCCATGGTTCAAATTGTGTTAGTATGAAATTGAGAAATGTCTGATAAAAAGCCGAAACGATAAACTTTGACGCTACCACCTAGCTGAATGTTGGTACACACCTTTAGGACTTTGTTGTAAACAACATGTGAAAAGTCGCCTTCTATATCATGTACGCGTTAAAGGTTATTCGAGGTCAAACATTTCATTAAAACTTCAACAGCGATATTTTTGTTTGCAAATTACCTGTACTCAACATAAAATGATGAAAATTAGGTGTTAGTAGGTACACATACATATGTATGTACATCTATTAAATGGGTTACGTTATACACGCATATTCCTATTTCGAAATCATTTTTACTTTAACTTCAACAAATCAAAAAATTCATTTTATTTTATGAAAACCAGTTATGTTTTTATTGCAGCTGAGCATAACGTGCCGAATTTTTTATACTGTAATAATGTTTGTAAGATCTGTTAAAATTATTCTAATATAAAATAGTATCGCTTAAAATAGTATGCACTTTGCCTCGCTCACAGCCAGAACTGATAGGTTTATTTTTTAAATTCGTTTCCAGATCTTTGATATATACTTGTTGCCGCACCTGGCAATGCCCCACGTTAAATTTCGAACTTAAAAAGAAAGAGTCGAACATATTATATTCAGCCCAATTCTTAATATTCCCGGGAATTGTTTTCCCGAGAGTAAAATTCTCCTATTTCGAATTCCCCGGGAAGACATTTTTCCCTTCGAAATCGGGAATGGAGAATTTTGATTTTCGAATCAGCTGTTTCGTATTGTTTGACAGGAAAAATAACTCGCGAACAAAATTTTCATCATTCAAATTAAAAAAGATTTAAAATGTTTTCAATCGCGGCAAGGATTTTACGTGAAGAATATGAAGAAAGTGAACATGTAAAACCAAGGACTATTAGAAGATCTTTAAGAGATAGTGCGAATCCCTTGGAGTTGCCTCAATGGCTGTAAGTATTCATTCATTCAAATATTGTCTATCAAAATTTTTAAAAAATCATTTTTTTCTTAGGTTTCAAAAGCATTATAGAGTAAACAAGGTTTCCTTTAAATACTTGTTGGATGTCCTCATAATGTACAGTAAACCAACAAGAAAGTGTTTTGGAATCCCACCAATCATTAAATTGAGCGCATGTTTACGTTTTTTTGCTGAGGGAGGGTATCAAACTGGGGTCGGAAATGAAGGAAGGGTTGGTATGGCTCAACCTAGTTTCAGCAAGGTGCTAGCTGAAGTACTTGAAGTTTTAGAGGAGCAATTATGTCCAGTGGATAAAACTACCTAAAACAGTTGCAGAAAAAAGAAATATAGCGTTAGCGTTCTATGCGAAACATAATTTTCCTGGAATTGTTGGTTGTGTTGACGGAACGCACGTTCAGATCATTGCCCCTTCTGAAAACAGGCACTTATTTTATAATAGAAAAGGAAAATATAGCCTTAATGTCATGCTCCTTTGTGACAATGAATTAAGAATTTCGTACGTCGATGCTTCCCATCCAGGTGCATGTCATGATTCTTTCATTTGGAATGTGAGCCCACTAAAGGTGCACTTTGAGCAGGAATATTTAAATGGAGCAAGAAATTTTTGGATTCTTGGTTAGTTACTAAATAATTTTGTCAATTATTAATTTCTTATATTATTGTTAACTTCATAGGTGACGCGGGATACCCCTTGGAACCATGGCTTTTGACCCCTCATAGAACACCTGTCCCAGGGTCAAGAGAAAGTAAGTTTAATGAGGTCCACACAAGCTCTCGTAATATAATTGAACGTAAGAATGGAGTGCTAAAAAACAGGTGGAGATGCCTTCTTGGCGTGAGAGAGCTGCACTATTGCCCGGAGAAGGCAGCGAAAATTATAAATGTGTGCTGCGCATTGCATAACATATGCATTTATTATAAAGCCGATCCTATGGACGATGAATTGATTTCTGTAACACCTGAAATTTCTGAAATTCCTCTTGAAATCGCATCACAAGAAAGATCTGAGTATACCACAGCGGCGCAGAGAATACGACAAAATATAGGAATCAACCTTTAAACATACATATGTATGTAATACATCAATAAAATATTTATTAATGTATTCAAAAGTAATTCATTTATTTATTTAATATCACACATTTTTAATGAATTAACAACAAAAAATAACGAAATTCATATGCATACACACTAAGCAACTATTGTAAAAACTTAAAAATCATAAAAATAAAAAAATCACAGAAGGTAATGAAACTTAAAAATAAATATTGCGAAGGAAAACTGTTTAATCCTTCGGCAACTGGAAAACTTGAGCTTTTAGTTCTTTTATTTCAAGAAGCCGACGGTTACTTTCAATTTTCTTTTCGATTTCTTGAACTCTTAATTGCTCCATGCATTGGTTGTGTCGTTTAACTTCCTCAAGTTTTTCTTTTTTTATGGCGAAATAATCTTCATAACTTTTTTTTTGTAACTCATAAATTTTGTCAAGAGCGCGGTAAACTTTTGTGGTGTTTCTTCTAATTTCTTTATTTTCTTCAACTATACCCTTGACAGCCTCACATAACTCCCTTTGAGTCTTAAGTTCCTCATCAAAAGCTTCTGAGGCAGTCCTTTTCTTTTTACTACTTGTACTCGGACGAGGGTAACCCCTTTGCGTTGTATTATTTACTGGTGTTGATTCTGGTTCGTTATATAGGGCTTCAATTACTAATTCCTGGAGGTATCCTTCAACTACAGGTTCGTTTTCCGGAGGTTGAACATTTTCTTTGTTTACCTTTTCTCTTGTTTCCAGGCCAAAAGTTTTTGCTGTTACACCTTCTATCGACGCTTTCATCCCAATTAAGTCGTAGACAGCCTGTTCAAAGTCGGAAAGTGTTTGTTCTTTGTTTGGCCCACCGCCAGTACCATTTCTGGCCTTAAGATTTGTAGCAGCCTTAGCTCTAACGTATTTTTTCTGGTCACACCACACCTAAAATAATAACACGCACTTCTTAATAATAAATTATCGAATTTTCGTTTAAAAAATGTACCTTTTTCCATTCCGATATGTTTTTGTTTGGTGGCCCAGATGCATTTAAAGCATTTTCAGCCGCTTGCCAAAACAGTAACACCTCCTCCTTGCTTCCTTTCTGGAAGCCACAAGCAATATCGCGGTGGGCTTCCATCAAACTCAACAGAATTTGAAGCTGGCACTTGTTTGTTGTTTTAGACCTAAAAAAACTCAAATTTTAACATTTATTGTTTTAAAAAATAAATAAAATCTTACATTTTGGTTAAACTCCCCACCAAATTTATCGGAAGAAACTCGCGCCAAATACATTTTTTAATTCCCTTCTTTTGACATTTAGAATGCCTACTTTTTTCTCGGAGTATTTTTTCCCACATTCGAAGTTAGTTTATAATAAGGGAAAAGAGAAAAGGGAACAAAATCCCCGGGAATTTTTCGTTTAGAATATGAGAGAAGGGAAAAGGGAAATATTTCCCTGGGAATTTTCATTTAGAATTGGGCTGATTGTAATGCTATGGCTATTTATAAAGTATTTTAATTCACATTTAAACTTAACCTTCAAATTTTTCTTTTAAAATCTGCGCTCTAAGCAAAAGGACTAAAACGTAACTATACTATAATTAAAATTTTAATTTCATTTAATGTAATAAATATATTTTTCAGAAATTTAAAGCACTATTTGCAAGTTATTTAATAAAGAAAATTAACAAGCTAAAATTTGGAATTTTTACTGCTTAGCCGCAACAATTCTTTAAATTTGTTTTAAAGGATAACCTTGATCTTGAATACGCACGAGGCCTAGAAGATTCAGGAATCTGTATTGCAATAGCACTTCTTAAATCAGCATAGCAAACATCGTTACACCTCTAGAAGCATTTAAGCAGCATATTTTCAACTTATTACTGCACTCGATAAATTAAAACGAATCGTACCACCTGTTGACTGCTGCACCTGCTAAAGACTACACACCTGTGCCGCTGTTCTTCGTGTTAAGTATTACAAATCCTACATCATCCATTCACGACGACTCAAGGTAAGGTTTTCTGAAGACTATTTTTATTCATTATACGATTTATTGTATACATATATATCACTAGGGCTAGGATTTCCATGCAAATGCATATTTTTTTTTGACACACTTTAGAAGCAAGCGAACAAATTATCTTTAAGAATCATTAATTTTCCTTTAAAATGGCATTCAATCGTTAGTGCATATTTTTGCATATTTGACTATAAATGCATATTTTTGCATATTTTTATAATAAATGCATATTGTTCGTTTATATTAAAAAATATTGACATAAAATTAAAAGAACATCGGTTTCAAAAAAATGCAAACGCACCATTAAAATTAGAATCAATAAACTAGCTGAAAATCAAAAACACTCTATTACCAAGACCGGAATCTCAGACTGACATTTCGATTTGCCTACAAGCTAAAAAGCACTAAATGTGAGAAAGTGTGCGTGAAATGATGCAAAAAACCAAACACATTCTCACAATTAGTGCTTTGGCCCATCAAAATGCTTCATTATAGTAATCAGCCCCATCTAAATGCTTCATTTTGAATGTTTCATGGCCTCGTTCAAAAACTAAACAATCCTAACCAACAGAATCTGAAGTGCTGACATGGTCTTAAATTGGAAGATTTGTATAGCTTTTTAATTTCCATCCAAATAAATGTTGTAAATGTATATTAAATAAATAAAATTGACCAAATACATATTATTTAATGATTTATTAGTTTATTACTATTTATTTTGTTTACTTAAATAATTTGCGAACGCAACATGCGCTGCAACCGGTTAAGTATAGTTATTGCAAATGGACAAAAGTGTAACTCAATACTTTGTAAAACAACAAAACAGACAATTTTTTCAGGTGTAGTTTGTTTAGAGCATTTTCTTGGCGACGTTAGAAGTTCAGGTGGAAACAATAGGCGAATGCCTCCGTATTTTTTTGTACAGACAATGCTACGAGAAGCATACTTGTGAAGTTCCATTGCCAACTTAAGCTAGTTCAGATTCCTCAATTAGATTAGTATTTTCATCATTTAAGCAGTTCGATAATTACAAGACCAAATTTTATTTTTATTTGTTGCAGAAATATTCCTGAAAATTTCTTTTTGAGGGACTATGTTAGAGTTAGAATTTTGTTTGTAGTTAGATTTTGGAATACAAATTTGAGGGAACCATGTTTTAAAAATAAGTTGCTTTGTGTAAAGCATCTTTAAGGAATAGAAAAAGGCAATATGTTTACACACAATACCAACTAAATGAGTGCAATAAATAGATTTAAGTAACTTTTTTTTATTCCAGTATGGGGAAACCGAACACCCAATAGAAAAAAACCGATATACGCGCCAAAATCCATACTTCTTGACTAAATAATGTTATCTTCTATGTTTACGCATAAAATTACGAATTTTGTAGCGTATGAAAATTTCTAGACATTTTACAATCTGAAAAATTAATTATGCTATGAAATAATTGGCTGCTATTAATGCTAATTTTTTTTCTAAAAAGTTGATGAAGGTTAGCCGAAGCGGAAATTTCTTTAATGAACATATTTAAAATATTATTGGCTTTCTCAAAAATATTTTTCTACGCTAACCTCTGCTTTATATCTGAAAACTATTGTTTATGTATATTTTCTTCTATGTTCTGCATTTATAAAATGTAATCTACGGTAGTATTTATTATATTACGAAAAACAAAAACATATACGTAAAACTCATTAATTTTTTTTTATTATTAGCAGCATTTTTACTAAACATACTTTTCAAACAATAATAAGTAAACTTGAACTTTGGTAACTAAACATTTTTAAGGAATGAATGAAAATTATATTTTGCGTTACACTGTGGAAATTCACTAAAAAAAAACTTCTGTACAACAATAAACATTTATGACGATTACATGTTCTATTGAATTAGTTGTGCATGAATTCAGAACCATTTTAAGACGTTTTCATTTTGTGATATATGTCAAAATTTACATTTTATTTGCTCTGCATTTATTCAACAGGTTCGCTATAATCGTTCTGATTACTTTTTTAAAACATTTGTGTTCCTTTGATGCATAGTTTTTTTTTTATAGCAAATACATGTATGCTTCCATCAATCAAGAATGTTATGGATAAGATATTTTTCGATTATAACTCTTTTTTTTTAAATATACAAACTATAAATATACTTGGATTAATTAAATTGATACAGATTTTAATTACTTGCAAACAAAATATTTGGGCCGTTCGTTAACGAAAATTTATTAGAATTCAATACAAAAATTGCACTCGAACCCTTAAATTGATGGTTCTTCGAACGCATCTTTGATACAAAAATCCGGGGATTATTATGAAATTTAAAGAATTTCGTAGTGATTACTGTAAATTAGTGAATTAATTATAATAAACTGATGTTGAACATGCTTTTTTCAAGACAAAAAGCTACATTGGTTCACTATCCACAAAATGCCTGCAAAATTAAAGCTAAAAACTGACTTTTTCATCGAAAAAAGTAAAAGGAAAAATCTGAAAAAAACTTATTAACCCCTCCATTTTGTTTTTGCTATGCAAAGTGCCGCTAGCCCACGGCATCGTTTTTTTTTTGTTTGCTCACATCTATTCATGGACTAATTGTCAAAATTACAAATACAACAATGTAAACAAACGGGTTTTGGAGAGTGAAACGTACGAAAGATTCCGGTCTTGGTAATAGAGTGTTTTTGCTGAAAATACAAACAAATTCTTCTCTTTTTAACCGATGCGGCGCCATACATATTTAAAGCAGCTAGAGGGTTAAAATCTTTTTATCCGAAGTTCATACATGTAACATGTTTAGCTCATGCACTGCATCGAGTTGCAAGGAAATACGAAGTAATTTTAAAAATGTTGATTTATTGGTAGCAAACCGAAAACAAATATTTTTAAAGGCACCATCTCGAGTGGAACTTTTTAGACAAAAGTACCCTTTGACACCTCTTCCACCACAGCCTATTGTTACCAGGTGGGGAACTTGGCTACAAGCAGTTTCCTATTACGCAAAGCACTATGAGGAGTTTTGAGAAGTGGTTAATAATTTCGATGATCTGATGCTGTTGCAATTAATGTTGCAAACATAGAGGAAATATATTATCTAGAGTCCCGACCGGTACCCGTCCTACCTGAAACACCCTCAAATTTTATTCGAGGTGAACTCTCTCAAATTCGAGGTGAACTCTCTCAAATTCGCTATCGGTGAATACATGTGAGTGGGGAAAAAAAAACAAAATGAAGGATTGGGCTAAAATAGAAACTTATGGAATTTTTGTGACCTGTCAAAAATGACAATCAATTTTGCAAAACAAAACAATGGATTTCGGATTTGAAGAGTAAGTTTTTGTTAATTGTTTTGATATTTAATATAATTTGATATTTTTCAGACCAAAATTCCTTATAATGAAGAAAGTATATACAAGTTCAGTTCATTGAATAAAAAGTAAGTCAAATTGCAGTGAAGGAGGTGCAACAATAATCGATTTATTTTATAGTTTGTGTTTTCATTTTAGCTACTGCCAATAATATACCACAATGCAAGAAGCAATTTCCCTGGAGAAATCTGGAAGACAAAGCAAACAAGGCGCTGATTTACAGGCAAGTTTTAATATATTATATTTCTCTTAAGAAAATATAATCAATGTTTTTAACGACAGATACTGCCCATTGTGTTTGTATGCGTTGACGGTGGAGGTGTCACCATCTCTACCAATGGTCAAACGCATTCAATGCAACAAAACTAGCAGCAACAACACCACCAAGTCAATGATGCAAGTCGAAGTTTTGCCATGCAATATTCGACCGCTAACGCCCTTCTCCCAGCAGCTGAGTGTTGGTGTTGGAACGACATACATAATAGCAGCAACTGCCAACTCGGCCTATTCATCAGCTGCCAAGAAATAAAATGCAAGCGGCTCAAAAAACGACACAAAAGCGCGCGGAGATAAATTTTGTAAGTACGAATCGAAACATTCATATCGTAGTCAACTCGCTTAATCTTCATCTTCTAGGTGTAAAGAGTACTACTAGTCGGTAGTTCTGCAAGAGAAGCAAGAAAAAGAAGACAACAATCGCAGGAAGACTCCAAAAAATTTCCAACCTTGACTGTAAATTAGGTGAATTCAAATATTAAATCTAAAACTAATCCATTCATTTTGCTCCTAAGGATCGCACTGGCTTAACGGTGGCAATCATTCGGAGGCAAATGGGCTGGCCCGACAAGAATCCCCAAAAGGCCAAACAGATTCAGATCAGTCCCTCGGCAGCTACTGACGATGTCGGCGAGTTGAATCCATCGATTTTCACACAGAAAATCAACATCAAAAACAGTAAGTCAACTTCCATTTGAGATTTCCTTATATAATGAAAATTAATTTCTTTATAGTCACAACAATTCAGTGTGAACAACCTCTATCCGGAGCGGAAGTGTTTGTGGGTCAAGCGATCTCTGCGTTGTCGACAATGCGAACACAATGCCATCAAGCCGGAGTACCATTCAGGGTCAATCAAGTATCGCATTCAATTGTTCGCTAACTATCATGTGCCCGACGTTCTGCTTGTGCGTTGTGAAAAGCCACTGAAGCCTGGCACGTCCACTCAATCGATCCTCAAGCTAACTAACCCAACTATGCACGATATGACCACAACCATTATGGAGTTCCATGAAGTTGGAGTTGGCCCAGTACCGTGAGGTCGCTGCCTTCGCCCAGTTCGGTTCAGATTTGGATGCTGCCACCCAACAATTGTTGAACCGTGGTGTTCGTCTTACCGAACTGTTGAAGCAAGGACAATATGTGCCAATGTCCATTGAAGATCAAGTGCGTTTTAATACATTTTTATTTGGAGTATCTTTTAAAATGTCTGATTTCTCCTTTCACAGGTTGCTGTCATCTACTGTGGTGTCCGTGGTCATTTGGACAAAATGGACCCCGCCAAGATCACCAAGTTCGAGAAGGAATTCTTGCAACACATCAAGACCAGCGAACAGAGCCTGCTCAACCAAATCGCCACTGAAGGTCAAATCTCCCCAACTGTCGATGGAAAACTCAAGGAAGTCGTATCGAAATTCTTGTCCACCTTCCAGGCTTAAAGTGTAATTGTTAATTTTCCACCATAGCGTATTAGTATCCCAATTAACATCTTCAAAGAGAAACTAAATGCAGCCTCACCTTAAAACCATCAATATGTGACAGATTAATGAAAAAGAAATTTAATTAATAAGAGTACGATATAAAAGTTAAAACAAAAAAATAGAAAACAAACAAATAAAAGAAAAACAAAAACTGTAATCGATATGTACGAATCATTTAAAGAAAAACAAAATAACCCTAGGTATGCGCTTAAACTCTTTACTCTGTTCTGAATAACCAAACGAAAACAAAACACACATGCATTTTTAAAATTTTATTTTAGAAAGCGTGCTTTTTGAAATGATTAAAAATTAAGATCGAGCGAGTCACTTTTGAAGAGCATTTCTTTCTTAAGTAAGATTACATAAGAAAACTCAAAAACTGAAAAAAGAACTAGCAAACAATAAAAGAGAATAAAGTAAATCTTAAAAAAAACTACTAATACTACTTTTTGTTGTAATTTGGAATTCAATCAAAAACTGTCGGGAATAAAATTATTATGCTATTAAAAGAAAGGCCTTGTATAGGGTTGGGTAGAGGGCGGAATGAACAGCAAAAGGTAACAAACACTTCTGCGTCGTAGCTTTGTCTTCTTACGATCCTCTTTCGAATTCATCAGCCGATTACCGATTTTCAGAAGAGGTATTCCACAGTCTACAGTGTCAATAAGCGGCTTGGAAGTTAGGAAGGCCGGTTGATAAACCAAAATAAAACCGCCACGACAGACAAAAGTGGAGGACAGACGTCGCAGTGCGCCATTTGGTTCCATTGTAGATTATGTTAGGTTAAAGTGGCTGTCCGTGATGGAATAGGACACACTTAGGCCAGTTTAATGGCCCATTGTGATACCACATGAATCTTGAGGCTTCCTCCTAAGCTTAATGAAACCAGTTTGAGTCCCTTACGAAACGTGAAAGACTGATTATGTCAATATGATTGAGATCGTTATAGAAGAATTCTCCTAGGTAATTCTTGCGTTTTTGAGCTAGAGCAGGGCATGTACAGTACAGAGAAGGTGAAAAACTGTTTCCTCCTCTTCCATTGTAAGTCGAGCATAATTTTGTTTCAATTAAATGGAAATCGGTTTGCAAGTGATTGTTATTTGACAATATTTAGTCAGTTTGATTTGAATTCGGATAGAGGAAACAAGCGAAAAATGAAGCTCAAATAATGTTTGTATTAGACTTGATTCGTGGAACGTTGCAGCTTTAACTTTTATTTTAGGCAACGGATAAATGACTTGAAATAATTTTTCAGCGCACCAAATTTTTTCTGAAATTTAATGTTCTTTTAAAAACATTCAAGACACGTTCAAAAGCTTTCGACTGTGCTTCGGTTCATAGCAACATCAAATCTTCCTAATTCGATTTTCGAAAATTGTCTTCCACTAAGAAACACAAAACTGCAGCTTTCTGTAATGCCAACAACAAGAATAGCGAATCCAGGGGTGGTGGTGGTGTCGTAAGGGTCTTGACCTCACACTGGGAGATGATTGTTGGTTATCGTATTGAGTTATTAAATATGACCCCTTGTATTTCAAATTATTTATTTATTATATATAAAAACTAAATTGTATTTTAGCGGTTTCGGTTTCCACTTTGTGGCTTAACAAACTGAAAACATGAAACTCGTCTTTAATCTCATCTTATTTTTTTGACGCACATACATAAAAGTGTGTTAAGTGTTTATTTCTTTTTAAATTGATTATCTATGAAATACGAAAACTTTTTAGATCTATACCAGATCTTTATGATTGAAGAAATCTACTTTTTAAGGTGAAATTGCTTTGGATGCTCTAGAACTAAGATTTAAATATGAATTTCAAGAGAATGAATCTCGCAAAAACAGTAAAAGTGACAATTTTGTTAAACTAATGCCTCTTATTGATCATATATATTAATTTAATATGAAAACTTAGTTTGTGAACTTTCAAGATAAATACAAGACGAGGCTACGATTTACGTCGTTTATTCGATCAGTCCAACTAGTAACTACTTTTTCCATTAAATTTTACCGTATGTCGTCAATGGTGGCTTGAATTTTGACTTCCAATGCTTCAAGAGTTGCTGGTTTCTTGGCTTACACCAATGGCCTAACATAATCCCATTCAAAGTAACCAGGAGTAGTTAAATCGCACTTCTGAAAATAAAGTTGTCATCAAATTGAGTCGAAATAAAAGATTTTTGGAAAGATGTCTGAGCGTGCGGGTGTACGTACGTTCGCGACGTTTTTTTCGTCGTCCATAGCTCAAGAACCAGAGGAGATATCGACTTCAAATAAATTTTGTTATACAAATAATAGTGCAGAAAGATGCAGAAAGGGCTCTCAAGAAAATTGCGTCGGTGGTTTTTTTTTACCATAGCAGTTTAAAAAAAAGGTGAACATTTTGGTTAACCCTAAATATCTCACGAATCAATAACGCTAGACACTTCAATTAAATTTTATGTTATACATATATTGTGAAGTGATACTAAACAAATATATTTTTGGACAAAAATCCAATTAATCCAATAACAAAAATCCAATTAAAAATGGTTTTATCTCCAAAACAATTTTGTGCATCGAAGAATAACGTTTTTGATATCAGGTACAATTATGAGAAAAATCGAATTGACAGTTAAAAAAAATTAAATACCTTAAAGGATTCAAATTAATTTTATTTTATAAAAAATATTGTTTTCAACATTCAGTAATTTTTGTTTATAAAAATCTAACAGTCAGTTACCATTGATGGAGTAATTTTCGAGTCGGGTTTGAATTGAAGATGTTGACGGAATCGACAGCAATATATCATGAATTGGGAGGCATTTTATTAAAATTCAAGAGACCTTCAATTAAAAAGAGACAAATTTAGGATGGTTCTTATTTTATTATTTATACAAATATCCTTACCAGCTACATCACAGAATTCTGCAAAACATGTACAAGAAAGATACTCATCTGCAATTTTCTCGCAAATTGTATCGCTTGCGAATATATTGAAACAGAACGATTGGCCAATTCTCGGTGGATTGCAGATTAAATCATGAGGAATGGCTTGTACACATTGCAATTCTTGGCCTGTCGGTCGATGGCTGAAAGAAGTGCTTTGCATTGCACATGGTGACACATGATGTTCCATGCTTAAAAAAAAAATTAAACAAACTTTTGTACCTTAAAAATTTTCACTTTTTTTTTGTTATATAAACCTAAGAGCAATGGTGTAGTACTCTAGAGCACCATCCAAATCTTTTTCGCTACTTAAAATATCTCCTAGCACTGTGAAAAGCTTGCAACTGGGATAGCTGGCGGCTTGTTTTTTCGACAGTTTAATGGCCTCCTGTGTTTCTCCCTCAGATTAAAGAATCCCTGCCATCGCTGATACGGCCGGAAAGTAGAACTGGTCGATTTCTAAAGCCCGATTAAGGAAAGTCTTTGCTTGGCGTTTTGTAACGGTATTCGAAGAGTACAAAAGTGTACTGGCAAGTAGCTGTTTATATTTCATCGAAATTCATAGTAAGTTAAGGTAAAATGCAAATGAAAAATAACAACAAATTCTTACCACATAGCTCCTGGGGCAGTTCCTGAAATAGCGTGCAGCCAATGCACATATTGTCCGTGCATCTTTTAAGCACTTTAGTCCGATGTAAAAACCCGCAAGACCTTTGTATATCTCAAAACGATAGTTAGCCAAACTCTGAACTGCCCTGTAATAATGAATTGCTTCCTTATATCGTTTCAATTGAAGAAATATCTTCCCACGCAAAAGATACGCTTCAACGTTTGTTGAATCAACTGAAATTGCTTTGTGGGTAAAATAGGAAGCCTGTTCGTATTTTCCATTTGCCGATAGACTCTCAACCATGACAAACCAATTTTCCGAACTAAATTCATTGCTGGCTAGCCAGCTTTTCCAATTCTGCTAGATTATTATTCCTCTCATAGACCACGGCTAATGGCATGATATGTTCTGTGCTATATGGACTTATCATGTGTGCTGTTTCTAGATACTGCTGCGCATGAGCATGGTGCCCACTGTAGTAGAGAGCTTGTCCAATTAACGTTAGAATATAATCGTTTTGATGAAGTTTTGTGTTGTCGTTAATAGATTGGAATGTTTTTGACGCATCCAGATGTTTATGAACGTACATTTGAGCATGGCCTTTTATCCACAAACTTAACCACTCAACATTCTTTGGAGCCGAACTCACTATAAAATTATAAAAGAAGCTTAAAACACACAAAATATTTAAAATCATTGCTTGCTTACCATTCACCAACGAATTGACTTCAATTCCATCGACGCCGACTTTCAAGAGTGAACTTATAGTCTACATGGCCATTGGACAATCACGCAGTACATCTTTGTAAGAGGCAATAGCCTCCAATGGATTTCTTGACTGTCGATGTTGTAGCTTTGGTAGAAGCATGTTTATCTTTGGAAGTCTAGACTTACTCGGAATCGATTGCAATGTCGAAATAGCCAAATTGGAGTCATTCAGCTCACGATAGCAGATAGCCAGACGATATTTGATTAAAAATGAGGACATAAGAATCCATCGGATTAGAGCCAGGAAAAAAATCTTGTTCACAAGTGTAATTTTAACTAAAAAAAAAACAAAATAATATTCATATAATTTGAGTTTAAAATTAACGTAATGAACACACTTACCTTGAATTTGTACCTCTTCCCTCCAGAATAAATACGTCGGCGTTGCTGGCTTCCTTCTCGGGAGATTCCACTTTTCCTGTTGCAACATTCTCCTTGGTTTCTTCTTATCTGAGGATTAAATTAGATGCAAATTCATTATATATTTTTATTTCAATAAATTAATATTTTGTATTTAAATTGTTTTACCTTCGTTTGCATTACTGGGAATTAATTTTGTTTTGTTTACATTTTCGTAGAATTGTCAAAATACTCACCTCGCTGTTAATCTGTCAAAACTGGGTTAATTTAAAATTAGGCCACGTTCGCATTGTAGTTCTATGGTGCGCCTATACTTTCTGCATAATTTTTTCTGTTTTTATCAAAAATTTTCATAAAAATCATAGAATTTATTTGCCAAAAGCAGTCAAATATTATTTTTAGTACAGTTTTCACTGAAAGGAAGTTGCAAAATTAATTTTTCTTTAAATATTGCATTAATTTTTCAATTTTTGAATTCAACGGATCTCTTTTTTGAACGGCTGAGTTCACCTCATAGTTTTTTCCCCCGCTGTTGAGCAATATGGGCACAAAATTCCATAACAACTACATTCATAATGGCTTTTTCCCATAAGAAATGCACGGGACAACTAACACATGCTTATCCTTATGGACAAAATCCTCTCAATTTAGCTTGTAGGCCGAAAGAGAGCAAACCCATTAAGTCGGGACTCTAGATAATATATTTCCTCTATGGTTGCAAAAGAGATATTGAACCAGCTTTCACTTAAAAGCCAAATAATATTCATTAACTCTAACTACAGTTTTCCTTGTGATACCATAACAAAGCTTGAGGGAAGGGATTCATTAAAAAATCAAATTGATTTAGTTGAAGATGCTTTTGTAAAAATAACTGCTGTTAAGGATCTCTTGCTCCAGCCATACAAAAGAAGCTTGAGAATGTTCTAGTAAAAAATGAAGGTTTTCAACAATGAAAAATATATGCAAGGCATTTACATTGAGTTGCAGTAATGAAAATTATTTGAGAAACTTTACAACCGATGAAATGTCTTCCTTTAAGAATGCACGACTTACGTCAATTGACGTAGAACGTTCCTTTTCGATGTATAAGACGTTTAAAAGGCCCAATGGCCAAAGCTTTATTTTTAAAAACTTTAAGAAGAATTTCATCATTTATGTCAATTTTTCTATTGTCTGTGTTATTTTGAAAAAAAAAAAATGTTATTCAAAGGGATATCTTTATATATATTTTTATTGTTTATGTTTTGTGTATTTTTTAATTTTTGAATGTACCTACTTGTTTTTTAGTTCCTTTAAAAGATAAAATAAAAGGCTAATTTTTTTTATAAAAACTGTATACCTACTAAGTCTTTTTTTGTGTTCAAATATATAATTTTAAATGCATATTTTAAGT
The DNA here is from genome assembly GCA_920104205.1 of Eupeodes latifasciatus. NCBI lineage: Eukaryota > Metazoa > Arthropoda > Insecta > Diptera > Syrphidae > Eupeodes > Eupeodes latifasciatus. Next base: position 236,881,792 of record OV049924.1, read on the forward strand.
GCATATTTCCCATTTTTAAGAGCATATTTTAAGCGCATATTTTGCGTTTTTAAGTGCATGGAAATCCTAGCCCTATATATCACTATATACCCTACTGCTATTGTATTAAATCCAAACAAATAATATTGAATCGCTCCAAATGCCTAAGTCACATTCATCTAAGACTGACGACTCAAATAATCAAAAAGGTCGCCCTGCAACTCCATCACCAAATAAAAATACAGGTCTCCAACTCCACATACCCTCATCTCAGCACAATAATGCACCTCTCGGCGGCAAAATAGGTGAGTTCAACTGCAAATCATGCAACAAGGTCGATGACTCGTACATGGTTATGTGCGACAAATGCGACGACTGGCATCATTATAGCTGTGTCAAAGTTACCTCATCTATCTCCGAAAAAGATTGGTTATGTCCAAAGTGTTCGAAGGTCGCTGTCGATTTATCGAAAGAGCCATCTGTGTCAGGTGTAACCTTTACGCAAAAGGGTAACAAGACACTTACATACTTCCGAAAAGAAAAATGAGAAAGCTTTGACAAGTAGTCATATACAACAAAAATCTTCTTTTCACGATGGACAAATTTCTGCGAGAAATAAATCAAGATCAGAAGGTTCAACAAGCTCGGTTAAGTTGAGTTTAAAGAGACTAGAAGAAGAAAGACTTTTAAAGAAGCAGCGTGACCAGGAGTATCTCGATGCTAAATATGCACCTCTCGAGCAACTGTCAGATGATGAAAATGACGACATCGATCAGGGCAATTCACGTCTTCACGATTGGGTAAGCGAGCAGTCGGTACACAAAGCAGTTGTAACAGAGCAGGTTATATCACCTGCTCCGGCACACATCCCTCAAAGTACAACTATTTTTCAGAACGGTAATATTCCTCCAAATGACACCTGGATTGGAACTAATCAGCACGCAATGCCAGAAAATCGAAGTCAAGGGGCTCAGACAGAATATGCAGTTTCCACCTTCTAATACGTTTCCCCCAGAAAACAACACACATTCAACTGGAGGTGCTCTAGGTCCTCACCATTACTATGATCGACCAAGCAATGCTCCGAATCTCAACAGTCAACAAATTGCATTAAGGCATATAATGCACAAAGAGCTTCCAAGTTTTTCTGGTCGACCTGAGGAATGGCCGTTGTTCATAAGCTGTTTTGAAAACTCAACTCGCGTATGCGAACTTTCGAATGACGAAAATCTTATTCGTCTGCAGAAGAGTTTGAAGGGTAAGGCATTAGAGTCTGTACGAGCTCAGTTACTGTATCCTCACCAGCTATCTAACATCATTTCGACTTTGCGCATGCTATTTGGCCGCCCAGAAGCAATTATAAATTCATTGGTAACAAAGATCAGATCTAAACCTTCACCAAAAAATGAAGAACTGGATTCTCTAGTTAACTTTGCATTGTCCGTCCGTAATATTGTAGCTACTATGGAAACCAGTGGTCTACACTCGCATCACAATAGCCCATACTTACTTCAAGAGTTAATTCAGACGTTGCCTTATCAAACAAAGTTAAACTGGGGAATGTACAAAGTGGGAACAGAAGTGCCGGTAAATCTTTCCACCTTTAGTAACTGGTTGTACAAGGTTGCTGAAGGTGCATGTCAGGTGACAGAGATAAGCCTTTCAAAAACATCTGGCCACAAAAACGAAAGAAAGAAATCACATAACATCCCGATACTACTCGCATCTCAATAGCCCATACTTACTTCAAGAGTTAATTCAGAAGTTGCCTTATCAAACAAAGTTAAACTGGGGAATGTACAAAGTGGGAACAGAAGTGCCGGTGAATCTTTCCACCTTCAGTAACTGGTTGTACAAGGTTGCTGAAGGTGCATGTCAGGTGACAGAGACAAGCGTTTAAAAAACATCTGACCACAAAAACGAAAGAAAGAAATCACATAACATCCCGATACTAAATGTGCATCAACATCCAGTTACTTCGGATACAAATAAACCTGATAAAAGGTGCGTCGTCTGTAATGGCAACTGCCAGCTTCTAGAGCAATGCAGCAAATTTAAGGCACTCGCTCAGAAAGAAAAGTGGAACGTAGTTAATCAAATTTTCCTTTGTCGCACATGTCTGGTAAATTATAATAGACGCAGATGCACATCTGAAAAAGCTTGTGGAGTAAATGGTTGTACATACAAGCACCACCACAAGTTGCATAAGTACACTGAGTCAGCTGCTCCACATGAAGATAAAAAATGCAACGCTCATGCTGCGAAAGAGAATCCAATACTTTTCAAGATTTTACCCGTTGCTTTGTACAACAATGAAAACCAAGTACATACTTACGCGTTTTTAGATGATGGTTCGTCTGTCTCTCTCATTGAATCGAAAATAGCGGAAGAGCTGGGATTAGATGGTGAACGAAATCCATTATGCCTTAATTGTACATCAGCGATCAGAAGAAGATTCTAAAGTCGTTAATCTACAGATATCTGGATATAAATCTTCCAAAATCTTTCCGCTTCTTCAAGTTTGAACTATAGATTCACTTGAATTACCATTTCAAACCATGGACTTTGATGACATCCAGAAACGCTTCAAGTACTTGCAAGGTATTCCTGCTAGGTCGTATCATGATATTCAACTTCGAATACTAATCGGACTTGACCATTGCAATTAAGTTAATTACCAAAAAATCCGAGAATCAAATGTCGATGAGCCTGTAGCTGTCAAAACACGTTTAGGGTGGGCAGTTTTCGGACCACACAGAAATAATAAAAATGGCAAAGTTATTCACATTGAGCATATAAGTTGTTTTATGTGTGTTTGTCAGGTTAAAATTGATGAACGACTCAACGAGCTGTAAAGGAATACTTCCAAATCGAAAATATCGGTTCAGTACAAAATACATTTCTAATGAATTCAAATGATAAGAAGGCCCAAGCTATTTTGGATGGAAGTACAATCCACAATGGGAAAAGGTACGCCGTTGGTTTACTTTGGAAGGATGAGAATACTATTTTACCCAACAACAGGTCACTAGCTAAACGTAGGCTTATATGTCTTGAAAAGCAACTTAAAAGAAATCCTTTACTCGAAGACAAGCTGAATAAACAAATCGCCTATTATGTAGAGAAGGGATATTCCCGAAAGATTACAAAGAACGAACTGCTCGACACAAGCTTATCTAGATTCAGGTATCTACCAATATTTCCGGTAGTCAATCCTAATAAACCAGCTAAAATTCGTCTAGTGTGGGATGCAGCCGCAACCTATTCTGGAATATCTCTCAACTCAAAGCTCCTTACCGGTCCCGATACATTACCTGCTCTTTCCCATGTTCTTTTCCGTTTTCGCCAACGCAAGTTTGCCATTTGTGGCGATATTAAAGAAATGTTTCACCAAATTGAAATTCTGGAATCCGACCAACACGCCCAACGCTTTTTCTGGAGAAACAAAGACACTGGTCGAATCGAAGATTATCTGATGCGAGTGATGACTTTTGGCTCTACGTGCTCGCCATACTGCGCTCAGTACATTAAAAATAAGAATGCTTCGGAATACCTTTCGCAACATCCTAGAGCAGTGGAAGCGATTATAAAAAATCATTATGTGGATGATTATCTAGACAGTTTGGACACGCAAGAAGAGGCAGTGTTATTGGCTAAAGAAGTGATTAGCATACACGAAAGCGATGGATTCCAAATCCGGAACTTTATAAGCAATTCAAATAACATCCTAGAACAAGCACCCACGAAGAGAGACATTTTAAGGACGCTCATGAGTATTCGATCCCCTGGGGCTGATTTCAAATTTCCTGCTACTTCTGAAAATCTTGCTTCAGGAAATATGGCGGAGTAATGTGGAATGGGATGAAAAAATAAAATCTGAGCATTTCCAAAGCTGGTGTCAGTGGCTTCAACTCTTACCGAAAATAGGCATGCTAAAAATTAGGAGGCCCTACCTATTCCAAATAAGTTCCTACGACAAATGCCACGTCGAGCTTTACACCTTTGTAGATGCAAGCATGTCTGCATATGCTGCAGTTGCTTACTTGCGTGTCGTAAAGGGGAAACAAATCGAATGTAGCTTAGTAGCCTCCAGAACAAAAGTCTCTCCCTTGAAACTTATATCAGTTCCACGTCTAGAACTAGAAGCTGCCGTACTTGGAGTGAGGTTGGCCAAATCCATCAAAAGAGGACACATCGTGGAAATACATAAAAGTTATTTTTGGTCAGATTCGAAAACCGCACTTAGCTGGATTAAGAACGACTGTAGGCGATTCAAACAATTTGCAGCTTTTAGAGTTGGTGAGATCCTAGAAGAATCTAATCCCAAAGAATGGAAATGGATCCCAACCGGTGAAAATGTTGCCGATGAGGCCACAAAATGGAATACCAAACTTGATCTTTTTGTCCGATAGTCATTGGTACAAGGAACCTCTATTCCTATTCCTACCAGAAGATAATTGGCCAAGAGCAATTGATAAGTTCTAGACAAATGAAGAGGTTAGGGTACTTATTCATCAACTCGCCGATCCATCACACATCATTGACTGTGAGAGATTTTCTAAATGGAAGCGACTTAAGAGATCAATGGCATATGTGCTCCGTTTTATTAACCTCGCAGTATGGTGCAAGGAACTATTGGAGGATGTCTCTTTAACCCCAACAGAAATCGTTGCTGCAGAAAACTTCCTTTACGGACTCTGTCAATCTCAATCGTTTTCAAAAGAGTGGTCTGTACTCAAGAAAAACAAGTATGGTAACGCAAAAAACAAAACGCTGGAAAAATCAAGCCCCTTATATAAGATCAGCCCATACATGGACTCAAACAACGTAATTAGAATTAAAAGTTGTATAGACGCAGCAGAACACGTCAACAACGCTTGCAAAAGACCTATCATCCTGCCTAATAATCACCGGCTTACCCTTCTCACAATTCAAGACTACCACGAAAGATTTCAGCATAGATTTTCTGAAACTGTTGTCAACGAAATCCGTCAAATATTCTTCATACCATCACTTAGAGCCACGATGAAAAAAGTCGAACTCGTCTGTCAGGTGTGCCAAATTTGTAAAGCAAAACCTGAACCTTCATTGATGGCCGACCTACCTCCTGCAAGACTCAAGTCATTTACGAATAAATTTTTTTTATGTCGGCGTCAATTACTTCGGTAATATGTTTGTCGCCGTGGGGAGACGTCTGGAGAAACGTTGGGGGGTTCTATTTACCTGTTTAACTATCAGAGCCATCCATATAGAGGTTGCACATAGCTTGTCTAGCGACTCCTGTATCCTCGCGATTAAACACTTTTGTTCCAGAAGAGGCAAACCTGTTGAGCTATGGAGTGACAACGGCACTAATTTCAAGGGGGCAAACCAAGAACTTAAGAATGCAGTTGCTATCCTTTCGAATAGTAACGATCTATTGGAGAAAGTTGTTGCGAGGCAAGAGGAGGTTAGGAGGTGGGTAAAGTGGAAGGGTAGGATAAGGATGAGGTAGGAAAAAGAGATAGGAAGATTTGGAAAAGGTTAGGTGGGATTGTTGAGCTCCGGGGGACGCGGCCTGCTTGCGTTGCACGGCGTCAGCTCGTCGGACGGGGGGGGATCTTGCCCCCGAAACTCAACCTCGCCTGCAGACAAAAACATATATCAGGCCAAGGAAAAAGGAAAGGGAAGGAAACATAAACGGACGGACTATGGCACAACAGGGCACTGCGGATGTTGTTGCAGTGAGGCCCTTACCCACCCTACCTTTAGGTGTCCGCGGCCAGTGTTGGACACCCCCAAAATTGTTGGTCGATTGTCGGCTTCAGGTCATCTTAGTTCATCGCCCACTTCGCTACCCCCGGCACCCCTGAAAAGAGACTTAACACCACATGGTTTCGCTGGTGCGAAACAAGAAAAAACTTTTTTTTCTAGCCGGCGTTTCTGTCGGAAGTTTTATTTAGTTTCACATATTTTACTTAAACTTAACAACTACAAAAATTTTAACTAACAAAAGATTTTAACCAAAAGAACTAAAACAATAAATCAAGAAAAAAAAGAGGCAAAAAAAAATGGTAGCAAAAACCCACGGTCGGTAGTCGAGCGTATTTACTACTACTCTACCTTTCCGTAGAGATACCCTTTGTGGGTACTGTCGCTCGACCGTCGGAGCCCTAATTCCCTACCCCTAGAGAGCTCTATGGAGGTATCTTTTAGGACCCTATACAAAAAAATCTTAGGAAACGGACGCGACGCTCCCGCCAACCGTCTTTTCGGTACCTCACAATTAATAAAATTAAATGAATGAAATAAACAAAAAAAAACAACTTCCACGCCTTAAAAAATTAAATAACAAATTAAATTAGAAAATTGCAAAAGAAACTTAAGTATAGGACAATCACAAACACAAAAAGATCCACAGGGTTATAAGATGGTTATACATATAGGTATATATAATATAAAGATGTTTTAGCGCATCTATTATGGATCGCTATTGCCGCTATCACTTTCCCTTCTTTATTTTGTTCTTTAGTTTGTTCAACTTCCTTTTTTTTTCAATTTTTCTTATTTTTAAAATTTCCTTTTTTTTTTCATTCAACTCTTTCTTTTAAATTCCCTTCTATTTCCAATTTTTATTTTTAAATTTCCTTTAATTTCACTTTTTTAAATTTCTTTTATTTCAATTCTTTAAGTTTCCTTAAATTCCAATTTTTATTAAATTTCCTTTATTTTCAATTTTTTTTGGCGGCGGCCCCGCTCTACGCGAATCAATTCGGGCCGCCGAGAAATTTACTGGCATACAAAAAAAAAATAAAACAATAAATAACTTCCTAGACTAAACAAATTTCAAGACACTCACCACCTTTTCCTGTTCTTAGATAATTTTTTTTCTTAAGGTCAATGGTAGGTATTCCGCTACGCACTTTATTTTCCACTGTTGTTCAGCTATCTTTATAAAATCTTTATATCTATAAACACCTTTTCTTCTAAAAAAAATTTAATTTTCCTTTATTTAAAACAAATAAACAACACGAAAAATGTGAATTTACCAGCAATCCGATTGTTGACGGTTTCTTAAATTTTTATATTTTTTTTAATTTGAATAATTTGAATTTGAATTCTAAATGCACCTTCACCTTACTATGTGGTAACCGAATAAATGAGGGTGAGCTGAAATTACTATCCAACCCACACAGGCAAAAAAGGTATTCAGATGATGTATTTGTGCCTCTAACAGGAACACATCATCCGATCCCCATATCCACATAGTGTATACCTCCACCCACATTATCACACCGAAATAGTGGGAACCCACGCAGGTATTAGTGTACTTCCAACAGAATAGGGGTATCAGGGTCCCAAGAACCAAGGCGGTGTTCCAAAGTTTCCCATGGGGAGACATGTAGAACAGAACCACATGCGACCAGAACATTACGCGAGACGAAAACACTACAAAAATCTATGCAAATAACTACAAAATAACTACACGAAATATAAATAAAAATCACCTAACTAAACACCTAAATTACAATCACCTAACCACAGCAATGACAATGAAAACTAAACATGGACATAAAACAAACTTTCATTCACATGCAACTTAACCCGTCACCCAACTTCAGAGACAGAACACAAAACAGAACTCACTTTTACGAACCGACCTATTGCTTTCCAATGGAAAATTTCCATTGAAAACAACGACAATACGAATGACAGCTACGACACTCGGAATTACAATTACAAAACATAAACAACATTTGGGTAAATATCAAAATTATTTTCTTGATATAAATTTTATTTTACTTATTCTTTTAATCTTATTTAGGATACAAGATTGAGGATGCGGTTCCTGGACAGGCGTCCACAACAAAATTTGCTGTTTATTGAGATATACTCTCAATAAATAGCAAAAACACGAAATCTGGATGCCTGGGAATTGGGTACGGATGACGTCAATGAGCGGGAGGTACAAAGGGACGCCGAGTTAGGTGAGTTTTTTTTTTAAAAAAAATGCAATTTGTTTTCTTTGCAAATTATTTCTTTGTTTTTTTTTTTTTCTTTTCTAGATTACATGAGCGTGTGGGAAACGGTGGGGAAAAACCCACGATTTAAGCCGGGCAACATATTGTCCTTTTACAATTCAGTAAAAGTAAGTATTAACATATAACTAAGTCGGCTTCCATTTTGTTTTTACTCTTATTTTTTCTTCACAGTAATCCATTATGAAGGTCAATGACCCCGGACAATAATGCCGACCTACCTCAACGATAATGATGTTAGGTGCGATGGGCTTTCGAGTAAGAATAGTGTTTCATCAAATAGACATGGGTAATTAACAAATATATACATAGCTATCTATACATTTAACGATTAACATTCATTTTTCAGGATTTGTTCCGAGATCGCCAAGACCCCCACCTGCTGGATCGACTTAACACCGAAGTTTACGCAGCTGGGAGGCATACACTCTTGGAGATGCGGGCCGGAGGCGCCCGATAGAGACTGAAGTGCAACATCCAAGCTGGTATATAATCCGTCAAGTATGACGTGTATATAAAAAAAACTATATTTGTAGTACCTACTAATTCTCCTATATTTTGTTTTTCAGAAATCGTCAAATGGAAGCAGTCAACAATTGTTAATATCCCGTCATCTCTAGCCGCCACCACTACGAGATTCTACATTAAAACACAAATACACCATTCAATTATTTATTGGTGAGTGATCTTCTTTTTTTTTGTTTTTATAACATTATTTCAAGTGATTAGGTTATAGTTGAAAAAAAAATTTAATAAATTAATAAATAAGTGAATAAATAAATAAATAGTGAATAAGTTAATAAATTTAGTAAATATCACAGATCGTAGTTTTTAATCATTGCGGATAGTCTAAGTTAATAAAATTAGTAAATTAAGTATCACAGGTCGTAGTTTTTAATCATTGCGGATGGAATTAATAAATAAATAAATAAAAAGTAACTAAGATAAAAAAAATTAGTAATTTAAGTATCACAGGTTTTAAAAGATAAGTTACTTAAACTAAATTAAAAGAAACTATAAATATCACAGATGAAAAAATTTAAAGCTATCAGTCTTAATAGGATTAATAAAGTTAGTAAAATATCACAGGTGGAATGGTTAAACCGTTTTATCACAGATGTTTGATAAAATAAGTTAAGATATAAATAAATAAATAAATAGTACTTAAGTTAATAAAATCAGTAATTAATGTAAATATCACAGATTGTATTGACTAAGTGTATCCTTATATAAACAATAATAACATATATTCAAATAATAACAATAGACGAAAATATTCTAATAAATAATATATGTACATGAATAGACTAGATAAGTAGGGAAATCCATGCAATAAATAAAGGATTAGTAACAATTTACAAATCTGTTTTTTAATAAGTAGGATATTTTCAGGTACAAGGTGACTATAGTTTTTCTTTTAAACATTTGTTTTTCTTTATAAGAATAGAAACGTGTGCCGAGTTTTAGAGGAATAATTTCATAAAAATAAATAAACTAAACGTGATTCAGTCGGGTACTAAGTGAATCAAAAAAAACATTTAAGGAAGTCCATGATAAACGGACAATATGCTTAGTTTTTTTTTTTTTTTTTTTCATCGACGGACGTTTCGGTTTACGAATTAATTTATCGGTTTTCATGTGATCAGTTTCGGGTCGTGAATTTATTATTGTTTCAGATCTTTTGCACGAAATATACCGATCTTTTTGCCGCTAAGATTCTCAAGTTCGTACATGTTGTTTCCAACTTGTTAAACGATTCTAAATTTTATGAATAGTTTCGGCGATAGTTTTGCGGATAAGCATTTCGTAGCATCGCTTAAAATGAAATTCTTTATATATATTTCCGGTCCGGGCACAAATCTTAATTTCATCAACAATCAACAACGAAAATAGAAATACGAAAACAACAGAAAAGGATGTGTGGTGAGTGCCCAAAAAAAATTATTATTTTAGCTAATCAACCTAATTTCTTTACTAATACAAAAAAAATAACTATTTAGAAAAACCCCTATTTGTAACAAGAAAATGTACACCTCACGAAAACGAAAAAATGTAAAAAAAAAGAAAATTAAATAAATAATGTTATGATGAAAAAAGTAAACCTAATGAAACTAGAATAAATAATAATATATAAATTATGTAACGATGAGAAAAAAAAAATGTAAACTTAACTAAACTAGAATAAGATGAAACACGAAAAAGATAAATTGGAAAAACTAAATTAAGAATAATAAATTAATCAAAAAAAAAAACAAAATGTAACTTAAATGCAAACTCTATACCTACCTACCAAAAAAAATAAATGAATAAATAAATCAGATGAAAAGACTAAACTGTAAACGTGAATTAAAAAAAATATAATATTGTGACCAAAAAGATATATGTATAAATAACAAAAAAACAATGATGTGTGTAAAGGAGACAAAACTGAACGAAAAAGATGATAAATATTTTCTAAAATCAGGATTGTAAATAATCAATTTTGAAAATCAAAGAAAAAATGTACTTACTTAACACCGTAATTTAAATGTAAATATTTGAAAACGTATCGTTTTAAACTTGTATCTTACCCTAAAAAGTATATAGCTATAAATAATCTAATTCCTGTTTTAACTCTTGCAAAAAAAAATTAACAAAACTAACCGCAAACAACACAACAAATGAATAACTAAGTTAACAAATAAACGTAAGACAGCGTTCAATTTTTTTTTTTTATGAATCTTACAGTAATTTTTCTTCGGAAAAAAAACTAAGACCTTAAAAACTATAAATGAAATTGTTTAAATTTTCGAAAAGTATTCTTCAATATCAGAATTTTATATAAATAAAAAACTTAATTGAAATTAACTTAATATAATGTATATATATATGTACGAATCAAACCAAAAAAAAACAAAACAAAAATATTATATTGTAACAAAAAGATATATAATTAACAAAAAAAATTAATAAATAACCAAACAAATAATAAATAACAAAAGAAAGGTTTAATAAATAACAAAAAAAAACGTAACTAAATAATGGAAACAAAAATAACTTAAAGAAAAATATTATAAATAAATAACGACTTTCTCAAAAGCTGTACTTAAATCTAAAAAAACTGTAACTATATCAAAGTAAATTAATAAATAACTCAAAAAAAACTTAAAGAATGCTAACAATTAACCTTGAAATTTTAAAACTTGATTTTAACTAACAAAAAAAAAACAAAATGATAAAGAATTAACTCAAATTAAATTATGCACAAAAGATGCTATGAAACGAATAAGAAAAAAAATAATAATACTGAAACTTGTAACGAAAAACGAAAAACAATAGATAGCCTTTTAACAAATGTAATTATAAAAAAAAAACTATTTTAGAAAAACTTTGTATTGGTATCTTTAAATTTTGTTATCTTACCAAAATTAAATTAGTCTTCTATAAGGAAAACAAATTAATTCTAAGTAGTAAGAAAACTTATCGAACAAACTTATCAAACTAAGAAAACAAAAGCAACAAAATTAAGAAAAAATATAAAATTTCAACACTTTCGTAATGAACGTAAATAGAAATAAATAACGAGAAAAACATTAACGAAACTCAAACAAAAAAATATAAGAAAATAACTTTTTTGAAAAATAACTCACCAATGTAGAAAAAATTAAATCAAAGAAAAATATATGATAATTTAATAATTGAAACAAAAAGATTTATGTAATTTCTTCACTTACAAATGAAAATTTAAGTTCGGTTTTCCATAAACAGACGGGGTGCTTCAGGTAGCTTATGAGCGACATGGTACGACCCTACTGACGACCTCGATGAAAAAAGAGACATCAGACGGACAGACTAAACTTCCCCTGATGTGACCATAATAGGACAGGAAAACTACTAAAACACAAACGATTTACATTACAAAGTTTTTCCCTTACCGTTCCCGCAATTCTAGACTGTCTCTAGAGACCTTGCTAGAAGACATGAAACGGTAGGGTAAAACTTACAAAAATTTTGGAACGATGATGTCGGACTACACGTCTCGCACAATCAATCGTCCAAGTAGAAAAAGACGAAACTAGGAAAAGAAGAATGAAAAATTAGAAAAAATAGAAAAGTAAAAAAGTTAGGATGGGAATAGGTAAAAGACAATACTAAAATGTACTGACTGACATCACTGAAGCTTTCGCAAAGGAACGTCGCGATACACCTAGGTTCGCCTGAGGCCTTCCTGGTGCAGACATACGACCTTCACGAAAACTCCAGTAACCCCTGACAGGAACATTACACTTATTAACCGCGGTCACTGTGAATTTTCAAACACTCGTCGCGATACGACTAGGTACGCCTGTGGCCTTCCTGACGCAGACATACGAGGTTTAAAAATCCACAGCAAGTTTGGTTGGGACAATACAACATAAAAAAACTGAAACTAGTACAACATAAACTAATCCGCCAAAAAAAATGTTCCAACTAGGTTGGAACACCCTTTAATGACGTTGGGCGCCATTTTGTTGCGAGGCAAGAGGAGGTTAGGAGGTGGGTAAAGTGGAAGGGTAGGATAAGGATGAGGTAGGAAAAAGAGATAGGAAGATTTGGAAAAGGTTAGGTGGGATTGTTGAGCTCCGGGGGACGCGGCCTGCTTGCGTTGCACGGCGTCAGCTCGTCGGACGGGGGGGGATCTTGCCCCCGAAACTCAACCTCGCCTGCAGACAAAAACATATATCAGGCCAAGGAAAAAGGAAAGGGAAGGAAACATAAACGGACGGACTATGGCACAACAGGGCACTGCGGATGTTGTTGCAGTGAGGCCCTTACCCACCCTACCTTTAGGTGTCCGCGGCCAGTGTTGGACACCCCCAAAATTGTTGGTCGATTGTCGGCTTCAGGTCATCTTAGTTCATCGCCCACTTCGCTACCCCCGGCACCCCTGAAAAGAGACTTAACACCACATGGTTTCGCTGGTGCGAAACAAGAAAAAACTTTTTTTTCTAGCCGGCGTTTCTGTCGGAAGTTTTATTTAGTTTCACATATTTTACTTAAACTTAACAACTACAAAAATTTTAACTAACAAAAGATTTTAACCAAAAGAACTAAAACAATAAATCAAGAAAAAAAAGAGGCAAACAAAAATGGTAGCAAAAACCCACGGTCGGTAGTCGAGCGTATTTACTACTACTCTACCTTTCCGTAGAGATACCCTTTGTGGGTACTGTCGCTCGACCGTCGGAGCCCTAATTCCCTACCCCTAGAGAGCTCTATGGAGGTATCTTTTAGGACCCTATACAAAAAAATCTTAGGAAACGGACGCGACGCTCCCGCCAACCGTCTTTTCGGTACCTCACAATTAATAAAATTAAATGAATGAAATAAACAAAAAAAAACAACTTCCACGCCTTAAAAAATTAAATAACAAATTAAATTAGAAAATTGCAAAAGAAACTTAAGTATAGGACAATCACAAACACAAAAAGATCCACAGGGTTATAAGATGGTTATACATATAGGTATATATAATATAAAGATGTTTTAGCGCATCTATTATGGATCGCTATTGCCGCTATCACTTTCCCTTCTTTATTTTGTTCTTTAGTTTGTTCAACTTCCTTTTTTTTTCAATTTTTCTTATTTTTAAAATTTCCTTTTTTTTTTCATTCAACTCTTTCTTTTAAATTCCCTTCTATTTCCAATTTTTATTTTTAAATTTCCTTTAATTTCACTTTTTTAAATTTCTTTTATTTCAATTCTTTAAGTTTCCTTAAATTCCAATTTTTATTAAATTTCCTTTATTTTCAATTTTTTTTGGCGGCGGCCCCGCTCTACGCGAATCAATTCGGGCCGCCGAGAAATTTACTGGCATACAAAAAAAAAATAAAACAATAAATAACTTCCTAGACTAAACAAATTTCAAGACACTCACCACCTTTTCCTGTTCTTAGATAATTTTTTTTCTTAAGGTCAATGGTAGGTATTCCGCTACGCACTTTATTTTCCACTGTTGTTCAGCTATCTTTATAAAATCTTTATATCTATAAACACCTTTTCTTCTAAAAAAAATTTAATTTTCCTTTATTTAAAACAAATAAACAACACGAAAAATGTGAATTTACCAGCAATCCGATTGTTGACGGTTTCTTAAATTTTTATATTTTTTTTAATTTGAATAATTTGAATTTGAATTCTAAATGCACCTTCACCTTACTATGTGGTAACCGAATAAATGAGGGTGAGCTGAAATTACTATCCAACCCACACAGGCAAAAAAGGTATTCAGATGATGTATTTGTGCCTCTAACAGGAACACATCATCCGATCCCCATATCCACATAGTGTATACCTCCACCCACATTATCACACCGAAATAGTGGGAACCCACGCAGGTATTAGTGTACTTCCAACAGAATAGGGGTATCAGGGTCCCAAGAACCAAGGCGGTGTTCCAAAGTTTCCCATGGGGAGACATGTAGAACATAACCACATGCGACCAGAACATTACGCGAGACGAAAACACTACAAAAATCTATGCAAATAACTACAAAATAACTACACGAAATATAAATAAAAATCACCTAACTAAACACCTAAATTACAATCACCTAACCACAGCAATGACAATGAAAACTAAACATGGACATAAAACAAACTTTCATTCACATGCAACTTAACCCGTCACCCAACTTCAGAGACAGAACACAAAACAGAACTCACTTTTACGAACCGACCTATTGCTTTCCAATGGAAAATTTCCATTGAAAACAACGACAATACGAATGACAGCTACGACACTCGGAATTACAATTACAAAACATAAACAACATTTGGGTAAATATCAAAATTATTTTCTTGATATAAATTTTATTTTACTTATTCTTTTAATCTTATTTAGGATACAAGATTGAGGATGCGGTTCCTGGACAGGCGTCCACAACAAAGTCATGAATCAGGGCATAAACTGGAACTTCATCCCACCAGCTTCTCCTCATATGGGAGGGAGCTGGGAGCACCTGGTTCGCTCAGTTAAAGAAGGCTTGGGGCAAATAACAACTACTCGAAACCCCAAAGATGAGCTACTCCTAAGTATGATGGCCGAAGTCGAACACATTATCAATTCTAGGCCTTTGACCTATGTCCCAGTCGATACCGAGACTGAAGAGGCTTTAACACCAAATCATTTCCTTCTTGGCTCGTCTAATGGAATTAAACACTTCTGTGAAATAGATGACAGTGCTGGTGCTTTGAGGAAGAACTGGATTGCATGTGAAAACTTCGGAAACCACTTCTGGAAACGATGGGTAAAAGGAGTACCTACCTACGTTGGCTATAATGTCCAAGTGGTTCGTTGAGACAAAACCTTTAGAAGTGGGGGATATAGTGATTATTGTAGATGAAAATAGTCCCAGAAACACCTGGCCGAAAGGTAAAGTAGTAAAAACTTTACCAAGCTTAGATGGCCAAGTACGGTCGGCTGTTATTAAGACAAAAGATGGTGTCTACACGCGCTCGGCCACCAAGTTAGCAGTTCTCGAAGTGGGTCAGCTAGGAATTGGAAATCCGAACGAGACGTCCGTCTTACCAGGGGGGAGTGTTGCCGCACCTGGCAATGCCCCACGTTAAATTTCGAACTTAAAAAGAAAGAGTCGAACATATTATATTGTAATGCTATCGCTATTTACATATAAAGTATTTTAATTCACATTTAAACTTAACCTTCAAATTTTTCTTTTAAAATCTGCGCTCTAAGCAAAAGGACTAAAACATAACCATACTATAATTAAAATTTTAATTTCATTTAATGTAATAAATATATTTTTCAGAAATTTAAAGCACTATTTGCAAGTTCTTTAATAAAGCAAATTAACAAGCTAAAATTTGGAATGTTTACTGCTTAGCCGCAACAATACCTAAAAAAAGAAAATAAATATATTTTTGTTTTTTGTTAGTGGGCATTCTTATCTCTGTTTAACATTTAGGAATAACATGAAATCTTGTGAGCAAAACCAATAAGACTTATTATTTAAAAATATACATTTTTTCGTCTTCGCCAGGTTTTATTGAAAATTAATATTTGAGTTGCACATTTTATTTATTACTTCTAATTTTATTTTATTATTATTTGTTTTATTTTATTATTTTCTAATATTATTTGTTTATTGAATGTATTTAAGGGGTTCACTGTGATTGATATAAAATTGGAACTATTTCACATTACATAATGCCTGGTGCTAACTAAATCTTCATATTTTTCTGATTTATTTATTGATTTTTAATTAATTTATTTATTTCTGTACCTATTTATTTTTTTATTTAGGAGGTGTAGATAGAACAAATTGATATATTCACTTTACAACAACCAAAAAATATGATACATTATTTCGGGTAGTTTTCAATGTCCAACCTAAAAAGACTTGTGTTAAAATTTAAAGCGCTTTTTAAAAACAACTGGTAAAATATTATGGAAACCACCTTAAAATAAAAATATCTAAATGAAATTTGAAGCCACCTTAAAATAAAAATATCTAAATGAAATTTGAAGCAGATGTATTATTTGGCATAAGCATTAAGAATCAAAAGAGTCTACAAATATATTTGAGGCCAAGGGTATTTTCTTTAGGGAGAGAGATATGTGTAGCATAATTGACCTAACATGTTCCAATTAATTGATAGGACAAAATATAAAATTGATCAATAAAAATTACGAAGTGCACGAAATGCATTTTCATTTGAACGCCCATTCTTATAATAAGCCTGAATAACTTTAACGCGTTGCTCGATTGCGTACCTTTCCAATGTTCAAATTGTGTTGGTCTTAAATTGGGAAATGTCACTTGACGCTTAGGTGCGGTGCACATTCAACATTAGCCCTTAAAATTTAACCACCCTTAACAACAATATTGAAAATCTCGAAATAATTTATCTTCTATCCTTTTAGTCCAGTGATATTAGGTTTTTAGCTCGGAAAAACTACCACCTAGCTGACTGCTGGTACACACCTTCATGACTTTTTTGTAAACAACGTGTAAAAAGTCGCCATCTGTATCACGTACGCGTCGAAGGTAATTCGAGGTCAAACATTTTGTTAGAACTTCAACAGCGAAACTTTTTTTCCAAATTACCTGCACTCAACATAAAATGATGGAAATTAGCTGTTAGTACATACGTATGTATATGTACAACTTTTAAATGGGTTACGTTTTTCACACATATTCTTATTTCGAAATCATTTTCACTTTAACTTCAACCAATCAAAAAATTAATTTTTTTTTAAAACCAGATATGTTTTTATTGCAGCAGAGCATAACTTGCCGAATTTTGTATACTGTAATAATATTTGTTACATATGTTAAAATTAATCTAATTTAAAATGTTATAGCTTAAGATAGTAAGCATTTTGCCTCGCTCACAGCCAGAACTGAAAGGTTTATTTTTTAAATTCGCTTCCAGATCTTTGATACATACCTAAAAAGAGAAAATAAAAATATTTTTTTGTTAGTGGGCATTCTTGTCTTTTTTTAACATTTAGGAATAACAGATAAGTTTGTCATACAAATTAATTTTAAGGTCTACTGAAATCTTGTGAGCAAAACCAATAAGACTTATTATTTGAAAATAAATATTTTTTCGTCTTCGACAGGTTTTATTTTAAATTGATATTTGAATTGCACATTCAAGGTGTATTAAAGTTTTGTTTTTGTATACAGGGGGTCCCGAAATAGTTGATCCCAAACTAAATGTGGTGTGGCCAGATCATGACCTATGAGAATTTGCTAACTGGACTGGTTTCTCGAGTAACGGCTGTTTTAATAATAATAATGAATTAATAATTAATGAAATTTTGAAGTCATGTTCTTTGTCTTGTTTTAAATACTTACTTAAGGTGGCGCTACAGTCCGGGGCGGACCTGGGCCTCAACCAACATGCGTCGCCAACCAGCTCCGTCCCTAGCTAGCTGTCTCCAGTTTCGCACGTCAAGTTGGTTGAGGTCTTCACCCACTTGCGTGCGCCACCTGAGTCGCGTTCTTCCTCTACTGCGCCGTCCCTCGGGATTGGATTCGAAGACTTTCCGGGCTGGAGCGTTGATGTCCAATCGCTCTACATGACCTAGCCATCTAAGCCGTTGGACTTTAATTCTGTTAACTAGGTCAGTGTCGCTGTACAGCCCGTACAGTTCGTCGTTATATCTTCTCCTCCATTCTCCATCTATGCGTACGGGACCAAAAATCGCCTGAAGAATTTTTCTCTCGAAGCATCCTAAGACGCTCTCATCTTTCTTTGGCAGGGTCCAGGCCTCAGCGCCATAAATGAGAACGGGGATGATGAGTGTGATTTTAGATGCTCGAGAGAGACTTTACTACTCAATTGCCTTCTAAGTCCAAAGAAGCAGCGATTTTGATTTAGCGCTGGTGTCGTCGTCTGAGCTTATAGCGGTGGCTAGGTAGACAAAGTCCTCAACTACCTCAAAGTTATAGCTGTCAATAATGACGTTTTGTCCAAGACGTCGTCCTTCAATTTCATTTTTTGATGACAGCATATACTTGGTCTTGCCCTCATTGACCACTAAACCCATCTTCTCCGCTTCCGTCGCAATGCTCAAAAACGCTCCAATGATATCACGCTTTGATTTTCCAATTATGTCAATATCATCTGCGTATCCGAGTAATTGGATGTATCTTTGGAAGATTGTGCCTCTAGTGTTGACGGTTGAGTTTTGCTCAATTCTTTCCAGAACGATATTGAAGAAGTTGCATGACAGTGCATCGCCTTGTCTAAAATCGCATGACAGCGCATAAGCTTGTCTAAAATCTTTTTTGACATCGAAAGGTTCTGTTAAGTTGTTTCCAACCTTTATGGAGCAGCGTGAATTCTCCATGGTCATCCTGCACAAACGGACGAGTTTGGCAGGGATGCCAAAACAAGACATGGCCCTATACAGCTCGTCCCTGTAGATGCCATCATATGCGGCCTTGAAATCGATGAAAAGATGGTGGGTGTCGATTTGGTGTTCTTGGGTTTTTTCCAGGATCTGCCGTAATGTGAATTTGTGATCGACTGTGGACTTTCCTGGTCTAAAACCACACTGATAAGGACCTATCAGGTTGTTGACGATGGTCTTTAGACGTTCACATATTACGGCAGAGAAGATTTTGTAGGCGATGTTAAGTGGACTGATTCCTCTATAGTTGGTGCAGTTTAGAGAGTCTCCTTTCTTCATTATCGGGCAAACAATACTGAGGTTCCATTCATCGGGCATGCTTTCTTCCGACCATATCTTACAGATAAGTTGGTGCATGCTCCTAACCAACTTATCTCCAGCTGCTTTAAAAAGCTTGGCATTCAAGCCATCCGCTCCAGCGGCTTTATTAGACTTCAGCTTAGATATGGCAATCTTTACGTTTTCTAAGTCGGGAGGACGGGATTGTTGGGTTTCGTCGTCAATGTTTAATGGATCATCCTGCCTGACAGCGGAATTCGGTTCGTCGTCGCCGTTATACAGTCTGCAGAAGTGGTCCTTCCATATCCTCAGCATTGACTGCGGTTCCACTATGATGTTTCCACTTTCGTCTTTGCAGACTTCGGTTCTAGGTTTATGTACCTGTGAATTTCATTTCACCTGTTCATAAAACTGTCGAACTTCATTCCTGCTTTTAAACCTCTCAACATCTTCGACCGCACGCTTCTCATGCCCTCTCTTTTTCCTTCTGAGAAGTCGGTTTTCCTCTCGCCTCTTCTGCTCGTAGGGCTCATGAGCAGCTCTCGTCCTTTTTTTTCAGCGCCGCTTTGCGTGCCTGTTGTTTGGCTGCATTTGCCTGCCGACATTCCTCATCAAACCAGGGGTTCCTTGTTGGTGGTTTCTTGAAACCTAGCACATCAGAGGCGGCTTCTCTGATTGCATCTTGGCAATGTTGCCACTGGTTTTCGATACATTGTGTTGGCGGCAGAGAACTTATTTATTTATTTTATTTTATTTATTACATATTATTTAGTCTTGCACAGTAAGATACAATATCTTTTAAGGTAGTACAAGCTTCAGTTTTACAATTGGTTTACATGAAATGAATGAATACTAAATTTTAAACAAGATGATAAGAAAAAAAAAACATTAATATAAACAAAACTACTTTGTACTATTTAATTAATGAAAAAGATTTGATTAATGGACTTTATTATAATACCTTATAAACACCTTTAAAGTTACAAAAAAAAAGATTAAAATCATCGCAATGCCTCAAAATACTGTCTAAGTCTTATTCTAAACCGAGTAGTGCAGCCTATCATCCTTATAGTTTGAGGTAGGGAATTCCACAACCGAACCGCGTGAATAAAAAATTGACGGCTCGAAACAAGATAGGAGTAGCGTATTGGTATCAGATCGCTGCTTCGATTAGAGCGTGTAAAAATGATTCTGTTGTAAAGGTACGTCGGTTGTCGTGTTTGCATGACATTGTGGAGCATTATTAAGGTTCTAAACGAGAAAAGATTATCAAGAGAAAAACCATATATTAATCTTGCATATGAGGAAATGTGAACATATTTCCGTAGTCCAAAAATATATCTTGTCACACTATTGTAGACAACATTAAGTTTCCTTTTGTGCTTGGAATCGCAATTACTAAATAGTTCACACCCAAATAATAAAAGCGGAATAAGCAGCGACTTAGCAAGTATCATTCTTGTTTTTATTGGAGTGATTCTTTGGGTGGTCCATAACATACGTAAGCCTCCGTACACTCTACCTATGATAAGTTGTATATGATTTGTCCAAGTGAGTGTCTTATTGAATACTACTCCAAGATTCTTGGCTGAGTCAACAAACTGAATAGGGTTATCATTGAGTAATATTGGAGAAAAGCAAGATGTGTCTGTAGGGTCTTTTGAAATGACTAAGCACTTTGACTTAGTAGGATTTAAACAAAGTCCGTTTGATCGAGACCAGAGCAATATCTTATTAAGATCTTCGTTTATCTCCACAATACCATTTTCAAACAACCCCAGTGGACAACTATACCTAAGCTGTACATCATCGGCATACATATGTATGGATGAGTTAAAGCTTAGAGACGGGAGCTCATTAACATACATGGTAAAAAGTAATGGGCCCAAAATAGACCCTTGGGGAACACCTCGTGTTAGCGGAAGAAAACTTGAAGTTTGGTTGTTAGCAACTACTGCTTGGTGTCTAGAACTAAGATATGAGAAAATGAGTCTCACTGATGATGATGTAAATTGAAACTCATCCCTTAATTTGATGCATAAATTACGGTGGTTAACAGTGTCAAAGGCTTTCGAAAAATCCAAAAGAGTGAGAAAAGACACGAAATTCTTATCAACACTTTCTCTTATTTCTTCGACCACATTTATAAGGGCAGTAGTGCAACTATGTTTGGGACGGAAACCGGATTGATTGGGACATAGCATGTCGTTACGTTTTAGATATTGCCGCATTTGTGTGTTCATAATTTTTTCAAAAACTTTGGATAAATATGGCAATATGGCTATTGGCCGATACTCATTTCGGGTTTTTGGAACAGGAACAATTTTAACACGTTTCCAGACGGTAGGAAAAACTCCAGTCATGAGAATAGTGTTGAAAAGATGTGTTATATATCTCAATGTAATCGGTAGAGTTGCCTTCACAAACACGGGATGGATTTCGTCAAATGCTATTGAGTTTGATTTAATAGATAAACAGGTTTTTAGAACAACTTCATCATCAACTGCTGAGAAGCTAAAGCCCCTTGTAGAGAAGATGTCGGTTTCTAAAAATCCAGAAAACTCTGCGCTATCATTGAACTCAAATGATGATAGGGATGTGAAATTGGTATTCAGCTCATCACAATCAATGATAGTAGAAACACTGTTGAAGTGCTTACCAACACCAATTTCTTTTAAATTTTTCCAAAGTCTATGACCGGCTAATGAAGGGTTAAGTCGAGGAGCATAGAAACGTCTCTTAGCTTTCCTAATCTCAAGTACAACTTTATTTCTTAAGTCAGTGTAGTCTAAAACGTTTCCAAACTTTGTAAGCTAGATTGCGCTTATTTATTAAAACTTTAATTTTGTTGTTGAACCAAGAATGGTCATTGCATTTAAAGGTTTTTGTTTTGTAGGGAACGTGAATATTGAAAAGAGAGCTAATGTTTCCTTCAATAAAAGAAACTTGGTCGTCGACAGACTCCATAAAGAAAACTCGAGACCATTCAACCGATCTTAAGTCATGTTCTAGATGGTTATAATTAATGCTTTTAAAATCTCTATAGCAATAACTGCTGCTTAAAACAAGAGGTTCGCACTGGTAAGTTAAGTGCAATAGGTCATGGTGTGAAAAACAGGATGCAGAAAGTTGGCTAAAGTGAAGAACTTTGCTCAATTCACTAACAAAAAATACATCAAGAAGACTACTTGTGTCCTTGGTAAAGTGAGTAGGAGTGGATGTGTTTACTGGATGTAAGTTAAGAGCTTTCATGTCATCAGAAAAAGTGGATTCTAAAAGAAGGTTGCTATTAAAATCTCCACTTAAAATAATATAAGGTGAAACATGGGCCAATTCATCCAATTTGGTTAGTAATGGTGTTGTATCAATGTGTTTATTTGGTCTATATGCTGAACCCAGTAGAATCTTGTTATCTTTGCATGTTATTTCAATAAATATAAAATCAATGTAACTACCAGGAAGGGATTCACATACAAATTGTGGCTTTAACCCACTACGTGAATAAATGGCCACTCCACCTCCAATGCGCCCCACTCTATCCCGTCTAAATAATTTAAATCCTTTAACATCACACAATGAGTCATTTAATTCAGGATAAAACCATGTTTCTGTCACACATACGATATCTACCTTAGAAGCTGCAAATAGATACCTAAATTCATCAATTTTTGGAACTAAACTCTGAGCATTTAAGGAGCAGACCTGTAGACCAGTACGCTGACCACACAAAATATCGATCATTAAACGAGAGATATAATTATAATTATTATAATTATCAGCGGTTGTAGAATTCCCATTATTTACTTCATCAGGGCCAACCATTTGTATGTATTACAAATAATCGGTGGCTAATAAAGCACACCATAAAATAAGGAAGGCAGGAAGCAGCACCCATAGAACTTGACCAGACAAATAGCAAAGATTCAAAACCGACGATAAAAAGATAATTTAAAAAATAATGCAAACTTATGTATAAGGTATTACGAAAAAAGTGGATAATAACTATTATTAAATACATAATAATCAATAACAAAAAGACAATTATATTAATAAATTAAAAATATACCTAAATGAAAATAGTATTTACTGTAAAATGAAAGCAAAACAAGAGAAAAAAAAAAAAAAGGAATTAAAAGAAAGTAAGATCAAAGCAAAAATAAGTAATAAATAATCAATAAATCAATAATAATAAAGGTTTGTTTATGTTTTCTTCTTCTCAGTTGATATCAATTGCATCTGTTGTTATTGGGTCAGCAGCAGCAGCAGCAGTCAGGTTCTCAGCATTAGTGATTACAATTGGTTTCGCATTTTGGTTTTTTTTTACATGAACAAGTCCACGCAATGTGTAAACAGAAAACAGTTTATCATCTCTCTTTAGTTTAAGTGCGTATTGTAACAGAGAACGATTTTTCACAGTTAAACATTCATGAATGAAAACTGCAGAGTTGTTGTTGTCATTGAAACCAAGATCTCGAAGACGTAGTGGTTGTTTTGTTTTTGCTCGGTAGTTAGCTAAAGATCGCAATACGGTGCTCTTATCAATCGGAGAAAAAAATTTAACAACAATCGGTGCGTGTGTGTTATTATTTTTGTTCGGTTTAAGGCGGAAATGTTTTTTAGTGAAGGTGGTTGAAATTCAAAAACTTGACCACATAAGTGATCAAACATAGATTTAAGATTTTCCGTCGGTAAGAAAGGAACACCTTGTATAAGTGCATCACTACAAATTTCTTTTTGTTCGAATTTTTCCTCAGTTTGTTCCATACGTTCCATCATATTAATTATGGCTTCATTTTGTTGTTTAAGTTGTTCTTTAAGTTTATCATTTTCGTGTTTAATAGTGCGTAGATCGTTTAATTGTGTTTCAATAATATTTATTCGTTTGTTCATTTCTTCAAACGATGATTTGAGTGTGGCTATGTCAGCATCAATTTTTTTCAATAATCGCTCTTCAGATTCAGCAATTCTTAAGGTAAGAGAAGATGTTATAGACTCACTTTGTTTGAGAAAAGCCTCCTCCAGTTTGGTCCATATTTCCCCTGTGTTGTCAATAGTTTTTTGTTTCAGTGCTGGTGATGATAACGGCGTACCTTTCGGTGGTGTATTTACAATTTTGCTTGTCACTTTAACTTTGCGACTTGTAGACATGTTAGAGATTATGATTCTTTATGTAAAAGTTTATAGTGTATGTTTCAAGATTCACTCAAGTTAAATGAATGTATTTGAGCACTGACAACAAAGAAATTATGAACTTCGAATTACAAGAAGTAGCCACACAAAGTTCAATAAAAAGAATATAAAATATGTTTTTTTGGATTTATTTTCACAGTCCAATTTGAAGAAAAACTAAATAATTGTGTTGTACTAATTTTTAAGTCTTGGCAAGTAATTTAGAGGCTAAGAAAAAAAAAACTTTACTGGCTGCTAACTCACGCACGTCTACTTAGTATCACTCATTTAAATTAAATTGAATTAAAACTTCGAGAGAGGTTACTTGTAACTCGGTCGGAAAAGGATTTGGCGATCTCTTGCGATTGTAGCCGTTCGACGTTGTACCTTCTCCCAGCATCTCCCTGTTTTGCCTTGGGTCTGGAAACCCGAAGTGCTACCTTAGCTACAACGAGGTAGTGGTCCGAGTCGATGTTAGCTCCTTGGAAAGTTCGGACATCCATGATGCTGGAAGCGTGTCTGGCGTCGATCGCAATATGGTCAATCTGGTTGACGGTAGATTGATTTGGAGAACTCCAAGTTCCTTTGTGGATGTTGAGGTGTGGAAACCGCGTACTGGCTACCATGACGTTTCACCCCGCAGCAAAATCTACGAGCCTGAATCCGTTGTCGGAAGTGTTGTCGTGCAGGCTGTTTTTCCCGATTATTCCACCAAAGATGTCTTCACTTCCTAGCTTGGCATTAAAATCGCCCAGGACAATTTTAATATCGTAGCTAGGACACTGCTCATATGTTTTGTCTAAAAGCTCGAAGAACATATCTTTGGTGTTGTCATCCTACTCTTCTGTGGGAGCATCCGCGCATATCAGTCTAATGTTGCCGAATTTAGTCTTGATACGGATGGTCATGAGGCGCTCGTTGATGCAACTATAGCTCAAGACTTCTTGTCTAAGTCTGGCTCCAATGACAAAGCCGCATCCAAATAAGCGCTGTTGGTTTTCTCGGTAGCAGTCACCATAGTAAATGTCGCAGTTTTTCATCCTCTTTTTGCCCGGCCCATCCCATCGTATTTCCTGGATGGCGGTGATGTCTGCTTTATAGCACTCTAGGGCCTCCGCTAATTCTTCGGCCGCACGTGGTCTGTTAAGGGACCTAACATTCCACGTGCATATCCGAAGTTCGTTGTCCTTAATTCGTTTGCGTAGGTTGTCAACAGTAAATCCGTCCGTATCCTAGGCTTGTTGGTGCTTCGCAACTATGATGTTTTTACGTGGCCAGGAAGTCACCCCAACGGCACAACCCCAAAACTGGAGGGCCAGATCCTTAGTATAACTCCAAGGCCGGGGAGCCGGATAAACCGCTCCTTATAGGCCTGGACTCCGAATAAGTCGTAGAAGCCCTATAAGGTGTTCACTAAGTAGTTCAACCTTACTGGGACTGTAGACGCCACCGTTGATTCCATCTCGGGAATTCCTCCGCTGCCGTCTGGATAAGGAAAGGTGCCTTAGTGGAAACACCTCTCCCCCCTCTCTCGTTTGCTTCAAATAAAAAACAGATATTTAGGGCCATTAAGGAGCTTGCCAACACTAAACATAACAACAAAGTGGAACGTAGCTACTTGTTGATCGAGCATATAATCATAGAACTCATGGAAGTAATAAACAGCACAAATTTAAGTAAGAATCAGATTTTAAATACTATTAGTTTTAACGAAAATGAAATAATAGAAGTCATTCAGATTGAACCTAAAGAAATCATGGTAATAGGTGTATTAGACGCTTCAGAGTTCCATGTGTTAGCAAATAAAGAAATAATTGTAATTTATATTAAGTATCCAATTATTATAGGAATAGGTAAACATTTTAAAACATTTAGTTTACAAAGATCAGAAGGGAAACTTATTATACCCAGTGGAATAAGACTTTAAATAACATCTATAGTACCTATAATTGTACCCAAGAATTGAATATTAAAATATGCAAACAAGATCTTAAACCTAATTGTTTAACAGAAATTTTAAATAAAGGTACATCTAAATGTGAAATTATCTAAGAAAAGAATCCCAAAAGAAGTTATGTAAACCATAATCACATTGTAACTACAGGAGAAGTAATTATAAATGATAATGTATATCATGCTACACAGTTAATACAGTTTTCTGACACTGTAATTATTAATGATAAGTAATATAAGAATTTTGATGTAAAATTAAATAGACATATTAAGACAAACAAGGATTCGGATATTAAAGTTATTAAATATCTAGAATCAAGTGATGAATTATTGAAATTTACAAATTTGGATTATTTACAACCATACGTCAAAAATGTAAAAGATCATCCAATAATGTGGGGAATTTCAATAAATATAATAGTTATACTTGTTTCTTTTTCTATATATAAATTAATCACCTTCAAAATAAACAACAGAAAGAATAACCAGATTGACATGGGAATAATCTTGTCTGAAACACAAGAAAGCGTTCGAAAGAACTTAGAGGAGCTCAAACTTGAACGTTCGGGACAAACGTCTACTGGCGGAGAGAGGAGTTAATTCCATTCAAATTGGGAATTTTCCATAGCGAACAATGACATCTGGAAGACATATAAACCCTAAAATAGCACACACCCAAATGATACAATACAACACACAATATACAAAATGCGTGCACTTTATCTGGAAACTATTTAAACAAAAAGATAACCGTACATAGGAGATAAGATTGAAACAATTGACGATGAAGCCACTTAACCAAAAAGGCGTACGTGACTTCTCGAACGTAACAGTACAGCATCCGAGGATCAACCGAGGATTCATGAAGGAGATCATAGCGACGAATGGGCAGAATGACTTGTACCCCCGATTAGGTTCGACGCGTACACTCAGACTCCATTAGAGTAACTTATTTTTAATATTGTAAAAACATTTTGTTAATAAAATATATTTTTTTTTTAAATAAAACTTTTACAATTTGTTAACTCATCGCAAATTCGTTTCAAAATGGAATTTGCTTCCATATACATACTTTTGAAGTAATTACAACTATGTTTTCTTAAGGCTTTTAACCATCCGAAAGATTTTTGGGGAGCTTTTTCACACTCAGTATCAAACCATTTCTCCTTTTGTTTAGAAATTTTTGTTTAGAAATTTTCGTGGCAGGGCAAGATAGTTTGATAATGGCTTCAATATAAGCTATAGAATTTGTTCTTTCCCCACCTTAGTTTTGTAGGAAGTTTTAAGGCTGTTGAATCCGCTTGGTCTAAGTGTTTGAGCCCAAATTTGACTACTGTTGGCATATGGTCAGAATAAGGAACGCTCACGACCTCGAAATCTGCTACAACAGAAATCCAGCTACCCCTCACCAGGCAATAATCGACTATTGAATGGCCTTGCTGACCCACAAATGTAAACTCTCCATATTTATCCGATTCAAAAACACCATTCATCACACGGAATGCAAAGGAATTACAAAAATCTTCCAACTTAACTCCTCTCGAATTTATTGTTGTATCTTTTGAATGTCGAACCTTTCCTGCAAACCTGTTTTTTCTACCTTCCTCTCTTCCCATTCTTGCATTCATGTCACCAATTACCATAACATCATCGCTTTATAAATGTTCGATGAAATTGTAGAGCAAGTTAAAATCGTGATCCCAGTGGTTGCAGTTTATGTATGATGGTATAATGGTGTATTTTTTAGTTTCTATTATAATGTTGATAAAATTGATTTCTTCATCAAATTTGAATTCGCAGGTAATATTTTTAAGAGACTTCTTATAGCCGAAAAAGCAGCCTCCACTCGCCCTACCTCTTGTGTAATGTCGTGATGCCGAAATCCAAATAAATTCAACATTTTTAAAATTATTTGTATATAAATGACATTCATTCGCAACTAAAAATGTTTCATATAGAAACACAAAATCATAATTATTAATAAAATTAAAAAAATAAATAAACAAACATTTATTTTTTAAACCTGATATATTGTAACTTAATATTTTTAATTTTCTTAATTCAATACTTTTATTTAAATTATTACTTAATTCAAAACTTTTAATTACTTTATTGCAGACGGCGCGGCGCCTTTACCCTGTTTATTAACATAAGGGTTGGTGTGTGTATGTGCTAAACTGCTTTCCCCTTGAGAAGTAAGTGCCGCACTAAGATTTTAACGGCTTACTTCAGTTGGTTTTGACCAGGGTTGTTGCGGATGTAAAAATTTTGACATCCGCGGATGCGAATGCGGATGCGGATGTTTTGAGACTCACATCCGCGGATGCGAATGCGGATGCGGATTTTAGAATTTATTAAATAAAAACAATAATTTTAAGCCCCTAAATAAAGGAAAATTTTGTCGATTATCTTTGCGTTTAATAATTAAATTTAAAAATGGGTGAGTTATTATTATTATATTTTATTAACTAGTAATTAAAATTACAAGGTAATATACTTAAAAAAAGGAGAGAGCCTAGCTGCGAAGACTATTGGCTCGTGGGTGAGTTATATTTAATAAAAAGCAAGATTGCAGACTTCTCAGACTGCAATCTGTTTCTTAGTGGATCGTATATTAACAAGCTATTTCAGAATTTAATGTTTATAAATAAATATCATACCTGCATCTTCTTTCTTTTTTTTAAAAAGATTTTCATTATTCGCACTCTCAAATAAACCAAACTCCTCTGGGTGCTTTGACTTCAGGTGGTTTTTCAATGAAGAAGTCGTGCGTCCCTTTCGTGAATATGTTTTACGACATATTTTACACTCAGACTTGTCAGGATCATTTTTGTTTAAATTAAAATAAATCCAGATGATGCTTTTTGTTGGTGGCGGCATTTATGTTCTGTATCTGTATCACTTTTTCACTAAATATATAAAAATAAACTGTGTCTTCTGGCCACTTAGCTAGCAAGAGCTTTTATATACTCCAATCTGAGACCATTGCATATCACTTGTTCAAATTTCATTCAAATTTCATTTTAACTTTTTTTTTCTTTTTACCTTAAACCATGCGGCCAGTAGTATTGTAAGGCCAAATGGATCATCTTAATTTGTAAATCATTTTTGCATAGGTGCAACAAAATATTATTTTCTGTTATTAATTCAAGTGTGTGACCAGTTGAAAACTTTGTAGTTCACGCTTCTCGTGTTCCACTTTTGATATTTGCCATTCATCTGTTTTTATTGCATAGTTGCACTTTTCATAATTCATCATTTTCAAGAAATGTAAATTCTATTAAAGAATAAAGTCAGTTTTGTGAAAACCTTCAAACTAGTGCGTCGTCTTCTCCTTGAGTTATTTTTCGTATATTTTATTTTTTTTTGATTATTTGTTCATTTCGTTAAGAACTTAACATTGCCGACCGTGACAGGACTCATTAAAAAGAGTTTTAGTGGCCTGCAGTAATTTGTTTAAAATAATAAAATCATTTAAAGTGGTAGCAGTTAAAAAGAGTTTTGGTGGAGTGATTTATTGTGAAATAATTACATCGTTTTAGTGCAAGTGCGAATAATAAAATCAAAAATAATTACAATGGCTCACAGGAATGATGACCAAACTATTGAAGACATCGCCGGTCAGCAAGAACAAGTAGGCGAAGCAATTTGTACCATCGTTCGGAATTATAACAAAGATAGTACCACTAGGAAGACTCTAGATTACCTGAGCAAGAAAAAAGGGCAATTAGAGCCTTTGTGGGAAGAATTTGATCAGAATGATTCTATTTTGCGAGAGAGATTTCAGACCAGATGGACCATCCTTACTTTCAAAAGGATTATTTTGAACTGGTACGAAAGGCAGCAGAACTCATGACTACCAATATACATCGACGAATTGCTGAATTAACGCAACCACAGGATCAAAACCCAGATGATCTTCAAGAAGCAAGTAAAAAGGCAGGCAAAGCCAATACTCTCAAGGTAAAGCCTGCAGAGGATATCAATAGACATGGCATTCAAACAGGTGCGATTCCCAAAACCAAGAAGGGAACTTTTACAAGTACAGATTCAAACACAGAAAGGGAGTTAACCATACCATCAAGAGCGCAAATGAATAACAAGGCAAGATATCTCTTGTTGATAAACATCTTAAAGAGATCATTGAGCAAGGCACTTGAGCAATCGTCTTTTAATAAAAGTGAACAATTCTCCCAAGTTAAAGCAAGAAGTTTGGAGCAGAATTGGGATGAGATTACGTGTTTATATCGTAAGTTGGATCAGGATCTGAGTGCAGAGGAAGTAGAAGAGTACTTCAATTTACAAGAAAGGGTAGAGGAGACTTTCTTGAAGCTTTTTGCGGACATTTCAACAACTCAAGAAAAGGGATGTGAACCAAAACCTCTGAGTGTAATGATGAAGCTTCCGAAAATCGAGCTTCCTAAATTCGATGGTGAATACTTGAACTGGTTACAATTCCATGACCTGTTCAAGCCAATACCACCGGCTCAAAAATTATATTTCTTGAGAGCGAATGTAACTGGAAAGGCCCAGGAATTGATTCAAAACTTCAAGCCTATTGTGTTTCGTGTCTTTATTTCTCAAATGTTCTTAAATGACTAACTTACCTAAAAGTAATTAATAATATAGAGATACTAGCTGACCCGGCGGACTTCGTACTGCCCCAATCGATAATTAAAAGACCTAAACTTTTGTATAAATTAATTTCAAAACAAACAAAACGTATTGAATTAAAAAAGCAATTTTAAAATGAAGCATGAAGTTTTATTATTGTTTTCGACACATCATGTTGCTTACTTAAAAAAAAACAGAGTTTTCCTGAAATACTGGCTATTTATAAGGTTTAAATTTTTATTAACAGGCACACACTGTTATGATACAGTTTGTTAATCAATTTAAAGCTTTCTCATAAACTATATTTTTTGTTTTTTTTTTGTGGTGCGTAAATAAACTAAGAAGACGGTTTTCCGACGCGCGAACACGCGACGTATAATTGTCCATGCGCGAAACAGGGAAACTCCAAGTTGATTCCGCAAACCTCTAAAGACTGTCCTTGCGATTTATTTATTTATCGCAAAGGCCAGACGTACTGGAAATTGTAAGCGTTTAAAATCGAATGGTAAATCCGTTGGAATCATCGGTATTCGCGGGATCAACACATCCTCTCCTTTGTATCTTCCTTTTATGATTGTTGCTTCAATGACGTTATTCATCAGCTTTTTCACAGCCAGTCTTGTTCCATTGCATAGTCGAGGTTGATTAATGTTATGCAGCATGATGACAACTGATCCTACTTTTAACTGCAAATTATGAGGTGGTAATGCAGGCAATTCCAGTGAATTTAAAAACTCCGTTGGATAGTTGACTACGTCATCCTGGTTCATAACGATGTCGACTGATTTGAAGGAAACCAACTGTCCTGGAAGAAAATTCTGAATGGTCGCATTGAGATCCTCGACATCTTTATTTTTCGCTGCCAATATTGCTCGTTCACCCAGCCAATTATGGTTATTGAACTTTTGATGTGACAGAAATCTATGGGTAATGTGATCCGGTCGAGGTGTCCATTGCAACTTTATTATTTCCAATATCTTACAACTGCTTCGCAAACACATTTGCAGTTTCATCATGTTGCAAAAATACTCGCATGTTAGTTGTTAATTGGAGTGTCTTTATGTACTGCCACTAATTCGATGATTTTAGGCATGCATTTAGTTCATCAGCAACAGTTGATCGGGGAATAACTGGAAGAGTCTGACGAAAATCACCTGACAACCCAAAAGCAATAATATTAAGAACGTTTTTCCGGTTCCTCCGGGAGCATCAAGGAAATAAATTCCACCAGATCCACTGTTCACAGCTTCTATCAAAGTGTCGTACGCAATTCTTTGTTGTTGATTTAATTGTGAAACATTTGTACGAACTGTTTCGGCCAATGCTTCAATCTCGTACTGTTGTTCCCTTTGCAACTCCAAAGCGCACGCGAAGACTATTTTCATAGATATGAACGAATTTGAACTTTATGCAACGGTAATAAATTGCAAATTGACTCTTTGACGTTAGGAACACACCTAAATTGCTTAGACAACAGTGAGTAAATATAATTTAATATGAACTAAGCAATTTTAAAATGAAGCATGAAGTTTTATTATTATTTTCGACACATCATGTTGCTTACTTAAAAAAAACAGAGTTTTCCTGAAATACTGGCTATTTATAAGGTTTAAATTTTTATTAACAGGCACACACTGTTATGATACAGTTTGTTAATCAATTTAAAGCTTTCTCATAAACTATATTTTTTGTTTTTTTTTTTTTTTTTTGTGGTGCGTAAATAAACAAAGAAGACGGTTTTCCGACGCGCGAACACGCGACGTATAATTGTCCATGCGCGAAACAGGGAAACTCCAAGTTGATTCCGCAAACCTCTAAAGACTGTCCTTGCGATTTATTTATTTATCGCAAAAGCCAGACGTACTGGAAATTGTAAGCGTTTAAAATCGAATGGTAAATCCGTTGGAATCATCGGTATTCGCGGGATCAACACATCCTCTCCTTTGTATCTTCCTTTTATGATTGTTGCTTCAATGACGTTATTCATCAGCTTTTTCACAGTCAGTCTTGTTCCATTGCATAGTCGAGGTTGATTAATGTTATGCAGCATGATGACAACTGATCCTACTTTTAACTGCAAATTGTGAGGTGGTAATGCAGGCAATTCCAGTGAATTTAAAAACTCCGTGGGATAGTTGACTACGTCATCCTGGTTCATAACGATGTCGACTGATTTGAAGGCAACCAACTGTCCTGGAAGAAAATTCTGAATGGTCGCATTGAGATCCTCGACATCTTTATTTTTCGCTGCCAATATTGCTCGTTCACCCAGCCAATTATGGTTATTGAACTTTTGATGTGACAGAAATCTATGGGTAATGTGATCCGGTCGAGGTGTCCATTGCAACTTTATTATTTCCAATATCTTACAACTGCTTCGCAAACACATTTGCAGTTTCATCATGTTGCAAAAATACTCGCATGTTAGTTGTTAATTGGAGTGTCTTTATGTACTGCCACTAATTCGATGATTTTAGGCATGCATTTAGTTCATCAGCAACAGTTGATCGGGGAATAACTGGAAGAGTCTGACGAAAATCACCTGACAACCCAAAAGCAATAATATAAAGAACGTTTTTCCGGTTCCTCCGGGAGCATCAAGGAAATAAATTCCACCAGATCCACTGTTCACAGCTTCTATCAAAGTGTCGTACGCAATTCTTTGTTGTTGATTTAATTGTGAAACATTTGTACGAACTGTTTCGGCCAATGCTTCAATCTCGTACTGTTGTTCCCTTTGCAACTCCAAAGCGCACGAGTTACATATATGACAGATTCTTTCCCATCTAATCTAGATATTCGGTTAGCGGATACTTTTAATTCAAATGCATTTAAACTGCAACAATCTGCACATTCCTTCACGGAGCAGACAGTGTAATATAAATCTTTTGTTTTTATTGGTTATTTTGCTGATAAGCAAATTAAGAATATGAATATGAAAATGAATATGAAATGAAAATAATTGTAAGAATAAAGAGAGAGTTGATTCCAATCGTCACTAGAAAGAAGACGTATTTTATTAAGATCGGAAAGATTTTTTTAAAAAACTTATTTCGTATAAGAAAAAGTTAAATGGCGCAGTCGGTAGGATAATTAAAAAGTTAAATAATTATCCAGTGATACGAACCTTTTTATATAAGTGACGTGATATTAATGCGAAAAAAAAAATTGTTTAAAATATAAAATCGTTAAAGATTAATTTGTGATTGCTTACTAAACATATTGAAAGCAGTGAATCCAAAAAAATATAAAATCGTTAAAGATTAATTTGTGATTGCTTACTAAACAATATTGAAACACGAGAAGTGTAGAATAACAATTAATGTTAACAAGAAACCAATCAAAAATAAAACAATTTGACAATAACCGTGATTTAGTAGACGTGAAAATGGAACAACTCCAAGAGCAATTAAGGCTGAGGGAGCAGCAGTTAGAACAACTAAACGCAGCGTTCCATAATCTACAAGCCAGAGAATTGGCCCAGCACGAAAAGGAGCGGGTTGGAAGAGAAGTGAAACATATGACAACGTTCACCGGAACAGGTGACGTAACGGTGAATAGCTTCATCAAAAATGTAGAATACTACATTGGGGATACATTGAACCCAACACTAACTAAATGTATGATCAGGACGATCTATAACGAAAAGATACAAGGACGAGCCAAAGAAATATTGATCAACCTACCAGATCCAGGGAATTGGGACGAAATCAAAAGGCAGTTGAAGTTACATTACACACCGGACGTAGAACCCAGCCAAATATATAGAATGATAAATAACCTCAAAGTTAATACAGTAAGTGAACTTTTATTAGAAACTCAAAAAATTAAATACAAAAGTGATGAATTAAAAGAATATTATAAAGGCGATAGCGCCATAGATTTAAGTACTGTAAATTCAATGCTGGTAAATGTAATCAAGGAGATGAGTCAAGGTGTTTTGTTAGACAAAATCTATGAAGAAAAAAATCTAGATAAAATATTTGAGATAATGATAAAAAGAAGATATGAAGACAGTTGTATTAGGGATGAATTTAAGAAAATTAATAATTTCAATAAAATAAATAATAGACATATTAATAATCAGAACAAAATAGGATTTTCTAGAAATCAAAATAATTATTACAATAACAGTCAACAAAATAATGGAAGTTCAAGAAATTTTAGGCAGTTTAATCAAAGTAATAATTATCCCAATAATAGAAATACTAGTAATTTTAACACTACAAACAGTGGAAACAATAATAATTATACAAATAATAGAAATGCAAGTAACTACAATAACTTCAATATAAGAAATTCAGGTAATTTTAATGGGTATAGAAATTCAGGAAATTATTATAACTCAAATAATAATAGACCTTCAGGTCAAAATCGCCCACAAAACCAAAACTATCAAAGACATGAAGAACCCATGTCTATAGGAAATATAGAGGCAAATAATTCACGAAATAATAGTGAGGTAAACAATGTCGAGTTTTTTATCAACTAGCCTCGGATGATTTACCTACAATAGAAATTACTATAGAAAACAAAAAATATTTAGCTTTAATAGATACGGGTTCGACTCTTAGTATTATGGACGATAGAATTGATGTTTTTAAAAGGATCAAAATAAAACCAATGCATTTTACAACCATAAATGGTAAGGATGCAATTGAATTTGAAGCGCATACACCAGCGCCTAAAGAACTTCAGTTTCCTAAAGGAGCTTTAATAAGATGGAAAGTTAAAAACTTACCGAATAGAAGATATCAATTTATAATTGGTATCGACATTCTTAATAAACTAAATACCCTAATTGATTTAGAATCAGGAACAATAGTCCTCAACGACCAACGAATACAAATACTAGGGAAACCATATACATATGACGAAATCTATACATTAGAAACAATAAACAACAATGACATAATTAACCGACTTAAACTTTACTATTTAAATAAAGAAGAGTATATAGGTATAACAAAAATAATACAAAGATTTCAAAATTTATTTTTTAAAGAAGGAGACAAGCTAACGAGCACTCCTATAATTAAACATGAAATAAAGACAACAACAGATTGTCAAGTCAATGCGAAGTTATATAGGTACCCTCCTAAACATGAGGAAGAAGTGAGAAGGCAGATAGCGGAAATGGAAGACCAAGGTATTATTCGAAAAAGTACATCTAAATACTCAAGTCCGTTAATAGTAGTTCCGAAAAAAAATAATAATTCGGGAGTTCAAAAATTTCGTATAGTTATAGACTATAGAAAATTAAACGAAATAACAATAGATGACAAACAACCACTTCCTAATATGGACGCCATATTAGACAAGATGGGAAGATCAAACTATTTTACAACGTTAGATTTAGCTAAAGGCTATTACCAAATTCTGGTAAAAGAGGAAGACATTCCAAAAACAGCCTTCGTAACACCGCAAGGTTTATATGAGTTTGTTAGAATGCCGTTTGGCTTAAAGAATGCCCCAGCGACATTCCAAAGGCTAATGAATGATATTTTAAGAGATTTCATAAATATTTCATGTGTAGTATATCTAGACGATATACTTATTTTTAGCACATCACTTGAGGAACATATACGATCTATAACTGCAATATTTAAAGTACTTGAAAATACGGGATTAAAAATTCAGATTGATAAATGCAGCTTTATGAAAAAAGAAACTCAGTTTCTGGGTCATGTTCTAACAGAGAATGGTTTTCAACCAAATCCTGATAAGATTAAAGTAATTGAAAACTTAAAATTACCTCAAACCCAAAAAAAAATTAAGAGTTTTTTAGGTCTAAGTGGATTTTATAGAAAATTCATAAAGGACTACGCAAAAATTGCGCAGCCTATGACAAAGTATCTTAAGAAAGATACTATACTAAGGACTACAGATCCAAATTATATAGTAGCTTTTGAGAAACTCAAAAGTCTTATTTGTTCCCATCCTATTTTAAGATTCCCAGATTTTAAGAAACAGTTTCAATTAACAACGGACGCATCAAAATATGCGTTAGGGGCAGTTCTGTCGCAAGAAGGACACCCAGTGTGTTTTGCTTCCAGAACACTAAATAAACATGAAATTAATTATTCCGCAACGGATAAAGAATTTCTGGCTATAATGTGGTCAGTCAGTTATTTTCGACCGTATCTGTACGGTAATAAATTTAAAATCTATACGGATCATCAACCGATA
The DNA here is from genome assembly GCA_920104205.1 of Eupeodes latifasciatus. NCBI lineage: Eukaryota > Metazoa > Arthropoda > Insecta > Diptera > Syrphidae > Eupeodes > Eupeodes latifasciatus. The sequence continues at coordinate 236,918,899 of OV049924.1, forward strand.
AAATATTTACATGCTAAATACAAGGGAAAAGATATGTCAGCCAGACATCAAAGGTGGCTTCTAAAATTAGGAGAATATAATTTTGAAATAGAGTATTTGCAAGGAAAAGACAACAAAGTCGCAGACTTTCTGAGCAGAATTGAAGTTAACGAGGACGTTAAGTCTGAAGATGAAGGGATGAGTATGTGTAACAACTTTTCAAATATATATGAAGACGATGTTTCAGAAATAGGTTTACTATTTAATTTAGAAGATGATGAAAATGAAACCACTATGGCAACAATTCATTCCGCAGAAGAAGAATTGTTAGATCATATTCCGATAAAGTAAGAAATCGTAAACAAGTATAAAACACAAATAATTTTGACGAATAATAAAGTCCAAGAAATAGAAATAATTCATAAGAAAAGAATAATATATATTGCAGAATGTGATTTTAAAAATCTAGATGATATTTTTAGAAGATTTATTAAAAAAGGATTAACGGGTATAAATTCAGAACTAGGCGATAACAAGTACAACATAGTACAAGAAAAATAAAGAGAACTATTCTCAAACGATAGTCAGATAAAATTTATAAAGTGTTCATATAGAGCACAAGATATATATTCAGAAACGGAAGCAATTAAACAAATTTCGATTTACCATGTTAAGGAAAGCTTACATTCAGGTATTCAAGAAACGTTCAATCAAATTAAAAACAAAATATATTATCCCAATTTACTAGAATTAATTCAGATTGTAATTAATCAATGTGAAGTTTGCCAGCAGGTGAAATATGATCGCAGACCAATTAAACCAAAACTTAATTTGACAGAAACACCATCAGGCTTAAATGAATGTATTCACATTGATACATTCGTCATTTTAAAATGTAGTTTTTTAACAATCATTGATAAATTTTCAAAATTCGGTTTTGCATATTATTTAAGTGATAGAAACCATTTGACTTTGGTTGAAGAACTTGAAAGTCATTTTGCTAAGGCAGGAAAGCCACGCAAAATAGTTGCAGATAATGAATTCAATTCAATTCATATAAAAGAATTTCTCCAAAATGAAGGTATAAACATCCATTTTACTAAACCGAATTCCCACACAGGAAATTCAGACGTGGAAAGATTTCATAGTACTTTGTTAGAGAAGTGTAGAATTTTAAAATTAAATACAGAAAACGTATCAGTTAAAAGACTAGTGCAAAAAGCAATTAGAAATTATAATGAGAGAATTCATTCAACTATTAAAACAGGTCCTTCTGATGTACAATTTCATAAAGTAGAATTTGATAAGATAAGAAATAATTTACAAACTATTAAGAAAAATAATATTACAAAAGCAAATAAAAGCAGAGAAAGTTATGAAGAAACAAGATCCACAGGATTTATAAAAAATTACAAGGCAGTTAGGCATAAGCATCAGCCTAGATTTAGGAAGAGTAAACTCTCTAATATACATGTTACCAATATAAAAAGACAACCCAAATTTTCAGCTCTTCATGACAATATTCCTATTTCTGGTGATAACATTAGCTGATGGAAGACTTACTATTAACGACGTAAAGGAACAGAACGGTTTTACAGAAATAAAAATTAACGATGCAGAAATAATTACAAAAGCAGACATCATTGTTCACGTAGTGAATCCACAGGAAATCATGAACATTTTAGACAACATTTTAACAAATATGAAAGGACTGGACATAGAACATATGGAACTTATACGAGCTGAACTAAAACATTTAAAGAACAGAATACTAACTTTACTACCAAAGGACAAAAGACCTAAAAGAGGGTTGGCAAATATTATAGGCAGTGCATCTAAATGGTTGTTTGGAACCATGGATGAAGAAGATAGAATCAATATTGAAAAACATTTTACTGATGTAGAAATAAATAATCATAATGCCATAGGTAATATTAATCAACAGGTAGTTATAAACGATCATTTTAATAAAACTTTTCAGCAATTAAAAGCAGTTTTAAAAAAGGATAGAGAAGTAATTTTAGGACAATTAAATAGTGTATCAAGTAATGTTATTAAGAGAAATTTATTTTATGACCAGTATTTTAAACTTCAAATTGTTAAAGAAAAAATTGATAATATTCAAAGTAATATAGCTTCGGCTAGATATGGACACATAAATCCAAATATGTTAACTGATATTGAAATACAAAAATATGAAATTGATTTGAATAAAATGAAAAATATTAAAATGGGTGTAATTAAATTTAAAGAAAATTTATTGTTATTTGCCATAAAAATTCCTAAAGGCTTTGAACTAATTCAACTTAAAATTATTGTACCAATTCCAAATTTAAATAAAGAAGAAATTGATAGCCCTAAAGAAATCATATTTAAATATAATAATGTAACATATAAATACGAGGAAAATAAATATTTAAATGAATTACAAATAAGCAAACATTGTGTTTACAAGGAAAATTGTAAATTAATAAAAAATAATCAAACTGATATATTAACGATTGATGATAACACTATAATTATAAAAAATGCAAAAAATATGAAAATAACACAAAATTGTGATGATAGAAATTTAAACGTAACAGGAAATCTGTTAATTAATTTTAATAATTGTGAACTTAAAATTTTAGACCATTATTGGAGAAATGTAAAAGAAATATTTCAAGATCGTTTCTATTATCCAATAAATAAAACATTTACAAATTTTAGCAGCAAAATAACCCTAGAAGATATTAAATTTGAAAATGAAAATAATATTCAAAAAATTGAAGAATTGCAGTATCATAAGAATATATCTTATGGAATTAACTTTACGTTAATTATGTTTTTAATTATTTTAGTTGGTTTCAGTTTTATTTTACAAAAGAAAATTAAAGTAAAAATAAATAATAAAATTCAGGAGAATTTTAAACTAAAGGGGGGAGAAGTTACATATATGACAGATTCTTTCCCATCTAATCTAGATATTCGGTTAGCGGATACTTTTAATTCAAATGCATTTAAACTGCAACAATCTGCACATTCCTTCACGGAGCAGACAGTGTAATATAAATCTTTTGTTTTTATTGGTTATTTTGCTGATAAGCAAATTAAGAATATGAATATGAAAATGAATATGAAATGAAAATAATTGTAAGAATAAAGAGAGAGTTGATTCCAATCGTCACTAGAAAGAAGACGTATTTTATTAAGATCGGAAAGATTTTTTTAAAAAACTTATTTCGTATAAGAAAAAGTTAAATCACGCGAAGACTATTTTCATAGATATGAACGAATTTGAACTTTATGCAACGGTAATAAATTGCAAATTGACTCTTTGACGTTAGGAACACACCTAAATTGCTTAGACAACAGTGAGTAAATATAATTTAATATGAACTAAGCAATTTTAAAATGAAGCATGAAGTTTTATTATTATTTTCGACACATCATGTTGCTTACTTAAAAAAACAGAGTTTTCCTGAAATACTGGCTATTTATAAGGTTTAAATTTTTATTAACAGGCACACACTGTTATGATACAGTTTGTTAATCAATTTAAAGCTTTCTCATAAACTATATTTTTTGTTTTTTTTTTTTGTGGTGCGTAAATAAACTAAGAAGACGGTTTTCCGACGCGCGAACACGCGACGTATAATTGTCCATGCGCGAAACAGGGAAACTCCAAGTTGATTCCGCAAACCTCTAAAGACTGTCCTTGCGATTTATTTATTTATCGCAAAGGCCAGACGTACTGGAAATTGTAAGCGTTTAAAATCGAATGGTAAATCCGTTGGAATCATCGGTATTCGCGGGATCAACACATCCTCTCCTTTGTATCTTCCTTTTATGATTGTTGCTTCAATGACGTTATTCATCAGCTTTTTCACAGCCAGTTATGCAGCATGATGACAACTGATCCTACTTTTAACTGCAAGTTGAGAGGTGGTAATGCAGGCAATTCCAGTGAATTTAAAAACTCCGTGGGATAGTTGACTACGTCATCCTGGTTCATAATAATGTCGACTGATTTGAAGGAAACCAACTGTCCTGGAAGAAAATTCTGAATGGTCGCATTGAGATCCTCGACATCTTTATTTTTCGCTGCCAATATTGCTCGTTCACCCAGCCAATTATGGTTATTGAACTTTTGATGTGACAGAAATCTATGGGTAATGTGATCCGGTCGAGGTGTCCATTGCAATTTTATTATTTCCAATATCTTACAACTGCTTCGCAAACACATTTGCAGTTTCATCATGTTGCAAAAATACTCGCATGTTAGTTGTTAATTGGAGTGTCTTTATGTACTGCCACTAATTCGATGATTTTAGGCATGCATTTAGTTCATCAGCAACAGTTGATCGGGGAATAACTGGAAGAGTCTGACGAAAATCACCTGACAACCCAAAAGCAATAATATAAAGAACGTTTTTCCGGTTCCTCCGGGAGCATCAAGGAAATAAATTCCACCAGATCCACTGTTCACAGCTTCTATCAAAGTGTCGTACGCAATTCTTTGTTGTTGATTTAATTGTGAAACATTTGTACGAACTGTTTCGGCCAATGCTTCAATCTCGTACTGTTGTTCCCTTTGCAACTCCAAAGCGCACGCGAAGACTATTTTCATAGATATGAACGAATTTGAACTTTATGCAACGGTAATAAATTGCAAATTGACTCTTTGACGTTAGGAACACACCTAAATTGCTTAGACAACAGTGAGTAAATATAATTTAATATGAACTAAGCAATTTTAAAATGAAGCATGAAGTTTTATTATTATTTTCGACACATCATGTTGCTTACTTAAAAAAAAACAGAGTTTTCCTGAAATACTGGCTATTTATAAGGTTTAAATTTTTATTAACAGGCACACACTGTTATGATACAGTTTGTTAATCAATTTAAAGCTTTCTCATAAACTATATTTTTTGTTTTTTTTTTTTTTTGTGGTGCGTAAATAAACAAAGAAGACGGTTTTCCGACGCGCGAACACGCGACGTATAATTGTCCATGCGCGAAACAGGGAAACTCCAAGTTGATTCCGCAAACCTCTAAAGACTGTCCTTGCGATTTATTTATTTATCGCAAAGGCCAGACGTACTGGAAATTGTAAGCGTTTAAAATCGAATGGTAAATCCGTTGGAATCATCGGTATTCGCGGGATCAACACATCCTCTCCTTTGTATCTTCCTTTTATGATTGTTGCTTCAATGACGTTATTCATCAGCTTTTTCATAGCCAGTCTTGTTCCATTGCATAGTCGAGGTTGATTAATGTTATGCAGCATGATGACAACTGATCCTACTTTTAACTGCAAATTGAGAGGTGGTAATGCAGGCAATTCCAGTGAATTTAAAAACTCCGTGGGATAGTTGACTACGTCATCCTGGTTCATAACGATGTCGACTGATTTGAAGGAAACCAACTGTCCTGGAAGAAAATTCTGAATGGTCGCATTGAGATCCTCGACATCTTTATTTTTCGCTGCCAATATTGCTCGTTCACCCAGCCAATTATGGTTATTGAACTTTTGATGTGACAGAAATCTATGGGTAATGTGATCCGGTCGAGGTGTCCATTGCAACTTTATTATTTCCAATATCTTACAACTGCTTCGCAAACACATTTGCAGTTTCATCATGTTGCAAAAATACTCGCATGTTAGTTGTTAATTGGAGTGTCTTTATGTACCGCCACTAATTCGATGATTTTAGGCATGCATTTAGTTCATCAGCAACAGTTGATCGGGGAATAACTGGAAGAGTCTGACGAAAATCACATGACAACCCAAAAGCAATAATATTAAGAACGTTTTTCCGGTTCCTCCGGGAGCATCAAGGAAATAAATTCCACCAGATCCACTGTTCACAGCTTCTATCAAAGTGTCGTACGCAATTCTTTCAAGACTAAGATAAGATAAATCCGTTCAGCCGTTTTCGATTTTTAGTGAGACTAACGAACAGCAATTCATTTTTATATACATATTATGTCGTATCCAATGTAAAACATTCCAACATCAACAACTACTAATAAATTCAAAATTAATTAAAAAAACATTGTCCAGCGGATAAAATTGTAATTCTAAACCATTCTCAGATCCCCTTGAACACACACAAAAAATGTCATCAAAATCGGTCCAGTCGTTTAAGAGAAGTTCAGTGACATACACACTCACAGAAGAATTATATATGTTAAGATTATGTCGTATCCAATGTAAAACATTCCAAAATCAACAACTACTAATAAACTCAAAATTAATTAAAAAAACATTGTCCAGCGGACAAAATTGTAATTCTAAACCATTCTCAGATCCCCTTGAACACACACAAAAAATTTCATCAAAATCGGTCCAGTCGTTTAAGAGAAGTTCAGTGACATACACACTCACAGAAGAATTATATATATTAAGATGATACTTATGTACAATGTAGAGAAATATGACGTAGGTATGAGAGAGCATAATGATTGAGAATACATAACAATACCCAACCCTTATTTGAAAACATATGTAGGTACATAGAATCTATAAATGAACAAATTACAAAATAAGTATTAACATATGCATCCAAAAATAAAGTTTCATAACTCCAAATAATTTTTACTTTATATATGTTTTCTTAAATTTCATAATTCATTTTTTATTTAGTTATAATAAAATATGTATACACAATTTCAATAGGAGAATAATAACTCAATTTTCACTGGATTCAAACTTTCTGTTATAAGTTAACCTGCAAGGCGCTTTTAAGTGTCTTGACGTTTTTCTACGAGGTTGTTGCAAATTATCTTCATTATCTTTTCCCCCCGTAAATAAAAAATCTTTTCTTTGAATTTCTGGACTAGAATTTGATCTTTTTCTTTTGTTACAATTGGGACTCAAATCAAAATCTGTCAATTGCAAATCTTGATTCAAATCTTGGATCGGTTTTTTTGAAATATCAAAAACAACATTTTTTTTAAGTCGAGTTTTTATTTGATCTCCATGTACTTTTTTAGTTAAGCCGTTAACTTTTATCAGATAAATAACTTTCGATAAACGTTTTTGTACTTTCCCTGGTTGCCATCTTACAAAATTATTTTTAACGGCTCTATACCATATAAGATCGTTTTTATTAAAAATGTGTTCCTTTTTCTGTGTGCATTTATTTTCAACGCTTGATTTTTTATTCAAAATATTAGCTTTTTCATTTTTGTTATTATTATTTTCAATTTTAGGAGATTTTAAATAATCAATCAATGTTCTTGGTTTATATGCAAATACTAATGCAGATGGTGTCGAATTTGTTGTTGTCGAGGGTGTATTTCTATACTTAAACAAAAAATTATCCAGCTTAGTTTGGATTGGCAAAGACCTTGTCTTCTTATCAATTAGATACTTTTTCAAACTATTTTTTACCGTCTGTACCCCTCTTTCTGCACTTCCGTTTGATTGCGGGTGATACGCTGGAGAATTAAGAAAATTAATCGAATTTGCCAAAAAGAATTGCGAAATTTCTTTTGAAGAAAATGGAGGACCGTTATCCGAAATAACTTCTTTCGGAAGTCCAAAAACGGAAAAAAATTTCATTAAAACCTGCATCACATCCAATGCAGACGTTTTTTTCAAAAAATCAACATGGACTCTTTCAAAAGGGTATCCTGTAGACGGCCATTTGGATAATTGAACTGGACTAGGCTTGTTTGAAAGCTGTTGACATTCACTACCAAATTTTGCAAAATTTTCAATGTCGCGATCGATGTTCAACCACCATACCGAACTTCTTGCCAACATCTTCATCCTTACAACACCAATGCGTCCATCATGCAACAAATTTAAAATTTGTTCTTTTAAACAACTTGGAATCGCAATTCTTTCTCCCATGAACACACAACCATCTTGTTGTGAAAACTCAAATTTTCTATTTAAAAGTTTTTGAATTACCATATTCTTATTACTTTTTGGCCAACCTTTTTGCAAGAATTCTAACACTTGAGAAAGGACTTCATCCTTTTTCGTTTCATAGCGAATATTTTCAAAATTTAGTGGTAGTTCTTCCGAAGAATTAAAAAAATTTATTAGCTCAGTTGAAACCTGCGTTGGTTCATTTAGGGGCAATCTTGATAGGGCATCCGCATTTCCCATCAAAGAACCCTTTCTATATTCAATATCATAATCGTATTGAGAAAGTATGAGTGCCCACCTCTGTAGTCTAGCTGCTGAAATAGCATTTTGACTTTTGTTTCCAAAAATTGCCTGAAGTGGACGGTGATCACTGTATATTTTAAAATGATTCCCATAAATATACTTATGGAAACGTTTTACAGCAAAAATAACGGCAAGAGCCTCACGCTCAATATTCGAATAATTTTTTTCTGCAGCTGACAACGAACTTGACACAAAAACTATAGGCCTTTCCTCGCCATTGGCTTCCCTGTGAAACAACACGGCTCCCACTCCATATGAACTTGCATCACACACTATTCCTAGAGGTTTATCGGGATCATAATGAACAAGCAAATTATTCCTATACAACCACTCTTTGCTTTCTCTGAAAGTTTCTTCGCATTTGCTATCCCAACAAAATTTAACATCTTTCTTAAGCAAATTATAGAATGGTGATAGTTTCGAAGACAAATTAGGTATAAACCTACCATAAAAATTCAAAAGCCCTATATATGATTTTAACGACGTAACATCGGTAGGAGTCGGTGCTTCCAAAATTGAACGCATTTTATCTGGCTTAGGACTAATGCCCTGGTTAGGTGAAAGACAAATTCAATATTTCCTAGACATGAAAAACGCTAATTGGAAATCATTCAAATCAAAAATTAAAATAAGCCTTAAAAAAAGTACCACAAACCTTGAAAGCGTGACTTGTAAAGGTGATGTCGATTTTATAGTACAAAACTTTACGCAAGCCATCACTTCTTCGGTTGATGAAACTATTCCCAAAAAAGAAAAAAAAGATGTATTTAAAAAACTTCCAATACATATCTTAGAACTTATTAAAGTTAGAAACATTCATCGAAGAAATTGGCAAAATTACCGTCAACCCTTTTCTCGATCAATGGTTTCCCATTTTAATAAACGCATTGCTGAACAGATACAAATCCATCATAATAGAGAATGGAACACAAAACTGAGTGTTATGGATAAAAATGCAAAACCATTCTGGAATATAGTAAAATTAATTAAGAACAAAAACCGTAAAATACCATTTTTGAAGGATTCTTCTACAACCTTTGTTACAGGTTTTGAGATAGCAAATCTATTTTGTACAAGTTTTTCAAAAAATCACTTAGTTTCTCAGCATTTGGGGGACTTTGAAACTGTTGAACTTGTCAGTAACTCAATGGAAAGATTTGATACTACAAACGGAATAACTCCTCTTAATGCATTTGTAGTAGAAGGAAATGTAAAAAATGTAATCAAGATGTTGCAAACTCAAAAAAAAGGAGGTCTGGACAAAGTAAAAAATAGTTATTTAAAACAACTACCTCACATTGGAATTAAGTATTTAACATTTATAATTAATGCATGCCTTAAATTGCAATACTTCCCTCAATGTTGGAAAAAATCAATGGTTGTCCCAGTGCTTAAGGCTGGAAAAGCTCCAGATAATCCTGAAAGCTACAGACCAATCAGTTTACTGAGCAACATAAGTAAAGTCTTTGAAAAAATACTGAAACAACATATTTTAAAAGTTATTTCAGATAAAAACATTCTCCCTGATATACAATTTTGGCTTCCGTAGATCTCACAGCACATCTCACCAGATTAAGCGAATTTGCAATCATGTTCTAGACCATCGTTCCCGTGGTCAATCAACGGGAATAATTTTGTTAGACATCGAAAAGGCATTTGATTCCGTATGGCACAATGGCATTATATATAAAATGATACAGTTCGACTTTCCCTTGTATTTGTGTAAAATTGTTCAGAGTTTCTTATCCAATAGATGTTATCAAGTTCATGTCAATTGTGATGTTTCTAGGTTGTTATTTGTCGATTTCGGCGTCCCCCAAGGCTCAGTACTTGGTCCGGTCTTGTACAATATTTACACTTCGGATTTTCCAAGTCTACCGCAATGTGAATCAGCTATTTTCGCTGATGACACTGCAGTATTTTCATCGCATGAACTTTCTCTCAACATTGAGACAAATCTTAAACATGCGATTGAAATACTTGAAAAATATTATACAAAATGGAAAATAAAGCTGAATGTTAGGAAAACGCAAGCCATCTTTTTTACACGAAAAAGAAAACCTTGCTATCTTCCCAGCAATCAGATACATGTAAGTGGTACCACAATTGAATGGGAGCAATCTGTTAAGTACCTTGGTGTTCATCTCGATTCAAAACTTACTTTTAACCAACATATTCAAAATACCCTTTAAAAAATTAGTATTGCTACCAAGATGCTTTACCCTTTTATTAACCGACAATCTCTACTCACAAACGAAAATAAAATTATCATTCACAAGGTTATATTCCAAGCAATACTGTTATATGGGTGTCCAGTGTGGGGTAACGCTGCCAGATGTCATTTAAAGAAGTTGCAGGTATCACAAAACAAGATTTTAAAAATGATGCTAAACCTTCCTTGGCATTATTCAACCTTAGATCTCCACAGAAAAGCGAATGTTGAACTGATTTCTGATAGAATTTGTAAACTTATAAATAATTTTAATATCAGCTGTGAAAGTTCTGAGAATGTTCTCATAACCCAACTTCTTGCATAATCTGTGATATATTTTAAGTAAGACTATTGCGTTGTTTTTTTCTTTTCCTTTTTTTTTGGTTTATGTTAATGGTTTTTTATTTTATTTTTTTTGTTAATTTATTTATTGTTTAATAATTTGTATGTTAATTTATTTATTTGTTAATTAATTTATTTTTGAATGTATTTATTATTAATTTATTTATGTGTAAATTTACTTATTTGTTTAATAATTTATTTGTTAATTTATTTATTTAGGTATTAATTTACTTATTATTAATTTATTTACTTGTTAATGTATTTGTATGTTAATTTATTTATTATTTTTCTTTGTTTACTTATTTTTAATTTATTATGTATTAATTTATTTATTTATTTATTTATTTATTTATTTATTTATTTATTTATTTATTTATTTATTTATTTATTTATTTATTTATTTATTTATTTATGTATTTATTTATTTATTTGTATATTTTTTGAATTTATTTTGTGTTAATTTATTTATTATTCTTGATTATGTTTATATTCAATTATTTGATTGTTAAATTTATTTAAATTTTCATTTATTTATTTGCCATTTTTTTTTTCTTAATTATTTTGCTAATGCACATGTTCCTACACTTAATTTATTTATTATTACTCTCTCAATGTTTTATGTAAATTGATTTACTGGTTTTGCTTATTGTAATCCTTTTTTTTTTTTGTAATATTTTGAATGAAGGTTTTTTTCGTATTTTCCTTCGACTCTTCTTCTTACATATTTATTATATTTTTTTTTTCCCAAAGATAATGTTTCAGTTGTAAGATATAAATTATCAAATCTCTGAATTGTAAAATGAGCGGTCATAGACTTTTTTGAAAATATTTTACGAAATAAAGAAACTAAAAAAAAAAAGGACTAATGCCCACTGAATTTATCTGATGCCCTAGATATTCAACATTCGTTTTAAAAAATTGGCATTTTTCGATTTTCACCTTGACATTGTGCTTTTCAAACCGTTCAAGCACCTCTAAAAGACTTTTGTAGCATTCATCAAAATCTGTGCCACCAATTATAATATCATCAATATAACCTCTAATTCTTTTGATTCCCAGCAAAATTTTATCAGTAGCAGCCTGAAATATAGCCGGTGCGCATTTCACACCCATTGGCATGCGCCAATATCTCATTAAACCTCTTGGAGTATTAATCGTAAGGTACTTCTGTGAATGTTCTGATAGTACAATTTGTTGGAAAGCTCCAGTGAGATCTAAAATACAAAAAACAGTGCAACCTGCAAAACCGTAAAGAATCTCATCAAATCTTGGAAACGGATAATGTTCTGAAACGATGTATTTGTTGATGGTTGCTTTGCAATCAACACAAATACGAATATCACCGCTTTTCTTCAGAACAACAACAATAGGGGACGCCCATTCACTGTACTTAACTGGAGTAAGTACACCCGTTTCTATTAGCCTATCTAGTTTTTGATCTACCTTTTCTCGCAGACCAAAGGGAACTGTATATGCCTTATGGAAAATTGGCACAAGCAACGTCTGGTTTCACAACAATGTCAGCAACGAACCCATCAATAACGGACTTAAAATTGTCATCAAATACACTTGGAAATTTCAACAGTAACTCATTTTTAATGGACTTAACCTCGGTCACATTATTCATATTGAAATTTTCCTTCCAATCTTTGAAAAGTACACTCAGCCAATCCCGACCAAGCAATGGAATAAAATCCTTCTCTGTTACAACAACAACTAAATCTAAATTATGAAACCTGTTCTAAACCAAATTAGACACCACAACCTTAATACACCCAACAACATTGACCTTCGCACCAGTAATAACATTCAGACTTCTCTTAAACTCATGTAAAATGCAACCAACAAAAGCTCTTTTATATAACTGTTCACTGATAACAGAATGACACGCGCCCGAATCGACTTCCATATTAACTGTTACTTCATTAACAACAACCTTTACAATTAAAGCGTCAGACAGTGAATCAATGCTCAAATTTCCCAAAGTTAATCTAGATAAATCACAATCTTGGTCATCATTAACAACATTATTAACTTTAAAATTATTTTTCTTAAGTGGACAAGAATGAGCATAATGTCCTTTTTTATGACATTTATAACAAGAAACATTATTTGTTTTCTTATAATCTTCTTTACATTGTTCTCTTTTTACATAACCTTTTCGATCTTTAGGAATAACTTTTTTTTACTGTTTATGTTAAAACTACTTCTACTTAACCAATTTTGACAACCACTACCACTACTACCACCACCCAACTGCAACTCCTTCACTTCCCGCTTCGTCATCTCCATAGTGTGTTATTACACTCAGACTTTTTTGGAAAGACTCAAGTAAGTGCGAAAGAGAAAGTAGGTGAAATAGAAATACTTTAAAAAGTCTCTACCCGCAGAGTTCTGGGTTCGGGATTCTTGGATTGTTTTTGACGTTTCTCTTTCTTGCCTTTCTTTGTTTCTTGGCGTTGCTTTATTATTCTTTCTATTGTTACCGAGTGAACAAGAAATATTCCGCCGGACAAATTGAAGTGGAGCAAAGACCTTATAATGAAATTAAATGAAGGAATGATTGAAAGAGTCTAGCTTGGTAGTTTAAGCTTTGGAATGTTTCACCCCTTGAAACAAAGTGATAGCCAACTTTTCTGGCCCTCAAAATTGTATTTTTTGTATGTCGTTTTCAATGAAAAGCAGGTTAAACGTTTGTTCATTCATCCTTTTATAATTTAAAAACGATGATTTATCATTTGATTTTAGTTGTTTTGTCAAGAAAATAAAGGATTATCTCCAGATTCCAATCCAATTCATAATTTCAATAATCATTGCTGTAGTAAAAAGTGCAGTTTTCTTTAATTATTTTCACACTTTGACTTTGTGGATGAGAACAAAAAATGAAAGAGAACTGTCAAAAACACGCAACCGAAAACAATCCTAGTGTAATAATGCGAGATTGACGGGATGAGTGTTCAAAAGAAAATATGCGAAACACGCAGCATACAAAAAGTCTGGGTGTAATAACACACATAGTGAGTGCAATCTCAGATATTTCGATAAATGTTTTGTTTAGCGGTTCTTCCAACAGCTTCCTCTGTATGCCCTCGTCTCTTTGTGACCAAATAAATTTATCAGAGAGAGCTTGGTCTAAGTAGGCTCCAAATTCACATTTATCAGCGATAATTTTTGATTCGACAATAAAATCATGCAATGTCTCATCATGTTTTAAATTTCGTGACATAAATTTATGCCGTTCAGCACGCACATTGACTTTAGGTTTGAAATATGTTTGTAACTGTTCAATTAACGTTTTGTACGAAAAGTCTTTCACTAGCTTTGGAGCTATTAAAGATTTTAACATTTTGTACAAGTCTCCACCAGCCAAAGAGATAAATAAAGACACTTTTTTATCTTCGGTTATACCGTTTAAAACGAACAAATGCTCCATCCGTTCTACATAATGATCAAAATCATCTTCAATCATAAAATGTTCAATGTTGCCTATCATAGACCCGGACCGTGCCATAATCGGTTTGTCATCAGGCATTACGATTTCATATAAAAAACGTAAATTACTTTAAGTCACTTTGGCTAGCTTTAAAGAAAACTTTTTTATTATTATTTTTTTTTAAACTCTTACGTGTAGTCGTCAACTTTTAGTTTAACACGGAGTCACGCCACTATCCTCGTCGCCAAGTATTGTGTTTCGTGTCTTTATTTCTCAAATGTTCTTAAATGACTAACTTACCTAAAAGTAATTAATAATATAGAGATATGATACTTATGTACAATGTAGAGAAATATGACGTAGGTATGAGAGAGCATAATGATTGAGAATACATAACAAAGCCAACAGACAGCAACTACGAGGTAGTTTGGGGTGTACTTGTTGAACGCTTCAACAATAAAAGATTGCTGTTGACCGATCAATTTAACAAGTTATTAACGCAGCCAGTCACCACAGCAACAAGTTCCAGCTTAAGAAGACTCCATGACAATACGAAGAAGTGTTTGCAAGTAATCACCAACCTGAACATTGACATCGCAAGTTGGGATCCAATAGTAGTACACCTTCTATTGCAAAAATTGGACAGAGAGAGCAGGGAAAAATTCGAGTTTGCGATAAAGGATCCGAGAAGCAGCCCCACCATCGAAGAGTTCCTGAAGTTCGTTGAGTCAAGATTCCAGACTCTAGAAGCCATCAACACCCGAGATGACAGGAAGAAATTCCAGAGCCTGGAAGCCACTTGTAGCTATGATATTGGAAGGAAGTCAACCGTGGCCATAGCTCCCAAGATTGATCAGGATATAGCACTCATTTGCCATTTTTGCAACTCAAACGAACTACCAATATTACGTAAATCAGAGTTAGGTTGGATCGTAGCCGGAAGTGCTCCAGCTTCAAATTTGAATGCTCATTGCCATATAGTCACAAAGCCATCGATGACATCGTTGGACAAACTCGTTCGCTCCTTCTAGGAAACAGAAAGCCATGACACTCCCATTAACACTCAGAGCGAAGAAGAACATCAATGTGAAGAACATTTCAAGAAGAATACAACTCGGAATTCAGAAGGTAAATTTGTTGTTAAATTACCATTTAAGGAGGATCCTTCCATATTTTTAGGTGACTCCCTTCAAGTAGCAAGGAAAAGGTTTCTTTCATTAGAAAGCAAATTAAACAAGGATGAAGAGCTAAAAAAATCCTACACCAGCTTCATGGAAGAATATAAAACATTGGGTCACATGACACCAATTGGCAAGAATAATATTCCAGAGAGACACTACATCATACCTCATCATTGCGTCATGAAACCCGAAAGTTCATCAACAAAACTTCGAGTAGTTTTTGATGCTTCAGCCAAGACGACTTCTGGCCACTCACTAAATGATATACTCATGGTGGGTCCAATAGTTCAACCAGATCTATTTTCAATAGTTCTGAAATTCAGAATGTACAGATACGTCTTTACAGCAGACATAACAAAGATGTATCGCCAGGTGTTATTACAAGAGGAAGATCGAGCCTTTCAACTTATTTTTTGGAGACCAAGAACTGATGAACCATTGCAGCTGTATAAATTAAACACTGTTACTTATGGGGCAGCATCAGCCTCTTACCCTGCAACCAGATGTCTTGTTAAACTAGCAGAAGACAATCAAGATACATTTTATAGAGCTTCACAGGCCGTTAAAAACAATGTGTACGTGGATGATTGCTTGGCCGGTTCAGAGACCATTGATAACGCTCATGAGTTACTTAATAAGACAGTTTGTCTACTCAAAGCAGGTAATTTTGAATTGAAAAAATTTTGTTCCAATCATCCTATGATTTTAGAAGGAATTCCTGAAGAAGATAAAGAAAAACTAGTAACATTTCATCAATCTGAGATAGTCAAAACGTTAGGACTAATATGGGATCCTTCACAAGATGTCTTCGAATTCAGCTTCAATGACGAAAAGGTAAATAAAATAACTACTCAGATAACAAAGCGAACAGTTTTAGCTGATCTTGCAAGACTTTTCGATCCTCTTGGCTTACTTGGGCCTATAATCGTCATTGGCAAGCTATTTTTACAAGAGTTGTGGAAATCAAAACTGTCTTGGGATGAAAATCTTCCAACTGAAAAGGCTCAAAAGTGGATAAACTACATTGGGCAATTCTCCCTCATGAACAAGATAAGCATTCCACGATACGTTCTTCTTCCTTCTGCTAAGACAATAGAACTTCATGCCTTCTCTGATAGCAGCTTAAGTGCATTTGGTTCGTGCGTTTACTTAAGATCAATTGATGAAAGAAACCAAAGCCTTTGCCAACTTCTTTGCTCAAAATCAAGAATTGTGCCTTTGAAAGCTGTCAGCAAAACCCAAACTGGAACATATCAAAGAGCAATACATAATCTTTGCCCACTTCCAACAGATGAACAAGAGAATAAAGAAAAAAATTCAGATTGCTCCAGTCTTGAACCCAAGAGAAGCACGAGAAGTTCAAGACCAAGAAAAACACAAAAGTTGACACTGCTTTCGATCTTACTTTTGGCACTCATCATAATACCCACATCTTTATGTCAGACGGTAACACAGGATCAAGTAAATATCAAGGAACTGGATGATGGCGTTGGTATATATTTTGAAGATGTTGGCAGAATTCGTACGGTAAACACGTACTGGAAAATTTTTGTATTTTACAATTTGACAACATACTGGCAAGAATTCAATGAGCTTAAAGCATATGTCAACAGAATGCAAGATATATGTACAAAAGAAATTGGTAATCAAATGTATTATGAGCCAATAATAGACACACTGCGAAACAGGATCGCAGTTATCGAACATAACAATGAGTTGCTTCACAATTATCATGCACCAAAATATGAACGAACCAGGATAGCAAGATCACCATTTGACATTGTGGGAACTCTGGCACATAGTTTGTTTGGTATCCTTGACCAAGAGAGTGCAGACAAAATTCAAGGTCAAATCAACAATGCCTATAAGAACAAAAATCATTTGATTGAACTTTTGAGAAAACAAAGTTCAATTGCAGATGCTACTTCGAATATTTTAAAACGTGATCACATTCAAGTTCAAGATCAGTTTAAGGCTTTAAATGAACATCTTGAAAAGACCATTGCGATCTTCAAGGAGAAACAAAAGGTTAATGGGGTAAAACAGAATCTCGGATCATTGACTTCATATTTGATTCTTGTTCTCACGAATTTCGAGCACATACAAGAAATGCTTTTAGATGTTCTTTTGGATTTAAATCACGGAAACATAAATCCACAGCTTATAACACCCAAGCAATTAAGTGAGCAGCTGAAGCTTGTTAAAAGTAACTTGCCTTCCTATTTATCATTGCCAGAAGGTTCAGTTCTTGATATGTACAAAATGTCATCAGTAAAAGGTCGGTGCTTAAATGATTCAATTGTGTTTGAAATGTTACTACCCCTGACGGATGCTGAAGAATTTCAACTTTTTAATCTTTTAACTATTCCTATAATTCACAGAAACAAGACGTTTATAGTAGAAACATCTGCTGAATATTTAGCTGTATCATTACCCAGAGATAGATATTTCTTATTGAGTGGCCTCGAGCTGGGAGCATGCAAACGATTACTGTCAACCAACTACATGTGCAACCAAGTGCACCCAACTATAATCCAGCAAGGAACTTCAGAGATTTGCGAAATGGCTTTACTAAATCATAAAGAGGAGAGCTTCAGCAAATGCACCTTAAAGGTGGCACATTCACAAAATGTTTGGAAAGGACTTAAATCTTCGAACAGTTGGATTTTCTCTATTCTATCAAAAATGTCTGGCCATCTGATTTGCGGCGATAAAAGCACAACCATTAGTTTGTCTGGAAATGGTGTTCTGGAGTTCAAGAAACCTTGTGGTCTTCAACTGCCCAACATCGTCATTAAAGGTAAAATTAATTATGAGAGCAAAATAACCTCACCTTTTATTCCTAGCGCGAATGCAAGTTTCTGGAACATAACTGAAGAGACAACATCAAAGACAATAGACACACCTATTGAAACGAATCATATTGACTCATCCGAGTTTGAAGATCTAAAGTCTAAAATCAAAGATGTAATGGACAAATCCAAGGAATTGCCTGCCCCCACTGATATCAACTCACATGATTATCATCACTATGGAAGCAGTCTGTTGTTATTGGCATGCATGATTGGGATTATCTTCACTCTTTTTCGTCGAAAAAGAAGACCAACCCCTATGCCGAGAACTTTCGAGGTCAACGTTTAAAATTAAGTCAAAGAATTCAATAAGTAAAATTTAGAGAGTTAAGAACCCTCAAAAGGGGGCAGTATGTTCAAATTTCATTCAAATTTCATTTTAACTTTTTTTTTCTTTTTACCTTAAACCATGCGGCCAGTAGTATTGTAAGGCCAAATGGATCATCTTAATTTGTAAATCATTTTTGCATAGGTGCAACAAAATATTATTTTCTGTTATTAATTCAAGTGTG
The DNA here is from genome assembly GCA_920104205.1 of Eupeodes latifasciatus. Lineage (NCBI taxonomy): Eukaryota > Metazoa > Arthropoda > Insecta > Diptera > Syrphidae > Eupeodes > Eupeodes latifasciatus. The sequence goes on from OV049924.1 coordinate 236,937,580, forward strand.
TGACCAGTTGAAAACTTTGTAGTTCACGCTTCTCGTGTTCCACTTTTGATATTTGCCATTCATCTGTTCTCACGCTTGGAATTTTTATTGCATAGTTGCACTTTTCATAATTCATCATTTTCAAGAAATGTAAATTCTATTAAAGAATAAAGTCAGTTTTGTGAAAACCTTCAAACTAGTGCGTCGTCTTCTCCTTGAGTTATTTTTCGTATATTTTATTTTTTTTGATTATTTGTTCATTTCGTTAAGAACTTAACATCACTTGTTGTTGCTTTTGTCGTCGCCTACCGAGATTTTTTAATTTAACAGTTTTACTAAGGGTGAAAGGGGCGTTGTTGTTGATCATGATATAGTATGCCGTGCTGTTGCTATTTTTCGATTGCAACTGCAAATTTGAAAAAAAAGCGTTTAAAAACATCCGCATCCGCAACAAACTCCGCATCAGTTTATGCGGATGCGGATGCGGATGTTGGAATTATTGCGAATAATCCGCAATTGCGGATGCGGATGCGAATATTCGCAACATCCCTAGTTTTGACATGTTATCGACGTCAAGAAGAAACGACATGTGTTGATTCAGATCGGTTTGGTAGATGTCGTTTAAAGCTTGAATTGCATCCATGTTGTTGTTGACAAATCCTCGCGTAGAACTCCAACGAAAAAGATTTTTGTTGACAAACATTTTATTTTTCCTTACTAATACTTTTGTTTCGGGATTTATGTACATTATTTAAGCATCGTTCAATGCACATCAATTTGATTCTCTTTTGTCTAATCGATGCGGGAAGATCTTTTGAGAATGTAATGCCATTGTTTCGCAGAGTGTTGGACGATTTAATTGCAGCAATTACCTGGTGTTTGGTTTCGAGTTTGAGAATAAAATTTTTCGCTTTAGGATTAAAAGACTTGATTTCATGAATTTGTATATTTTCTGTTGATGGTGGTTAAATTATGATCGTACAAAAATTTTTTACGTGTTCCTTTTCGTCTCTCTCCTCCAGGATGGCTACCCTTGCCATGAGATTATTTCAGTGCTCTTTTTGTGCAAATATTCATTTTGGTATTCTAATTGCTCGTACTTGTTTTCTATAGCAGTTAATTTGGAGGTTAAGAAAGAGTTTGTTTCCATAATTTTTTGGTAGTCTGCGGTGGCAACCTAGATGTCATTTTTTTTTGCCACCTCCGCCATTTTCGACTCTAGAAGCACCTCAAACATTTTGAAAAGATCCATTTTAGTCATTGATTCAACTAAATCTGTAGCCATTTGGAATGGTGATTGTGCCCTTTTAGATTCAGGAAGATCAGGAGAAATTTTGTTTGCTTTTCTCTTGTTATTCTGCATATGACTTATATACGTACATATGTATTTGTACTGTGAGGTTTTACGCTTACGTATTTTGGGACTTTTATACGTTGTTACAATTATATATTAATTTTATTTCATAAGCGTTTTTAATAATTATAGTTCCTGGTATATCTCTATAGTTCCTCTAAAATCACTTTTATTTGTTATAATTTTAGAACATAATGCTTCTTTTGATTTCATAATGTTATTGACACATTTATCATTAGACAATATTAAATTTCTTTTTGTATTATCTTTAACCACATATCAATAAATCGTCAATTTTCTTCTATGTTAAGGGGTTTTTATTCATTATAACTTTAAAATTAATAACTTCATAATATTTCAACACAAATAGAAATAAAATTATAAAGAAAAAAAATTATAACAAAACAAATTTAATTATGGTAAAAAGAAGTTACATAAAACAAATCAAACAATTATTCGGAATTCAGTTTCTATGTCGATATAATCTATGTGTTGCGTATGGTTTAGTAGTCCAGTCAAATTAAGCTTTCAGCTCGGAAAAATTCCCACCTAGCTGAATTTTCTTACACATCTTTTTTATATTGTTGTTAACAATGTGTAAAAAGTCGACCTCGATATCATGTACGCGTCAAAGGTTATTCGAGGTCAAAGGTTACGGAATTAGCCTTTTTTTTAATATCTCGTTTTTTATTGGTCGTACAAAAAAAAGTTTTAGACACAAATTGTAGAGGAGGTAATTATCTACAAAAATGGTCTTTTAACATTTTCACGTCAAGTTGATAGTTTTTCCGTTATAAGGCCAACAAAGTGTACACTTTTAATGAAATATGATTTTTTCGCTAAAACCAAGTAGCCTTTGCGTTAATATTTCGCTTCATACTGTTTGTACAATAAAAAGTCTCGAACAAAAATTGTAGAGGACAAAATTATCTACAAAATGGTTATTTATGTATATATATCCAATCGCACTGGCGCTATACAAATTTTAATGTTTACCATACAAAATTACAATGATATATAATATTATATCATATTATAATAACGCAGGTGGGTGAAGACCTCAACCAACTTGGCATGCGAAACTGGAGAGAGCTAGCTAGGGACCGAGCTGGCTGGAGACGCATGTTGGTTAAGGTCCAGGTCCGCCCGGACTGTAGGGCCACCTTAAGTAAGTAAGTAAATTCTAATTTATTTGTTAAGATCTCATTGTTGTGTTTAACATAATTATGTGTTGCCTCTGTGTCAATAAGAATATTGAATAAACGACCTGACTTCGTGTGTGTTCGCTCGATACAAGGCAGGTCGTGCCTTACCCTAAAAAATTATCATTTTCATTTAAATGATGTAATCTAGGAGCTTTGGTAGGAATTTGATCACTTGGTGTCCTTTCTCGCTTAAACGGGTTGTAGTGATTGTGGGTATTAAAATTCCTGGGAGGATGATTAAACGTATTTCGGTTTTGATTCAGGGAATGACTCTGTCCGTTATGCTGAGTCGGGTTATGCTGAGTCGGTCTTCTAAATTGTTCACTGTTTGCAATATCCATCCTTTGATGGTAATGTGTGTAATCTATGATCGCATCCACATTTAAAGGCATTCCGTGTGAAGTTAAAATGTCGTTTGCTGCCCCTATTACTTTATTCCTAACAATGTTTGTGACTGCATAGTACCTACCCCGCCCCCCTTAACTGGCTCATATATTTTCATGCAGTTGCTGACTGCAGTCCTCCAACTAACATAATTGCTACCGTCAAAAGTGGGAAGACTATTTACTTCATCTAAATGTTCCCCTCCCATTATTGCAGGGTCTATAACTATGTCGGTGTATTGTGTTATTGAATCACCTGAGGTTAAATTAGCTAAACTTAATGTTAGTTCGTCTACCTGTGCTTTTAGAGAAATAGTTACCCCTCTTACTGTCTGAGTAATTAGATCGGCTACTTGTTGTGCGTTCATATTTACACTTTTAATTGAATTGTTTCTTATAACAATAACAATAGTTTCACATTAACTGAATATAAATAAGAAAAATAATAATATGTAATTTTTTTACTGTATAATTTTTCTGGGCCGATGTTATTATTTCGTATTTTTGAACTCCTGCTGGATTCTTCTTAGATTTTGGACTTCCTATGCGTCTACTTCTCCTGATGCTTTGACTTTTGCAGTTCCTGCAACGTAAGGTGCTTTATGTCCCACGATTTTCGCTGAATTATCTTTAGTGTTCCAACGGTGATAGATTTTTATTTAATCTATATTAACTTTTTTATTCTAGTTCAGCAACTTTAAAGTTTTTGATTTCACTTTGTGTATCACTTTATTATTAATGCTGTCCCTGCTCAGGCGCCAGTTAACAAATTGTAAAAGTTTTATATTAAAAAATATATTGTATTAACAAAATGTTATTACATTAGATCACAATATTAAAAATAAGTTACTCTAATGGAGTCGGAGTGTGCGCGTCGAACCTAATCGAGGGTACAAGTCGTTCTGCCCATTCGTCGCTATGATCTCCTTCATGAATCCTCGGTTGATCCTCGGATGCTGTACTGTTAGGTTCGAGAAGTCACGTACGCCATCGTCAATAGTGTCAATCTTATCTTCTATGTACGGTTATCTTTTGGTTTTAATAGTTTCCAGATAACGTGCACTGCACGCATTTTGTATTCAATCTTGGACTCTGCTATAAATCAAGAGGAAGTGTGTTACGTATTACAAAAATTTAAGGACGGTGGATGACCTGTTATATTAACATATTGAATATGTTTATTTACCTTGACAAAATTGAATCCTGAAGAATTTGATCATTGGAAATACAATTGTATTACTTTTGTTAAAGCGTAATTATCCACATTTGACATTATCTTTGAGCTTTTCGAAATACCCCATCACGCGATGTCGCCAAAAATGCATCAAAATATTTGGGTTTCGATGTACACAATTTATCAACCCATCAGATCTGACTCTTATTTTTAAAACCTGTATACATACAAAGCTTGACTGAAGCTTCCATCTCATAGCTGGTGCTTCATTAATTTACTTAGGTCTTAAGAACACCATTGGTTAATCTTGGAGATATCAGATAACCTAAAATTTTAATATGATGAACACATATGTACAAGAGTCAACAACAGATCGAAACATACACTTACAATTAAACTCGATTCATTGAAGAAAACAACAACATAAACTTATTTCAAACTTGGATTTCTTATTCATCATCTTAAATTCTATTACATATACAAAAATAATAATACTGACAACCGCTCAAAAGAATGGAATGCTAAACGCTCCGTCCTCAAATCCCCAAAATCTTCACAAAGGTCCACTGAATATTAGTTTGCGCGATAAGTAGTTTGATCTTAGCATTTTCCTTCCTCTTTCCTTCAAATTATTTCATTGTTTTATCAGAAAATGTCTCCTTCTCTATTTAGTATTTGAATAATTTTAGAAAGGTTAATTAAAGTAGAGTAGCTGAAAAAATGCTCAGGAAAATATTTTCAACTTTTTATAGTTCTTTGACTTTTCTCAAATATTATTGTGAATATGTCTGAAAACGGTCCTGGATTCTTTAAGTTTTGGGACAACGCCAACAACTTGGAGAATCTATTGAAAGTGTGTGTGAAAGCGAGTTTCGTTGGACTTAACTTCGGAGTGATACTGTAACCAAGTCAAAGAAAACTATTGTATGAGAGTGAGAATGTATGTGTGAGAGAGGCGGCCAAGAAAAACAAAAGGCTATGCGTAATCAACCACTTCTTGGTGGACTAGAATAGCCGATACAGGTTTTGTGAAGAAAAGAAATAAAAAGTTGGAAGGAAAAGTACAAAAAAAAAAAAAGTTATTTGAGTTGGAAAAGGAGAATAACTTTTTTTGAAAAGGTTTTACCCGCCGAAACGGAGCGATTACAGAAAAAAAGTAGCATAGAAAAAAAAGATAAATACATTGTGTGTGAAATTATATAGATCGTTTTGTAAAAAGAAAAGTGGTTTTGAATATTCATTTGGCATTTGTCTCCCGATAATTTTTTACCCCTGAATTGTGGGGCTCGTGACCCTATTTCGCTTAAGATACTGTTATATTTCGGGACCGAATGATAGCGATCCATTCTTGCATTTTTGTCGTTTCCTTTTAACTTACCTTTGTTATTTTCTTAATAATTGTGTTCCGTACATTTATATCTATTATACCTATAATATCATTGAAAAAATTCTTTGTTTTAATCCAGACTAAGCCACGGTTTCCCAGATAATTTATTTTATATAAAATATTTCAAATCCCCATCGGGAATATAATTCTTCTTGTTTCCTTTTTAACTTTATAATTCCAAGATTTTCAGCATCCCGGTCAAGGCAAACGATCCTATAAAAAGTTGCCTGGCGCCCACCCTACACAGTAAATACATATGACCGTGTGCTTACCCTTTTATCCATAAGTTTTTTGTGTATCACAAAATCTTTTTTTTACTGTCCTCAATGCAGCTTGTGTTTCAAAAAAATATTGCAACATCTTGTGTTACGCTATTTTATGGCTTTTTAAACGCTCCGTTAACTCTTTTCAAACCCTCTTTCCCTTCTTTTATGCTCGCACTGTGTTTTTAAAAAAAGTTAAAAGTTTTTCGCAGTCAATCAACCAGTTAACAAAAATTTAGAATATAATTTTCCATTTAAAATCGAATAATAAATTCTTGCTAGTTTAAGATATAATAAAAATTAAAATAAGAGGAATTTTCATGCGAATTAAGAAAAATAATTTTTGATTAGGTATTCACTTCAATCAACTTTGGTTTTTGTTAATTAGTTTTAATGACATCTTTTGTATCACTAAGATTAAAAAAGGCTGGCTCGATTTTTGTTTTCTCTAAATTCAGTTTTCGGGCACTAGCCAAAAGTTGTAACAATATATCATGATGCCAGGCAAATAAAATCGATCTTGTACTGCCCCAAGGTCATTGAAAGGTCTCACGAATCCAAAAACCACATAGAATAAAAATTAATTTTTCGAACACAAATAATTTATTTTTTAGTCAGATTATATTAGTGTTTATTATTAAGACCAATAAATAACAATTAAAACTAAAATTAATGGAAAAACATTAAGACAAAAAAAAGTTTAAATCAAGTTCAAAACAGCAAAAACTACAAGTTAAACAAAATATTACAAAATTTTGAAATATTTTTTAGAATTAAAAAAGGCATTCTTTTCCGAGATTCAATTCTTGTTCTTATAAATCCATCACGTCTCATTGGGGTTCAAACAGCAGCCGAAGCTTCAGTATATAATTTTCAATCAATTTAGGAACTTGAATACAATCACGAATGACTTCAAGAGTAATATTTTTAAATATTGGCGAGTCTTACAAAATATCCCCACTCCAGTCGATTAGGTCAATGTAATCCTTAGCGTTGAAATTGAATTTTGCTAAAACGTAAGACCGCACCGAATTTGGGGAAACTCTTCTGCTCTCGTGCTTTTTTAACTCTTCTCAAAGCTAGAACTCGTATTGCATCTTTTTCGTCTGCAATCATCGCAACTAAAATAATTTCCGGGTGTCCAAAGTTGACGTTTCTCTGAATAACTGGATCAACTACTAAATTTAAAATTTCAGGCAGGTACCTTGTCAACATAATGGTCTTTTGAAGGTGTCGAACATCATTATAACACTGGGGCATAGACTTTTATTATGAAATTGACCAACAATAGCAAATTTCTGATGGAGTCAAAATCGAAAGATATATCCTTAAAATTCTATTCCCAGTTGTTAGCCATCGTGAGTGAACGACTTTACCAGGATTTCTTTTCCTTAAACTTTCATTACAAATCCCTTAACTTATAGCTTGAAAAATTTCAAACAAGTACAGTTTGTCAGTGCTGATATCATGACGGTTTGATATACCTGGAAGGTTATATTCGATTGCCTGAAATAACACTACTAGTAAGTTCTCACAGTCTTTCAACTTGTTTCCCAAAGTACCTGTAAAACTACGTGGTCGTAGTTCCATCAAGATGCCCAAATAAGTGTCTCAATGTCAGTTCATTGGCATATGAACCCTTGCAACGGTTTTCCTAGCTCTAGTTCCAAACGACGAATTACAGCTCCCTTGGAACCGGTGTTAACAACTCTACCATCGCTTCCAATAACCACAATTTCAGCCTTATCAATACGTTTTTCATCAAAGAACCCTTCAAGTATTCAGATCCAGGCTCCTTCACTAAGCTCAAATGCTCTTCAACAACAACCTTTCTACTTTTATCTGTCATAATGAGAGTTTTATCTTTTCATCGGTCGAAATAAATTCCAAACTGCAGTTCTCGGAAAGACATCGACAAGGAAGATAGAGATGCCCTCTCTTCTCCAAGAGCACGTCTGATTTTGTTCCTATCTACAGCATTGGTAAAATTGTCCTTTGACATCATTCCAACATCTTGAAGAGTTGCCGAAACAATTGCTGCTTGTGCCCTATCTGAAATCCCAAATCTGTCAAGAGTTTTTGCAACTGCTGAAAAGTTTACAACTTTCTGTGTGTTTAAATTTTGTAGACAGATTGGAATTTCCGATTCTGATCTTGATGTCAAAGTAAGATTTGTGGTTTGATCTAGAAGCGGTAGCATTTCAACGTCTTGAACTCCAAATGTTGATGCCCTACTAGTCGTATGTTGCGATGCTGACAAGGTATTAATTTCGGTGACATGTTTTACTAGCGATACCTCGTATTTTCTTGTTCTCCGAAGGCTTTCTGTAATCTGCTTTGTCACTTTGACGTCGACATTGATTATAATCAGGGATAGGATTTTACTAACTTTGCCTTTTTTTTGGTTAAACGGGAGATGAAATCGACTTTTGACAAAACATGTTTCAAGCCCTGGTGATGGCAATTATATGTAATTTATTTTGCATTTTTTTGCCTTTTTATGCCATAATTGCCTTTTTTGCCTTTCTTCGCCATTGTTGCCTTTTCTGCTTTTTTTGCTTTTTTATTAAATTTTGTTAAGAAATATCTCATAATTGGTTAAACATTAGAAGAAATGCGAACATTTTCTCATACCGTTGAGAATCTTTAGTTAAAAATCTTATACAGTTTCAAGCACACAAAAGTTATGGAAAATGTTCGAATTTATGCATGTATTAATGTTTATCTGCGCAAAAATGCTTCTTTCTCGCCTGCGTAAAATGCATACCTGCTGGCGTTCACTAAAAGCAATTTTTTTAGTCGATCCGAAAAAACATATTTTCAAAAACCTACAAAAAAACAGACAGGAGAGTCTGTACCTACTTATAATTTAAGCTAACAATATTCTCATCAAGGAACATCAATTGGCGAAGAGCTGCCTGTTTTAAAAGACATTGAAGAAAATTTAAAAAAAAAGGGCCCATTGCAGAGGAAGTCTTGAAGAAGTTTACTGCCGTTTTCAATGGAAAAACAGGACTAAAAACGATTGAGCAGATAAATTCTGTAATAAACGGCGACGTGGATTCCAAACTTCCAGGAAACATTGAAGTGAATAATGTTGAAAGTTTTAGATGAGCTCCACTCCTTTCAGCTGAAGTTGAGAGATCATTTAGCTCCTTTAAAACCCTTCTAAGGGACAACCGAAGAAGATTGCTACCTGAGAACCTTAAAAAGCTCTTGGTAGTCCAATGCTACTATAATTAAATGTATTTTTGTTTATTTTCCTAGTATTTTTTAATAAATGCTTTTTCTTTTCCTTTTTTACGAGTTTTGTTTTGCCTTTTTTTTAATTTTTAGGTCAATAAAATCCTAACCCTGATTATAATCATTTTCCGTTGGGTTCGTTGGTCCATCAAAAATTGTCTCTTTCTCACTGGTACTTTGAATTGTTTTTCACATTGACATAAATTAAAATTCTTACATTTGCAAATCGCGATTTCAAACAGACACCAAAAGTTTCCTTTAAAAATTTGAATAAGATTCTTGTACGACCCTACGTCTTTTCTGGATTTGAAGGGTTTCATTAAATTACGGTACTTATCATGATAATTTTTTATTTTTTCGAAATCGAACGCTGTCTATCACAGTTGGTATTGACGCGAACTTCCATAACTTAATTAATTTGTCACTGATTTCATCACAAGTATTCGAAACCGAGATCTTGAATTCTTTTGGTTTATTCCGGCTTATCCACAAAAAACAGAGAATTACGTCTTCATTTGTTGGAAGTACATTTTTAGGCAAAGCTTTACCAGACCCGAAAACAGGACAGCTCAAATCACTCCGTAAAACCGACATTTGAGAACAAAAATATAGCACGCGTCAACCTTAATGAAAATACGCTAGAAACTAAAATTTTGGAAAAGCCTACTAATTTAAACATATTCATTTGACAGAGGTACGGGTTGCTTCGGTTTTTGTTTTGTATATAAATAAATAAATTAGGTGGCGCAACAGTCCGTTGAGAACTAGGCCCTAGTGACTTACAACTCTCAACCATTCCTGTGTGCGAGTAATGTTGTTAGGGATGGAAGGGACCTACAGTTTAAAGCCGAATACGAACGGCTATTTTGAGAAAGCACTTTTCATGACAAGAATTACTCTTGGAGGAATTGTCGATTCCTCGCAATAGGTAGCACCCGTGAAAAAAACTTTAGATGGCACAGGCAGGGATCGAACCTAATAATTTCATCATGCTACGGGTTTTGTATATTTTTGAATTTAAAGTGGCTTTTGAGAAATTAGTTTTTTTTTAGTTTTAATTCTTTATTAGTTTTAAAAAACTTTTTTGAACAATTTATTGCTAATAAATATATACATTTATAATATTCTGCGCAATTTTTTTTTAAATAAATTAATATTAGTTTCCATTTTAGTATTTACATCTAAATTATTAAACATTTGTGTTCCTTTATACAAAATATTGTTTTGAGAACTAGTTCTCCTATACAAAGGTAGTCTAAAATCACCTACATTTCTTAGGTTGTAATATTTACCAACATATTGCAAATTTCTTTGGAGGTACATCGGATACAGTCCATTTTTAAGTTTAAATATAAATATTAATAAATTAAATTTAAGTCTGTGGCTAACACTCATCCATTTTAACTCATTCAACATATCAGATATATGAGTTCTTCTGCCACATTGTAGGACACATCTCATAGCTCTATTTTGTAAAATTTGAAGACTATCAATTTTTCCATTGTTACATAAACTCAAGATAGCAGAGCAATAATCTAAGTGAGGTAATATAATAGAGTTATAAATACTGATTGCACATTTTTTTGATAATTTTTTTCTTATACTATATAAAAAATTTATTTTTTTAGACATTTTTGAACTAATAAAGTCGGCATGATCATTAAAATTTAATTTAGAGTCAATTAAGACACCTAAATATTTTATTTTTTTAACACACTCAATATTTGAATTTTCTATTTTTATGTTAATATGATAATTTGTATTGCCTATATACATACTTTTCGTTTTTGACACATTTAATTTTAATTTGTTTTTACACAACCATTGAAATTATGAATCAGTATCAGAATTTAAATTACTTTCACATTCTTTTAAATCTTTTCCAACAATATATACAAGAGTATCGTCCGCAAATAATGAAACTTTCGAAAACTTCAAACAGTCCTTAATATCATTCACATAAAGAAGGAAAAGGATGACTCCAAGAATTGTTCCTTGAGGAACGCCCAATTCAACGCCTATTGTAGAAGAATGCTCTTCACCTAATTTTACTTTTTGTGTCCTTGAAGAAAGGAAGGAATCAAACCACTTAAGTCCAGTTTGTCTAATTCCATATTTGAACAGCTTCTTTAAAAGAATACTCCTGTCGACGGTTTCAAAAGCTCGCTTCAAATCAAGGAACAATGCCATCACAAAAAAATTCGTAAGTTTTTGAATTTACACACTCATCATCCCGGTTCTCATTTATGGCGCTAAGGCCTGGAAACTGTCAAAGAAAAATGAGAGCGTCTTAGGATGCTTCGAGAGAAAAATTCTTCGGGTGATTTTTGGTCCCGCATGCATAGATGGAGAATGGACGAGAAGATATAACGACGAACTGTATGGGCTGTACAGCGACCCTGACCTAGTTAACAGAACTAAAGTCCAACGACTTAGATGGCTGGGTCATGTAGAGCGAATGGATATCAATTCTCCAGCCCGGAAGGTATTCGAATCCAATCCCGAGGGACGGCGCGGCGCAGTAGAGGAAGACCGCGACTCAGGTGGCACACGCAGGTGGGTGAAGACCTCAACCAACTTGGCATGCGAAACTGGAGACAGCTAGATAGGGACCGAGCTGGCTGGAGACGCATGTTGGTTGAGTTCCAGGTCCGCCCGGACTGTAGCGCCACCTTAAGTAAGTAAGAAAGTAAACTCTAATTGTTTTGTTGAGATCTCATTGTTGTGTTTAACATAATTATGTGTTGCCTCTGGGTCAATAAGAATATTGAATAAACGACCTGACTTCGTGTGTGTTCGCTCGATACAAGGCAGGTCATGCCTTACCCTAAAAAGTTATCATTTTCATTTAAATGATGTAGTCTAGGAGGTTTGGTAGGAATTTGATCACTTGGTGTCCTTTCTCGCTTAAACGGGTTGTAGTGATTGTGGGTATTAAAATTCCTGGGAGGATGATTAAACGTATTTCGGTTTTGATTCTGGGAATGACTCTGTCCGTTATGCTGAGTCGGGTTATGCTGAGTCGGTCTTCTAAGTTGTTTACTGTTTGCAATATCCATCCTTTGATGTTAATGTTTAATCTATCTATGATCGCATCCACATTTAAAGGCGTTCCGTGTGAAGTTAAAATGTCGTTTGCTGCCCCTATCACTTTATTCCTAACAATGTTTGTGACTGCATGGTACCTATCCCCCTTAACTGGCTCATATATCTTCATGCAGTTGCTGAATGCAGTCCTCCAACTAACATAATTGCTACCGTCAAAAGTGGGAAGACATTTCACTTCATCTAAATGTTCCCCTCCCATTATTGTCGGTGTATTGTGTTATTGAATCACCTGAGGTTAAATTAGCTAAACTTAATGCTAGTTCGTCTACCTGTGCTTTTAGAGAACTAGTTACCTCTCTTACTGTCTAAGTAATTAGATCGGCTACTTGTTGTGCGTTCATATTTACACTTTTAATTGAATTGTTTCTTATAATAATAACAATAGTTTCACATTAACTGAATATAAATAAGAAAAATAATAATATGTAATTTTCTTACTATATAATTTTTCTGGGCCGATGTGTTAAAGTGTATTTTTGAACTCCTGCTGGATTCTTCTTAGATTTTGGACTTCCTATGCGTCTACTTCTCCTGATGCTTTGACTTTTGCAGTTCCTGCAACGTAAGGTGCTTTATGTCCCACAATTTTCGCTGAATTATCTTTAGTGTTCCAACGGTGATAGATTTTTATGTAATCTATATTAACTTTTTTATTCTGGTTCAGCAACTTTAAAGTTTTTGATTTCACTTTGTGTATCACTTTATTATTAATGCTGTCCCTGCTCAGGCGCCAGTTAACAAATTGTAAAAGTTTTATTTTAAAAAATATACTGTATTAACAAAATGTTATTACATTAGATCACAATATTAAAAATAAGTTACTCTAATGGAGTCGGAGTGTGCGCGTCGAACTTAATCGAGGGTACAAGTCGTTCTGCCCATTCGTCGCTATGATCTCCTTCATGAATCCTCGGTTGATCCTCGGATGCTGTACTGTTAGGTTCGAGAAGTCACGTACGCCTTTTTGGTTAAGTGGCTTCATCGTCAATGGTGTCAATCTTATCTTCTATGTACGGTTATCTTTTGGTTTTAATAGTTTCCAGATAACATGCACTGCACGCATTTTGTATTCAATCTTGGACTCTGCTATAAATCAAGAGGAAGTGTGTTACGTATTACAAAAATTAAAGGACGGTGGATGACCTGTTATATTAACATATTGAATATGTTTATTTACCTTGACAAAATTGAATCCTGCAGAATTTGATCATTGGAAATACAATTGTATTACTTTTGTTAAAGCGTAATTATCCACATTTGACATTATCTTTGTGCTTTTCGAAATACCCCATCACGCGATTTCGCCAAAAAGGCAGCAACATATTTGGGTTTCGATGTACACAATTTTTCAACCTATCAGATCTGACTCTTATTTTTAAAACCTGTATACATATCTACAAAGCTTGACTGAAGCTTCCATCTCTTAGCTGGTGCTTCATTAATTTACTTAGGTCTTTTGGACGGTATTCACAGATGATTGTTGACAATGTGTTAAATTCATTTACGTCGATTGAATAACTTTGTTGTGTCTCTTTGTTACGGTATGATTTACCGCAACAATAACTATTCTTCCTTCGGTTCTTATAACCTTCTTCTGACCAGGCTGTTTAGTCATGGTGTAACCCTCTTTATTTGTTTTCCCCTCCATCCCAACCATTCCTATTTTTCGACCCACATTTTTGAATCCGTTGTCCTTTGGCTTGAGGGTAGCCCAGAGAGGATACCAAAGCAAGAACACCATTGGTTAATCTTGGAGATATCAGATAACCTACAATTTTAATATGATGAACACATATGTACAAGAGTCAACAACAGATCGAAACATACACTTACAATTAAACTCGATTCATTGAAGAAAACAACAACATAAACTTATTTCAAACTTGGATTTCTTATTCATCATCTTAAATTCTATTACATATACAAAAATAATAATACTGACAACCGCTCAAAAGAATGGAATGCTAAACGCTCCGTCCTCAAATCCCCAAAATCTTCACAAAGGTCCACTGAATATTAGTTTGCGCGATAAGTAGTTTGATCTTAGCATTTTCCTTCAAATTATTTCATTGTTTTATCAGAAAATGTACCCTTCTCTATTTAGTATTTGAATAATTTTCGAAAGGTTAATTAAAGTAGAGTAGCTGAGAAAATGCTCAGGAAAATATTTTCAACTTTTTATAGTTCTTTGACTTTTCTCAAATATTATTGTGAATATGTCTGAAAACGGTCCTGGATTCTTTAAGTTTTTGGACAACGCCAACAACTTGGGGAATCTATTGAAAGTGTGTGTGAAAGCGAGTTTCGTTGGAACTTAACTTCGGAGTGATACTGTAACCAAGTCAACGAAAACTATTGTATGAGAGTTAGAATGTGTGTGTGAGAGAGGCGGCCAAGAAAAACAAAAGGCTATGCGTAATCAACCACTTCTTGGTGGACTAGAATAGCCGATACAGGTTTTGTGAAGAAAAGAAATAAAAAGTTGGAAAAAAAGTTAAAAAAAAAGTTGAGAAAGTTTAAAGAAGTGTTTGGAAAATACTTAGTTCAAAAATTATTTGAGTTGGAAAAGGAGTCTAACTTTTTTTGAAGAGGTTTTACTCGCCGAAACGGAACGATTACAGAAAAAAAGCAGCATAGAAAAAAAAGATAAATACATTGTGTGTGAAATTATATAGATCGTTTTGTAAAAAGTAAAGTGGTTTTGAATATTCATTTGGCATTTGTCTCCCGATAATTTTTTACCCCTGAATTGTGGGGCTCGTGACCCTGTTTCGCTTAAGATACTGTTATATTTCGGGACCGAATGATAGCGATCCATTCTTGCATTTTTGTCGTTTCCTTTTAACTTACCTTTGTTATTTTCTTAATAATTGTGTTCCGTACATTTATATCTATTATACCTATAATATCATTGAAAAAAATTCTGTTTTAATCCAGACTAAGCCACGGTTTCCCAGATAATTTATTTTATATAAAATATTTCAAATCCCCATCGGGAATATAATTCTTCTTGTTTCCTTTTTAACTTTACAATTCCAAGATTTTCAGCATCCCGGTCAAGGCAAACGATCCTATAAAAAGTTTCCTGGCGCCCACCCTACACAGTAAATACATACGACCGTGTGCTTATCCTTTTATCCATAAGTTTTTTGTGTATCACAATATCTTTTCTTTTACTGTCCTCAATGCAGCTTGTGTTACAAAAAAATATTGCAACATCTTATATTACGCTATTTTATGGCTTTTTAAACGCTCCGTTAACTCTTTTCAAACCCTCTTTCCCTTCTTTTATGCTCGCACTGTGTTTTTAAAAAAAGTTAAAAGTTTTTCGCAGTCAATCAACCAGTTAACAAAAATTTAGAATGTAATTTTCCATTTAAAATCGAATAATAAATTCTTGCTAGTTTAAGATATAATAAAAATTAAAATAAGAGGAATTTTCATGCGAATTAAGAAAAATAATTTTTGATTAGGTATTCACTTCAATCAACTTTGGTTTTTGTTAATTAGTTTTAATGACATCTTTTGTATCACTAAGATTAAAAACGGATGGCTCGATTTTTGTTTTCTCTAAATTCAGTTTTCAGGCACTAGCCAAAAGTTGTAACAATACATATATCATGATGCCAGGCAAATAAAATCGATCTTGTACTTGTAAGGTCATTGAAAGGTCTCACGAATCCAAAAACCACATAGAATAAAATTTAATTTTTCGAACACAAATAATTTATTTTTTAGTCAGATTATATTAGTGTTTATTATTAAGACCAATAAGGAACAATTAAAACTAAAATTAATGGAAAAACATTAAGACAAAAAAAAGTTTAAATCAAGTTCAGAACAGCAAAAACTACAAGTTAAACAAAATATTACAAAATTTTGAAATATTTTTTAGAATTAAAGAAGGCATTCTTTTCCGAGATTCCATTCTTGTTCTTATAAATCCATCACGTCTCATTGGGGTTCAAACAGCAGCCGAAGCTTCAGTATATAATTTTCAATCAACGAATGACTTCAAGAGTAATATTTTTCAATATTGGCGAGTCTTACAAAATATCCCCATTCCAGTCGATTAGGTCAATGTAATCCTTAGCGTTGAAATTGAATTTTGCTAAAACGTAAGACCACACCGAATTTGGGGAAACTCTTCTGCTCTCGTGCTTTTTTAACTTTTCTAAAAACTAGAACTCGTATTGCATCTCTTTCGTCTGCAATCATCGCAATTAAAATAATTTCCGGGTGTCCAAAGTTGACGTTTCTCTGAATAACAGGATCAACTACTAATTTTAAAATTTCAGGCAGGTACCTTGTCAACATAATGGTCTTTTGAAGGTGTCGAACATCATTATAACACTGGGGCATAGACTTTTATTATGAAATTGACCAACAATAGCAAATTTCTGATGGAGTCAAAATCGAAAGATATACCCTTAAAATTCTATTTCCAGTTGTTAGCCATCGTGAGTGAACGACTTTACCAGGATTTCTTTTCCTTAAACTTTCATTACAAATCCCTTAACTTATAGCTTGAAAAATTTCAAACAAGAACCGCTTGTCAGTGCTGATATCATGACGGTTTGATATATCTGGAAGGTTATATTCGATTGCCTGAAATAACACTACTAGTAAGTTCTCAGTCTTTCAACTTGTTTCCCAAAGTACCAAACTACGTGGTCCGGTCGTAGTTCCATCAAGATGCTCAAATAAGTGTCTCAATGTCAGTTCATTGGCATACGAACCTTTGCAACGGTTTTCCTAGCTCTAGTTCCAAACGACGAATTACAGCTCCCTTGGAACCGGTGTTAACAACTCTACCATCGCTTCCAATAACCACAACTTCAGCTTTATCAATACCTTTTTCATCAAAGAACCCTATAAGTATTCAGATCCAGGCTCTTTCACTAAGCTCAAATGCTCTTCAACAACAACCTTCCTACTTTTATCTGTCATAATGAGAGTTTTATCTTTTCATCGGTCGAAATAAATTCCAAACTGCAGTTCTCGGAAAGACATCGACAAGGAAGATAGAGATGCCCTCTCTTCTCCAAGAGCACGTCTGATTTTGTGCCTATCTACAACATTGGTAAAATTGTCCTTTGACATCATTCCAACATCTTGAAGAGTTGCCGAAACAATTGCTGCTGCTGCCCTATCTGAAATCCCAAATCTGTCAAGAGTTTTTGCAACTGCTGAAAAGTTTACAACTTTCTGTGTGTTTAAATTTTGTGGACAGATTGGAATTTCCGATTCTGATCTTGATGTCAAAGTAAGATTTGTGGTTTGATCTGGAAGCGGTAGCATTTCAACGTCTTGAACTCCAAATGTTGATGACCTACTAGTCGTATGTTGCGATGCTGACAAGGTATTAATTTTGGTGACATGTTTTACTAGCGATACCTCGTATTTTCTTGTTCTACGAAGGCTTTCTGTAATCTGCTTTGTCACTTTGACGTCGACATTGATTATAATCAGGGATAGGATTTTACTAACTTTGCCTTTTTTTTTTGGTTAAACGGAAGATGAAATCGACTTTCGACAAAACATGTTTCAAGCCCTGATGATTGCAAATATATGTAATTTATTTTACATTTTTTGCCTTTTTATGCCATAATTGCTTTTTTTGCCTTTCTTCGCCATTGTTGCCTTTTCTGCTTTTTTTGCTTTTTTATTAAATTTTGTTAAGAAATATCTCATAATTGGTTTAGCATTAGAAGAAATGCGAACATTTTTTCATACCGTTGAGAATCTTTAGTTAAAAATCTTGTACAGTTTCAAGCACACAAAAATGATGCAAAATGTTCGAATTTATGCATGTATTAATGTTTATCTGCGCAAAAATGCTTCTTCCTCGCCTGCGTAAAATGCATACCTGCTGGCGTACATTAAAGTCAATTTTGGGTTTTTAGTCGATCCGAAAAAACATATTTTCAAAAACCTACAAAAAAACAGGTATATTTGAGAGTCTGTACCTACTAATAATTTAAGCTAACAATATTCTCATCAAGGAACATCAATTGGCGAAGTGCTGCCTGTTTTAAAAGACATTGAAGAAAATTTAAAAAAAGAAAAAGGGCCCATTGCAGAGGAAGTCTTGAAGAAGTTTACTGCCGTTTTCAATGGAAACACAGGACTAAAAACGATTGAGCAGATAAATTCTGTAATAAACGGCGACGTGGATTCCAAACTTTCAGGAAACATTGAAGTGAATAATGTTGCAAGTTTTAGATGAGCTCCACTCGTTTCAGCTGAAGTTGAGAGATCATTTAGCTCCTTTAAAACCCTTCTAAGGGACAACCGAAGAAGATTGCTACCTGAGAACCTTAAAAAGCTCTTGGTAGTCCAATGCTACTATAATTAAATGTATTTTTGTTTATTTTCCTAGTATTTTTTAATAAATGCTTTTTCTTTTCCTTTTTTACGAGTTTTGTTTTGCTTTTTTTTTAATTTTTAGGTCAATAAAATCCTAACCCTGATTATAATCATTTTCCGTTGGGTTCGTTGGTCCATCAAAAATTGTCTCTTTCTCACTGGTACTTTGAATTGTTTTTCACATTGACATAAATTAAAATTCTTACATTTGCAAATCGCGATTTCAAACAGACACCAAAAGTTTCCTTTAAAAATTTGAATAAGATTCTTGTACGACCCTACGTCTTTTCTGGATTTGAAGGGTTTCATTAAATTACGGTACTTATCATGATAATTTTTTATTTTTTTCGAAATCGAACGCTGTTTATCACAGTTGGTATTGACGCGAACTTCCATAACTTAATTAATTTGTCACTGATTTCATCACAAGTATTCGAAACCGAGATCTTGAATTCTTTTGGTTTATTACGGCTTATCCACAAAAAACAGAGAATTACGTCTTCATTTGTTGGAAGTACATTTTTAGGCAAAGCTTTACCAGACCCGAAAACAGGACAGCTCAAATCACTCCGTAAAACCGACATTTGAGAACAAAAATATAGCACGCGTCAACCTTAATGAAAATACGCTAGAAACTAAAATTTTGGAAAAGCCTACTAATTTAAACATATTCATTTGACAGAGGTACGGGTTGCTTCGGTTTTTGTTTTGTATATAAATAAATAAATTAGGTGGCGCAACAGTCCGTTGAGAACTAGGCCCTAGTGACTTACAACTCTCAACCATTCCTGTGTGCGAGTAATGTTGTTAGGGATGGAAGGGACCTACAGTTTAAAGCCGAATACGAACGGCTATTTTGAGAAAGCACTTTTCATGACAAGAATTACTCTTGGAGGAATTGTCGATTCCTCGCAATAGATAGCACCCGTGAAAAAAACCTTAGATGGCACAGGCAGGGATCGAACCTAATAATTCCATCATGCTACGGGTTTTGTATATTTTTGAATTTAAAGTGGCTTTGGAGAAATTAGTTTTTTTTAGTTTTAATTCTTTATTAGTTTTAAAAAACTTTTTTGGATAATTTATTTCTAATAAATATATACATTTATAATATTCTGCGCAATTTTTTTTTAAATAAATTAATATTAGTTTCCATTTTAGTATTTACATCTAAATTATTAAACATTTGTGTTCCTTTATACAAAATATTGTTTTGAGAACTAGTTCTCCTATACAAAGGTAGTCTAAAATCACCTACATTTCTTAGGTTGTAATATTTACCAACATATTGCAAATTTCTTTGGAGGTACATCGGATACAGTCCATTTTTAAGTTTAAATATAAATATTAATAAATTAAATTTAAGTCTGTGGCTAACACTCATCCATTTTAACTCATTCAACATATCAGATATATGAGTTCTTCTGCCACATTGTAGGACACATCTCATAGCTCTATTTTGTAAAATTTGAAGACTATCAATTTTTCCATTGTTACATAAACTCAAGATAGCAGAGCAATAATCTAAGTGAGGTAATATAATAGAGTTATAAATACTGATTGCACATTTTTTTGATAATTTTTTTCTTATACTATATAAAAAATTTATTTTTTTAGACATTTTTGAACTAATAAAGTCGGCATGATCATTAAAATTTAATTTAGAGTCAATTAAGACACCTAAATATTTTATTTTTTTAACACACTCAATATTTGAATTTTCTATTTTTATGTTAATATGATAATTTGTATTGCCTATATACATACTTTTCGTTTTTGACACATTTAATTTTAATTTGTTTTTACACAACCATTGAAATAATGAATCAGTATCAGAATTTAAATTACTTTCACATTCTTTTAAATCTTTTCCAACAATATATACAAGAGTATCGTCCGCAAATAATGAAACTTTCGAAAACTTCAAACAGTCCTTAATATCATTCACATAAAGAAGGAAAAGGATGACTCCAAGAATTGTTCCTTGAGGAACGCCCAATTCAACGCCTATTGTAGAAGAATGCTCTTCACCTAATTTTACTTTTTGTGTCCTTGAAGAAAGGAAGGAATCAAACCACTTAAGTTCAGTTCGTCTATATCCATATTTGAACAGCTTCTTTAAAAGAATACTCCTGTCGACGGTTTCAAAAGCTCGCTTCAAATCAAGGAACAATTGTTTTGTTGAGATCTCATTGTTGTGTTTAACATAATTATGTGTTGCCTCTGGGTCAATAAGAATATTGAATAAACGACCTGACTTCGTGTGTGTTCGCTCGATACAAGGCAGGTCATGCCTTACCCTAAAAAGTTATCATTTTCATTTAAATGATGTAGTCTAGGAGGTATGGTAGGAATTTGATCACTTGGTGTCCTTTCTCGCTTAAACGGGTTGTAGTGATTGTGGGTATTAAAATTCCTGGGAGGATGATTAAACGTATTTCGGTTTTGATTCTGGGAATGACTCTGTCCGTTATGCTGAGTCGGGTTATGCTGAGTCGGTCTTCTAAGTTGTTCACTGTTTGCAATATCCATCCTTTGATGGTAATGTTTAATCTATCTATGATCGCATCCACATTTAAAGGCGTTCCGTGTGAAGTTAAAATGTCGTTTGCTGCCCCTATCACTTTATTCCTAACAATGTTTGTGACTGCATAGTACCTATCCCCCTTAACTGGCTCATATATCTTCATGCAGTTGCTGAATGCAGTCCTCCAACTAACATAATTGCTACCGTCAAAAGTGGGAAGACATTTCACTTCATCTAAATGTTCCCCTCCCATTATTGCATGGTCTATAACTTTGTCGGTGTATTGTGTTATTGAATCACCTGAGGTTAAATTAGCTAAACTTAATGCTAGTTCGTCTACCTGTGCTTTTAGAGAACTAGTTACCTCTCTTACTGTCTAAGTAATTAGATCGGCTACTTGTTGTGCGTTCATATTTACACTTTTAATTGAATTGTTTCTTATAATAATAACAATAGTTTCACATTAACTGAATATAAATAAGAAAAATAATAATATGTAATTTTTTTACTGTATAATTTTTCTGGGCCGATGTGTTTAATTCGTATTTTTGAACTCCTGCTGGATTCTTCTTAGATTTTGGACTTCCTATGCGTCTACTTCTCCTGATGCTTTGACTTTTGCAGTTCCTGCAACGTAAGGTGCTTTATGTCCCACAATTTTCGCTGAATTATCTTTAGTGTTCCAACGGTGATAGATTTTTATTTAATCTATATTAACTTTTTTATTCTGGTTCAGCAACTTTAAAGTTTTTGATTTCACTTTGTGTATCACTTTATTATTAATGCTGTCCCTGCTCAGGCGCCAGTTAACAAATTGTAAAAGTTTTATTTTAAAAAATATACTGTATTAACAAAATGTTATTACATTAGATCACAATATTAAAAATAAGTTACTCTAATGGAGTCGGAGTGTGCGCGTCGAACTTAATCGAGGGTACAAGTCGTTCTGCCCATTCGTCGCTATGATCTCCTTCATAAATCCTCGGTTGATCCTCGGATGCTGTACTGTTAGGTTCGAGAAGTCACGTACGCCTTTTTGGTTAAGTGGCTTCATCGTCAATGGTGTCAATCTTATCTTCTATGTACGGTTATCTTTTGGTTTTAATAGTTTCCAGATAACATGCACTGCACGCATTTTGTATTCAATCTTGGACTCTGCTATAAATCAAGAGGAAGTGTGTTACGTATTACAAAAATTAAAGGACGGTGGATGACCTGTTATATTAACATATTGAATATGTTTATTTACCTTGACAAAATTGAATCCTGCAGAATTTGATCATTGGAAATACAATTGTATTACTTTTGTTAAAGCGTAATTATCCTATTTTGACATTATCTTTGTGCTTTTCGAAATACCCCATCACGCGATTTCGCCAAAAAGGCAGCAACATATTTGGGTTTCGATGTACACAATTTTTCAACCTATCAGATCTGACTCTTATTTTTAAAACCTGTATACATACAATGCTTGACTGAAGCTTCCATCTCTTAGCTGGCGCTTCATTAATTTACTTAGGTCTTTTGGACGGTATTCACAGATGATTGTTGACAATGTGTTAAATTCATTTACGTCGATTGAATAACTTTGTTGTGTCTCTTTGTTACGGTATGATTTACCGCAACAATAACTATTCTTCCTTCGGTTCTTATAACCTTCTTCTGACCAGGCTGTTTAGTCATGGTGTAACCCTCTTTATTTGTTTTCCCCTCCATCCCAACCATTCCTATTTTTCGACCCACATTTTTGAATCCGTTGTCCTTTGGCTTGAGGGTAGCCCAGAGAGGATACCAAAGCAAGAACACCATTGGTTAATCTTGAAGATATCAGATAACCTAAAATTTTAATATGATGAACACATACATATGTACAAGAGTCAACAACAGATCGAAACATACACTTACAATTAAACTGGATTCATTGAAGAAAACAACAACATAAACTTATTTCAAACTTGGATTTCTTATTCATCATCTTAAATTCTATTACATATACAAAAATAATAATACTGACAACCGCTCAAAAGAATGGAATGCTAAACGCTCCGTCCTCAAATCCCCAAAATCTTCACAAAGGTCCACTGAATATTAGTTTGCGCGATAAGTAGTTTGATCTTAGCATTTTCCTTCAAATTATTTCATTGTTTTATCAGAAAATGTACCCTTCTCTATTTAGTATTTGAATAATTTTCGAAAGGTTAATTAAAGTAGAGTAGCTGAGAAAATGCTCAGGAAAATATTTTCAACTTTTTATAGTTCTTTGACTTTTGTCAAATATTATTGTGAATATGTCTGAAAACGGTCCTGGATTCTTTAAGTTTTTGGACAACGCCAACAACTTGGGGAATCTATTGAAAGTGTGTGTGAAAGCGAGTTTCGTTGGAACTTAACTTCGGAGTGATACTGTAACCAAGTCAACGAAAACTATTGTATGAGAGTTAGAATGTGTGTGTGAGAGAGGCGGCCAAGAAAAACAAAAGGCTATGCGTAATCAACCACTTCTTGGTGGACTAGAATAGCCGATACAGGTTTTGTGAAGAAAAGAAATAAAAAGTTGGAAAAAAAGTTAAAAAAAAAGTTGAGAAAGTTTAAAGAAGTGTTTGGAAAATACTTAGTTCAAAAATTATTTGAGTTGGAAAAGGAGTCTAACTTTTTTTGAAGAGGTTTTACTCGCCGAAACGGAACGATTACAGAAAAAAAGCAGCATAGAAAAAAAAGATAAATACATTGTGTGTGAAATTATATAGATCGTTTTGTAAAAAGTAAAGTGGTTTTGAATATTCATTTGGCATTTGTCTCCCGATAATTTTTTACCCCTGAATTGTGGGGCTCGTGACCCTGTTTCGCTTAAGATACTGTTATATTTCGGGACCGAATGATAGCGATCCATTCTTGCATTTTTGTCGTTTCCTTTTAACTTACCTTTGTTATTTTCTTAATAATTGTGTTCCGTACATTTATATCTATTATACCTATAATATCATTGAAAAAAATTCTGTTTTAATCCAGACTAAGCCACGGTTTCCCAGATAATTTATTTTATATAAAATATTTCAAATCCCCATCGGGAATATAATTCTTCTTGTTTCCTTTTTAACTTTACAATTCCAAGATTTTCAGCATCCCGGTCAAGGCAAACGATCCTATAAAAAGTTTCCTGGCGCCCACCCTACACAGTAAATACATACGACCGTGTGCTTATCCTTTTATCCATAAGTTTTTTGTGTATCACAATATCTTTTCTTTTACTGTCCTCAATGCAGCTTGTGTTACAAAAAAATATTGCAACATCTTATATTACGCTATTTTATGGCTTTTTAAACGCTCCGTTAACTCTTTTCAAACCCTCTTTCCCTTCTTTTATGCTCGCACTGTGTTTTTAAAAAAAGTTAAAAGTTTTTCGCAGTCAATCAACCAGTTAACAAAAATTTAGAATGTAATTTTCCATTTAAAATCGAATAATAAATTCTTGCTAGTTTAAGATATAATAAAAATTAAAATAAGAGGAATTTTCATGCGAATTAAGAAAAATAATTTTTGATTAGGTATTCACTTCAATCAACTTTGGTTTTTGTTAATTAGTTTTAATGACATCTTTTGTATCACTAAGATTAAAAACGGATGGCTCGATTTTTGTTTTCTCTAAATTCAGTTTTCAGGCACTAGCCAAAAGTTGTAACAATACATATATCATGATGCCAGGCAAATAAAATCGATCTTGTACTTGTAAGGTCATTGAAAGGTCTCACGAATCCAAAAACCACATAGAATAAAATTTAATTTTTCGAACACAAATAATTTATTTTTTAGTCAGATTATATTAGTGTTTATTATTAAGACCAATAAGGAACAATTAAAACTAAAATTAATGGAAAAACATTAAGACAAAAAAAAGTTTAAATCAAGTTCAGAACAGCAAAAACTACAAGTTAAACAAAATATTACAAAATTTTGAAATATTTTTTAGAATTAAAGAAGGCATTCTTTTCCGAGATTCCATTCTTGTTCTTATAAATCCATCACGTCTCATTGGGGTTCAAACAGCAGCCGAAGCTTCAGTATATAATTTTCAATCAACGAATGACTTCAAGAGTAATATTTTTCAATATTGGCGAGTCTTACAAAATATCCCCATTCCAGTCGATTAGGTCAATGTAATCCTTAGCGTTGAAATTGAATTTTGCTAAAACGTAAGACCACACCGAATTTGGGGAAACTCTTCTGCTCTCGTGCTTTTTTAACTTTTCTAAAAACTAGAACTCGTATTGCATCTCTTTCGTCTGCAATCATCGCAATTAAAATAATTTCCGGGTGTCCAAAGTTGACGTTTCTCTGAATAACAGGATCAACTACTAATTTTAAAATTTCAGGCAGGTACCTTGTCAACATAATGGTCTTTTGAAGGTGTCGAACATCATTATAACACTGGGGCATAGACTTTTATTATGAAATTGACCAACAATAGCAAATTTCTGATGGAGTCAAAATCGAAAGATATACCCTTAAAATTCTATTTCCAGTTGTTAGCCATCGTGAGTGAACGACTTTACCAGGATTTCTTTTCCTTAAACTTTCATTACAAATCCCTTAACTTATAGCTTGAAAAATTTCAAACAAGAACCGCTTGTCAGTGCTGATATCATGACGGTTTGATATATCTGGAAGGTTATATTCGATTGCCTGAAATAACACTACTAGTAAGTTCTCAGTCTTTCAACTTGTTTCCCAAAGTACCAAACTACGTGGTCCGGTCGTAGTTCCATCAAGATGCTCAAATAAGTGTCTCAATGTCAGTTCATTGGCATACGAACCTTTGCAACGGTTTTCCTAGCTCTAGTTCCAAACGACGAATTACAGCTCCCTTGGAACCGGTGTTAACAACTCTACCATCGCTTCCAATAACCACAACTTCAGCTTTATCAATACCTTTTTCATCAAAGAACCCTATAAGTATTCAGATCCAGGCTCTTTCACTAAGCTCAAATGCTCTTCAACAACAACCTTCCTACTTTTATCTGTCATAATGAGAGTTTTATCTTTTCATCGGTCGAAATAAATTCCAAACTGCAGTTCTCGGAAAGACATCGACAAGGAAGATAGAGATGCCCTCTCTTCTCCAAGAGCACGTCTGATTTTGTGCCTATCTACAACATTGGTAAAATTGTCCTTTGACATCATTCCAACATCTTGAAGAGTTGCCGAAACAATTGCTGCTGCTGCCCTATCTGAAATCCCAAATCTGTCAAGAGTTTTTGCAACTGCTGAAAAGTTTACAACTTTCTGTGTGTTTAAATTTTGTGGACAGATTGGAATTTCCGATTCTGATCTTGATGTCAAAGTAAGATTTGTGGTTTGATCTGGAAGCGGTAGCATTTCAACGTCTTGAACTCCAAATGTTGATGACCTACTAGTCGTATGTTGCGATGCTGACAAGGTATTAATTTTGGTGACATGTTTTACTAGCGATACCTCGTATTTTCTTGTTCTACGAAGGCTTTCTGTAATCTGCTTTGTCACTTTGACGTCGACATTGATTATAATCAGGGATAGGATTTTACTAACTTTGCCTTTTTTTTTTGGTTAAACGGAAGATGAAATCGACTTTCGACAAAACATGTTTCAAGCCCTGATGATTGCAAATATATGTAATTTATTTTACATTTTTTGCCTTTTTATGCCATAATTGCTTTTTTTGCCTTTCTTCGCCATTGTTGCCTTTTCTGCTTTTTTTGCTTTTTTATTAAATTTTGTTAAGAAATATCTCATAATTGGTTTAGCATTAGAAGAAATGCGAACATTTTTTCATACCGTTGAGAATCTTTAGTTAAAAATCTTGTACAGTTTCAAGCACACAAAAATGATGCAAAATGTTCGAATTTATGCATGTATTAATGTTTATCTGCGCAAAAATGCTTCTTCCTCGCCTGCGTAAAATGCATACCTGCTGGCGTACATTAAAGTCAATTTTGGGTTTTTAGTCGATCCGAAAAAACATATTTTCAAAAACCTACAAAAAAACAGGTATATTTGAGAGTCTGTACCTACTAATAATTTAAGCTAACAATATTCTCATCAAGGAACATCAATTGGCGAAGTGCTGCCTGTTTTAAAAGACATTGAAGAAAATTTAAAAAAAGAAAAAGGGCCCATTGCAGAGGAAGTCTTGAAGAAGTTTACTGCCGTTTTCAATGGAAACACAGGACTAAAAACGATTGAGCAGATAAATTCTGTAATAAACGGCGACGTGGATTCCAAACTTTCAGGAAACATTGAAGTGAATAATGTTGCAAGTTTTAGATGAGCTCCACTCGTTTCAGCTGAAGTTGAGAGATCATTTAGCTCCTTTAAAACCCTTCTAAGGGACAACCGAAGAAGATTGCTACCTGAGAACCTTAAAAAGCTCTTGGTAGTCCAATGCTACTATAATTAAATGTATTTTTTTTATTTTCCTAGTATTTTTTAATAAATGCTTTTTCTTTGCCTTCTTACGAGTTTTGTTTTGCCTTTTTTCAATTTTTAGGTCAATAAAATCCTAACCCTGATTATAATCATTTTCCGTTGGGTTCGTTGGTCCATTAAAAATTGTCTCTCTCTCACTGGTACTTTGAATTGTTTTTCACATTGACATAAATTAAAATTCTTACATTTGCAAATCGCGATTTCAAACAGACACCAAAAGTTTCCTTTAAAAATTTGAATACGATTTTTGTACGACTCTACGTCTTTTCTGGATTTGTAGGGTTTCATTAAATTACGGTACTTATCATGATAATTTTTTATTTTATTCGAAATCGAACGCTGGCGCTGGTCTATCACAGTTGGTATTGACGCGAACTTCCATAACTTAATTAATTTGTCACTGATTTCATCACAAGTATTCGAAACCGAGATCTTGAATTTTTTTGGTTTATTCCGGCTTATCCACAAAAAACAGAGAATTACGTCTTCATATGTTGGAAGTACATTTTTAGGTAAAGCTTTACCAGACCCGAAAACAGGACAGCTCAAATCACTCCGTAAAACCGACATTTGAGAACAAAAATATAGCACGCGTCAACCTTAATGAAAATACGCTAGAAACTAAAATTTTGGAAAAGCCTACTAATTTAAACATATTTATTTGACAGAGATACGGGTTGCTTCGGTTTTTGTTTTGTATATAAATAAATAAATTAGGTGGCGCAACAGTCCGTTGAGAACTAGGCCCTAGTGACATACAACTCTCAACCATTCCTGTGTGCGAGTAATGTTGTCAGGGATGGAAGGGACCTACAGTTTAAAGCCGAATACGAACGGCTATTTTGAGAAAGCACTTTTCATGACAAGAATTACTCTTGGAGGAATTGTCGATTCCTCGCAATAGGTAGCACCCGTAAAAAAAACTTTAGATGGCACAGGCAGGGATCGAACCTAATAATTCCATCATGCTACGGGTTTTGTATATTTTTGAATTTAAAGTGGCTTTGGAGAAATTCGTAAGTTTTTGAATTTACACACTCATCATCCCGGTTCTCATTTATGGCGCTAAGGCCTGGAAACTGTCAAAGAAAAATGAGAGCGTCTTAGGATGCTTCGAGAGAAAAATTCTTCGGGTGATTTTTGGTCCCGTATGCATAGATGGAGAATGGACGAGAAGATATAACGACGAACTGTATGGGCTGTACAGCGACACTGACCTAGTTAACAGAACTAAAGTCCAACGACTTAGATGGCTGGGTCATGTAGAGCGAATGGATATCAATTCTCCAGCCCGGAAGGTATTCGAATCCAATCCCGAGGGACGGCGCGGCGCAGTAGAGGAAGACCGCGACTCAGGTGGCGCACGCAGGTGGGTGAAGACCTCAACCAACTTGGCATGCGAAACTGGAGACAGCTAGATAGGGACCGAGCTGGCTGGAGACGCATGTTGGTTGAGTTCCAGGTCCGCCCGGACTGTAGCGCCACCTTAAGTAAGTAAATTCTAATTGTTTTGTTGAGATCTCATTGTTGTGTTTAACATAATTATGTGTTGCCTCTGTGTCAATAATTTTATTGAATAAACGACCTGACTTCGTGTGTGTTCGCTCGATACAAGGCAGGTCATGCCTTACCCTAAAAAGTTATCATTTTCATTTAAATGATGTAGTCTAGGAGGTTTGGTAGGAATTTGATCACTTGGTGTCCTTTCTCGCTTAAACGGGTTGTAGTGATTGTGGGTATTAAAATTCCTGGGAGGATGATTAAACGTATTTCGGTTTTGATTCTGGGAATGACTCTGTCCGTTATGCTGAGTCGGGTTATGCTGAGTCGGTCTTCTAAATTGTTCACTGTTTGCAATATCCATCCTTTGATGGTAATGTTTAATCTATCTATGATCGCATCCACATTTAAAGGCGTTCCGTGTGAAGTTAAAATGTCGTTTGCTGCCCCTATCACTTTATTCCTAACAATGTTTGTGACTGCATAGTACCTACCCCCCTTAACTGGCTCATATATCTTCATGCAGTTGCTGACTGCAGTCCTTCAACTAACATAATTGCTACCGTCAAAAGTGGGGAGGACATTTCACTTCATCTAAATGTTCCCCTCCCATTATTGCAAGGTCTATAACTTTGTCGGTGTATTGTGTTATTGAATCACCTAAGGTTAAATTAGCTAAACTTAATGTTAGTTCGTCTACCTGTGCTTTTAGAGAACTAGTTACCTCTCTTACTGTCTAAGTAATTAGATCGGCTACTTGTTGTGCGTTCATATTTACACTTTTAATTGAATTGTTTCTTATAATAATAACAATAGTTTCACATTAACTGAATATATGTAAATAAGAAAAATAATAATATGTAATTTTCTTACTGTATAATTTTTCTGGGCCGATGTGTTTAATTCGTATTTTTGAACTCCTGCTGGATTCTTCTTAGATTTTGGACTTCCTATGCGTCTACTTCTCCTGATGCTTTGACTTTTGCAGTTCCTGCAACGTAAGGTGATTTATGTCCCACGGTTTTCGCTGAATTATCTTTAGTGTTCCAACGGTGATAGATTTTTATTTAATCTATATTAACTTTTTTATTCTGGTTCAGCAACTTTAAAGTTTTTGATTTCACTTTGTGTATCACTTTATTATCAATGTTGTCCCTGCTCAGGCGCCAGTTAACAAATTGTAAAAGTTTTATTTTAAAAAAATATACTGTATTAACAAAATGTTATTACATTAGATCACAATATTAAAAATAAGTTACTCTAATGGAGTCGGAGTGTGCGCGTCGAACTTAATCGAGGGTACAAGTCGTTCTGCCCATTCGTCGCTATGATCTCCTTCATGAATCCTCGGTTGATCCTCGGATGCTGTACTGTTAGGTTCGAGAAGTCACGTACGCCTTTTTGGTTAAGTGGCTTCATCGTCAATAGTGTCAATCTTATCTTCTATGTACGGTTATCTTTTGGTTTTAATAGTTTCCAGATAACGTGCACTGCACGCATTTTGTATTCAATCTTGGACTCTGCTATAAATCAAGAGGAAGTGTGTTACGTATTACGAAAATTAAAGGACGGTGGATGACCTGTTATATTAACATATTGAATATGTTTATTTACCTTGACAAAATTGAATCCTGCAGAATTTGATCATTGGAAATACAATTGTATTACTTTTGTTAAAGCGTAATTATCCACATTTGACATTATCTTTGTGCTTTTCGAAATACCCCATCACGCGATTTCGCCAAAAAGGCAGCAACATATTTGGGTTTCGATGTACACAATTTTTCAACCTATCAGATCTGACTCTTATTTTTAAAACCTGTATACATACAAAGCTTGACTGAAGCTTCCATCTCTTAGCTGGTGCTTCATTAATTTACTTAGGTCTTTTGGACGGTATTCACAGATGATTGTTGACAATGTGTTAAATTCATTTACGTCGATTGAATAACTTTGTTGTGTCTCTTTGTTACGGTATGATTTACCGCAACAATAACTATTCTTCCTTCGGTTCTTATAACCTTCTTCTGACCAGGCTGTTTAGTCATGGTGTAACCCTCTTTATTTGTTTTCCCCTCCATCCCAACCATTCCTATTTTTCGACCCACATTTTTGAATCCGTTGTCCTTTGGCTTGAGGGTAGCCCAGAGAGGATACCAAAGCAAGAACACCATTGGTTAATCTTGAAGATATCAGATAACCTAAAATTTTAATATGATGAACACATACATATGTACAAGAGTCAACAACAGATCGAAACATACACTTACAATTAAACTGGATTCATTGAAGAAAACAACAACATAAACTTATTTCAAACTTGGATTTCTTATTCATCATCTTAAATTCTATTACATATACAAAAATAATAATACTGACAACCGCTCAAAAGAATGGAATGCTAAACGCTCCGTCCTCAAATCCCCAAAATCTTCACAAAGGTCCACTGAATATTAGTTTGCGCGATAAGTAGTTTGATCTTAGCATTTTCCTTCAAATTATTTCATTGTTTTATCAGAAAATGTACCCTTCTCTATTTAGTATTTGAATAATTTTCGAAAGGTTAATTAAAGTAGAGTAGCTGAGAAAATGCTCAGGAAAATATTTTCAACTTTTTATAGTTCTTTGACTTTTCTCAAATATTATTGTGAATATGTCTGAAAACGGTCCTGGATTCTTTAAGTTTTTGGACAACGCCAACAACTTGGGGAATCTATTGAAAGTGTGTGTGAAAGCGAGTTTCGTTGGAACTTAACTTCGGAGTGATACTGTAACCAAGTCAACGAAAACTATTGTATGAGAGTTAGAATGTGTGTGTGAGAGAGGCGGCCAAGAAAAACAAAAGGCTATGCGTAATCAACCACTTCTTGGTGGACTAGAATAGCCGATACAGGTTTTGTGAAGAAAAGAAATAAAAAGTTGGAAAAAAAGTTAAAAAAAAAGTTGAGAAAGTTCAAAGAAGTGTTTGGAAAATACTTAGTTCAAAAATTATTTGAGTTGGAAAAGGAGTCTAACTTTTTTTGAAGAGGTTTTACTCGCCGAAACGGAACGATTACAGAAAAAAAGCAGCATAGAAAAAAAAGATAAATACATTGTGTGTGAAATTATATAGATCGTTTTGTAAAAAGTAAAGTGGTTTTGAATATTCATTTGGCATTTGTCTCCCGATAATTTTTTACCCCTGAATTGTGGGGCTCGTGACCCTGTTTCGCTTAAGATACTGTTATATTTCGGGACCGAATGATAGCGATCCATTCTTGCATTTTTGTCGTTTCCTTTTAACTTACCTTTGTTATTTTCTTAATAATTGTGTTCCGTACATTTATATCTATTATACCTATAATATCATTGAAAAAAATTCTGTTTTAATCCAGACTAAGCCACGGTTTCCCAGATAATTTATTTTATATAAAATATTTCAAATCCCCATCGGGAATATAATTCTTCTTGTTTCCTTTTTAACTTTACAATTCCAAGATTTTCAGCATCCCGGTCAAGGCAAACGATCCTATAAAAAGTTTCCTGGCGCCCACCCTACACAGTAAATACATACGACCGTGTGCTTACCCTTTTATCCATAAGTTTTTTGTGTATCACAATATCTTTTCTTTTACTGTCCTCAATGCAGCTTGTGTTACAAAAAAATATTGCAACATCTTATATTACGCTATTTTATGGCTTTTTAAACGCTCCGTTAACTCTTTTCAAACCCTCTTTCCCTTCTTTTATGCTCGCACTGTGTTTTTAAAAAAAGTTAAAAGTTTTTCGCAGTCAATCAACCAGTTAACAAAATTTAGAATGTAATTTTCCATTTAAAATCGAATAATAAATTCTTGCTAGTTTAAGATATAATAAAAATTAAAATAAGAGGAATTTTCATGCGAATTAGGTTAGGTTAGGTTAGGTTGGAGTGGCTGTCCAGATGTCATCGACTCACTTAGACCGCAAGGGTCCATTGTGATACCACTAATGAGGTTACTCATGGGGGAGTAATGAAAATTAAACAAACCATTTTGTGCTTTTAATAAAGTTAGAGAGACACTTTGTGTCAATCGTTGCCAGTTCACTGGTATTGTCGAAGAAGGGATTGCCAAGAAAGTTATTCCTTCTAATGGAGAGTGCTGGACATGTACATAGAAGGTGTTGGACTGTTTCCTCTTCCTCCTCGTCCATGCAGCTTCTACAAAAGTCATTTGTGTAGACCCCTAGCCTCAGAGCATGTCTTCCTATGAGGCAGTGTCCTGTTATTACTCCAATTGTAGAGCTTATATTTTGTCTGCTCAGGGATATCAAGCCTTTTGACCGATTTAAATCTATGCTTGGCCATATATGCTTGGTTGCTAGGCAGGTGGTACTCTGTGACCATCTAGCATTTGTTGCTTCTAGAGCATATTGTTTGAGAA
Organism: Eupeodes latifasciatus; assembly: GCA_920104205.1. Classification (NCBI taxonomy): domain Eukaryota; kingdom Metazoa; phylum Arthropoda; class Insecta; order Diptera; family Syrphidae; genus Eupeodes; species Eupeodes latifasciatus. The sequence continues at coordinate 236,970,934 of OV049924.1, forward strand.
GATATTTGCATGTAGCAAGTGGTGTTCCTATGTTATGTTTTTGTCTAACATTTGGCAGAAGTGTTCCGTTTTTGGCGAGCTCATCGGCTTTACAATTTCCCGGAATGTCTCTGTGGCCCGGCACCCAAATGAGGTGAATATTAAACTGTTCTGTCATCTCATTCAGAGATGATCGACAATCGTGGACTACTTGTGAGTTTGTGGAGACAGACGCGAGAGATTTAAGAGCAGCCTGGCTGTCCGAGAAGATTCGTATATCCTTGCAAGATATAACGTTTTCTCTGAGCCAGGATAGTGCCTCTTTAATCGCCATTACTTCTGCCTGGAATACACTACATTGATTGGGAAGTCTATATGATAGACTTAGATTCAGTTGTTCCGAATAGATACCACTTCCAACTCCGTAATCGGTCTTTGAACCGTCTGTATAGAAGTGTATCGCATTGTCTTCCAGGGGTCTCTCTTCTTCCCAGGAGGATCTTGAAGGGATGGACACATGGAAGTTTTTACCGAATACCATTTTAGGGGTGGTATAGTCTAAGCGATCTGGGATAGATCTGAAATTGTCTAGAATGATAGTATGTCCAGTATTGTTACTGTTCCATTGAGAGGTGGCTCTAAGCCTCACACATGAGTTGGCTGCCACCATTTTGGAGAAGATGTCAAGAGGTGTTAGGTTTAAAAGCACATCCAGGGCTGCAGTTGGTGTTGAGCGAAGTGCTCCTGTGATGCACATACCTGCTGACCGCTGGACCTTGATGAACTTATTTAGATTTACCATCTTGTCCAGTGCGGTCCACCATACGACAACTCCATAAGTGAGTATCGGTCTAATTACCGAAGTGTATAGCCAGTGGGTTATTTTTGGGGAGAAGCCCCATTTTGATCCTATGGCCTTTTTACAAGTAAAAAGCGCTACAGTAGCCTTTTTTACTCTTTCATCAATATTTGCCTTCCAATTTAGTTTTTTGTCTAAAATGAGGCCTAAATATTTAGCTTGGTCGGAAAACCTTAATGGTATTCCTTTAATCTTGGGTGGGCTGAGCTGAGGAATTTTGTACCTTCTTGAAAAGAGTACTAGTTCTGTTTTATGTGGATTGACGTCCAGGCCACATTGCTTAGCCCATTTTGTTAGCCTATTCAAGGCATTTTGTAGGAGTTCCGCGAGAACTTGGGAGTGTTTTCCAGATACAGATATTGCAACGTCGTCAGCATAGGCAATCAACCTGAAACCCTCTGCTTCTAATGATGTTAGAAGGTCGTTTACTACCATGTTCCATAAGAGAGGCGAAAGGACCCCTCCTTGGGGGGTACCTTGATGCACCGATCTGGTGGTAGTAAAGCTTCTCATGCTTGAAGTTATTGTCCTGCTTTTGAGCATGAGACTAATAAAATCTATGAGTGGTTTCTTTAATTGCAGCTTTTCCATTGCTGTCGTGATCGCCTGGTAACTGACGTTGTTGAAAGCTCCTTCAATATCTAGGAAAGCTACTAGGTTATATTCTTTGTATTCGAGGGAGTATTCAATACTGCGAACCAGCGAATGAAGTGCTGTTTCTACTGATTTTCCCTTAGAGTAAGCATGTTGAGCTGTGGAAATGAGACATGGTCTTAGGTTATGTCTGATGTAAATTTCAATCAATCTTTCCAAGGTTTTAAGAAGGAAGGATGATAGGCTGATTGGTCGTAGATCTTTAGGGTTAACGTGGGAGGGTTTCCCTGCTTTAGGAATAAAGACTACTTTTGCCATTCTCCAGGCTTTGGGAATATATCTCAGCCTTAAACAGCTTGTCAGAATGATTTCCAATGGTGGAATGATCATGTCTGAGCATTTTTGTAGTTCGGCCGGGATGATTCCGTCTGGTCCTGGAGATTTATATGGATCAAAGCTATCTATGGCCCATTGCAGTTTTTCCCGCGTTATTAGATCAACTAAATCGCTTGTAGAAGCTTGAGACTCTGATGTTAAGTCGTTAAGTATGTTAGAGCTACCTGGAAAGTGGGTGTCTAATAGCAGATTAAGAGATTCTTCATCTGTGGTAGTCCATGTGCCTGCATCTGTCTTTAAAGCACTGGGTATTGTTGGACTTTTTGAGAGAATTTTTCTGAGTCTTGAGGCTTCTGAAGTATTTTCTATTTTGCCACAGAAGTTTCTCCAAGAAGACCTCTTACTCTTCCTTAATTCTTTTTTATATTGCTTTAGAGCTTGTTTGTATAAGTCCCAGTCAGAAGGAGATCTAGTGTATTTAGATCTATTGAAGAGTTTGCGACAACTCTTTCTGAATGGTTCTAGTTCTTTACGCCACCAATGAGGTTTCTTTTTTCCCTTTAAAATGGTTACAGGGCATGAAATTCTCATTGATTCATTGAAGGCTTCAGTGAGATGATTCACAGAAAGATCTAGTTCATCTTTACTGGAGGAGCTTTTAAGAAGGTTGTAATCAAGTAATTGTGTTAGTACCTCCCTATATCGTTCCCAGTTTGTATTACGGTAATTTCGAAAACCCGTAGATATGTTTGCCACATCTCTGAGTTCAAACTGAATGTATTTGTGGTCAGAGAAGGAATTCTCTTTTGAGACATGCCAGTTTGAAATCAGATTGTGGATCGAGTCAGAGGTAAGTGTAATATCAAGTACCTCTTTCCTATTCTTGGTTACAAAAGTGGGTTCATTACCAATATTACTTATGAGTAGGTTAGTGCTTAGTAAGTAGTCAAATAAGGACTCACCTCTCTCATTTATGTCCGAGCTACCCCATACCGTGTGATGAGCGTTAGCGTCCGAACCAATTAGGAGACCAACTTTTTTCGACTGCGCGTCCGCAATTGCCTTCCTCAAGGTGTCACCTGGAATTGGGCTGTCGTGGCCAAGATAGGAGGATATGAGCCAGTAGGTGGCTTTATCCGTTGTTAAGACAGCGGTGGTTGTGTCCTTGTCGCTGTAATTGGGGAGTAAAAATACATTTAAGTCATTTTTTACTAACATACATGACCTTGGTTCACCTTTCTCCGATGCATGCAGTAGCTTATAACCAGGAGTCCGGAGGCCTCTGATGATGGAGTTTGAGACCCACGGCTCCTGTATCAAGACGATGTCATCCTTGTTCGCATGCAGTCGGAGTATGAGGTTATTTGCGGCCATGATGGCGTGATGGAGATTAATCTGTACTAATCGCAGCATTGCTACTATTAGTCAGATTAACCTCCACCACTGTATTATCGGCGTTTTCATCGTCTGAGGAGGAATGAAGTAGGTCTTCCTCACTCAGAGTGATGCCTAAGGTGGCGTCTTCAGTCTCCATGTCGGAGTTACTGTCGACTGTAAGTTTTGCCTCCACGTCGGATGGCTTGTTTGGGGCTGTGGAGGTCGATAGTTCCACTTTTGGTATTTCATCGACCTCCATTATTGGTGGTAGTGAAGCGTTTCCTTCCGCTGAAGGGGCTTCTGTGGGGGGCGTGTTAAGCGAATCTTCGTCTTTCTTGTAGATACGGATCACGATTTCATCGAAACCATACCTAATCACGCCTTTGGTCGAGGCCAGTGGAGCCAGTGATTCCCTATTGATCAACACGAGAGCTGATCTATAGTGACCCACCGTCTCCTTCTCAACCTTTGGGACTTTCCAGTCGTGCGTAGGCAGGTTCGGATTACTTGCTTTGATCAATTTCATGATCATATCCGGGCAGTTGTGTAGAGCCGGGACCATTATGCGTGCTCTTGGCCGGCAAGGAATATCCTCCCTTGTAACAACCTCGAGCTTGGCACCCGGCCAGACTTCTGGCAAGCCATTGACAGCAGCCCTGTACAGATCGAAAGATCTCTGATCACCACAGGCGATGAGTTTGATACGATTTTGGTACCATCCTGCATCGGCTGTGTCTGGGAGAGGTCCCGGATTCTCCTCGATGACAGATAAAAATCTGAAGCCGAGGTGAGCCTTGACGCTTGCCCATTGATCATGAGAGATGTTACCATCCACATGACCCCTGTCAATGACCGCTGCTATGATCTTACCTTTTAGCGCGTCGCTAAAGGAAAGATCCTTATTGAAGGCTGTTGTGCTGTTTGAATGCACTTTCTGCCTTTTTGGTTCGGGCTTGTCGCCCTCGAAAGACCTATTGCGCTTTGATGTTGAGTCGCTGCAGGTCTGTTTGGTGATATTGCTAAGAAAGCCACTAGCCCACTCGAGTTTTCGCGTTTGCTCCGGGGTTCTTTCCGCCGCCGGTATGACACCGACTGCGGCTAGAATCCTCTCAGCATTGCGTTGGTCTCGTTTGGCTAGTGACTTCCTGGACTTCTTGCTGGCCGACCCAGAGCTATGTCCGTGTGACACAGTTGTGGGTCCACCATCCGAATTCGTCGCTGCCGATACCAATCGGGGTGTGCCCTCACCTTTTGAGACAATTCCACATGTCGCAGATTTTGTCTCTCCGGATGGGGTGTCCCTTCTTGGGGTCGCTTGCGACGTCCTAGCAGGAGCGGGGAGGGGGTGGGGTGTGGAATTACCGCCCTTGGGACAGCCGAGCGTCACAGCTGTTCCACTGACGGGTACTTCCTTCAAGTATAGGTTGCGGCTAGTAGAGGGAGAAGAACTCCCGCTACTAGTGGCAACCACAGGGTTGCCAACACGTTCACACCTCTGAGTAGGCTCGACAGCCTTTCCAGTGGATGTGACCGCATTGGCAGCCATGGCGCGATTTTTGTTATTGTTCTTTAGAATTTTTCTGTTTGTTGTTTTGTTTTGTTTCATTTTTGTTCCCACGAGTAGGGCGGAAAGACGGTCAGCCCCGGCAGAGCCGCTTACCGGGGTAAGGCAGAAATATGACGGACCTTGCCACAGCATCCGAAAGAGCTCGTTAATGGCTGGTTTATCCCCCAGCCTTTCATTCTTCGGCACGGTTTTCGTACAAGTACGCTCACACCACCACTGAAATTAGGAACCTCTAAACTATGATTGAATTGGGTTTCCGAACGTTGCACTATTGAGGAGTTACAACAATTCAGCTACCCAACTCAACCTTAGCTAATCACCATCCTGCCAAAAACGCACAGGACTTCTGTAGTGATCATTGCCCGCCTGGCACCCACTTGGAGGGTTTGAATGAGGATTTTGCCAAGCTTCATGCGAATTAAGAAAAATAATTTTTGATTATTCACTTCAATCAACTTTGGTTTTTGTTAATTAGTTTTAATGACATCTTTTGTATCACTAAGATTAAAAACGGATGGCTCGATTTTTGTTTTCTCTAAATTCAGTTTTCAGGCACTAGCCAAAAGTTGTAACAATACATATATCATGATGCCAGGCAAATAAAATCGATCTTGTACTTGTAAGGTCATTGAAAGGTCTCACGAATCCAAAAACCACATAGAATAAAATTTAATTTTTCGAACACAAATAATTTATTTTTTAGTCAGATTATATTAGTGTTTATTATTAAGACCAATAAGGAACAATTAAAACTAAAATTAATGGAAAAACATTAAGACAAAAAAAAGTTTAAATCAAGTTCAGAACAGCAAAAACTACAAGTTAAACAAAATATTACAAAATTTTGAAATATTTTTTAGAATTAAAGAAGGCATTCTTTTCCGAGATTCAATTCTTGTTCTTATAAATCCATCACGTCTCATTGGGGTTCAAACAGCAGCTGAAGCTTCAGTATATAATTTTCAATCAACGAATGACTTCAAGAGTAATATTTTTCAATAGTGGCGAGTCTTACAAAATATCCCCATTCCAGTCGATTAGGTCAATGTAATCCTTAGCGTTGAAATTGAATTTTGCTAAAACGTAAGACCACACCGAATTTGGGGAAACTCTTCTGTTCTCTTGCTTTTTTAACTTTTCTAAAAACTAGAACTCGTATTGCATCTCTTTCGTCTGCAATCATCGCAATTAAAATAATTTCCGGGTGTCCAAAGTTGACGTTTCTCTGAATAACAGGATCAACTACTAATTTTAAAATTTCAGGCAGGTACCTTGTCAACATAATGGTCTTTTGAAGGTGTCGAACATCATTATAACACTGGGGCATAGACTTTTATTATGAAATTGACCAACAATAGCAAATTTCTGATGGAGTCAAAATCGAAAGATATACCCTTAAAATTCTATTTCCAGTTGTTAGCCATCGTGAGTGAACGACTTTACCAGGATTTCTTTTCCTTAAACTTTCATTACAAATCCCTTAACTTATAGCTTGACAAATTTCAAACAAGTACCGCTTGTCAGTGCTGATATCATGACGGTTTGATATATCTGGAAGGTTATATTCGATTGCCTGAAATAACACTACTAGTAAGTTCTCAGTCTTTCAACTTGTTTCCCAAAGTACCAAACTACGTGGTCCGGTCGTAGTTCCATCAAGATGCTCAAATAAGTGTCTCAATGTCAGTTCATTGGCATACGAACCTTTGCAACGGTTTTCCTAGCTCTAGTTCCAAACGACGAATTACAGCTCCCTTGGAACCGGTGTTAACAACTCTACCATCGCTTCCAATAACCACAACTTCAGCTTTATCAATACCTTTTTCATCAAAGAACCCTATAAGTATTCAGATCCAGGCTCTTTCACTAAGCTCAAATGCTCTTCAACAACAACCTTCCTACTTTTATCTGTCATAATGAGAGTTTTATCTTTTCATCGGTCGAAATAAATTCCAAACTGCAGTTCTCGGAAAGACATCGACAAGGAAGATAGAGATGCCCTCTCTTCTCCAAGAGCACGTCTGATTTTGTGCCTATCTACAACATTGGTAAAATTGTCCTTTGACATCATTCCAACATCTTGAAGAGTTGCCGAAACAATTGCTGCTGCTGCCCTATCTGAAATCCCAAATCTGTCAAGAGTTTTTGCAACTGCTGAAAAGTTTACAACTTTCTGTGTGTTTAAATTTTGTGGACAGATTGGAATTTCCGATTCTGATCTTGATGTCAAAGTAAGATTTGTGGTTTGATCTGGAAGCGGTAGCATTTCAACGTCTTGAACTCCAAATGTTGATGACCTACTAGTCGTATGTTGCGATGCTGACAAGGTATTAATTTTGGTGACATGTTTTACTAGCGATACCTCGTATTTTCTTGTTCTACGAAGGCTTTCTGTAATCTGCTTTGTCACTTTGACGTCGACATTGATTATAATCAGGGATAGGATTTTACTAACTTTGCCTTTTTTTTTTGGTTAAACGGAAGATGAAATCGACTTTCGACAAAACATGTTTCAAGCCCTGATGATTGCAAATATATGTAATTTATTTTACATTTTTTGCCTTTTTATGCCATAATTGCTTTTTTTGCCTTTCTTCGCCATTGTTGCCTTTTCTGCTTTTTTTGCTTTTTTATTAAATTTTGTTAAGAAATATCTCATAATTGGTTTAGCATTAGAAGAAATGCGAACATTTTTTCATACCGTTGAGAATCTTTAGTTAAAAATCTTGTACAGTTTCAAGCACACAAAAATGATGCAAAATGTTCGAATTTATGCATGTATTAATGTTTATCTGCGCAAAAATGCTTCTTCCTCGCCTGCGTAAAATGCATACCTGCTGGCGTACATTAAAGTCAATTTTGGGTTTTTAGTCGATCCGAAAAAACATATTTTCAAAAACCTACAAAAAAACAGGTATATTTGAGAGTCTGTACCTACTAATAATTTAAGCTAACAATATTCTCATCAAGGAACATCAATTGGCGAAGTGCTGCCTGTTTTAAAAGACATTGAAGAAAATTTAAAAAAAGAAAAAGGGCCCATTGCAGAGGAAGTCTTGAAGAAGTTTACTGCCGTTTTCAATGGAAACACAGGACTAAAAACGATTGAGCAGATAAATTCTGTAATAAACGGCGACGTGGATTCCAAACTTTCAGGAAACATTGAAGTGAATAATGTTGCAAGTTTTAGATGAGCTCCACTCGTTTCAGCTGAAGTTGAGAGATCATTTAGCTCCTTTAAAACCCTTCTAAGGGACAACCGAAGAAGATTGCTACCTGAGAACCTTAAAAAGCTCTTGGTAGTCCAATGCTACTATAATTAAATGTATTTTTGTTTATTTTCCTAGTATTTTTTAATAAATGCTTTTTCTTTGCCTTCTTACGAGTTTTGTTTTGCCTTTTTTCAATTTTTAGGTCAATAAAATCCTAACCCTGATTATAATCATTTTCCGTTGGGTTCGTTGGTCCATTAAAAATTGTCTCTCTCTCACTGGTACTTTGAATTGTTTTTCACATTGACATAAATTAAAATTCTTACATTTGCAAATCGCGATTTCAAACAGACACCAAAAGTTTCCTTTAAAAATTTGAATACGATTTTTGTACGACTCTACGTCTTTTCTGGATTTGTAGGGTTTCATTAAATTACGGCACTTATCATGATAATTTTTTATTTTATTCGAAATCGAACGCTGGCGCTGGTCTATCACAGTTGGTATTGACGCGAACTTCCATAACTTAATTAATTTGTCACTGATTTCATCACAAGTATTCGAAACCGAGATCTTGAATTTTTTTGGTTTATTCCGGCTTATCCACAAAAAACAGAGAATTACGTCTTCATATGTTGGAAGTACATTTTTAGGTAAAGCTTTACCAGACCCGAAAACAGGACAGCTCAAATCACTCCGTAAAACCGACATTTGAGAACAAAAATATAGCACGCGTCAACCTTAATGAAAATACGCTAGAAACTAAAATTTTGGAAAAGCCTACTAATTTAAACATATCTATTTGACAGAGATACGGGTTGCTTCGGTTTTTGTTTTGTATATAAATAAATAAATTAGGTGGCGCAACAGTCCGTTGAGAACTAGGCCCTAGTGACATACAACTCTCAACCATTCCTGTGTGCGAGTAATGTTGTCAGGGATGGAAGGGACCTACAGTTTAAAGCCGAATACGAACGGCTATTTTGAGAAAGCACTTTTCATGACAAGAATTACTCTTGGAGGAATTGTCGATTCCTCGCAATAGGTAGCACCCGTGAAAAAAACTTTAGATGGCACAGGCAGGGATCGAACCTAATAATTCCATCATGCTACGGGTTTTGTATATTTTTGAATTTAAAGTGGCTTTGGAGAAATTCGTAAGTTTTTGAATTTACACACTCATCATCCCGGTTCTCATTTATGGCGCTAAGGCCTGGAAACTGTCAAAGAAAAATGAGAGCGTCTTAGGATGCTTCGAGAGAAAAATTCTTCGGGTGATTTTTGGTCCCGTATGCATAGATGGAGAATGGACGAGAAGATATAACGACGAACTGTATGGGCTGTACAGCGACACTGACCTAGTTAACAAAACTAAAGTCCAACGACTTAGATGGCTGGGTCATGTAGAGCGAATGGATATCAATTCTCCAGCCCGGAAGGTATTCGAATCCAATCCCGAGGGACGGCGCGGCGCAGTAGAGGAAGACCGCGACTCAGGTGGCGCATGCAGGTGGGTGAAGACCTCAACCAACTTGGCATGCGAAACTGGAGACAGCTAGATAGGGACCGAGCTGGCTGGAGACGCATGTTGGTTGAGTTCCAGGTCCGCCCGGACTGTAGCGCCACCTTAAGTAAGTAAGAAAGTAAATTCTAATTGTTTTGTTGAGATCTCATTGTTGTGTTTAACATAATTATGTGTTGCCTCTGTGTCAATAAGAATATTGAATAAACGACCTGACTTCGTGTGTGTTCGCTCGATACAAGGCAGGTCATGCCTTACCCTAAAAAGTTATCATTTTCATTTAAATGATGTAGTCTAGGAGGTTTGGTAGGAATTTGATCACTTGGTGTCCTTTCTCGCTTAAACGGGTTGTAGTGATTGTGGGTATTAAAATTCCTGGGAGGATGATTAAACGTATTTCGGTTTTGATTCTGGGAATGACTCTGTCCGTTATGCTGAGTCGGGTTATGCTGAGTCGGTCTTCTAAATTGTTCACTGTTTGCAATATCCATCCTTTGATGGTAATGTTTAATCTATCTATGATCGCATCCACATTTAAAGGCGTTCCGTGTGAAGTTAAAATGTCGTTTGCTGCCCCTATCACTTTATTCCTAACAATGTTTGTGACTGCATAGTACCTACCCCCCTTAACTGGCTCATATATCTTCATGCAGTTGCTGACTGCAGTCCTTCAACTAACATAATTGCTACCGTCAAAAGTGGGGAGGACATTTCACTTCATCTAAATGTTCCCCTCCCATTATTGCAAGGTCTATAACTTTGTCGGTGTATTGTGTTATTGAATCACCTAAGGTTAAATTAGCTAAACTTAATGTTAGTTCGTCTACCTGTGCTTTTAGAGAACTAGTTACCTCTCTTACTGTCTAAGTAATTAGATCGGCTACTTGTTGTGCGTTCATATTTACACTTTTAATTGAATTGTTTCTTATAATAATAACAATAGTTTCACATTAACTGAATATATGTAAATAAGAAAAATAATAATATGTAATTTTCTTACTGTATAATTTTTCTGGGCCGATGTGTTTAATTCGTATTTTTGAACTCCTGCTGGATTCTTCTTAGATTTTGGACTTCCTATGCGTCTACTTCTCCTGATGCTTTGACTTTTGCAGTTCCTGCAACGTAAGGTGCTTTATGTCCCACGGTTTTCGCTGAATTATCTTTAGTGATCCAACGGTGATAGATTTTTATTTAATCTATATTAACTTTTTTATTCTGGTTCAGCAACTTTAAAGTTTTTGATTTCACTTTGTGTATCACTTTATTATTAATGCTGTCCCTGCTCAGGCGCCAGTTAACAAATTGTAAAAGTTTTATTTTAAAAAAATATACTGTATTAACAAAATGTTATTACATTAGATCACAATATTAAAAATAAGTTACTCTAATGGAGTCGGAGTGTGCGCGTCGAACCTAATCGAGGGTACAAGTCGTTCTGCCCATTCGTCGCTATGATCTCCTTCATGAATCCTCGGTTGATCCTCGGATGCTGGACTGTTAGGTTCGAGAAGTCACGTACGCCTTTTTGGTTAAGTGGCTTCATCGTCAATAGTGTCAATCTTATCTTCTATGTACGGTTATCTTTTGGTTTTATTAGTTTCCAGATAACGTGCACTGCACGCATTTTGTATTCAATCTTGGACTCTGCTATAAATCAAGAGGAAGTGTGTTACGAATTACAAAAATTAAAGGACGGTGGATGACCTGTTATATTAACATATTGAATATGTTTATTTTCCTTGACAAAATTGAATCCTGCAGAATTTGATCATTGGAAATACAATTGTATTACTTTTGTTAAAGCGTAATTATCCACATTTGACATTATCTTTGTGCTTTTCGAAATACCCCATCACGCGATTTCGCCAAAAAGGCAGCAACATATTTGGGTTTCGATGTACACAATTTTTCAACCCATCAGATCTGACTCTTATTTTTAAAACCTGTATACATACAAAGCTTGACTGAAGCTTCCATCTCTTAGCTGGTGCTTCATTAATTTACTTAGGTCTTTTGGACGGTATTCACAGATGATTGTTGACAATGTGTTAAATTCATTTACGTCGATTGAAAAACTTTGTTGTGTCTCTTTGTTACGGTATGATTTACCGCAACAATAACTATCCTTCCTTCGGTTCTTATAACCTTCTTCTGACCAGGCTGTTTAGTCATGGTGTAACCCTCTTTATTTGTTTTCCCCTCCATTCCAACCATTCCTATTTTTCGACCCACATTTTTGAATCCGTTGTCCTTTGGCTTGAGGGTAGCCCAGAGAGGATACCAAAGCAAGAACACCATTGGTTAATCTTGAAGATATCAGATAACCTAAAATTTTAATATGATGAACACATATGTACAAGAGTCAACAACAGATCGAAACATACACTTACAATTAAACTCGATTCATTGAAGAAAACAACAACATAAACTTATTTCAAACTTGGATTTCTTATTCATCATCTTAAATTCTATTACATATACAAAAATAATAATACTGACAACCGCTCAAAAGAATGGAATGCTAAACGCTCCGTCCTCAAATCCCCAAAATCTTCACAAAGGTCCACTGAATATTAGTTTGCGCGATAAGTAGTTTGATCTTAGCATTTTCCTTCCTCTTTCCTTCAAATTATTTCATTGTTTTATCAGAAAATGTACCCTTCTCTATTTAGTATTTGAATAATTTTCGAAAGGTTAATTAAAGTAGAGTAGCTGAGAAAATGCTCAGGAAAATATTTTCAACTTTTTATAGTTCTTTAACTTTTCTCAAATGTTATTGTGAATATGTCTGAAAACGGTCCTGGATTCTTTAAGTTTTGGGACAACGCCAACAACTTGAGGAATCTATTGAAAGTGTGTGTGAAAGCGAGTTTCGTTGGAACTTAACTTCGGAGTGATATTGTAACCAAGTCAACGAAAACTATTGTATGAGAGTTAGAATGTGTGTGTGAGAGAGGCGGCCAAGAAAAACAAAAGGCTTTGCGTAATCAACCACTTCTTGGTGGACTAGAATAGCCGATACCGGTTTTGTGAAGAAAAGAAATAAAAAGTTGGAAAAAAAGTTAAAAAAAAAGTTGAGAAAGTTTAAAGAAGTGTTTGGAAAATACTTAGTTCAAAAATTATTTGAGTTGGAAAAGGAGTCTAACTTTTTTTTGAAGAGGTTTTACTCGCCGAAACGGAGCGATTACAGAAAAAAAGCAGCATAGAAAAAAAAGAGAAATACATTGTGTGTGAAATTATATAGATCGTTTTGTAAAAAGTAGTGGTTTTGAATATTCATTTGGCATTTGTCTCCCGATAATTTTTTACCCCTGAATTGTGGGGCTCGTGACCCTGTTTCGCTTAAGATACTGTTATATTTCGGGACCGAATGATAGCGGTCCATTCTTGCATTTGTGTCGTTTCCTTTTAACTTACCTTTGTTATTTTCTTAATAATTGTGTTCCGTACATTTATATCTATTATACCTATAATATCATTGAAAAAAATTCTTTGTTTTAATCCAGACTAAGCCACGGTTTCCCAGATAATTTCTTTTATATAAAATATTTCAAATCCCCATCGGGAATATAATTCTTCTTGTTTCCTTTTTAACTTTATAATTCCAAGATTTTCAGCATCCCGGTCAAGGCAAACGATCATATAAAAATTTTCCTGGCGCCCACCCTACACAGTAAACACATACGACCGTGTGCTTACCCTTTTATCCATAAGTTTTTTGTGTATCCCAAAATCTTTTTTTTTACTGTCCTCAATGTAGCTTGTGTTACAAAAAAATATTGCAACATCTTGTATTACGCTATTTTATGGCTTTTTAAACGCTCCGTTAACTCTTTTCAAACCCTCTTTCCCTTCTTTTATGCTCGCACTGTGTTTTTAAAAAAAGTTAAAAGTTTTTCGCAGTCAATCAACCAGTTAACAAAAATTTAGAATGTAATTTTCCATTTAAAATCGAATAATAAATTCTTGCTAGTTTAAGATATAATAAAAATTAAAATAAGAGGAATTTTCATGCGAATTAAGAAAAATAATTTTTGATTAGGTATTCACTTCAATCAACTTTGGTTTTTGTTAATTAGTTTTAATGACATCTTTTGTATCACTAAGATTAAAAAAGGCTGGCTCGATTTTTGTTTTCTCTAAATTCAGTTTTCGGGCACTAGCCAAAAGTTGTAACAATACATATATCATGATGCCAGGCAAATAAAATCGATCTTGTACTTGTAAGGTCATTGAAAGGTCTCACGAATCCAAAAACCACATAGAATAAAAATTAATTTTTCGAACACAAATAATTTATTTTTTAGTCAGATTATATTAGTGTTTATTATTAAGACCAATAAGGAACAATTAAAACTAAAATTAATGGAAAAACATTAAGACAAAAAAAAGTTTAAATCAAGTTCAGAATAGCAAAAACTACAAGTTAAACAAAATATTACAAAATTTTGAAATATTTTTTAGAATTAAAAAAGGCATTCTTTTCCGAGATTCAATTCTTGTTCTTATAAATCCATCACGTCTCATTGGTGTTCAAACAGCAGCCGAAGCTTCAGTATATAATTTTCAATCAACGAATGACTTCAAGAGTAATATTTTTCAATATTGGCGAGTCTTACAAAATATCCCCATTCCAGTCGATTAGGTCAATGTAATCCTTAGCGTTGAAATTGAATTTTGCTAAAACGTAAGACCACACCGAATTTGGGGAAACTCTTCTGTTCTCTTGCTTTTTTAACTTTTCTAAAAACTAGAACTCGTATTGCATCTCTTTCGCCTGCAATCATCGCAATTAAAATAATTTCCGGGTGTCCAAAATTGACGTTTCTCTGAATAACAGGATCAACTACTAATTTTAAAATTTCAGGCAGGTACCTTGTCAACATAATGGTCTTTTGAAGGTGTCGAACATCATTATAACACTGGGGCATAGACTTTTATTATGAAATTGACCAACAATAGCAAATTTATGATGGAGTCAAAATCGAAAGATATACCCTTAAAATTCTATTCCCAGTTGTTATCCATCGTGAGTGAACGACTTTACCAGGATTTCTTTTCCTTAAACTTTCATTACAAATCCCTTAACTTATAGCTTGACAAATTTCAAACAAGTACAGTTTGTCAGTGCTGATATCATGACGGTTTGATATACCTGGAAAGTTATATTCGATTGCCTGAAATAACACTACTAGTAAGTTCTCACAGTCTTTCAACTTGTTTCCCAAAGTACCTGTAAAACTACGTGGCCCGGTCGTAGTTCCATCAAGTGTCTCAATGTCAGTTCATTGGCATATGAACCTTTGCAACGGTTTTCCTAGCTCTAGTTCCAAACGACGAATTACAGCTCCCTTGGAACCGGTGTTTACAACTCTACCATCGCTTCCAATAACCACAACTTCAGCTTTATCAATACGTTTTTCATCAAAGAACCCTTCAAGTATTCAGATCCAGGCTCTTTCACTAAGCTCAAATGCTCTTCAACAACAACCTTCCTACTTTTATCTGTCATAATGAGAGTTTTATCTTTTCATCGGTCGAAATAAATTCCAAACTGCAGTTCTCGGAAAGACATCGACAAGGAAGATAGAGATGCCCTCTTTTCTCCAAGAGCACGTCTGGTTTTGTGCCTATCTACAACATTGGTAAAATTGTCCTTTGACATCATTCCAACATCTTGAAGAGTTGCCGAAACAATTGCTGCTGCTGCCCTATCTGAAATCCCAAATCTGTCAAGAGTTTTTGCAACTGCTGAAAAGTTTACAACTTTCTGTGTGTTTAAATTTTGTGGACAGATTGGAATTTCCGATTCTGATCTTGATGTCAAAGTAAGATTTGTGGTTTGATCTGGAAGCGGTAGCATTTCAACGTCTTGAACTCCAAATGTTGATGCCCTACTAGTCGTATGTTGCGATGCTGACAAGGTATTAATTTTGGTGACATGTTTTACTAGCGATACCTCGTATTTTCTTGTTCTACGAAGGCTTTCTGTAATCTGCTTTGTCACTTTGACGTCGACATTGATTATAATCAGGGATAGGATTTTACTAACTTTGCCTTTTTTTTTTGGTTAAACGGAAGATGAAATCGACTTTCGACAAAACATGTTTCAAGACCTGATGATTGCAAATATATGTAATTTATTTTACATTTTTTGCCTTTTTATGCCATAATTGCTTTTTTTGCCTTTCTTCGCCATTGTTGCCTTTTCTGCTTTTTTTGCTTTTTTATTAAATTTTGTTAAGAAATATCTCATAATTGGTTTAGCATTAGAAGAAATGCGAACATTTTCTCATACCGTTGAGAATCTTTAGTTAAAAATCTTGTACAGTTTCAAGCACACAAAAATGATGGAAAATGTTCGAATTTATGCATGTATTAATTTTTATCTGCGCAAAAATGCTTCTTCCTCGCCTGCGTAAAATGCATACCTGCTGGCGTACATTAAAGTCAATTTTGGGTTTTTAGTCGATCCGAAAAAACATATTTTCAAAAACCTACAAAAAAAACAGGTATATTTGAGAGTCTGTACCTACTTATAATTTAAGCTAACAATATTCTCATCAAGGAACATCAATTAGAGAAGTGCTGCCTGTTTTAAAAGACATTGAAGAAAATTTAAAAAAAGAAAAAGGGCCCATTGCAGAGGAAGTCTTGAAGAAGTTTACTGCCGTTTTCAATGGAAACACAGGACTAAAAACGATTGAGCAGATAAATTCTGTAATAAACGGCGACGTGGATTCCAAACTTCCAGGAAACATTGAAGTGAATAATGTTGAAAGTTTTAGATGAGCTCCACTCCTTTCAGCTGAAGTTGAGAGATCATTTAGCTCCTTTAAAACCCTTCTAAGGGACAACCGAAGAAGATTGCTACCTGAGAACCTTAAAAAGCTCTTGGTAGTCCAATGGTACTATAATTAAATGTATTTTTGTTTATTTTCCTAGTATTTTTTAATAAATGCTTTTTCTTTGCCTTCTTACGAGTTTTGTTTTACCTTTTTTTCAATTTTTAGGTCAATAAAATCCTAACCCTGATTATAATCATTTTCCGTTGGGTTCGTTGGTCCACCAAAAATTGTCTCTCTCTCACTGGTACTTTGAATTGTTTTTCACATTGACATAAATTAAAATTCTTACATTTGCAAATCGCGATTTCAAACTGACACCAAAAGTTTCCTTTAAAAATTTGAATACGATTTTTGTACGACTCTACGTCTTTTCTGGATTTGTAGGGTTTCATTAAATTACGGTACTTATCATGATAATTTTTTATTTTATTCAAAATCGAACGCTGGCGCTGGTCTATCACAGTTGGTATTGACGCGAACTTCCATAACTTAATTAATTTGTCACTGATTTCATCACAAGTATTCGAAACCGAGATCTTGAATTTTTTTGGTTTATTCCGGCTTATCCACAAAAAACAGAGAATTACGTCTTCATATGTTGGAAGTACATTTTTAGGTAAAGCTTTACCAGACCCGAAAACAGGACAGCTCAAATCACTCCGTAAAACCGACATTTGAGAACAAAAATATAGCACGCGTCAACCTTAATGAAAATACGCTAGAAACTAAAATTTTGGAAAATCCTACTAATTTAAACATATTTATTTGACAGAGATACGGGTTGCTTCGGTTTTTGTTTTGTATATAAATAAATAAATTAGGTGGCGCAACAGTCCGTTGAGAACTAGGCCCTAGTGACATACAACTCTCAACCATTCCTGTGTGCGAGTAATGTTGTCAGGGATGGAAGGGACCTACAGTTTAAAGCCGAATACGAACGGCTATTTTGAGAAAGCACTTTTCATGACAAGAATTACTCTTGGAGGAATTGTCGATTCCTCGCAATAGGTAGCACCCGTGAAAAAAACTTTAGATTGCACAGGCAGGGATCGAACCTAATAATTCCATCATGCTACGGGTTTTGTATATTTTTGAATTTAAAGTGGCTTTGGAGAAATTCGTAAGTTTTTGAATTTACACACTCATCATCCCGGTTCTCATTTATGGCGCTAAGGCCTGGAAACTGTCAAAGAAAAATGAGAGCGTCTTAGGATGCTTCGAGAGAAAAATTCTTCGGGTGATTTTTGGTCCCGTATGCATAGATGGAGAATGGACGAGAAGATATAACGACGAACTGTATGGGCTGTACAGCGACACTGACCTAGTTAACAGAACTAAAGTCCAACGACTTAGATGGCTGGGTCATGTAGAGCGAATGGATATCAATTCTCCAGCCCGGAAGGTATTCGAATCCAATCCCGAGGGACGGCGCGGCGCAGTAGAGGAAGACCGCGACTCAGGTGGCGCACGCAGGTGGGTGAAGACCTCAACCAACTTGGCATGCGAAACTGGAGACAGCTAGCTAGGGACCGAGCTGGCTGGAGACGCATGTTGGTTGAGTTCCAGGTCCGCCCGGACTGTAGCGCCACCTTAAGTAAGTAAGTAAGTAAATTCTAATTGTTTTGTTGAGATCTCATTGTTGTGTTTAACATAATTATGTGTTGCCTCTGTGTCAATAAGAATATTGAATAAACGACCTGACTTCGTGTGTGTTCGCTCGATACAAGGCAGGTCATGCCTTACCGTAAAAAATTATCATTTTCATTTAAATGATGTAGTCTAGGAGGTTTGGTAGGAATTTGATCACTTGGTGTCCTTTCTCGCTTAAACGGGTTGTAGTGATTGTGGGTATTAAAATTCCTGGGAGGATGATTAAACGTATTTCGGTTTTGATTCTGGGAATGACTCTGTCCGTTATGCTGAGTCGGGTTATGCTGAGTAGGTCTTCTAAATTGTTCACTGTTTGCAATATCCATCCTTTGATGGTAATGTTTAATCTATCTATGATCGCATCCACATTTAAAGGCGTTCCGTGTGAAGTTAAAATGTCGTTTGCTGCCCCTATCACTTTTTTCCTAACAATGTTTGTGACTGCATAGTACCTACCCCCTTAACTGGCTCATATATCTTCATGCAGTTGCTGACTGCAGTCCTCCAACTAACATAATTGCTACCGTCAAAAGTGGGAAGACATTTCACTTCATCTAAATGTTCCCCTCCCATTATTGCAAGGCCTATAACTTTGTCGGTGTATTGTGTTATTGAATCACCTGAGGTTAAATTAGCTAAACTTAATGTTAGTTCGTCTACCTGTGCGTTTAGAGAACTAGTTACCTCTCTTACTGTCTAAGTAATTAGATCGGCTACTTGTTGTGCGTTCATATTTACACTTTTAATTGAATTGTTTCTTATAATAATAACAATAGTTTCACATTAACTGAATATATGTAAATAAGAAAAATAATAATATGTAATTTTCTTACTGTATAATTTTTCTGGGCCGATGTGTTTAATTCGTATTTTTGAACTCCTGCTGGATTCTTCTTAGATTTTGGACTTCCTATGCGTCTACTTCTCCTGATGCTTTGACTTTTGCAGTTCCTGCAACGTAAGGTGCTTTATGTCCCACGATTTTCGCTGAATTATCTTTAGTGTTCCAACGGTGATAGATTTTTATTTAATCTATATTAACTTTTTTATTCTGGTTCAGCAACTTTAAAGTTTTTGATTTCACTTTGTGTATCACTTTATTATCAATGTTGTCCCTGCTCAGGCACCAGTTAACAAATTGTAAAAGTTTTATTTTAAAAAATATACTGTATTAACAAAATGTTATTACATTAGATCACAATATTAAAAATAAGTTACTCCAATGGAGTCGGAGTGTGCGCGTCGAACCTAATCGAGGGTACAAGTCGTTCTGCCCATTCGTCGCTATGATCTCCTTCATGAATCCTCGGTTGATCCTCGGATGCTGTACTGTTAGGTTCGAGAAGTCACGTACACCTTTTTGGTTAAGTGGCTTCATCGTCAATAGTGTCAATCTTATCTTCTATGTACGGTTATCTTTTGGTTTTAATAGTTTCCAGATAACGTGCACTGCACGCATTTTGTATTCAATCTTGGACTCTGCTATAAATCAAGAGGAAGTGTGTTACGTATTACAAAAATTAAAGGACGGTGGATGACCTGTTATATTAACATATTGAATATGTTTATTTACCTTGACAAAATTGAATCCTGCAGAATTTGATCATTGGAAATACAATTGTATTACTTTTGTTAAAGCGTAATTATCCACATTTGACATTATCTTTGTGCTTTTCGAAATACCCCATCACGCGATTTCGCCAAAAAGGCAGCAACATATTTGGGTTTCGATGTACACAATTTTTCAACCCATCAGATCTGACTCTTATTTTTAAAACCTGTATACATACAAAGCTTGACTGAAGCTTCCATCTCTTAGCTGGTGCTTCATTAATTTACTTAGGTCTTTTGGACGGTATTCACAGATGATTGTTGACAATGTGTTAAATTCATTTACGTCGATTGAATAACTTTGTTGTGTCTCTTTGTTACGGTATGATTTACCGCAACAATAACTATCCTTCCTTCGGTTCTTATAACCTTCTTCTGACCAGGCTGTTTATTCATGGTGTAACCCTCTTTATTTGTTTTCCCCTCCATCCCAACCATTCCTATTTTTCGACCCACATTTTTGAATCCGTTGTCCTTTGGCTTGAGGGTAGCCCAGAGAGGATACCAAAGCAAGAACAGCATTGGTTAATCTTGAAGATATCAGATAACCTACAATTTTAATATGATGAACACATATGTACAAGAGTCAACAACAGATCGAAACATACACTTACAATTAAACTGGATTCATTGAAGAAAACAACAACATAAACTTATTTCAAACTTGGATTTCTTATTCATCATCTTAAATTCTATTACATATACAAAAATAATTATACTGACAACCGCTCAAAAGAATGGAATGCTAAACGCTCCGTCCTCAAATCCCCAAAATCTTCACAAAGGTCCACTGAATATTAGTTTGCGCGATAAGTAGTTTGATCTTAGCATTTTCCTTCCTCTTTCCTTCAAATTATTTCATTGTTTTATCAGCAAATGTACCCTTCTCTATTTAGTATTTGAATAATTTTCGAAAGGTTAATTAAAGTAGAGTAGCTGAGAAAATGCTCAGGAAAATATTTTCAACTTTTTATAGTTCTTTGACTTTTCTCAAATGTTATTGTGAATATGTCTGAAAACGGTCCTGGATTTTTTAAGTTTTGGGACAACGCCAACAAATTGGGGAATCTATTGAAAGTGTGTGTGAAAGCGAGTTTCGTTGGAACATAACTTCGGAGTGATACTGTAACCAAGTCAACGAAAACTATTGTATGAGAGTAAGAATGTGTGTGTGAGAGAGGCGGCCAAGAAAAACAAAAGGCTATGCGTAATCAACCACTTCTTGGTGGACTAGAATAGCCGATACAGGTTTTGTGAAGAAAAGAAATAAAAAGTTGGAAAAAAAGTTAAAAAAAAAAGTTGAGAAAGTTTAAAGAAGTGTTTGGAAAATACTTAGTTTAAAAATTATTTGAGTTGGAAAAGGAGTCTAACTTTTTTTGAAGAGGTTTTACTCGCCGAAACGGAGCGATTACAGAAAAAAAGCAGCATAGAAAAAAAAGAGAAATACATTGTGTGTGAAATTATATAGATCGTTTTGTAAAAAGTAGTGGTTTTGCATATTCATTTGGCATTTGTCTCCCGATAATTTTTTACCCCTGAATTGTGGGGCTCGTGACCCTGTTTCGCTTAAGATAATGTTATATTTCGGGACCGAATGATAGCGGTCCATTCTTGCATTTTTGTCGTTTCCTTTTAACTTACCTTTGTTATTTTCTTAATAATTGTGTTCCGTACATTTATATCTATTATACCTATAATATCATTGAAAAAAATTCTTTGTTTTAATCCAGACTAAGCCACGGTTTCCCAGATAATTTCTTTTATATAAAATATTTCAAATCCCCATGGGGAATATAATTCTTCTTGTTTCCTTTTTAACTTTATAATTCCAAGATTTTCAGCATCCCGGTCAAGGCAAACGATCATACAAAAATTTTCCTGGCGCCCACCCTACACAGTAAATACATACGACCGTGTGCTTACCCTTTTATCCATAAGTTTTTTGTGTATCACAAAATCTTTTTTTTTACTGTCCTCAATGTAGCTTGTGTTACAAAAAAATATTGCAACATCTTGTATTACGCTATTTTATGGCTTTTTAAACGCTCCGTTAACACTTTTCAAACCCTCTTTCCCTTCTTTTATGCTCGCACTGTGTTTTTAAAAAAAGTTAAAAGTTTTTCGCAGTCAATCAACCAGTTAACAAAAATTTAGAATGTAATTTTCCATTTAAAATCGAATAATAAATTCTTGCTAGTTTAAGATATAATAAAAATTAAAATAAGAGGAATTTTCATGCGAATTAAGAAAAATAATTTTTGATTATTCACTTCAATCAACTTTGGTTTTTGTTAATTAGTTTTAATGACATCTTTTGTATCACTAAGATTAAAAACGGATGGCTCGATTTTTGTTTTCTCTAAATTCAGTTTTCAGGCACTAGCCAAAAGTTGTAACAATACATATATCATGATGCCAGGCAAATAAAATCGATCTTGTACTTGTAAGGTCATTGAAAGGTCTCACGAATCCAAAAACCACATAGAATAAAAATTAATTTTTCGAACACAAATAATTTATTTTTTAGTCAGATTATATTAGTGTTTATTATTAAGACCAATAAGGAACAATTAAAACTAAAATTAATGGAAAAACATTAAGACAAAAAAAAGTTTAAATCAAGTTCAGAACAGCAAAAACTACAAGTTAAACAAAATATTACAAAATTTTGAAATATTTTTTAGAATTAAAGAAGGCATTCTTTTCCGAGATTCCATTCTTGTTCTTATAAATCCATCACGTCTCATTGGGGTTCAAACAGCAGCCGAAGCTTCAGTATATAATTTTCAATCAACGAATGACTTCAAGAGTAATATTTTTCAATATTGGCGAGTCTTACAAAATATCCCCATTCCAGTCGATTAGGTCAATGTAATCCTTAGCGTTGAAATTGAATTTTGCTAAAACGTAAGACCACACCGAATTTGGGGAAACTCTTCTGCTCTCGTGCTTTTTTAACTTTTCTAAAAACTAGAACTCGTATTGCATCTCTTTCGTCTGCAATCATCGCAATTAAAATAATTTCCGGGTGTCCAAAATTGACGTTTCTCTGAATAACAGGATCAACTACTAATTTTAAAATTTCAGGTAGGTACCTTGCCAACATAATGGTCTTTTGAAGGTGTCGAACATCATTATAACACTGGGGCATAGACTTTTATTATGAAATTGACCAACAATAGCAAATTTATGATGGAGTCAAAATCGAAAGATATACCCTTAAAATTCTATTCCCAGTTGTTAGCCGTCGTGAGTGAACGACTTTACCAGGATTTCTTTTCCTTAAACTTTCATTACAAATCCCTTAACTTATAGCTTGACAAATTTCAAACAAGTACCGTTTGTCATTGCTGATATCATGACGGTTTGATATATCTGGAAGGTTATATTCGATTGCCTGAAATAACACTACTAGTAAGTTCTCAGTCTTTCAACTTGTTTCCCAAAGTACCAAACTACGTGGTCCGGCCGTAGTTCCATCAAGATGCTCAAATAAGTGTCTCAATGTCAGTTCATTGGCATATGAACCTTTGCAACGGTTTTCCTAGCTCTAGTTCCAAACGACGAATTACAGCTCCCTTGGAACCGGTGTTAACAACTCTACCATCGCTTCTAATAACCACAACTTCAGCTTTATCAATACCTTTTTCATCAAAGAACACTATAAGTATTCAGATCCATGCTCTTTCACTAAGCTCAAATGCTCTTCAACAACAACTTCCTACTTTTATCTGTCATAATGAGAGTTTTATCTTTTCATCGGTCGAAATAAATTCCAAACTGCAGTTCTCGGAAAGACATCGACAAGGAAGATAGAGATGCCCTCTCTTCTCCAAGAGCACGTCTGATTTTGTGCCTATCTACAACATTGGTAAAATTGTACTTTGACATCATTCCAACATCTTGAAGAGTTGCCGAAATAATTGCTGCTGCTGCCCTATCTGAAATCCCAAATCTGTCAAGAGTTTTTGCAACTGCTGAAAAGTTTACAACTTTCTGTGTGTTTAAATTTTGTGGACAGATTGGAATTTCCGATTATGATCTTGATGTCAAAGTAAGATTTGTGGTTTGATCTGGAAGCGGTAGCATTTCAACGTCTTGAACTCCAAATGTTGATGCCCTACTAGTCGTATGTTGCGATGCTGACAAGGTATTAATTTTGGTGACATGTTTTACTAGCGATACCTCGTATTTTCTTGTTCTACGAAGGCTTTCTGTAATCTGCTTTGTCACTTTGACGTCGACATTGATTATAATCAGGGATAGGATTTTACTAACTTTGCCTTTTTTTTTTGGTTAAACGGAAGATGAAATCGACTTTCGACAAAACATGTTTCAAGCCCTGATGATTGCAAATATATGTAATTTATTTTACATTTTTTGCCTTTTTATGCCATAATTGCTTTTTTTGCCTTTCTTCGCCATTCTTGCCTTTTCTGCTTTTTTTGCTTTTTTATTAAATTTTGTTAAGAAATATCTCATAATTGGTTTAGCATTAGAAGAAATGCGAACATTTTGTCATACCGTTGAGAATCTTTAGTTAAAAATCTTGTACAGTTTCAAGCACACAAAAATGATGGAAAATGTTCGAACTTATGCATGTATTAATGTTTATCTGCGCAAAAATGCTTCTTCCTCGCCTGCGTAAAATGCATACCTGCTGGCGTACATTAAAGTCAATTTTGTGTTTTTAGTCGATCCGAAAAAACATATTTTCAAAAACCTACAAAAAAACAGGTATATTTGAGAGTCTGTACCTACTTATAATTTAAGCTAACAATATTCTCATCAAGGAACATCAATTGGCGAAGTGCTGCCTGTTTTAAAAGACATTGAAGAAAATTTAAAAATAGAAAAAGGGCCCATTGCAGAGGCAGTCTTGAAGAAGTTTACTGTCGTTTTCAATGGAAACACAGGACTAAAAACGATTGAGCAGATAAATTCTGTAATAAACGGCGAGGTGGATTCCAAACTTCCAGGAAACATTGAAGTGAATAATGTTGCAAGTTTTAGATGAGCTCCACTCGTTTCAGCTGAAGTTGAGAGATCATTTAGCTCCTTTAAAACCCTTCTAAGGGACAACCGAAGAAGATTGCTACCTGAGAACCTTAAAAAGCTCTTGGTAGTCCAATGCTACTATAATTAAATGTATTTTTGTTTATTTTCCTAGTATTTTTTAATAAATGCTTTTTCTTTGCCTTTTTACGAGTTTTGTTTTGTCTTTTTTTAATTTTTAGGTCAATAAAATCCTAACCCTGATTATAATCATTTTCCGTTGGGTTCGTTGGTCCACCAAGTAATTGTCTCTCTCTCACTGGTACTTTGAATTGTTTTTCACATTGACATAAATTAAAATTCTTACATTTGCAAATCGCGATTTCAAACTGACACCAAAAGTTTCCTTTAAAAATTTGAATACGATTTTTGTACGACTCTACGTCTTTTCTGGATTTGTAGGGTTTCATTAAATTACGGTAATTATCATGATATTTTTTTATTTTATTCGAAATCGAACGCTGGCGCTGGTCTATCACAGTTGGTATTGACGCGAACTTCCATAACTTAATTAATTTGTCACTGATTTCATCACAAGTATTCGAAACCGAGATCTTGAATTCTTTTGGTTTATTCCGGCTTATCCACAAAAAACAGAGAATTACGTCTTCATATGTTGGAAGTACATTTTTAAGTAAAGCTTTATCAGACCCAAAAACAGGACAGCTCAAATCACTCTGTAAAACCGACATTTGAGAACAAAAATAAAGCACGCGTCAACCTTAATGAAAATACGCTAGAAACTAAAATTTTGGAAAAGCCTACTAATTTAAACATATTTATTTGACAGAGATACGGGTTGCTTCGGTTTTTGTTTTGTATATAAATAAATAAATTAGGTGGCGCAACAGTCCGTTGAGAACTAGGCCCTAGTGACATACAACTCTCAACCATTCCTGTGTGCGAGTAATGTTGTCAGGGATGGAAGGGACCTACAGTTTAAAGCCGAATACGAACGGCTATTTTGAGAAAGCACTTTTCATGACAAGAATTACTCTTGGAGGAATTGTCGATTCCTCGCAATAGGTAGCACCCGTGAAAAAAACTTTAGATTGCACAGGCAGGGATCGAACCTAATAATTCCATCATGCTACGGGTTTTGTATATTTTTGAATTTAAAGTGGCTTTGGAGAAATTCGTAAGTTTTTGAATTTACACACTCATCATCCCGGTTCTCATTTATGGCGCTAAGGCCTGGAAACTGTCAAAGAAAAATGAGAGCGTCTTAGGATGCTTCGAGAGAAAAATTCTTCGGGTGATTTTTGGTCCCGTATGCATAGATGGAGAATGGACGAGAAGATATAACGACGAACTGTATGGGCTGTACAGCGACACTGACCTAGTTAACAGAACTAAAGTCCAACGACTTAGATGGCTGGGTCATGTAGAGCGAATGGATATCAATTCTCCAGCCCGGAAGGTATTCGAATCCAATCCCGAGGGACGGCGCGGCGCAGTAGAGGAAGACCGCGACTCAGGTGGCACACGCAGGTGGGTGAAGACCTCAACCAACTTGGCATGCGAAACTGGAGACAGCTAGATAGGGACCGAGCTGGCTGGAGACGCATGTTGGTTGAGTTCCAGGTCCGCCCGGACTGTAGCGCCACCTTAAGTAAGTAAGTAAGTAAGTAAGTAAATTCTAATTGTTTTGTTGAGATCTCATTGTTGTGTTTAACATAATTATGTTTTGCCTCTGTGTCAATAAGAATATTGAATAAACGACCTGACTTCGTGTGTGTTCGTTCGATACAAGGCAGGTCATGCCTTACCGTAAAAAATTATCATTTTCATTTAAATGATGTAGTCTAGGAGGTTTGGTAGGAATTTGATCACTTGGTGTCCTTTCTCGCTTAAACGGGTTGTAGTGATTGTGGG
This sequence comes from Eupeodes latifasciatus, assembly GCA_920104205.1. Classification (NCBI taxonomy): domain Eukaryota; kingdom Metazoa; phylum Arthropoda; class Insecta; order Diptera; family Syrphidae; genus Eupeodes; species Eupeodes latifasciatus. Next base: position 236,997,422 of record OV049924.1, read on the forward strand.
TATTAAAATTCCTGGGAGGATGATTAAACGTATTTCGGTTTTGATTCTGGGAATGACTCTGTCCGTTATGCTGAGTCGGGTTATGCTGAGTAGGTCTTCTAAATTGTTCACTGTTTGCAATATCCATCCTTTGATGGTAATGTTTAATCTATCTATGATCGCATCCACATTTAAAGGCGTTCCGTGTGAAGTTAAAATGTCGTTTGCTGCCCCTATCACTTTATTCCTAACAATGTTTGTGACTGCATAGTACCTACCCCCTTAACTGGCTCATATATCTTCATGCAGTTGCTGACTGCAGTCCTCCAACTAACATAATTGCTACCGTCAAAAGTGGGAAGACATTTCACTTCATCTAAATGTTCCCCTCCCATTATTGCAGGGTCTATAACTTTGTCGGTGTATTGTGTTATTGAATCACCTAAGGTTAAATTAGCTAAACTTAATGTTAGTTCGTCTACCTGTGCTTTTAGAGAACTAGTTACCTCTCTTACTGTCTAAGTAATTAGATCGGCTACTTGTTGTGCGTTCATATTTACACTTTTAATTGAATTGTTTCTTATAATAATAACAATAGTTTCACATTAACTGAATATAAATAAGAAAAATAATAATATGTAATTTTCTTACTGTATAATTTTTCTGGGCCGATGTGTTTAATTCGTATTTTTGAACTCCTGCTGGATTCTTCTTAGATTTTGGACTTCCTATGCGTCTACTTCTCCTGATGCTTTGACTTTTGCAGTTCCTGCACCGTAAGGTGCTTTATGTCCCACGATTTTCGCTGAATTATCTTTAGTGTTCCAACGGTGATAGATTTTTATTTAATCTATATTAACTTTTTTATTCTGGTTCAGCAACTTTAAAGTTTTTGATTTCACTTTGTGTATCACTTTATTATTAATGCTGTCCCTGCTCAGGCACCAGTTAACAAAATGTAAAAGTTTTATTTTAAAAAATATACTGTATTAACAAAATGTTATTACATTAGATCACAATATTAAAAATAAGTTACTCTAATGGAGTCGGAGTGTGCGCGTCGAACCTAATCGAGGGTACAAGTCGTTCTGCCCATTCGTCGCTATGATCTCCTTCATGAATCCTCGGTTGATCCTCGGATGCTGTACTGTTAGGTTCGAGAAGTCACGTATACCTTTTTGGTTAAGTGGCTTCATCGTCAATAGTGTCAATCTTATCTTCTATGTACGGTTATCTTTTGGTTTTAATAGTTTCCAGATAACGTGCACTGCACGCATTTTGTATTCAATCTTGGACTCTGCTATAAATCAAGAGGAAGTGTGTTACGTATTACAAAAATTAAAGGACGGTGGATGACCTGTTATATTAACATATTGAATATGTTTATTTACCTTGACAAAATTGAATCCTGCAGAATTTGATCATTGGAAATACAATTGTATTACTTTTGTTAAAGCGTAATTATCCACATTTGACATTATCTTTGTGCTTTTCGAAATACCCCATCACGCGATTTCGCCAAAAAGGCAGCAACATATTTGGGTTTCGATGTACACAATTTTTCAACCCATCAGATCTGACTCTTATTTTTAAAACCTGTATACATACAAAGCTTGACTGAAGCTTCCATCTCTTAGCTGGTGCTTCATTAATTTACTTAGGTCTTTTGGACGGTATTCACAGATGATTGTTGACAATGTGTTAAATTCATTTACGTCGATTGAAAAACTTTGTTGTGTCTCTTTGTTACGGTATGATTTACCGCAACAATAACTATCCTTCCTTCGGTTCTTATAACCTTCTTCTGACCAGGCTGTTTAGTCATGGTGTAACCCTCTTTATTTGTTTTCCCCTCCATCCCAACCATTCCTATTTTTCGACCCACATTTTTGAATCCGTTGTCCTTTGGCTTGAGGGTAGCCCAGAGAGGATACCAAAGCAAGAACAGCATTGGTTAATCTTGAAGATATCAGATAACCTACAATTTTAATATGATGAACACATATGTACAAGAGTCAACAACAGATCGAAACATACACTTACAATTAAACTGGATTCATTGAAGAAAACAACAACATAAACTTATTTCAAACTTGGATTTCTTATTCATCATCTTAAATTCTATTACATATACAAAAATAATTATACTGACAACCGCTCAAAAGAATGGAATGCTAAACGCTCCGTCCTCAAATCCCCAAAATCTTCACAAAGGTCCACTGAATATTAGTTTGCGCGATAAGTAGTTTGATCTTAGCATTTTCCTTCCTCTTTCCTTCAAATTATTTCATTGTTTTATCAGCAAATGTACCCTTCTCTATTTAGTATTTGAATAATTTTCGAAAGGTTAATTAAAGTAGAGTAGCTGAGAAAATGCTCAGGAAAATATTTTCAACTTTTTATAGTTCTTTGACTTTTCTCAAATGTTATTGTGAATATGTCTGAAAACGGTCCTGGATTCTTTAAGTTTTGGGACAACGCCAACAACTTGGGGAATCTATTGAAAGTGTGTGTGAAAGCGAGTTTCGTTGGAACATAACTTCGGAGTGATACTGTAACCAAGTCAACGAAAACTATTGTATGAGAGTTAGAATGTGTGTGTGAGAGAGGCGGCCAAGAAAAACAAAAGGCTATGCGTAATCAACCACTTCTTGGTGGACTAGAATAGCCGATACAGGTTTTGTGAAGAAAAGAAATAAAAAGTTGGAAAAAAAGTTAAAAAAAAAAGTTGAGAAAGTTTAAAGAAGTGTTTGGAAAATACTTAGTTCAAAAATTATTTGAGTTGGAAAAGGAGTCTAACTTTTTTTGAAGAGGTTTTACTCGCCGAAACGGAGCAATTACAGAAAAAAAGCAGCATAGAAAAAGAAGATAAATACATTGTGTGTGAAATTATATAGATCGTTTTGTAAAAAGTAGTGGTTTTGAATATTCATTTGGCATTTGTCTCCCGATAATTTTTTACCCCTGAATTGTGGGGCTCGTGACCCTGTTTCGCTTAAGATAATGTTATATTTCGGGACCGAATGATAGCGGTCCATTCTTGCATTTTTGTCGTTTCCTTTTAACTTACCTTTGTTATTTTCTTAATAATTGTGTTCCGTACATTTATATCTATTATACCTATAATATCATTGAAAAAAATTCTTTGTTTTAATCCAGACTAAGCCACGGTTTCCCAGATAATTTCTTTTATATAAAATATTTCAAATCCCCATCGGGAATATAATTCTTCTTGTTTCCTTTTTAACTTTATAATTCCAAGATTTTCAGCATCCCGGTCAAGGCAAACGATCATATAAAAATTTTCCTGGCGCCCACCCTACACAGTAAATACATACGACCGTGTGCTTACCCTTTTATCCATAAGTTTTTTGTGTATCACAAAATCTTTTTTTTTACTGTCCTCAATGTAGCTTGTGTTACAAAAAAATATTGCAACATCTTGTATTACGCTATTTTATGGCTTTTTAAACGCTCCGTTAACTCTTTTCAAACCCTCTTTCCCTTCTTTTATGCTCGCACTGTGTTTTTAAAAAAAGTTAAAAGTTTTTCGCAGTCAATCAACCAGTTAACAAAAATTTAGAATGTAATTTTCCATTTAAAATCGAATAATAAATTCTTGCTAGTTTAAGATATAATAAAAATTAAAATAAGAGGAATTTTCATGCGAATTAAGAAAAATAATTTTTGATTATTCACTTCAATCAACTTTGGTTTTTGTTAATTAGTTTTAATGACATCTTTTGTATCACTAAGATTAAAAACGGATGGCTCGATTTTTGTTTTCTCTAAATTCAGTTTTCAGGCACTAGCCAAAAGTTGTAACAATACATATATCATGATGCCAGGCAAATAAAATCGATCTTGTACTTGTAAGGTCATTGAAAGGTCTCACGAATCCAAAAACCACATAGAATAAAAATTAATTTTTCGAACACAAATAATTTATTTTTTAGTCAGATTATATTAGTGTTTATTATTAAGACCAATAAGGAACAATTAAAACTAAAATTAATGGAAAAACATTAAGACAAAAAAAAGTTTAAATCAAGTTCAGAACAGCAAAAACTACAAGTTAAACAAAATATTACAAAATTTTGAAATATTTTTTAGAATTAAAAAAGGCATTCTTTTCCGAGATTCAATTCTTGTTCTTATAAATCCATCACGTCTCATTGGTGTTCAAACAGCAGCCGAAGCTTCAGTATATAATTTTCAATCAACGAATGACTTCAAGAGTAATATTTTTCAATATTGGCGAGTCTTACAAAATATCCCCATTCCAGTCGATTAGGTCAATGTAATCCTTAGCGTTGAAATTGAATTTTGCTAAAACGTAAGACCACACCGAATTTGGGGAAACTCTTCTGTTCTCTTGCTTTTTTAACTTTTCTAAAAACTAGAACTCGTATTGCATCTCTTTCGCCTGCAATCATCGCAATTAAAATAATTTCCGGGTGTCCAAAATTGACGTTTCTCTGAATAACAGGATCAACTACTAATTTTAAAATTTCAGGCAGGTACCTTGTCAACATAATGGTCTTTTGAAGGTGTCGAACATCATTATAACACTGGGGCATAGACTTTTATTATGAAATTGACCAACAATAGCAAATTTATGATGGAGTCAAAATCGAAAGATATACCCTTAAAATTCTATTCCCAGTTGTTATCCATCGTGAGTGAACGACTTTACCAGGATTTCTTTTCCTTAAACTTTCATTACAAATCCCTTAACTTATAGCTTGACAAATTTCAAACAAGTACAGTTTGTCAGTGCTGATATCATGACGGTTTGATATACCTGGAAAGTTATATTCGATTGCCTGAAATAACACTACTAGTAAGTTCTCACAGTCTTTCAACTTGTTTCCCAAAGTACCTGTAAAACTACGTGGCCCGGTCGTAGTTCCATCAAGTGTCTCAATGTCAGTTCATTGGCATATGAACCTTTGCAACGGTTTTCCTAGCTCTAGTTCCAAACGACGAATTACAGCTCCCTTGGAACCGGTGTTTACAACTCTACCATCGCTTCCAATAACCACAACTTCAGCTTTATCAATACGTTTTTCATCAAAGAACCCTTCAAGTATTCAGATCCAGGCTCTTTCACTAAGCTCAAATGCTCTTCAACAACAACCTTCCTACTTTTATCTGTCATAATGAAAGTTTTATCTTTTCATCGGTCGAAATAAATTCCAAACTGCAGTTCTCGGAAAGACATCGACAAGGAAGATAGAGATGCCCTCTTTTCTCCAAGAGCACGTCTGGTTTTGTGCCTATCTACAACATTGGTAAAATTGTCCTTTGACATCATTCCAACATCTTGAAGAGTTGCCGAAACAATTGCTGCTGCTGCCCTATCTGAAATCTCAAATCTGTCAAGAGTTTTTGCAACTGCTGAAAAGTTTACAACTTTCTGTGTGTTTAAATTTTGTGGACAGATTGGAATTTCCGATTCTGATCTTGATGTCAAAGTAAGATTTGTGGTTTGATCTGGAAGCGGTAGCATTTCAACGTCTTGAACTCCAAATGTTGATGCCCTACTAGTCGTATGTTGCGATGCTGACAAGGTATTAATTTTGGTGACATGTTTTACTAGCGATACCTCGTATTTTCTTGTTCTACGAAGGCTTTCTGTAATCTGCTTTGTCACTTTGACGTCGACATTGATTATAATCAGGGATAGGATTTTACTAACTTTGCCTTTTTTTTTTGGTTAAACGGAAGATGAAATCGACTTTCGACAAAACATGTTTCAAGACCTGATGATTGCAAATATATGTAATTTATTTTACATTTTTTGCCTTTTTATGCCATAATTGCTTTTTTTGCCTTTCTTCGCCATTGTTGCCTTTTCTGCTTTTTTTGCTTTTTTATTAAATTTTGTTAAGAAATATCTCATAATTGGTTTAGCATTAGAAGAAATGCGAACATTTTCTCATACCGTTGAGAATCTTTAGTTAAAAATCTTGTACAGTTTCAAGCACACAAAAATGATGGAAAATGTTCGAATTTATGCATGTATTAATTTTTATCTGCGCAAAAATGCTTCTTCCTCGCCTGCGTAAAATGCATACCTGCTGGCGTACATTAAAGTCAATTTTGGGTTTTTAGTCGATCCGAAAAAACATATTTTCAAAAACCTACAAAAAAAACAGGTATATTTGAGAGTCTGTACCTACTTATAATTTAAGCTAACAATATTCTCATCAAGGAACATCAATTAGAGAAGTGCTGCCTGTTTTAAAAGACATTGAAGAAAATTTAAAAAAAGAAAAAGGGCCCATTGCAGAGGAAGTCTTGAAGAAGTTTACTGCCGTTTTCAATGGAAACACAGGACTAAAAACGATTGAGCAGATAAATTCTGTAATAAACGGCGACGTGGATTCCAAACTTCCAGGAAACATTGAAGTGAATAATGTTGAAAGTTTTAGATGAGCTCCACTCCTTTCAGCTGAAGTTGAGAGATCATTTAGCTCCTTTAAAACCCTTCTAAGGGACAACCGAAGAAGATTGCTACCTGAGAACCTTAAAAAGCTCTTGGTAGTCCAATGCTACTATAATTAAATGTATTTTTGTTTATTTTCCTAGTATTTTTTAATAAATGCTTTTTCTTTGCCTTCTTACGAGTTTTGTTTTACCTTTTTTTCAATTTTTAGGTCAATAAAATCCTAACCCTGATTATAATCATTTTCCGTTGGGTTCGTTGGTCCACCAAAAATTGTCTCTCTCTCACTGGTACTTTGAATTGTTTTTCACATTGACATAAATTAAAATTCTTACATTTGCAAATCGCGATTTCAAACTGACACCAAAAGTTTCCTTTAAAAATTTGAATACGATTTTTGTACGACTCTACGTCTTTTCTGGATTTGTAGGGTTTCATTAAATTACGGTACTTATCATGATAATTTTTTATTTTATTCAAAATCGAACGCTGGCGCTGGTCTATCACAGTTGGTATTGACGCGAACTTCCATAACTTAATTAATTTGTCACTGATTTCATCACAAGTATTCGAAACCGAGATCTTGAATTTTTTTGGTTTATTCCGGCTTATCCACAAAAAACAGAGAATTACGTCTTCATATGTTGGAAGTACATTTTTAGGTAAAGCTTTACCAGACCCGAAAACAGGACAGCTCAAATCACTCCGTAAAACCGACATTTGAGAACAAAAATATAGCACGCGTCAACCTTAATGAAAATACGCTAGAAACTAAAATTTTGGAAAATCCTACTAATTTAAACATATTTATTTGACAGAGATACGGGTTGCTTCGGTTTTTGTTTTGTATATAAATAAATAAATTAGGTGGCGCAACAGTCCGTTGAGAACTAGGCCCTAGTGACATACAACTCTCAACCATTCCTGTGTGCGAGTAATGTTGTCAGGGATGGAAGGGACCTACAGTTTAAAGCCGAATACGAACGGCTATTTTGAGAAAGCACTTTTCATGACAAGAATTACTCTTGGAGGAATTGTCGATTCCTCGCAATAGGTAGCACCCGTGAAAAAAACTTTAGATTGCACAGGCAGGGATCGAACCTAATAATTCCATCATGCTACGGGTTTTGTATATTTTTGAATTTAAAGTGGCTTTGGAGAAATTCGTAAGTTTTTGAATTTACACACTCATCATCCCGGTTCTCATTTATGGCGCTAAGGCCTGGAAACTGTCAAAGAAAAATGAGAGCGTCTTAGGATGCTTCGAGAGAAAAATTCTTCGGGTGATTTTTGGTCCCGTATGCATAGATGGAGAATGGACGAGAAGATATAACGACGAACTGTATGGGCTGTACAGCGACACTGACCTAGTTAACAGAACTAAAGTCCAACGACTTAGATGGCTGGGTCATGTAGAGCGAATGGATATCAATTCTCCAGCCCGGAAGGTATTCGAATCCAATCCCGAGGGACGGCGCGGCGCAGTAGAGGAAGACCGCGACTCAGGTGGCGCACGCAGGTGGGTGAAGACCTCAACCAACTTGGCATGCGAAACTGGAGACAGCTAGATAGGGACCGAGCTGGCTGGAGACGCATGTTGGTTGAGTTCCAGGTCCGCCCGGACTGTAGCGCCACCTTAAGTAAGTAAGTAAGTAAATTCTAATTGTTTTGTTGAGATCTCATTGTTGTGTTTAACATAATTATGTGTTGCCTCTGTGTCAATAAGAATATTGAATAAACGACCTGACTTCGTGTGTGTTCGCTCGATACAAGGCAGGTCATGCCTTACCGTAAAAAATTATCATTTTCATTTAAATGATGTAGTCTAGGAGGTTTGGTAGGAATTTGATCACTTGGTGTCCTTTCTCGCTTAAACGGGTTGTAGTGATTGTGGGTATTAAAATTCCTGGGAGGATGATTAAACGTATTTCGGTTTTGATTCTGGGAATGACTCTGTCCGTTATGCTGAGTCGGGTTATGCTGAGTAGGTCTTCTAAATTGTTCACTGTTTGCAATATCCATCCTTTGATGGTAATGTTTAATCTATCTATGATCGCATCCACATTTAAAGGCGTTCCGTGTGAAGTTAAAATGTCGTTTGCTGCCCCTATCACTTTTTTCCTAACAATGTTTGTGACTGCATAGTACCTACCCCCTTAACTGGCTCATATATCTTCATGCAGTTGCTGACTGCAGTCCTCCAACTAACATAATTGATACCGTCAAAAGTGGGAAGACATTTCACTTCATCTAAATGTTCCCCTCCCATTATTGCAAGGCCTATAACTTTGTCGGTGTATTGTGTTATTGAATCACCTGAGGTTAAATTAGCTAAACTTAATGTTAGTTCGTCTACCTGTGCGTTTAGAGAACTAGTTACCTCTCTTACTGTCTAAGTAATTAGATCGGCTACTTGTTGTGCGTTCATATTTACACTTTTAATTGAATTGTTTCTTATAATAATAACAATAGTTTCACATTAACTGAATATATGTAAATAAGAAAAATAATAATATGTAATTTTCTTACTGTATAATTTTTCTGGGCCGATGTGTTTAATTCGTATTTTTGAACTCCTGCTGGATTCTTCTTAGATTTTGGACTTCCTATGCGTCTACTTCTCCTGATGCTTTGACTTTTGCAGTTCCTGCAACGTAAGGTGCTTTATGTCCCACGATTTTCGCTGAATTATCTTTAGTGTTCCAACGGTGATAGATTTTTATTTAATCTATATTAACTTTTTTATTCTGGTTCAGCAACTTTAAAGTTTTTGATTTCACTTTGTGTATCACTTTATTATCAATGTTGTCCCTGCTCAGGCACCAGTTAACAAATTGTAAAAGTTTTATTTTAAAAAATATACTGTATTAACAAAATGTTATTACATTAGATCACAATATTAAAAATAAGTTACTCCAATGGAGTCGGAGTGTGCGCGTCGAACCTAATCGAGGGTACAAGTCGTTCTGCCCATTCGTCGCTATGATCTCCTTCATGAATCCTCGGTTGATCCTCGGATGCTGTACTGTTAGGTTCGAGAAGTCACGTACACCTTTTTGGTTAAGTGGCTTCATCGTCAATAGTGTCAATCTTATCTTCTATGTACGGTTATCTTTTGGTTTTAATAGTTTCTAGATAACGTGCACTGCACGCATTTTGTATTCAATCTTGGACTCTGCTATAAATCAAGAGGAAGTGTGTTACGTATTACAAAAATTAAAGGACGGTGGATGACCTGTTATATTAACATATTGAATATGTTTATTTACCTTGACAAAATTGAATCCTGCAGAATTTGATCATTGGAAATACAATTGTATTACTTTTGTTAAAGCGTAATTATCTACATTTGACATTATCTTTGTGCTTTTCGAAATACCCCATCACGCGATTTCGCCAAAAAGGCAGCAACATATTTGGGTTTCGATGTACACAATTTTTCAACCCATCAGATCTGACTCTTATTTTTAAAACCTGTATACATACAAAGCTTGACTGAAGCTTCCATCTCTTAGCTGGTGCTTCATTAATTTACTTAGGTCTTTTGGACGGTATTCACAGATGATTGTTGACAATGTGTTAAATTCATTTACGTCGATTGAATAACTTTGTTGTGTCTCTTTGTTACGGTATGATTTACCGCAACAATAACTATCCTTCCTTCGGTTCTTATAACCTTCTTCTGACCAGGCTGTTTAGTCATGGTGTAACCCTCTTTATTTGTTTTCCCCTCCATCCCAACCATTCCTATTTTTCGACCCACATTTTTGAATCCGTTGTCCTTTGGCTTGAGGGTAGCCCAGAGAGGATACCAAAGCAAGAACAGCATTGGTTAATCTTGAAGATATCAGATAACCTACAATTTTAATATGATGAACACATATGTACAAGAGTCAACAACAGATCGAAACATACACTTACAATTAAACTGGATTCATTGAAGAAAACAACAACATAAACTTATTTCAAACTTGGATTTCTTATTCATCATCTTAAATTCTATTACATATACAAAAATAATTATACTGACAACCGCTCAAAAGAATGGAATGCTAAACGCTCCGTCCTCAAATCCCCAAAATCTTCACAAAGGTCCACTGAATATTAGTTTGCGCGATAAGTAGTTTGATCTTAGCATTTTCCTTCCTCTTTCCTTCAAATTATTTCATTGTTTTATCAGCAAATGTACCCTTCTCTATTTAGTATTTGAATAATTTTCGAAAGGTTAATTAAAGTAGAGTAGCTGAGAAAATGCTCAGGAAAATATTTTCAACTTTTTATAGTTCTTTGACTTTTCTCAAATGTTATTGTGAATATGTCTGAAAACGGTCCTGGATTTTTTAAGTTTTGGGACAACGCCAACAAATTGGGGAATCTATTGAAAGTGTGTGTGAAAGCGAGTTTCGTTGGAACATAACTTCGGAGTGATACTGTAACCAAGTCAACGAAAACTATTGTATGAGAGTTAGAATGTGTGTGTGCGAGAGGCGGCCAAGAAAAACAAAAGGCTATGCGTAATCAACCACTTCTTGGTGGACTAGAATAGCCGATACAGGTTTTGTGAAGAAAAGAAATAAAAAGTTGGAAAAAAAGTTAAAAAAAAAAGTTGAGAAAGTTTAAAGAAGTGTTTGGAAAAAACTTAGTTTAAAAATTATTTGAGTTGGAAAAGGAGTCTAACTTTTTTTGAAGAGGTTTTACTCGCCGAAACGGAGCGATTACAGAAAAAAAGCAGCATAGAAAAAAAAAGAGAAATACATTGTGTGTGAAATTATATAGATCGTTTTGTAAAAAGTAGTGGTTTTGCATATTCATTTGGCATTTGTCTCCCGATAATTTTTTACCCCTGAATTGTGGGGCTCGTGACCCTGTTTCGCTTAAGATAATGTTATATTTCGGGACCGAATGATAGCGGTCCATTCTTGCATTTTTGTCGTTTCCTTTTAACTTACCTTTGTTATTTTCTTAATAATTGTGTTCCGTACATTTATATCTATTATACCTATAATATCATTGAAAAAAATTCTTTGTTTTAATCCAGACTAAGCCACGGTTTCCCAGATAATTTCTTTTATATAAAATATTTCAAATCCCCATGGGGAATATAATTCTTCTTGTTTCCTTTTTAACTTTATAATTCCAAGATTTTCAGCATCCCGGTCAAGGCAAACGATCATACAAAAATTTTCCTGGCGCCCACCCTACACAGTAAATACATACGACCGTGTGCTTACCGTTTTATCCATAAGTTTTTTGTGTATCACAAAATCTTTTTTTTTACTGTCCTCAATGTAGCTTGTGTTACAAAAAAATATTGCAACATCTTGTATTACGCTATTTTATGGCTTTTTAAACGCTCCGTTAACACTTTTCAAACCCTCTTTCCCTTCTTTTATGCTCGCACTGTGTTTTTAAAAAAAGTTAAAAGTTTTTCGCAGTCAATCAACCAGTTAACAAAAATTTAGAATGTAATTTTCCATTTAAAATCGAATAATAAATTCTTGCTAGTTTAAGATATAATAAAAATTAAAATAAGAGGAATTTTCATGCGAATTAAGAAAAATAATTTTTGATTATTCACTTCAATCAACTTTGGTTTTTGTTAATTAGTTTTAATGACATCTTTTGTATCACTAAGATTAAAAACGGATGGCTCGATTTTTGTTTTCTCTAAATTCAGTTTTCAGGCACTAGCCAAAAGTTGTAACAATACATATATCATGATGCCAGGCAAATAAAATCGATCTTGTACTTGTAAGGTCATTGAAAGGTCTCACGAATCCAAAAACCACATAGAATAAAAATTAATTTTTCGAACACAAATAATTTATTTTTTAGTCAGATTATATTAGTGTTTATTATTAAGACCAATAAGGAACAATTAAAACTAAAATTAATGGAAAAACATTAAGACAAAAAAAAGTTTAAATCAAGTTCAGAACAGCAAAAACTACAAGTTAAACAAAATATTACAAAATTTTGAAATATTTTTTAGAATTAAAGAAGGCATTCTTTTCCGAGATTCCATTCTTGTTCTTATAAATCCATCACGTCTCATTGGGGTTCAAACAGCAGCCGAAGCTTCAGTATATAATTTTCAATCAACGAATGACTTCAAGAGTAATATTTTTCAATATTGGCGAGTCTTACAAAATATCCCCATTCCAGTCGATTAGGTCAATGTAATCCTTAGCGTTGAAATTGAATTTTGCTAAAACGTAAGACCACACCGAATTTGGGGAAACTCTTCTGCTCTCGTGCTTTTTTAACTTTTCTAAAAACTAGAACTCGTATTGCATCTCTTTCGTCTGCAATCATCGCAATTAAAATAATTTCCGGGTGTCCAAAATTGACGTTTCTCTGAATAACAGGATCAACTACTAATTTTAAAATTTCAGGTAGGTACCTTGCCAATGGTCTTTTGAAGGTGTCGAACATCATTATAACACTGGGGCATAGACTTTTATTATGAAATTGACCAACAATAGCAAATTTATGATGGAGTCAAAATCGAAAGATATACCCTTAAAATTCTATTCCCAGTTGTTAGCCGTCGTGAGTGAACGACTTTACCAGGATTTCTTTTCCTTAAACTTTCATTACAAATCCCTTAACTTATAGCTTGACAAATTTCAAACAAGTACCGTTTGTCAGTGCTGATATCATGACGGTTTGATATATCTGGAAGGTTATATTCGATTGCCTGAAATAACACTACTAGTAAGTTCTCAGTCTTTCAACTTGTTTCCCAAAGTACCAAACTACGTGGTCCGGCCGTAGTTCCATCAAGATGCTCAAATAAGTGTCTCAATGTCAGTTCATTGGCATATGAACCTTTGCAACGGTTTTCCTAGCTCTAGTTCCAAACGACGAATTACAGCTCCCTTGGAACCGGTGTTAACAACTCTACCATCGCTTCTAATAACCACAACTTCAGCTTTATCAATACCTTTTTCATCAAAGAACACTATAAGTATTCAGATCCATGCTCTTTCACTAAGCTCAAATGCTCTTCAACAACAACTTCCTACTTTTATCTGTCATAATGAGAGTTTTATCTTTTCATCGGTCGAAATAAATTCCAAACTGCAGTTCTCGGAAAGACATCGACAAGGAAGATAGAGATGCCCTCTCTTCTCCAAGAGCACGTCTGATTTTGTGCCTATCTACAACATTGGTAAAATTGTACTTTGACATCATTCCAACATCTTGAAGAGTTGCCGAAATAATTGCTGCTGCTGCCCTATCTGAAATCCCAAATCTGTCAAGAGTTTTTGCAACTGCTGAAAAGTTTACAACTTTCTGTGTGTTTAAATTTTGTGGACAGATTGGAATTTCCGATTATGATCTTGATGTCAAAGTAAGATTTGTGGTTTGATCTGGAAGCGGTAGCATTTCAACGTCTTGAACTCCAAATGTTGATGCCCTACTAGTCGTATGTTGCGATGCTGACAAGGTATTAATTTTGGTGACATGTTTTACTAGCGATACCTCGTATTTTCTTGTTCTACGAAGGCTTTCTGTAATCTGCTTTGTCACTTTGACGTCGACATTGATTATAATCAGGGATAGGATTTTACTAACTTTGCCTTTTTTTTTTGGTTAAACGGAAGATGAAATCGACTTTCGACAAAACATGTTTCAAGCCCTGATGATTGCAAATATATGTAATTTATTTTACATTTTTTGCCTTTTTATGCCATAATTGCTTTTTTTGCCTTTCTTCGCCATTCTTGCCTTTTCTGCTTTTTTTGCTTTTTTATTAAATTTTGTTAAGAAATATCTCATAATTGGTTTAGCATTAGAAGAAATGCGAACATTTTGTCATACCGTTGAGAATCTTTAGTTAAAAATCTTGTACAGTTTCAAGCACACAAAAATGATGGAAAATGTTCGAACTTATGCATGTATTAATGTTTATCTGCGCAAAAATGCTTCTTCCTCGCCTGCATACCTGCTGGCGTACATTAAAGTCAATTTTGTGTTTTTAGTCGATCCGAAAAAACATATTTTCAAAAACCTACAAAAAAACAGGTATATTTGAGAGTCTGTACCTACTTATAATTTAAGCTAACAATATTCTCATCAAGGAACATCAATTGGCGAAGTGCTGCCTGTTTTAAAAGACATTGAAGAAAATTTAAAAATAGAAAAAGGGCCCATTGCAGAGGCAGTCTTGAAGAAGTTTACTGTCGTTTTCAATGGAAACACAGGACTAAAAACGATTAAGCAGATAAATTCTGTAATAAACGGCGACGTGGATTCCAAACTTCCAGGAAACATTGAAGTGAATAATGTTGCAAGTTTTAGATGAGCTCCACTCGTTTCAGCTGAAGTTGAGAGATCATTTAGCTCCTTTAAAACCCTTCTAAGGGACAACCGAAGAAGATTGCTACCTGAGAACCTTAAAAAGCTCTTGGTAGTCCAATGCTACTATAATTAAATGTATTTTTGTTTATTTTCCTAGTATTTTTTAATAAATGCTTTTTCTTTGCCTTTTTACGAGTTTTGTTTTGTCTTTTTTTAATTTTTAGGTCAATAAAATCCTAACCCTGATTATAATCATTTTCCGTTGGGTTCGTTGGTCCACCAAAAATTGTCTCTCTCTCACTGGTACTTTGAATTGTTTTTCACATTGACATAAATTAAAATTCTTACATTTGCAAATCGCGATTTCAAACTGACACCAAAAGTTTCCTTTAAAAATTTGAATACGATTTTTGTACGACTCTACGTCTTTTCTGGATTTGTAGGGTTTCATTAAATTACGGTAATTATCATGATATTTTTTTATTTTATTCGAAATCGAACGCTGGCGCTGGTCTATCACAGTTGGTATTGACGCGAACTTCCATAACTTAATTAATTTGTCACTGATTTCATCACAAGTATTCGAAACCGAGATCTTGAATTCTTTTGGTTTATTCCGGCTTATCCACAAAAAACAGAAAATTACGTCTTCATATGTTGGAAGTACATTTTTAAGTAAAGCTTTATCAGACCCAAAAACAGGACAGCTCAAATCACTCTGTAAAACCGACATTTGAGAACAAAAATAAAGCACGCGTCAACCTTAATGAAAATACGCTAGAAACTAAAATTTTGGAAAAGCCTACTAATTTAAACATATTTATTTGACAGAGATACGGGTTGCTTCGGTTTTTGTTTTGTATATAAATAAATAAATTAGGTGGCGCAACAGTCCGTTGAGAACTAGGCCCTAGTGACATACAACTCTCAACCATTCCTGTGTGCGAGTAATGTTGTCAGGGATGGAAGGGACCTACAGTTTAAAGCCGAATACGAACGGCTATTTTGAGAAAGCACTTTTCATGACAAGAATTACTCTTGGAGGAATTGTCGATTCCTCGCAATAGGTAGCACCCGTGAAAAAAACTTTAGATTGCACAGGCAGGGATCGAACCTAATAATTCCATCATGCTACGGGTTTTGTATATTTTTGAATTTAAAGTGGCTTTGGAGAAATTCGTAAGTTTTTGAATTTACACACTCATCATCCCGGTTCTCATTTATGGCGCTAAGGCCTGGAAACTGTCAAAGAAAAATGAGAGCGTCTTAGGATGCTTCGAGAGAAAAATTCTTCGGGTGATTTTTGGTCCCGTATGCATAGATGGAGAATGGACGAGAAGATATAACGACGAACTGTATGGGCTGTACAGCGACACTGACCTAGTTAACAGAACTAAAGTCCAACGACTTAGATGGCTGGGTCATGTAGAGCGAATGGATATCAATTCTCCAGCCCGGAAGGTATTCGAATCCAATCCCGAGGGACGGCGCGGCGCAGTAGAGGAAGACCGCGACTCAGGTGGCACACGCAGGTGGGTGAAGACCTCAACCAACTTGGCATGCGAAACTGGAGACAGCTAGATAGGGACCGAGCTGGCTGGAGACGCATGTTGGTTGAGTTCCAGGTCCGCCCGGACTGTAGCGCCACCTTAAGTAAGTAAGTAAGTAAATTCTAATTGTTTTGTTGAGATCTCATTGTTGTGTTTAACATAATTATGTGTTGCCTCTGTGTCAATAAGAATATTGAATAAACGACCTGACTTCGTGTGTGTTCGTTCGATACAAGGCAGGTCATGCCTTACCCTAAAAAATTATCATTTTCATTTAAATGATGTAGTCTAGGAGGTTTGGTAGGAATTTGATCACTTGGTGTCCTTTCTCGCTTAAACGGGTTGTAGTGATTGTGGGTATTAAAATTCCTGGGAGGATGATTAAACGTATTTCGGTTTTGATTCTGGGAATGACTCTGTCCGTTATGCTGAGTCGGGTTATGCTGAGTAGGTCTTCTAAATTGTTCACTGTTTGCAATATCCATCCTTTGATGGTAATGTTTAATCTATCTATGATCGCATCCACATTTAAAGGCGTTCCGTGTGAAGTTAAAATGTCGTTTGCTGCCCCTATCACTTTATTCCTAACAATGTTTGTGACTGCATAGTACCTACCCCCTTAACTGGCTCATATATCTTCATGCAGTTGCTGACTGCAGTCCTCCAACTAACATAATTGCTACCGTCAAAAGTGGGAAGACATTTCACTTCATCTAAATGTTCCCCTCCCATTATTGCAGGGTCTATAACTTTGTCGGTGTATTGTGTTATTGAATCACCTAAGGTTAAATTAGCTAAACTTAATGTTAGTTCGTCTACCTGTGCTTTTAGAGAACTAGTTACCTCTCTTACTGTCTAAGTAATTAGATCGGCTACTTGTTGTGCGTTCATATTTACACTTTTAATTGAATTGTTTCTTATAATAATAACAATAGTTTCACATTAACTGAATATAAATAAGAAAAATAATAATATGTAATTTTCTTACTGTATAATTTTTCTGGGCCGATGTGTTTAATTCGTATTTTTGAACTCCTGCTGGATTCTTCTTAGATTTTGGACTTCCTATGCGTCTACTTCTCCTGATGCTTTGACTTTTGCAGTTCCTGCACCGTAAGGTGCTTTATGTCCCACGATTTTCGCTGAATTATCTTTAGTGTTCCAACGGTGATAGATTTTTATTTAATCTATATTAACTTTTTTATTCTGGTTCAGCAACTTTAAAGTTTTTGATTTCACTTTGTGTATCACTTTATTATTAATGCTGTCCCTGCTCAGGCACCAGTTAACAAAATGTAAAAGTTTTATTTTAAAAAATATACTGTATTAACAAAATGTTATTACATTAGATCACAATATTAAAAATAAGTTACTCTAATGGAGTCGGAGTGTGCGCGTCGAACCTAATCGAGGGTACAAGTCGTTCTGCCCATTCGTCGCTATGATCTCCTTCATGAATCCTCGGTTGATCCTCGGATGCTGTACTGTTAGGTTCGAGAAGTCACGTATACCTTTTTGGTTAAGTGGCTTCATCGTCAATAGTGTCAATCTTATCTTCTATGTACGGTTATCTTTTGGTTTTAATAGTTTCCAGATAACGTGCACTGCACGCATTTTGTATTCAATCTTGGACTCTGCTATAAATCAAGAGGAAGTGTGTTACGTATTACAAAAATTAAAGGACGGTGGATGACCTGTTATATTAACATATTGAATATGTTTATTTACCTTGACAAAATTGAATCCTGCAGAATTTGATCATTGGAAATACAATTGTATTACTTTTGTTAAAGCGTAATTATCCACATTTGACATTATCTTTGTGCTTTTCGAAATACCCCATCACGCGATTTCGCCAAAAAGGCAGCAACATATTTGGGTTTCGATGTACACAATTTTTCAACCCATCAGATCTGACTCTTATTTTTAAAACCTGTATACATACAAAGCTTGACTGAAGCTTCCATCTCTTAGCTGGTGCTTCATTAATTTACTTAGGTCTTTTGGACGGTATTCACAGATGATTGTTGACAATGTGTTAAATTCATTTACGTCGATTGAAAAACTTTGTTGTGTCTCTTTGTTACGGTATGATTTACCGCAACAATAACTATCCTTCCTTCGGTTCTTATAACCTTCTTCTGACCAGGCTGTTTAGTCATGGTGTAACCCTCTTTATTTGTTTTCCCCTCCATCCCAACCATTCCTATTTTTCGACCCACATTTTTGAATCCGTTGTCCTTTGGCTTGAGGGTAGCCCAGAGAGGATACCAAAGCAAGAACAGCATTGGTTAATCTTGAAGATATCAGATAACCTACAATTTTAATATGATGAACACATATGTACAAGAGTCAACAACAGATCGAAACATACACTTACAATTAAACTGGATTCATTGAAGAAAACAACAACATAAACTTATTTCAAACTTGGATTTCTTATTCATCATCTTAAATTCTATTACATATACAAAAATAATTATACTGACAACCGCTCAAAAGAATGGAATGCTAAACGCTCCGTCCTCAAATCCCCAAAATCTTCACAAAGGTCCACTGAATATTAGTTTGCGCGATAAGTAGTTTGATCTTAGCATTTTCCTTCCTCTTTCCTTCAAATTATTTCATTGTTTTATCAGCAAATGTACCCTTCTCTATTTAGTATTTGAATAATTTTCGAAAGGTTAATTAAAGTAGAGTAGCTGAGAAAATGCTCAGGAAAATATTTTCAACTTTTTATAGTTCTTTGACTTTTCTCAAATGTTATTGTGAATATGTCTGAAAACGGTCCTGGATTCTTTAAGTTTTGGGACAACGCCAACAACTTGGGGAATCTATTGAAAGTGTGTGTGAAAGCGAGTTTCGTTGGAACATAACTTCGGAGTGATACTGTAACCAAGTCAACGAAAACTATTGTATGAGAGTTAGAATGTGTGTGTGAGAGAGGCGGCCAAGAAAAACAAAAGGCTATGCGTAATCAACCACTTCTTGGTGGACTAGAATAGCCGATACAGGTTTTGTGAAGAAAAGAAATAAAAAGTTGGAAAAAAAGTTAAAAAAAAAAGTTGAGAAAGTTTAAAGAAGTGTTTGGAAAATACTTAGTTCAAAAATTATTTGAGTTGGAAAAGGAGTCTAACTTTTTTTGAAGAGGTTTTACTCGCCGAAACGGAGCAATTACAGAAAAAAAGCAGCATAGAAAAAAAAGATAAATACATTGTGTGTGAAATTATATAGATCGTTTTGTAAAAAGTAGTGGTTTTGAATATTCATTTGGCATAATTTTTTACCCCTGAATTGTGGGGCTCGTGACCCTGTTTCGCTTAAGATAATGTTATATTTCGGGACCGAATGATAGCGGTCCATTCTTGCATTTTTGTCGTTTCCTTTTAACTTACCTTTGTTATTTTCTTAATAATTGTGTTCCGTACATTTATATCTATTATACCTATAATATCATTGAAAAAAATTCTTTGTTTTAATCCAGACTAAGCCACGGTTTCCCAGATAATTTCTTTTATATAAAATATTTCAAATCCCCATCGGGAATATAATTCTTCTTGTTTCCTTTTTAACTTTATAATTCCAAGATTTTCAGCATCCCGGTCAAGGCAAACGATCATACACAGTAAATACATACGACCGTGTGCTTACCCTTTTATCCATAAGTTTTTTGTGTATCACAAAATCTTTTTTTTTTTACTGTCCTCAATGTAGCTTGTGTTACAAAAAAATATTGCAACATCTTGTATTACGCTATTTTATGGCTTTTTAAACGCTCCGTTAACTCTTTTCAAACCCTCTTTCCCTTCTTTTATGCTCGCACTGTGTATTTAAAAAAAGTTAAAAGTTTTTCGCAGTCAATCAACCAGTTAACAAAAATTTAGAATGTAATTTTCCATTTAAAATCGAATAATAAATTCTTGCTAGTTTAAGATATAATAAAAATTAAAATAAGAGGAATTTTCATGCGAATTAAGAAAAATAATTTTTGATTATTCACTTCAATCAACTTTGGTTTTTGTTAATTAGTTTTAATGACATCTTTTGTATCACTAAGATTAAAAACGGATGGCTCGATTTTTGTTTTCTCTAAATTCAGTTTTCAGGCACTAGCCAAAAGTTGTAACAATACATATATCATGATGCCAGGCAAATAAAATCGATCTTGTACTTGTAAGGTCATTGAAAGGTCTCACGAATCCAAAAACCACATAGAATAAAAATTAATTTTTCGAACACAAATAATTTATTTTTTAGTCAGATTATATTAGTGTTTATTATTAAGACCAATAAGGAACAATTAAAACTAAAATTAATGGAAAAACATTAAGACAAAAAAAAGTTTAAATCAAGTTCAGAACAGCAAAAACTACAAGTTAAACAAAATATTACAAAATTTTGAAATATTTTTTAGAATGAATAAACTTTCTAATTTAATTATGAAAGAGATGAACCGGTATTGTGGTCGAGATTATTGAAGTGAAATTGTTTAAACAAAGTTCCTTTATTGACCACAACAACAAAGTTAAAATTCAAATAAAAAATAAAACACAAACGCGAATTACTTTTCCCAATGAATTTTTATTTGGATGCATTTCGGGTTGACATGCAACCCATCTTCAGCAATTAACAATCGTTACTAACGTTAGTAACGATTGTTAATTGCTGAAGATGGGTTGCATGTCAACCCGAAATGCATCCAAATAAAAATTCATTGGGAAAAGTAATTCGCGTTTGTTTTATTTTTTATTTGAATTTTAACTTTGTTGTTGTGGTCAATAAAGGAACTTTGTTTAAACAATTTCACTTCAACTATTTTTTAGAATTAAAGAAGGCATTCTTTTCCGAGATTCAATTCTTGTTCTTATAAATCCATCACGTCTCATTGGGGTTCAAACAGCAGCCGAAGCTTCAGTATATAATTTTCAATCAACGAATGACTTCAAGAGTAATATTTTTCAATATTGGCGAGTCTTACAAAATATCCCCATTCCAGTCGATTAGGTCAATGTAATCCTTAGCGTTGAAATTGAATTTTGCTAAAACGTAAGACCACACCGAATTTGGGGAAACTCTTCTGCTCTCGTGCTTTTTTAACTTTTCTAAAAACTAGAACTCGTATTGCATCTCTTTCGTCTGCAATCATCGCAATTAAAATAATTTCCGGGTGTCCAAAATTGACGTTTCTCTGAATAACAGGATCAACTACTAATTTTAAAATTTCAGGCAGGTACCTTGCCAACATAATGGTCTTTTGAAGGTGTCGAACATCATTATAACACTGGGGCATAGACTTTTATTATGAAATTGACCAACAATAGCAAATTTCTGATGGAGTCAAAATCGAAAGATATACCCTTAAAATTCTATTCCCAGTTGTTAGCCATCGTGAGTGAACGACTTTACCAGGATTTCTTTTCCTTAAACTTTCATTACAAATCCCTTAACTTATAGCTTGACAAATTTCAAACAAGTACCGTTTGTCAGTGCTGATATCATGACGGTTTGATATATCTGGAAGGTTATATTCGATTGCCTGAAATAACACTACTAGTAAGTTCTCAGTCTTTCAACTTGTTTCCCAAAGTACCAAACTACGTGGTCCGGTCGTAGTTCCATCAAGATGCTCAAATAAGTGTCTCAATGTCAGTTCATTGGCATATGAACCTTTGCAACGGTTTTCCTAGCTCTAGTTCCAAACGACGAATTACAGCTCCCTTGGAACCGGTGTTAACAACTCTACCATCGCTTCTAATAACCACAACTTCAGCTTTATCAATACCTTTTTCATCAAAGAACCCTATAAGTATTCAGATCCATGCTCTTTCACTAAGCTCAAATGCTCTTCAACAACAACTTCCTACTTTTATCTGTCATAATGAGAGTTTTATCTTTTCATCGGTCGAAATAAATTCCAAACTGCAGTTCTCGGAAAGACATCGACAAGGAAGATAGAGATGCCCTCTCTTCTCCAAGAGCACGTCTGATTTTGTGCCTATCTACAACATTGGTAAAATTTTCCTTTGACATCATTCCAACATCTTGAAGAGTTCCCGAAACAATTGTTGCTGCTGCCCTATCTGAAATCCCAAATCTGTCAAGAGTTTTTGCAACTGCTGAAAAGTTTACAACTTTCTGTGTGTTTAAATTTTGTGGACAGATTGGAATTTCCGATTCTGATCTTGATGTCAAAGTAAGATTTGTGGTTTGATCTGGAAGCGGTAGCATTTCAACGTCTTGAACTCCAAATGTTGATGCCCTACTAGTCGTATGTTGCGATGCTGACAAGGTATTAATTTTGGTGACATGTTTTACTAGCGATACCTCGTATTTTCTTGTTCTACGAAGGCTTTCTGTAATCTGCTTTGTCACTTTGACGTCGACATTGATTATAATCAGGGATAGGATTTTACTAACTTTGCCTTTTTTTTTTTGGTTAAACGGAAGATGAAATCGACTTTCGACAAAACATGTTTCAAGCCCTGATGATTGCAAATATATGTAATTTATTTTACATTTTTTGCCTTTTTATGCCATAATTGCTTTTTTTGCCTTTCTTAGCCATTCTTGCCTTTTCTGCTTTTTTTGCTTTTTTATTAAATTTTGTTAAGAAATATCTCATAATTGGTTTAGCATTAGAAGAAATGCGAACATTTTGTCATACCGTTGAGAATCTTTAGTTAAAAATCTTGTACAGTTTCAAGCACAAAAAAATGATGGAAAATGTTCGAACTTATGCATGTATTAATGTTTATCTGCGCAAAAATGCTTCTTCCTCGCCTGCGTAAAATGCATACCTGCTGGCGTACATTAAAGTCAATTTTGTGTTTTTAGTCGATCCGAAAAAACATATTTTCAAAAACCTACAAAAAACAGGTATATTTGAGAGTCTGTACCTACTTATAATTTAAGCTAACAATATTCTCATCAAGGAACATCAATTGGCGAAGTGCTGCCTGTTTTAAAAGACATTGAAGATAATTTAAAAATAGAAAAAGGGCCCATTGCAGAGGAAGTCTTGAAGAAGTTTACTGCCGTTTTCAATGGAAACACAGGACTAAAAACGATTGAGCAGATAAATTCTGTAATAAACGGCGACGTGGATTCCAAACTTCCAGGAAACATTGAAGTGAATAATGTTGCAAGTTTTAGATGAGCTCCACTCGTTTCAGCTGAAGTTGAGAGATCATTTAGCTCCTTTAAAACCCTTCTAAGGGACAACCGAAGAAGATTGCTACCTGAGAACCTTAAAAAGCTCTTGGTAGTCCAATGCTACTATAATTAAATGTATTTTTGTTTATTTTCCTAGTATTTTTTAATAAATGCTTTTTCTTTGCCTTTTTACGAGTTTTGTTTTGTCTTTTTTTTAATTTTTAGGTCAATAAAATCCTAACCCTGATTATAATCATTTTCCGTTGGGTTCGTTGGTCCACCAAAAATTGTCTCTCTCTCACTGGTACTTTGAATTGTTTTTCACATTGACATAAATTAAAATTCTTACATTTGCAAATCGCGATTTCAAACTGACACCAAAAGTTTCCTTTAAAAATTTGAATACGATTTTTGTACGACTAGACGTCTTTTCTGGATTTGTAGGGTTTCATTAAATTACGGTAATTATCATGATATTTTTTTATTTTATTCGAAATCGAACGCTGGCGCTGGTCTATCACAGTTGGTATTGACGCGAACTTCCATAACTTAATCAATTTGTCACTGATTTCATCACAAGTATTCGAAACCGAGATCTTGAATTCTTTTGGTTTATTCCGGCTTATCCACAAAAAACAGAGAATTACGTCTTCATATGTTGGAAGTACATTTTTAGGTAAAGCTTTATCAGACCCAAAAACAGGACAGCTCAAATCACTCTGTAAAACCGACATTTGAGAACAAAAATAAAGCACGCGTCAACCTTAATGAAAATACGCTAGAAACTAAAATTTTGGAAAAGCCTACTAATTTAAACATATTTATTTGACAGAGATACGGGTTGCTTCGGTTTTTGTTTTGTATATAAATAAATAAATTAGGTGGCGCAACAGTCCGTTGAGAACTAGGCCCTAGTGACATACAACTCTCAACCATTCCTGTGTGCGAGTAATGTTGTCAGGGATGGAAGGGACCTACAGTTTAAAGCCGAATACGAACGGCTATTTTGAGAAAGCACTTTTCATGACAAGAATTACTCTTGGAGGAATTGTCGATTCCTCGCAATAGGTAGCACCCGTGAAAAAAACTTTAGATTGCACAGGCAGGGATCGAACCTAATAATTCCATCATGCTACGGGTTTTGTATATTTTTGAATTTAAAGTGGCTTTGGAGAGATTCGTAAGTTTTTGAATTTACACACTCATCATCCCGGTTCTCATTTATGGCGCTAAGGCCTGGAAACTGTCAAAGAAAAATGAGAGCGTCTTAGGATGCTTCGAGAGAAAAATTCTTCGGGTGATTTTTGGTCCCATATGCATAGATGGAGAATGGACGAGAAGATATAACGACGAACTGTATGGGCTGTACAGCGACACTGACCTAGTTAACAGAACTAAAGTCCAACGACTTAGATGGCTGGGTCATGTAGAGCGAATGGATATCAATTCTCCAGCCCGGAAGGTATTCGAATCCAATCCCGAGGGACGGCGGCGCGGCGCAGTAGAGGAAGACCGCGACTCAGGTGGCACACGCAGGTGGGTGAAGACCTCAACCAACTTGGCATGCGAAACTGGAGACAGCTAGATAGGGACCGAGCTGGCTGGAGACGCATGTTGGTTGAGTTCCAGGTCCGCCCGGACTGTAGCGCCACCTTAAGTAAGTAAGTAAGTAAGTAAGTAAATTCTAATTGTTTTGTTGAGATCTCATTGTTGTGTTTAACATAATTATGTGTTGCCTCTGTGTCAATAAGAATATTGAATAAACGACCTGACTTCGTGTGTGTTCGTTCGATACAAGGCAGGTCATGCCTTACCCTAAAAAATTATCATTTTCATTTAAATGATGTAGTCTAGGAGGTTTGGTAGGAATTTGATCACTTGGTGTCCTTTCTCGCTTAAACGGGTTGTAGTGATTGTGGGTATTAAAATTCCTGGGAGGATGATTAAACGTATTTCGGTTTTGATTCTGGGAATGACTCTGTCCGTTATGCTGAGTCGGGTTATGCTGAGTAGGTCTTCTAAATTGTTCACTGTTTGCAATATCCATCCTTTGATGGTAATGTTTAATCTATCTATGATCGCATCCACATTTAAAGGCGTTCCGTGTGAAGTTAAAATGTCGTTTGCTGCCCCTATCACTTTATTCCTAACAATGTTTGTGACTGCATAGTACCTACCCCCTTAACTGGCTCATATATCTTCATGCAGTTGCTGACTGCAGTCCTCCAACTAACATAATTGCTACCGTCAAAAGTGGGAAGACATTTCACTTCATCTAAATGTTCCCCTCCCATTATTGCAGGGTCTATAACTTTGTCGGTGTATTGTGTTATTGAATCACCTAAGGTTAAATTAGCTAAACTTAATGTTAGTTCGTCTACCTGTGCTTTTAGAGAACTAGTTACCTCTCTTACTGTCTAAGTAGCTTGGCAAAATCCTCATTCAAACCCTCCAAGTGGGTGCCAGGCGGGCAATGATCACTACAGAAGTCCTGTGCGTTTTTGGCAGGATGGTGATTAGCTAAGGTTGAGTTGGGTAGCTGAATTGTTGTAACTCCTCAATAGTGCAACGTTCGGAAACCCAATTCAATCATAGTTTAGAGGTTCCTAATTTCAGTGGTGGTGTGAGCGTACTTGTACGAAAACCGTGCCGAAGAATGAAAGGCTGGGGGATAAACCAGCCATTAACGAGCTCTTTCGGATGCTGTGGCAAGGTCCGTCATATTTCTGCCTTACCCCGGTAAGCGGCTCTGCCGGGGCTGACCGTCTTTCCGCCCTACTCGTGGGAACAAAAATGAAACAAAACAAAACAACAAACAGAAAAATTCTAAAGAACAATAACAAAAATCGCGCCATGGCTGCCAATGCGGTCACATCCACTGGAAAGGCTGTCGAGCCTACTCAGAGGTGTGAACGTGTTGGCAACCCTGTGGTTGCCACTAGTAGCGGGAGTTCTTCTCCCTCTACTAGCCGCAACCTATACTTGAAGGAAGTACCCGTCAGTGGAACAGCTGTGACGCTCGGCTGTCCCAAGGGCGGTAATTCCACACCCCACCCCCTCCCCGCTCCTGCTAGGACGTCGCAAGCGACCCCAAGAAGGGACACCCCATCCGGAGAGACAAAATCTGCGACATGTGGAATTGTCTCAAAAGGTGAGGGCACACCCCGATTGGTATCGGCAGCGACGAATTCGGATGGTGGACCCACAACTGTGTCACACGGACATAGCTCTGGGTCGGCCAGCAAGAAGTCCAGGAAGTCACTAGCCAAACGAGACCAACGCAATGCTGAGAGGATTCTAGCCGCAGTCGGTGTCATACCGGCGGCGGAAAGAACCCCGGAGCAAACGCGAAAACTCGAGTGGGCTAGTGGCTTTCTTAGCAATATCACCAAACAGACCTGCAGCGACTCAACATCAAAGCGCAATAGGTCTTTCGAGGGCGACAAGCCCGAACCAAAAAGGCAGAAAGTGCATTCAAACAGCACAACAGCCTTCAATAAGGATCTTTCCTTTAGCGACGCGCTAAAAGGTAAGATCATAGCAGCGGTCATTGACAGGGGTCATGTGGATGGTAACATCTCTCATGATCAATGGGCAAGCGTCAAGGCTCACCTCGGTTTCAGATTTTTATCTGTCATCGAGGAGAATCCGGGACCTCTCCCAGACACAGCCGATGCAGGATGGTACCAAAATCGTATCAAACTCATCGCCTGTGGTGATCAGAGATCTTTCGATCTGTACAGGGCTGCTGTCAATGGCTTGCCAGAAGTCTGGCCGGGTGCCAAGCTCGAGGTTGTTACAAGGGAGGATATTCCTTGCCGGCCAAGAGCACGCATAATGGTCCCGGCTCTACACAACTGCCCGGATATGATCATGAAATTGATCAAAGCAAGTAATCCGAACCTGCCTACGCACGACTGGAAAGTCCCAAAGGTTGAGAAGGAGACGGTGGGTCACTATAGATCAGCTCTCGTGTTGATCAATAGGGAATCACTGGCTCCACTGGCCTCGACCAAAGGCGTGATTAGGTATGGTTTCGATGAAATCGTGATCCGTATCTACAAGAAAGACGAAGATTCGCTTAACACGCCCCCCACAGAAGCCCCTTCAGCGGAAGGAAACGCTTCACTACCACCAATAATGGAGGTCGATGAAATACTAAAAGTGGAACTATCGACCTCCACAGCCCCAAACAAGCCATCCGACGTGGAGGCAAAACTTACAGTCGACAGTAACTCCGACATGGAGACTGAAGACGCCACCTTAGGCATCACTCTGAGTGAGGAAGACCTACTTCATTCCTCCTCAGACGATGAAAACAGTGGTGGAGGTTAATCTGACTAATAGTAGCAATGCTGCGATTAGTACAGATTAATCTCCATCACGCCATCATGGCCGCAAATAACCTCATACTCCGACTGCATGCGAACAAGGATGACATCGTCTTGATACAGGAGCCGTGGGTCTCAAACTCCATCATCAGAGGCCTCCGGACTCCTGGTTATAAGCTACTGCATGCATCGGAGAAAGGTGAACCAAGGTCATGTATGTTAGTAAAAAATGACTTAAATGTATTTTTACTCCCCAATTACAGCGACAAGGACACAACCACCGCTGTCTTAACAACGGATAAAGCCACCTACTGGCTCATATCCTCCTATCTTGGCCACGACAGCCCAATTCCAGGTGACACCTTGAGGAAGGCAATTGCGGACGCGCAGTCGAAAAAAGTTGGTCTCCTAATTGGTTCGGACGCTAACGCTCATCACACGGTATGGGGTAGCTCGGACATAAATGAGAGAGGTGAGTCCTTATTTGACTACTTACTAAGCACTAACCTACTCATAAGTAATATTGGTAATGAACCCACTTTTGTAACCAAGAATAGGAAAGAGGTACTTGATATTACACTTACCTCTGACTCGATCCACAATCTGATTTCAAACTGGCATGTCTCAAAAGAGAATTCCTTCTCTGACCACAAATACATTCAGTTTGAGCTCAGAGATGTGGCAAACATATCTACGGGTTTTCGAAATTACCGTAATACAAACTGGGAACGATATAGGGAGGTACTAACACAATTACTTGATTACAACCTTCTTAAAAGCTCCTCCAGTAAAGATGAACTAGATCTTTCTGTGAATCATCTCACTGAAGCCTTCAATGAATCAATGAGAATTTCATGCCCTGTAACCATTTTAAAGGGAAAAAAGAAACCTCATTGGTGGCGTAAAGAACTAGAACCATTCAGAAAGAGTTGTCGCAAACTCTTCAATAGATCTAAATACACTAGATCTCCTTCTGACTGGGACTTATACAAACAAGCTCTAAAGCAATATAAAAAAGAATTAAGGAAGAGTAAGAGGTCTTCTTGGAGAAACTTCTGTGGCAAAATAGAAAATACTTCAGAAGCCTCAAGACTCAGAAAAATTCTCTCAAAAAGTCCAACAATACCCAGTGCTTTAAAGACAGATGCAGGCACATGGACTACCACAGATGAAGAATCTCTTAATCTGCTATTAGACACCCACTTTCCAGGTAGCTCTAACATACTTAACGACTTAACATCAGAGTCTCAAGCTTCTACAAGCGATTTAGTTGATCTAATAACGCGGGAAAAACTGCAATGGGCCATAGATAGCTTTGATCCATATAAATCTCCAGGACCAGACGGAATCATCCCGGCCGAACTACAAAAATGCTCAGACATGATCATTCCACCATTGGAAATCATTCTGACAAGCTGTTTAAGGCTGAGATATATTCCCAAAGCCTGGAGAATGGCAAAAGTAGTCTTTATTCCTAAAGCAG
Source organism: Eupeodes latifasciatus (assembly GCA_920104205.1). NCBI lineage: Eukaryota > Metazoa > Arthropoda > Insecta > Diptera > Syrphidae > Eupeodes > Eupeodes latifasciatus. The sequence continues at coordinate 237,026,675 of OV049924.1, forward strand.
GGAAACCCTCCCACGTTAACCCTAAAGATCTACGACCAATCAGCCTATCATCCTTCCTTCTTAAAACCTTGGAAAGATTGATTGAAATTTACATCAGACATAACCTAAGACCATGTCTCATTTCCACAGCTCAACATGCTTACTCTAAGGGAAAATCAGTAGAAACAGCACTTCATTCGCTGGTTCGCAGTATTGAATACTCCCTCGAATACAAAGAATATAACCTAGTAGCTTTCCTAGATATTGAAGGAGCTTTCAACAACGTCAGTTACCAGGCGATCACGACAGCAATGGAAAAGCTGCAATTAAAGAAACCACTCATAGATTTTATTAGTCTCATGCTCAAAAGCAGGACAATAACTTCAAGCATGAGAAGCTTTACTACCACCAGATCGGTGCATCAAGGTACCCCCCAAGGAGGGGTCCTTTCGCCTCTCTTATGGAACATGGTAGTAAACGACCTTCTAACATCATTAGAAGCAGAGGGTTTCAGGGTGATTGCCTATGCTGACGACGTTGCAATATCTGTATCTGGAAAACACTCCCAAGTTCTCGCGGAACTCCTACAAAATGCCTTGAATAGGCTAACAAAATGGGCTAAGCAATGTGGCCTGGACGTCAATCCACATAAAACAGAACTAGTACTCTTTTCAAGAAGGTACAAAATTCCTCAGCTCAGCCCACCCAAGATTAAAGGAATACCATTAAGGTTTTCCGACCAAGCTAAATATTTAGGCCTCATTTTAGACAAAAAACTAAATTGGAAGGCAAATATTGATGAAAGAGTAAAAAAGGCTACTGTAGCGCTTTTTACTTGTAAAAAGGCCATAGGATCAAAATGGGGCTTCTCCCCAAAAATAACCCACTGGCTATACACTTCGGTAATTAGACCGATACTCACTTATGGAGTTGTCGTATGGTGGACTGCACTGGACAAGATGGTAAATCTAAATAAGTTCATCAAGGTCCAGCGGTCAGCAGGTATGTGCATCACAGGAGCACTTCGCTCAACACCAACTGCAGCCCTGGATGTGCTTTTAAACCTAACACCTCTTGACATCTTCTCCAAAATGGTGGCAGCCAACTCATGTGTGAGGCTTAGAGCCACCTCTCAATGGAACAGTAACAATACTGGACATACTATCATTCTAGACAATTTCAGATCTATCCCAGATCGCTTAGACTATACCACCCCTAAAATGGTATTCGGTAAAAACTTCCATGTGTCCATCCCTTCAAGATCCTCCTGGGAAGAAGAGAGACCCCTGGAAGACAATGCGATACACTTCTATACAGACGGTTCAAAGACCGATTACGGAGTTGGAAGTGGTATCTATTCGGAACAACTGAATCTAAGTCTATCATATAGACTTCCCAATCAATGTAGTGTATTCCAGGCAGAAGTAATGGCGATTAAAGAGGCACTATCCTGGCTCAGAGAAAACGTTATATCTTGCAAGGATATACGAATCTTCTCGGACAGCCAGGCTGCTCTTAAATCTCTCGCGTCTGTCTCCACAAACTCACAAGTAGTCCACGATTGTCGATCATCTCTGAATGAGATGACAGAACAGTTTAATATTCACCTCATTTGGGTAAAGCCGATGAGCTCGCCAAAAACGGAACACTTCTGCCAAATGTTAGACAAAAACATAACATAGGAACACCACTTGCTACATGCAAATATCTTCTCAAACAATATGCTCTAGAAGCAACAAATGCTAGATGGTCACAGAGTACCACCTGCCTAGCAACAAAGCAAATATGGCCAAGCATAGATTTAAATCGGTCAAAAGGCTTGATATCCCTGAGCAGACAAAATATAAGCTCTACAATTGGAGTAATAAGAGGACACTGCCTCATAGGAAGACATGCTCTGAGGCTAGGGGTCTACACAAATGACTTTTGTAGAAGCTGCATGGACGAGGAGGAAGAGGAAACAGTCCAACACCTTCTATGTACATGTCCAGCACTCTCCATTAGAAGGAATAACTTTCTTGGCAATCCCTTCTTCGACAATACCAGTGAACTGGCAACGATTGACACAAAGTGTCTCTCTAACTTTATTAAAAGCACAAAATGGTTTGTTTAATTTTCATTACTCCCCCATGAGTAACCTCATTAGTGGTATCACAATGGACCCTTGCGGTCTAAGTGAGTCGATGACATCTGGACAGCCACTCCAACCTAACCTAACCTACTGTCTAAGTAATTAGATCGGCTACTTGTTGTGCGTTCATATTTACACTTTTAATTGAATTGTTTCTTATAATAATAACAATAGTTTCACATTAACTGAATATAAATAAGAAAAATAATAATATGTAATTTTCTTACTGTATAATTTTTCTGGGCCGATGTGTTTAATTCGTATTTTTGAACTCCTGCTGGATTCTTCTTAGATTTTGGACTTCCTATGCGTCTACTTCTCCTGATGCTTTGACTTTTGCAGTTCCTGCACCGTAAGGTGCTTTATGTCCCACGATTTTCGCTGAATTATCTTTAGTGTTCCAACGGTGATAGATTTTTATTTAATCTATATTAACTTTTTTATTCTGGTTCAGCAACTTTAAAGTTTTTGATTTCACTTTGTGTATCACTTTATTATTAATGCTGTCCCTGCTCAGGCACCAGTTAACAAAATGTAAAAGTTTTATTTTAAAAAATATACTGTATTAACAAAATGTTATTACATTAGATCACAATATTAAAAATAAGTTACTCTAATGGAGTCGGAGTGTGCGCGTCGAACCTAATCGAGGGTACAAGTCGTTCTGCCCATTCGTCGCTATGATCTCCTTCATGAATCCTCGGTTGATCCTCGGATGCTGTACTGTTAGGTTCGAGAAGTCACGTATACCTTTTTGGTTAAGTGGCTTCATCGTCAATAGTGTCAATTTTATCTTCTATGTACGGTTATCTTTTGGTTTTAATAGTTTCCAGATAACGTGCACTGCACGCATTTTGTATTCAATCTTGGACTCTGCTATAAATCAAGAGGAAGTGTGTTACGTATTACAAAAATTAAAGGACGGTGGATGACCTGTTATATTAACATATTGAATATGTTTATTTACCTTGACAAAATTGAATCCTGCAGAATTTGATCATTGGAAATACAATTGTATTACTTTTGTTAAAGCGTAATTATCCACATTTGACATTATCTTTGTGCTTTTCGAAATACCCCATCACGCGATTTCGCCAAAAAGGCAGCAACATATTTGGGTTTCGATGTACACAATTTTTCAACCCATCAGATCTGACTCTTATTTTTAAAACCTGTATACATACAAAGCTTGACTGAAGCTTCCATCTCTTAGCTGGTGCTTCATTAATTTACTTAGGTCTTTTGGACGGTATTCACAGATGATTGTTGACAATGTGTTAAATTCATTTACGTCGATTGAAAAACTTTGTTGTGTCTCTTTGTTACGGTATGATTTACCGCAACAATAACTATCCTTCCTTCGGTTCTTATAACCTTCTTCTGACCAGGCTGTTTAGTCATGGTGTAACCCTCTTTATTTGTTTTCCCCTCCATCCCAACCATTCCTATTTTTCGACCCACATTTTTGAATCCGTTGTCCTTTGGCTTGAGGGTAGCCCAGAGAGGATACCAAAGCAAGAACAGCATTGGTTAATCTTGAAGATATCAGATAACCTACAATTTTAATATGATGAACACATATGTACAAGAGTCAACAACAGATCGAAACATACACTTACAATTAAACTGGATTCATTGAAGAAAACAACAACATAAACTTATTTCAAACTTGGATTTCTTATTCATCATCTTAAATTCTATTACATATACAAAAATAATTATACTGACAACCGCTCAAAAGAATGGAATGCTAAACGCTCCGTCCTCAAATCCCCAAAATCTTCACAAAGGTCCACTGAATATTAGTTTGCGCGATAAGTAGTTTGATCTTAGCATTTTCCTTCCTCTTTCCTTCAAATTATTTCATTGTTTTATCAGCAAATGTACCCTTCTCTATTTAGTATTTGAATAATTTTCGAAAGGTTAATTAAAGTAGAGTAGCTGAGAAAATGCTCAGGAAAATATTTTCAACTTTTTATAGTTCTTTGACTTTTCTCAAATGTTATTGTGAATATGTCTGAAAACGGTCCTGGATTCTTTAAGTTTTGGGACAACGCCAACAACTTGGGGAATCTATTGAAAGTGTGTGTGAAAGCGAGTTTCGTTGGAACATAACTTCGGAGTGATACTGTAACCAAGTCAACGAAAACTATTGTATGAGAGTTAGAATGTGTGTGTGAGAGAGGCGGCCAAGAAAAACAAAAGGCTATGCGTAATCAACCACTTCTTGGCGGACTAGAATAGCCGATACAGGTTTTGTGAAGAAAAGAAATAAAAAGTTGGAAAAAAAGTTAAAAAAAAAAGTTGAGAAAGTTTAAAGAAGTGTTTGGAAAATACTTAGTTCAAAAATTATTTGAGTTGGAAAAGGAGTCTAACTTTTTTTGAAGAGGTTTTACTCGCCGAAACGGAGCAATTACAGAAAAAAAGCAGCATAGAAAAAAAAGATAAATACATTGTGTGTGAAATTATATAGATCGTTTTGTAAAAAGTAGTGGTTTTGAATATTCATTTGGCATTTGTCTCCCGATAATTTTTTACCCCTGAATTGTGGGGCTCGTGACCCTGTTTCGCTTAAGATAATGTTATATTTCGGGACCGAATGATAGCGGTCCATTCTTGCATTTTTGTCGTTTCCTTTTAACTTACCTTTGTTATTTTCTTAATAATTGTGTTCCGTACATTTATATCTATTATACCTATAATATCATTGAAAAAAATTCTTTGTTTTAATCCAGACTAAGCCACGGTTTCCCAGATAATTTCTTTTATATAAAATATTTCAAATCCCCATCGGGAATATAATTCTTCTTGTTTCCTTTTTAACTTTATAATTCCAAGATTTTCAGCATCCCGGTCAAGGCAAACGATCATACACAGTAAATACATACGACCGTGTGCTTACCCTTTTATCCATAAGTTTTTTGTGTATCACAAAATCTTTTTTTTTTACTGTCCTCAATGTAGCTTGTGTTACAAAAAAATATTGCAACATCTTGTATTACGCTATTTTATGGCTTTTTAAACGCTCCGTTAACTCTTTTCAAACCCTCTTTCCCTTCTTTTATGCTCGCACTGTGTATTTAAAAAAAGTTAAAAGTTTTTCGCAGTCAATCAACCAGTTAACAAAAATTTAGAATGTAATTTTCCATTTAAAATCGAATAATAAATTCTTGCTAGTTTAAGATATAATAAAAATTAAAATAAGAGGAATTTTCATGCGAATTAAGAAAAATAATTTTTGATTATTCACTTCAATCAACTTTGGTTTTTGTTAATTAGTTTTAATGACATCTTTTGTATCACTAAGATTAAAAACGGATGGCTCGATTTTTGTTTTCTCTAAATTCAGTTTTCAGGCACTAGCCAAAAGTTGTAACAATACATATATCATGATGCCAGGCAAATAAAATCGATCTTGTACTTGTAAGGTCATTGAAAGGTCTCACGAATCCAAAAACCACATAGAATAAAAATTAATTTTTCGAACACAAATAATTTATTTTTTAGTCAGATTATATTAGTGTTTATTATTAAGACCAATAAGGAACAATTAAAACTAAAATTAATGGAAAAACATTAAGACAAAAAAAAGTTTAAATCAAGTTCAGAACAGCAAAAACTACAAGTTAAACAAAATATTACAAAATTTTGAAATATTTTTTAGAATGAATAAACTTTCTAATTTAATTATGAAAGAGATGAACCGGTATTGTGGTCGAGATTATTGAAGTGAAATTGTTTAAACAAAGTTCACAAACGCGAATTACTTTTCCCAATGAATTTTTATTTGGATGCATTTCGGGTTGACATGCAACCCATCTTCAGCAATTAACAATCGTTACTAACGTTAGTAACGATTGTTAATTGCTGAAGATGGGTTGCATGTCAACCCGAAATGCATCCAAATAAAAATTCATTGGGAAAAGTAATTCGCGTTTGTGTTTTATTTTTTATTTGAATTTTAACTTTGTTGTTGTGGTCAATAAAGGAACTTTGTTTAAACAATTTCACTTCAACTATTTTTTAGAATTAAAGAAGGCATTCTTTTCCGAGATTCAATTCTTGTTCTTATAAATCCATCACGTCTCATTGGGGTTCAAACAGCAGCCGAAGCTTCAGTATATAATTTTCAATCAACGAATGACTTCAAGAGTAATATTTTTCAATATTGGCGAGTCTTACAAAATATCCCCATTCCAGTCGATTAGGTCAATGTAATCCTTAGCGTTGAAATTGAATTTTGCTAAAACGTAAGACCACACCGAATTTGGGGAAACTCTTCTGCTCTCGTGCTTTTTTAACTTTTCTAAAAACTAGAACTCGTATTGCATCTCTTTCGTCTGCAATCATCGCAATTAAAATAATTTCCGGGTGTCCAAAATTGACGTTTCTCTGAATAACAGGATCAACTACTAATTTTAAAATTTCAGGCAGGTACCTTGCCAACATAATGGTCTTTTGAAGGTGTCGAACATCATTATAACACTGGGGCATAGACTTTTATTATCAAATTGACCAACAATAGCAAATTTCTGATGGAGTCAAAATCGAAAGATATACCCTTAAAATTCTATTCCCAGTTGTTAGCCATCGTGAGTGAACGACTTTACCAGGATTTCTTTTCCTTAAACTTTCATTACAAATCCCTTAACTTATAGCTTGACAAATTTCAAACAAGTACCGTTTGTCAGTGCTGATATCATGACGGTTTGATATATCTGGAAGGTTATATTCGATTGCCTGAAATAACACTACTAGTAAGTTCTCAGTCTTTCAACTTGTTTCCCAAAGTACCAAACTACGTGGTCCGGTCGTAGTTCCATCAAGATGCTCAAATAAGTGTCTCAATGTCAGTTCATTGGCATATGAACCTTTGCAACGGTTTTCCTAGCTCTAGTTCCAAACGACGAATTACAGCTCCCTTGGAACCGGTGTTAACAACTCTACCATCGCTTCTAATAACCACAACTTCAGCTTTATCAATACCTTTTTCATCAAAGAACCCTATAAGTATTCAGATCCATGCTCTTTCACTAAGCTCAAATGCTCTTCAACAACAACTTCCTACTTTTATCTGTCATAATGAGAGTTTTATCTTTTCATCGGTCGATATAAATTCCAAACTGCAGTTCTCGGAAAGACATCGACAAGGAAGATAGAGATGCCCTCTCTTCTCCAAGAGCACGTCTGATTTTGTGCCTATCTACAACATTGGTAAAATTTTCCTTTGACATCATTCCAACATCTTGAAGAGTTCCCGAAACAATTGTTGCTGCTGCCCTATCTGAAATCCCAAATCTGTCAAGAGTTTTTGCAACTGCTGAAAAGTTTACAACTTTCTGTGTGTTTAAATTTTGTGGACAGATTGGAATTTCCGATTCTGATCTTGATGTCAAAGTAAGATTTGTGGTTTGATCTGGAAGCGGTAGCATTTCAACGTCTTGAACTCCAAATGTTGATGCCCTACTAGTCGTATGTTGCGATGCTGACAAGGTATTAATTTTGGTGACATGTTTTACTAGCGATACCTCGTATTTTCTTGTTCTACGAAGGCTTTCTGTAATCTGCTTTGTCACTTTGACGTCGACATTGATTATAATCAGGGATAGGATTTTACTAACTTTGCCTTTTTTTTTTTGGTTAAACGGAAGATGAAATCGACTTTCGACAAAACATGTTTCAAGCCCTGATGATTGCAAATATATGTAATTTATTTTACATTTTTTGCCTTTTTATGCCATAATTGCTTTTTTTGCCTTTCTTAGCCATTCTTGCCTTTTCTGCTTTTTTTGCTTTTTTATTAAATTTTGTTAAGAAATATCTCATAATTGGTTTAGCATTAGAAGAAATGCGAACATTTTGTCATACCGTTGAGAATCTTTAGTTAAAAATCTTGTACAGTTTCAAGCACACAAAAATGATGGAAAATGTTCGAACTTATGCATGTATTAATGTTTATCTGCGCAAAAATGCTTCTTCCTCGCCTGCGTAAAATGCATACCTGCTGGCGTACATTAAAGTCAATTTTGTGTTTTTAGTCGATCCGAAAAAACATATTTTCAAAAACCTACAAAAAAACAGGTATATTTGAGAGTCTGTACCTACTTATAATTTAATCTAACAATATTCTCATCAAGGAACATCAATTGGCGAAGTGCTGCCTGTTTTAAAAGACATTGAAGATAATTTAAAAATAGAAAAAGGGCCCATTGCAGAGGAAGTCTTGAAGAAGTTTACTGCCGTTTTCAATGGAAACACAGGACTAAAAACGATTGAGCAGATAAATTCTGTAATAAACGGCGACGTGGATTCCAAACTTCCAGGAAACATTGAAGTGAATAATGTTGCAAGTTTTAGATGAGCTCCACTCGTTTCAGCTGAAGTTGAGAGATCATTTAGCTCCTTTAAAACCCTTCTAAGGGACAACCGAAGAAGATTGCTACCTGAGAACCTTAAAAAGCTCTTGGTAGTCCAATGCTACTATAATTAAATGTATTTTTGTTTATTTTCCTAGTATTTTTTAATAAATGCTTTTTCTTTGCCTTTTTACGAGTTTTGTTTTGTCTTTTTTTTAATTTTTAGGTCAATAAAATCCTAACCCTGATTATAATCATTTTCCGTTGGGTTCGTTGGTCCACCAAAAATTGTCTCTCTCTCACTGGTACTTTGAATTGTTTTTCACATTGACATAAATTAAAATTCTTACATTTGCAAATCGCGATTTCAAACTGACACCAAAAGTTTCCTTTAAAAATTTGAATACGATTTTTGTACGACTAGACGTCTTTTCTGGATTTGTAGGGTTTCATTAAATTACGGTAATTATCATGATATTTTTTTATTTTATTCGAAATCGAACGCTGGCGCTGGTCTATCACAGTTGGTATTGACGCGAACTTCCATAACTTAATTAATTTGTCACTGATTTCATCACAAGTATTCGAAACCGAGATCTTGAATTCTTTTGGTTTATTCCGGCTTATCCACAAAAAACAGAGAATTACGTCTTCAGATGTTGGAAGTACATTTTTAGGTAAAGCTTTATCAGACCCAAAAACAGGACAGCTCAAATCACTCTGTAAAACCGACATTTGAGAACAAAAATAAAGCACGCGTCAACCTTAATGAAAATACGCTAGAAACTAAAATTTTGGAAAAGCCTACTAATTTAAACATATTTATTTGACAGAGATACGGGTTGCTTCGGTTTTTGTTTTGTATATAAATAAATAAATTAGGTGGCGCAACAGTCCGTTGAGAACTAGGCCCTAGTGACATACAACTCTCAACCATTCCTGTGTGCGAGTAATGTTGTCAGGGATGGAAGGGACCTACAGTTTAAAGCCGAATACGAACGGCTATTTTGAGAAAGCACTTTTCATGACAAGAATTACTCTTGGAGGAATTGTCGATTCCTCGCAATAGGTAGCACCCGTGAAAAAAACTTTAGATTGCACAGGCAGAGATCGAACCTAATAATTCCATCATGCTACGGGTTTTGTATATTTTTGAATTTAAAGTGGCTTTGGAGAAATTCGTAAGTTTTTGAATTTACACACTCATCATCCCGGTTCTCATTTATGGCGCTAAGGCCTGGAAACTGTCAAAGAAAAATGAGAGCGTCTTAGGATGCTTCGAGAGAAAAATTCTTCGGGAGATTTTTGGTCCCGTATGCATAGATGGAGAATGGACGAGAAGATATAACGACGAACTGTATGGGCTGTACAGCGACACTGACCTAGTTAACAGAACTAAAGTCCAACGACTTAGATGGCTGGGTCATGTAGAGCGAATGGATAACAATTCTCCAGCCCGGAAGGTATTCGAATCCAATCCCGAGGGACGGCGCGGCGCAGTAGAGGAAGACCGCGACTCAGGTGGCACACGCAGGTGGATGAAGACCTCAACCAACTTGGCATGCGAAACTGGAGACAGCTAGATAGGGACCGAGCTGGCTGGAGACGCATGTTGGTTGAGTTCCAGGTCCGCCCGGACTGTAGCGCCACCTTAAGTAAGTAAGTAAGTAAGTAAGTAAATTCTAATTGTTTTGTTGAGATCTCATTGTTGTGTTTAACATAATTATGTGTTGCCTCTGTGTCAATAAGAATATTGAATAAACGACCTGACTTCGTGTGTGTTCGTTCGATACAAGGCAGGTCATGCCTTACCCTAAAAAATTATCATTTTCATTTAAATGATGTAGTCTAGGAGGTTTGGTAGGAATTTGATCACTTGGTGTCCTTTCTCGCTTAAACGGGTTGTAGTGATTGTGGGTATTAAAATTCCTGGGAGGATGATTAAACGTATTTCGGTTTTGATTCTGGGAATGACTCTGTCCGTTATGCTGAGTCGGGTTATGCTGAGTAGGTCTTCTAAATTGTTCACTGTTTGCAATATCCATCCTTTGATGGTAATGTTTAATCTATCTATGATCGCATCCACATTTAAAGGCGTTCCGTGTGAAGTTAAAATGTCGTTTGCTGCCCCTATCACTTTATTCCTAACAATGTTTGTGACTGCATAGTACCTACCCCCTTAACTGGCTCATATATCTTCATGCAGTTGCTGACTGCAGTCCTCCAACTAACATAATTGCTACCGTCAAAAGTGGGAAGACATTTCACTTCATCTAAATGTTCCCCTCCCATTATTGCAGGGTCTATAACTTTGTCGGTGTATTGTGTTATTGAATCACCTGAGGTTAAATTAGCTAAACTTAATGTTAGTTCGTCTAGAGAACTAGTTACCTCTCTTACTGTCTAAGTAATTAGATCGGCTACTTGTTGTGCGTTCATATTTACACTTTTAATTGAATTGTTTCTTATAATAATAACAATAGTTTCACATTAACTGAATATAAATAAGAAAAATAATAATATGTAATTTTCTTACTGTATAATTTTTCTGGGCCGATGTGTTTAATTCGTATTTTTGAACTCCTGCTGGATTCTTCTTAGATTTTGGACTTCCTATGCGTCTACTTCTCCTGATGCTTTGACTTTTGCAGTTCCTGCAACGTAAGGTGCTTTATGTCCCACGATTTTCGCTGAATTATCTTTAGTGTTCCAACGGTGATAAATTTTTATTTAATCTATATTAACTTTTTTATTCTGGTTCAGAAACTTTAAAGTTTTTGATTTCACTTTGTGTATCACTTTATTATTAATGCTGTCCCTGCTCAGGCACCAGTTAACAAATTGTAAAAGTTTTATTTTAAAAAATATACTGTATTAACAAAATGTTATTACATTAGATCACAATATTAAAAATAAGTTACTCTAATGGAGTCGGAGTGTGCGCGTCGAACCTTATCGAGGGTACAAGTCGTTCTGCCCATTCGTCGCTATGATCTCCTTCATGAATCCTCGGTTGATCCTCGGATGCTGTACTGTTAGGTTCGAGAAGTCACGTACACCTTTTTGGTTAAGTGGCTTCATTGTCAATAGTGTCAATCTTATCTTCTATGTACGGTTATCTATTGGTTTTAATAGTTTCCAGATAACGTGCACTGCACGCATTTTGTATTCAATTTTGGACTCTGCTATAAATCAAGAGGAAGTGTGTTACGTATTACAAAAATTAAAGGACGGTGGATGACCTGTTATATTAACATATTGAATATGTTTATTTACCTTGACAAAATTGAATCCTGCAGAATTTGATCATTGGAAATACAATTGTATTACTTTTGTTAAAGCGTAATTATCAACATTTGACATTATCTTTGTGCTTTTCGAAATACCTCATCACGTGATTTCGCCAAAAAGGCAGCAACATATTTGGGTTTCGATGTACACAATTTTTCAACCCATCAGATCTGACTCTTATTTTTAAAACCTGTATACATACAAAGCTTGACTGAAGCTTCCATCTCTTAGCTGGTGCTTCATTAATTTACTTAGGTCTTTTGGACGGTATTCACAGATGATTGTTGACAATGTGTTAAATTCATTTACGTCGATTGAAAAACTTTGTTGTGTCTCTTTGTTACGGTATGATTTACCGCAACAATAACTATCCTTCCTTCGGTTCTTATAACCTTCTTCTGACCAGGCTGTTTAGTCATGGTGTAACCCTCTTTATTTGTTTTCCCCTCCATCCCAACCATTCCTATTTTTCGACCCACATTTTTGAATCCGTTGTCCTTTGGCTTGAGGGTAGCCCAGAGAGGATACCAAAGCAAGAACAGCATTGGTTAATCTTGAAGATATCAGATAACCTACAATTTTAATATGATGAGCACATATGTACAAGAGTCAACAACAGATCGAAACATACACTTACAATTAAACTGGATTCATTGAAGAAAACAACAACATAAACTTATTTCAAACTTGGATTTCTTATTCATCATCTTAAATTCTATTACATATACAAAAATAATTATACTGACAACCGCTCAAAAGAATGGAATGCTAAACGCTCCGTCCTCAAATCCCCAAAATCTTCACAAAGGTCCACTGAATATTAGTTTGCGCGATAAGTAGTTTGATCTTAGCATTTTCCTTCCTCTTTCCTTCAAATTATTTCATTGTTTTATCAGCAAATGTACCCTTCTCTATTTAGTATTTGAATAATTTTCGAAAGGTTAATTAAAGTAGAGTAGCTGAGAAAATGCTCAGGAAAATATTTTCAACTTTTTATAGTTCTTTGACTTTTCTCAAATGTTATTGTGAATATGTCTGAAAACGGTCCTGGATTCTTTAAGTTTTGGGACAACGCCAACAACTTGGGGAATCTATTGAAAGTGTGTGTGAAAGCGAGTTTCGTTGGAACATAACTTCGGAGTGATACTGTAACCAAGTCAACGAAAACTATTGTATGAGAGTTAGAATGTGTGTGTGAGAGAGGCGGCCAAGAAAAACAAAAGGCTATGCGTAATCAACCACTTCTTGGTGGACTAGAATAGCCGATACAGGTTTTGTGAAGAAAAGAAATAAAAAGTTGGAAAAAAAGTTAAAAAAAAAGTTGAGAAAGTTTAAAGAAGTGTTTGGAAAATACTTAGTTCAAAAATTATTTGAGTTGGAAAAGGAGTCTAACTTTTTTTGAAGAGGTTTTACTCGCCGAAACGGAGCAATTACAGAAAAAAAAGATAAATACATTGTGTGTGAAATTATATAGATCGTTTTGTAAAAAGTAGTGGTTTTGAATATTCATTTGGCATTTGTCTCCCGATAATTTTTTACCCCTGAATTGTGGGGCTCGTGACCCTGTTTCGCTTAAGATAATGTTATATTTCGGGACCGAATGATAGCGGACCATTCTTGCATTTTTGTCGTTTCCTTTTAACTTACCTTTGTTATTTTCTTAATAATTGTGTTCCGTACATTTATATCTATTATACCTATAATATCATTGAAAAAAATTCTTTGTTTTAATCCAGACTAAGCCACGGTTTCCCAGATAATTTCTTTTATATAAAATATTTCAAATCCCCATCGGGAATATAATTCTTCTTGTTTCCTTTTTAACTTTATAATTCCAAGATTTTCAGCATCCCGGTCAAGGCAAACGATCATATAAAAATTTTCCTGGCGCCCACCCTACACAGTAAATACATACGACCGTGTGCTTACCCTTTTATCCATAAGTTTTTTGTGTATCACAAAATCTTTTTTTTTACTGTCCTCAATGTAGCTTGTGTTACAAAAAAATATTGCAACATCTTGTATTACGCTATTTTATGGCTTTTTAAACGCTCCGTTAACTCTTTTCAAACCCTCTTTCCCTTCTTTTATGCTCGCACTGTGTTTTTAAAAAAAAGTTAAAAGTTTTTCGCAGTCAATCAACCAGTTAACAAAAATTTAGAATGTAATTTTCCATTTAAAATCGAATAATAAATTCTTGCTAGTTTAAGATATAATAAGAATTAAAATAAGAGGAATTTTCATGCGAATTAAGAAAAATAATTTTTGATTATTCACTTCAATCAACTTTGGTTTTTGTTAATTAGTTTTAATGACATCTTTTGTATCACTAAGATTAAAAACGGATGGCTCGATTTTTGTTTTCTCTAAATTCAGTTTTCAGGCACTAGCCAATAGTTGTAACAATACATATATCATGATGCCAGGCAAATAAAATCGATCTTGTACTTGTAAGGTCATTGAAAGGTCTCACGAATCCAAAAACCACATAGAATAAAAATTAATTTTTCGAACACAAATAATTTATTTTTTAGTCAGATTATATTAGTGTTTATTATTAAGACCAATAAGGAACAATTAAAACTAAAATTAATGGAAAAACATTAAGACAAAAAAAAGTTTAAATCAAGTTCAGAACAGCAAAAACTACAAGTTAAACAAAATATTACAAAATTTTGAAATATTTTTTAGAATGAATAAACTTTCTAATTTAATTATGAAAGAGATGAACCGGTATTGTGGTCGAGATTATTGAAGTGAAATTGTTTAAACAAAGTTCCTTTATTGACCACAACAACAAAGTTAAAATTCAAATAAAAAATAAAACACAAACGCGAATTACTTTTCAGCAATTAACAATCGTTACTAACGTTAGTAACGATTGTTAATTGCTGAAGATGGGTTGCATGTCAACCCGAAATGCATCCAAATAAAAATTCATTGGGAAAAGTAATTCGCGTTTGTTTTATTTTTTATTTGAATTTTAACTTTGTTTTTGTGGTCAATAAAGGAACTTTGTTTAAACAATTTCACTTCAACTATTTTTTAGAATTAAAGAAGGCATTCTTTTCCGAGATTCAATTCTTGTTCTTATAAATCCATCACGTCTCATTGGGGTTCAAACAGCAGCCGAAGCTTCAGTATATAATTTTCAATCAACGAATGACTTCAAGAGTAATATTTTTCAATATTGGCGAGTCTTACAAAATATCCCCATTCCAGTCGATTAGGTCAATGTAATCCTTAGCGTTGAAATTGAATTTTGCTAAAACGTAAGACCACACCGAATTTGGGGAAACTCTTCTGCTCTCGTGCTTTTTTAACTTTTCTAAAAACTAGAACTCGTATTGCATCTCTTTCGTCTGCAATCATCGCAATTAAAATAATTTCCGGGTGTCCAAAATTGACGTTTCTCTGAATAACAGGATCAACTACTAATTTTAAAATTTCAGGCAGGTACCTTGCCAACATAATGGTCTTTTGAAGGTGTCGAACATCATTATAACACTGGGGCATAGACTTTTATTATCAAATTGACCAACAATAGCAAATTTCTGATGGAGTCAAAATCGAAAGATATACCCTTAAAATTCTATTCCCAGTTGTTAGCCATCGTGAGTGAACGACTTTTCCAGGATTTCTTTTCCTTAAACTTTCATTACAAATCCCTTAACTTATAGCTTGACAAATTTCAAACAAGTACCGTTTGTCATTGCTGATATCATGACGGTTTGATATATCTGGAAGGTTATATTCGATTGCCTGAAATAACACTACTAGTAAGTTCTCAGTCTTTCAACTTGTTTCCCAAAGTACCAAACTACGTGGTCCGGCCGTAGTTCCATCAAGATGCTCAAATAAGTGTCTCAATGTCAGTTCATTGGCATATGAACCTTTGCAACGGTTTTCCTAGCTCTAGTTCCAAACGACGAATTACAGCTCCCTTGGAACCGGTGTTAACAACTCTACCATCGCTTCTAATAACCACAACTTCAGCTTTATCAATACCTTTTTCATCAAAGAACCCTATAAGTATTCAGATCCATGCTCTTTCACTAAGCTCAAATGCTCTTCAACAACAACTTCCTACTTTTATCTGTCATAATGAGAGTTTTATCTTTTCATCGGTCGAAATAAATTCCAAACTGCAGTTCTCGGAAAGACATCGACAAGGAAGATAGAGATGCCCTCTCTTCTCCAAGAGCACGTCTGATTTTGTGCCTATCTACAACATTAGTAAAATTTTCCTTTGACATTATTCCAACATCTTGAAGAGTTCCCGAAACAATTGTTGCTGCTGCCCTATCTGAAATCCCAAATCTGTCAAGAGTTTTTGCAACTGCTGAAAAGTTTACAACTTTCTGTGTGTTTAAATTTTGTGGACAGATTGGAATTTCCGATTCTGATCTTGATGTCAAAGTAAGATTTGTGGTTTGATCTGGAAGCGGTAGCATTTCAACGTCTTGAACTCCAAATGTTGATGCCCTACTAGTCGTATGTTGCGATGCTGACAAGGTATTAATTTTGGTGACATGTTTTACTAGCGATACCTCGTATTTTCTTGTTCTACGAAGGCTTTCTGTAATCTGCTTTGTCACTTTGACGTCGACATTGATTATAATCAGGGATAGGATTTTACTAACTTTGCCTTTTTTTTTTGGTTAAACGGAAGATGAAATCGACTTTCGACAAAACATGTTTCAAGCCCTGATGATTGCAAATATATGTAATTTATTTTACATTTTTTGCCTTTTTATGCCATAATTGCTTTTTTTGCCTTTCTTAGCCATTCTTGCCTTTTCTGCTTTTTTTGCTTTTTTATTAAATTTTGTTAAGAAATATCTCATAATTGGTTTAGCATTAGAAGAAATGCGAACATTTTGTCATACCGTTGAGAATCTTTAGTTAAAAATCTTGTACAGTTTCAAGCACACAAAAATGATGGAAAATGTTCGAACTTATGCATGTATTAATGTTTATCTGCGCAAAAATGCTTCTTCCTCGCCTGCGTAAAATGCATACCTGCTGGCGTACATTAAAGTCAATTTTGTGTTTTTAGTCGATCCGAAAAAACATATTTTCAAAAACCTACAAAAAAACAGGTATATTTGAGAGTCTGTACCTACTTATAATTTAAGCTAACAATATTCTCATCAAGGAACATCAATTGGCGAAGTGCTGCCTGTTTTAAAAGACATTGAAGATAATTTAAAAATAGAAAAAGGGCCCATTGCAGAGGAAGTCTTGAAGAAGTTTACTGCCGTTTTCAATGGAAACACAGGACTAAAAACGATTGAGCAGATAAATTCTGTAATAAACGGCGACGTGGATTCCAAACTTCCAGGAAACATTGAAGTGAATAATGTTGCAAGTTTTAGATGAGCTCCACTCGTTTCAGCTGAAGTTGAGAGATCATTTAGCTCCTTTAAAACCCTTCTAAGGGACAACCGAAGAAGATTGCTACCTGAGAACCTTAAAAAGCTCTTGGTAGTCCAATGCTACTATAATTAAATGTATTTGTGTTTATTTTCCTAGTATTTTTTAATAAATGCTTTTTCTTTGCCTTTTTACGAGTTTTGTTTTGTCTTTTTTTTAATTTTTAGGTCAATAAAATCCTAACCCTGATTATAATCATTTTCCGTTGGGTTCGTTGGTCCACCAAAAATTGTCTCTCTCTCACTGGTACTTTGAATTGTTTTTCACATTGACATAAATTAAAATTCTTACATTTGCAAATCGCGATTTCAAACTGACACCAAAAGTTTCCTTTAAAAATTTGAATACGATTTTTGTACGACTAGACGTCTTTTCTGGATTTGTAGGGTTTCATTAAATTACGGTAATTATCATGATATTTTTTTATTTTATTCGAAATCGAACGCTGGCGCTGGTCTATCACAGTTGGTATTGACGCGAACTTCCATAACTTAATTAATTTGTCACTGATTTCATCACAAGTATTCGAAACCGAGATCTTGAATTCTTTTGGTTTATTCCGGCTTATCCACAAAAAACAGAGAATTACGTCTTCATATGTTGGAAGTACATTTTTAGGTAAAGCTTTATCAGACCCAAAAACAGGACAGCTCAAATCACTCTGTAAAACCGACATTTGAGAACAAAAATAAAGCACGCGTCAACCTTAATGAAAATACGCTAGAAACTAAAATTTTGGAAAAGCCTACTAATTTAAACATATTTATTTGACAGAGATACGGGTTGCTTCGGTTTTTGTTTTGTATATAAATAAATAAATTAGGTGGCGCAACAGTCCGTTGAGAACTAGGCCCTAGTGACATACAACTCTCAACCATTCCTGTGTGCGAGTAATGTTGTCAGGGATGGAAGGGACCTACAGTTTAAAGCCGAATACGAACGGCTATTTTGAGAAAGCACTTTTCATGACAAGAATTACTCTTGGAGGAATTTTCGATTCCTCGCAATAGGTAGCACCCGTGAAAAAAACTTTAGATTGCACAGGCAGGGATCGAACCTAATAATTCCATCATGCTACGGGTTTTGTATATTTTTGAATTTAAAGTGGCTTTGGAGAAATTCGTAAGTTTTTGAATTTACACACTCATCATCCCGGTTCTCATTTATGGCGCTAAGGCCTGGAAACTGTCAAAGAAAAATGAGAGCGTCTTAGGATGCTTCGAGAGAAAAATTCTTCGGGTGATTTTTGGTCCCGTATGCATAGATGGAGAATGGACGAGAAGATATAACGACGAACTGTATGGGCTGTACAGCGACACTGACCTAGTTAACAGAACTAAAGTCCAACGACTTAGATGGCTGGGTCATGTAGAGCGAATGGATATCAATTCTCCAGCCCGGAAGGTATTCGAATCCAATCCCGAGGGACGGCGCGGCGCAGTAGAGGAAGACCGCGACTCAGGTGGCACACGCAGGTGGGTGAAGACCTCAACCAACTTGGCATGCGAAACTGGAGACAGCTAGATAGGGACCGAGCTGGCTGGAGACGCATGTTGGTTGAGTTCCAGGTCCGCCCGGACTGTAGCGCCACCTTAAGTAAGTAAGTAAGTAAATTCTAATTGTTTTGTTGAGATCTCATTGTTGTGTTTAACATAATTATGTGTTGCCTCTGTGTCAATAAGAATATTGAATAAACGACCTGACTTCGTGTGTGTTCGTTCGATACAAGGCAGGTCATGCCTTACCCTAAAAAATTATCATTTTCATTTAAATGATGTAGTCTAGGAGGTTTGGTAGGAATTTGATCACTTGGTGTCCTTTCTCGCTTAAACGGGTTGTAGTGATTGTGGGTATTAAAATTCCTGGGAGGATGATTAAACGTATTTCGGTTTTGATTCTGGGAATGACTCTGTCCGTTATGCTGAGTCGGGTTATGCTGAGTAGGTCTTCTAAATTGTTCACTGTTTGCAATATCCATCCTTTGATGGTAATGTTTAATCTATCTATGATCGCATCCACATTTAAAGGCGTTCCGTGTGAAGTTAAAATGTCGTTTGCTGCCCCTATCACTTTATTCCTAACAATGTTTGTGACTGCATAGTACCTACCCCCTTAACTGGCTCATATATCTTCATGCAGTTGCTGACTGCAGTCCTCCAACTAACATAATTGCTACCGTCAAAAGTGGGAAGACATTTCACTTCATCTAAATGTTCCCCTCCCATTATTGCAGGGTCTATAACTTTGTCGGTGTATTGTGTTATTGAATCACCTAAGGTTAAATTAGCTAAACTTAATGTTAGTTCGTCTACCTGTGCTTTTAGAGAACTAGTTACCTCTCTTACTGTCTAAGTAATTAGATCGGCTACTTGTTGTGCGTTCATATTTACACTTTTAATTGAATTGTTTCTTATAATAATAACAATAGTTTCACATTAACTGAATATATGTAAATAAGAAAAATAATAATATGTAATTTTCTTACTGTATAATTTTTCTGGGCCGATGTGTTTAATTCGTATTTTTGAACTCCTGCTGGATTCTTCTTAGATTTTGGACTTCCTATGCGTCTACTTCTCCTGATGCTTTGACTTTTGCAGTTCCTGCAACGTAAGGTGCTTTATGTCCCACGATTTTCGCTGAATTATCTTTAGTGTTCCAACGGTGATAGATTTTTATTTAATCTATATTAACTTTTTTATTCTGGTTCAGCAACTTTAAAGTTTTTGATTTCACTTTGTGTATCACTTTATTATCAATGTTGTCCCTGCTCAGGCACCAGTTAACAAATTGTAAAAGTTTTATTTTAAAAAATATACTGTATTAACAAAATGTTATTACATTAGATCACAATATTAAAAATAAGTTACTCCAATGGAGTCGGAGTGTGCGCGTCGAACCTAATCGAGGGTACAAGTCGTTCTGCCCATTCGTCGCTATGATCTCCTTCATGAATCCTCGGTTGATCCTCGGATGCTGTACTGTTAGGTTCGAGAAGTCACGTACACCTTTTTGGTTAAGTGGCTTCATCGTCAATAGTGTCAATCTTATCTTCTATGTACGGTTATCTTTTGGTTTTAATAGTTTCCAGATAACGTGCACTGCACGCATTTTGTATTCAATCTTTGACTCTGCTATAAATCAAGAGGAAGTGTGTTACGTATTACAAAAATTAAAGGACGGTGGATGACCTGTTATATTAACATATTGAATATGTTTATTTACCTTGACAAAATTGAATCCTGCAGAATTTGATCATTGGAAATACAATTGTATTACTTTTTTTAAAGCGTAATTATCCACATTTGACATTATCTTTGTGCTTTTCGAAATATCCCATCACGCGATTTCGCCAAAAAGGCAGCAACATATTTGGGTTTCGATGTACACAATTTTTCAACCCATCAGATCTGACTCTTATTTTTAAAACCTGTATACATACAAAGCTTGACTGAAGCTTCCATCTCTTAGCTGGTGCTTCATTAATTTACTTAGGTCTTTTGGACGGTATTCACAGATGATTGTTGACAATGTGTTAAATTCATTTACGTCGATTGAAAAACTTTGTTGTGTCTCTTTGTTACGGTATGATTTACCGCAACAATAACTATCCTTCCTTCGGTTCTTATAACCTTCTTCTGACCAGGCTGTTTAGTCATGGTGTAACCCTCTTTATTTGTTTTCCCCTCCATCCCAACCATTCCTATTTTTCGACCCACATTTTTGAATCCGTTGTCCTTTGGCTTGAGGGTAGCCCAGAGAGGATACCAAAGCAAGAACAGCATTGGTTAATCTTGAAGATATCAGATAACCTACAATTTTAATATGATGAACACATATGTACAAGAGTCAACAACAGATCGAAACATACACTTACAATTAAACTGGATTCATTGAAGAAAACAACAACATAAACTTATTTCAAACTTGGATTTCTTATTCATCATCTTAAATTCTATTACATATACAAAAATAATTATACTGACAACCGCTCAAAAGAATGGAATGCTAAACGCTCCGTCCTCAAATCCCCAAAATCTTCACAAAGGTCCACTGAATATTAGTTTGCGCGATAAGTAGTTTGATCTTAGCATTTTCCTTCCTCTTTCCTTCAAATTATTTCATTGTTTTATCAGCAAATGTACCCTTCTCTATTTAGTATTTGAATAATTTTCGAAAGGTTAATTAAAGTAGAGTAGCTGAGAAAATGCTCAGGAAAATATTTTCAACTTTTTATAGTTCTTTGACTTTTCTCAAATGTTATTGTGAATATGTCTGAAAACGGTCCTGGATTCTTTAAGTTTTGGGACAACGCCAACAACTTGGGGAATCTATTGAAAGTGTGTGTGAAAGCGAGTTTCGTTGGAACATAACTTCGGAGTGATACTGTAACCAAGTCAACGAAAACTATTGTATGAGAGTTAGAATGTGTGTGTGAGAGAGGCGGCCAAGAAAAACAAAAGGCTATGCGTAATCAACCACTTCTTGGTGGACTAGAATAGCCGATACAGGTTTTGTGAAGAAAAGAAATAAAAAGTTGGAAAAAAAGTTAAAAAAAAAAGTTGAGAAAGTTTAAAGAAGTGTTTGGAAAATACTTAGTTCAAAAATTATTTGAGTTGGAAAAGGAGTCTAACTTTTTTTGAAGAGGTTTTACTCGCCGAAACGGAGCAATTACAGAAAAAAAGCAGCATAGAAAAAAAAGATAAATACATTGTGTGTGAAATTATATAGATCGTTTTGTAAAAAGTAGTGGTTTTGAATATTCATTTGGCATTTGTCTCCCGATAATTTTTTACCCCTGAATTGTGGGGCTCGTGACCCTGTTTCGCTTAAGATAATGTTATATTTCGGGACCGAATGATAGCGGTCCATTCTTGCATTTTTGTCGTTTCCTTTTAACTTACCTTTGTTATTTTCTTAATAATTGTGTTCCGTACATTTATATCTATTATACCTATAATATCATTGAAAAAAATTCTTTGTTTTAATCCAGACTAAGCCACGGTTTCCCAGATAATTTCTTTTATATAAAATATTTCAAATCCCCATCGGGAATATAATTCTTCTTGTTTCCTTTTTAACTTTATAATTCCAAGATTTTCAGCATCCCGGTCAAGGCAAACGATCATACACAGTAAATACATACGACCGTGTGCTTACCCTTTTATCCATAAGTTTTTTGTGTATCACAAAATCTTTTTTTTTTTACTGTCCTCAATGTAGCTTGTGTTACAAAAAAATATTGCAACATCTTGTATTACGCTATTTTATGGCTTTTTAAACGCTCCGTTAACTCTTTTCAAACCCTCTTTCCCTTCTTTTATGCTCGCACTGTGTATTTAAAAAAAGTTAAAAGTTTTTCGCAGTCAATCAACCAGTTAACAAAAATTTAGAATGTAATTTTCCATTTAAAATCGAATAATAAATTCTTGCTAGTTTAAGATATAATAAAAATTAAAATAAGAGGAATTTTCATGCGAATTAAGAAAAATAATTTTTGATTATTCACTTCAATCAACTTTGGTTTTTGTTAATTAGTTTTAATGACATCTTTTGTATCACTAAGATTAAAAACGGATGGCTCGATTTTTGTTTTCTCTAAATTCAGTTTTCAGGCACTAGCCAAAAGTTGTAACAATACATATATCATGATGCCAGGCAAATAAAATCGATCTTGTACTTGTAAGGTCATTGAAAGGTCTCACGAATCCAAAAACCACATAGAATAAAAATTAATTTTTCGAACACAAATAATTTATTTTTTAGTCAGATTATATTAGTGTTTATTATTAAGACCAATAAGGAACAATTAAAACTAAAATTAATGGAAAAACATTAAGACAAAAAAAAGTTTAAATCAAGTTCAGAACAGCAAAAACTACAAGTTAAACAAAATATTACAAAATTTTGAAATATTTTTTAGAATGAATAAACTTTCTAATTTAATTATGAAAGAGATGAACCGGTATTGTGGTCGAGATTATTGAAGTGAAATTGTTTAAACAAAGTTCCTTTATTGACCACAACAACAAAGTTAAAATTCAAATAAAAAATAAAACACAAACGCGAATTACTTTTCCCAATGAATTTTTATTTGGATGCATTTCGGGTTGACATGCAACCCATCTTCAGCAATTAACAATCGTTACTAACGTTAGTAACGATTGTTAATTGCTGAAGATGGGTTGCATGTCAACCCGAAATGCATCCAAATAAAAATTCATTGGGAAAAGTAATTCGCGTTTGTTTTATTTTTTATTTGAATTTTAACTTTGTTGTTGTGGTCAATAAAGGAACTTTGTTTAAACAATTTCACTTCAACTATTTTTTAGAATTAAAGAAGGCATTCTTTTCCGAGATTCAATTCTTGTTCTTATAAATCCATCACGTCTCATTGGGGTTCAAACAGCAGCCGAAGCTTCAGTATATAATTTTCAATCAACGAATGACTTCAAGAGTAATATTTTTCAATATTGGCGAGTCTTACAAAATATCCCCATTCCAGTCGATTAGGTCAATGTAATCCTTAGCGTTGAAATTGAATTTTGCTAAAACGTAAGACCACACCGAATTTGGGGAAACTCTTCTGCTCTCGTGCTTTTTTAACTTTTCTAAAAACTAGAACTCGTATTGCATCTCTTTCGTCTGCAATCATCGCAATTAAAATAATTTCCGGGTGTCCAAAATTGACGTTTCTCTGAATAACAGGATCAACTACTAATTTTAAAATTTCAGGCAGGTACCTTGCCAACATAATGGTCTTTTGAAGGTGTCGAACATCATTATAACACTGGGGCATAGACTTTTATTATGAAATTGACCAACAATAGCAAATTTCTGATGGAGTCAAAATCGAAAGATATACCCTTAAAATTCTATTCCCAGTTGTTAGCCATCGTGAGTGAACGACTTTACCAGGATTTCTTTTCCTTAAACTTTCATTACAAATCCCTTAACTTATAGCTTGACAAATTTCAAACAAGTACCGTTTGTCAGTGCTGATATCATGACGGTTTGATATATCTGGAAGGTTATATTCGATTGCCTGAAATAACACTACTAGTAAGTTCTCAGTCTTTCAACTTGTTTCCCAAAGTACCAAACTACGTGGTCCGGTCGTAGTTCCATCAAGATGCTCAAATAAGTGTCTCAATGTCAGTTCATTGGCATATGAACCTTTGCAACGGTTTTCCTAGCTCTAGTTCCAAACGACGAATTACAGCTCCCTTGGAACCGGTGTTAACAACTCTACCATCGCTTCTAATAACAACAACTTCAGCTTTATCAATACCTTTTTCATCAAAGAACCCTATAAGTATTCAGATCCATGCTCTTTCACTAAGCTCAAATGCTCTTCAACAACAACTTCCTACTTTTATCTGTCATAATGAGAGTTTTATCTTTTCATCGGTCGAAATAAATTCCAAACTGCAGTTCTCGGAAAGACATCGACAAGGAAGATAGAGATGCCCTCTCTTCTCCAAGAGCACGTCTGATTTTGTGCCTATCTACAACATTGGTAAAATTTTCCTTTGACATCATTCCAACATCTTGAAGAGTTCCCGAAACAATTGTTGCTGCTGCCCTATCTGAAATCCCAAATCTGTCAAGAGTTTTTGCAACTGCTGAAAAGTTTACAACTTTCTGTGTGTTTAAATTTTGTGGACAGATTGGAATTTCCGATTCTGATCTTGATGTCAAAGTAAGATTTGTGGTTTGATCTGGAAGCGGTAGCATTTCAACGTCTTGAACTCCAAATGTTGATGCCCTACTAGTCGTATGTTGCGATGCTGACAAGGTATTAATTTTGGTGACATGTTTTACTAGCGATACCTCGTATTTTCTTGTTCTACGAAGGCTTTCTGTAATCTGCTTTGTCACTTTGACGTCGACATTGATTATAATCAGGGATAGGATTTTACTAACTTTGCCTTTTTTTTTTTTGGTTAAACGGAAGATGAAATCGACTTTCGACAAAACATGTTTCAAGCCCTGATGATTGCAAATATATGTAATTTATTTTACATTTTTTGCCTTTTTATGCCATAATTGCTTTTTTTGCCTTTCTTAGCCATTCTTGCCTTTTCTGCTTTTTTTGCTTTTTTATTAAATTTTGTTAAGAAATATCTCATAATTGGTTTAGCATTAGAAGAAATGCGAACATTTTGTCATACCGTTGAGAATCTTTAGTTAAAAATCTTGTACAGTTTCAAGCACACAAAAATGATGGAAAATGTTCGAACTTATGCATGTATTAATGTTTATCTGCGCAAAAATGCTTCTTCCTCGCCTGCGTAAAATGCATACCTGCTGGCGTACATTAAAGTCAATTTTGTGTTTTTAGTCGATCCGAAAAAACATATTTTCAAAAACCTACAAAAAAACAGGTATATTTGAGAGTCTGTACCTACTTATAATTTAAGCTAACAATATTCTCATCAAGGAACATCAATTGGCGAAGTGCTGCCTGTTTTAAAACACATTGAAGATAATTTAAAAATAGAAAAAGGGCCCATTGCAGAGGAAGTCTTGAAGAAGTTTACTGCCGTTTTCAATGGAAACACAGGACTAAAAACGATTGAGCAGATAACTTCTGTAATAAACGGCGACGTGGATTCCAAACTTCCAGTAAACATTGAAGTGAATAATGTTGCAAGTTTTAGATGAGCTCCACTCGTTTCAGCTGAAGTTGAGAGATCATTTAGCTCCTTTAAAACCCTTCTAAGGGACAACCGAAGAAGATTGCTACCTGAGAACCTTAAAAAGCTCTTGGTAGTCCAATGCTACTATAATTAAATGTATTTTTGTTTATTTTCCTAGTATTTTTTAATAAATGCTTTTTCTTTGCCTTTTTACGAGTTTTGTTTTGTCTTTTTTTTAATTTTTAGGTCAATAAAATCCTAACCCTGATTATAATCATTTTCCGTTGGGTTCGTTGGTCCACCAAAAATTGTCTCTCTCTCACTGGTACTTTGAATTGTTTTTCACATTGACATAAATTAAAATTCTTACATTTGCAAATCGCGATTTCAAACTGACACCAAAAGTTTCCTTTAAAAATTTGAATACGATTTTTGTACGACTAGACGTCTTTTCTGGATTTGTAGGGTTTCATTAAATTACGGTAATTATCATGATATTTTTTTATTTTATTCGAAATCGAACGCTGGCGCTGGTCTATCACAGTTGTTATTGACGCGAACTTCCATAACTTAATTAATTTGTCACTGATTTCATCACAAGTATTCGAAACCGAGATCTTGAATTCTTTTGGTTTATTCCGGCTTATCCACAAAAAACAGAGAATTACGTCTTCATATGTTGGAAGTACATTTTTAGGTAAAGCTTTATCAGACCCAAAAACAGGACAGCTCAAATCACTCTGTAAAACCGACATTTGAGAACAAAAATATAGCACGCGTCAACCTTAATGAAAATACGCTAGAAACTAAAATTTTGGAAAAGCCTACTAATTTAAACATATTTATTTGACAGAGATACGGGTTGCTTCGGTTGTTGTTTTGTATATAAATAAATAAATTAGGTGGCGCAACAGTCCGTTGAGAACTAGGCCCTAGTGACATACAACTCTCAACCATTCCTGTGTGCGAGTAATGTTGTCAGGGATGGAAGGGACCTACAGTTTAAAGCCGAATACGAACGGCTATTTTGAGAAAGCACTTTTCATGACAAGAATTACTCTTGGAGGAATTGTCGATTCCTCGCAATAGGTAGCACCCGTGAAAAAAACTTTAGATTGCACAGGCAGGGATCGAACCTAATAATTCCATCATGCTACGGGTTTTGTATATTTTTGAATTTAAAGTGGCTTTGGAGAAATTCGTAAGTTTTTGAATTTACACACTCATCATCCCGGTTCTCATTTATGGCGCTAAGGCCTGGAAACTGTTAAAGAAAAATGAGAGCGTCTTAGGATGCTTCGAGAGAAAAATTCTTCGGGTGATTTTTGGTCCCGTATGCATAGATGGAGAATGGACGAGAAGATATAACGACGAACTGTATGGGCTGTACAGCGACACTGACCTAGTTAACAGAACTAAAGTCCAACGACTTAGATGGCTGGGTCATGTAGAGCGAATGGATATCAATTCTCCAGCCCGGAAGGTATTCGAATCCAATCCCGAGGGACGGCGCGGCGCAGTAGAGGAAGACCGCGACTCAGGTGGCACACGCAGGTGGGTGAAGACCTCAACCAACAATAGGGACCGAGCTGGCTGGAGACGCATGTTGGTTGAGTTCCAGGTCCGCCCGGACTGTAGCGCCACCTTAAGTAAGTAAGTAAGTAAATTCTAATTGTTTTGTTGAGATCTCATTGTTGTGTTTAACATAATTATGTGTTGCCTCTGTGTCAATAAGAATATTGAATAAACGACCTGACTTCGTGTGTGTTCGTTCGATACAAGGCAGGTCATGCCTTACCCTAAAAAATTATCATTTTCATTTAAATGATGTAGTCTAGGAGGTTTGGTAGGAATTTGATCACTTGGTGTCCTTTCTCGCTTAAACGGGTTGTAGTGATTGTGGGTATTAAAATTCCTGGGAGGATGATTAAACGTATTTCGGTTTTGATTCTGGGAATGACTGTCCGTTATGCTGAGTCGGGTTATGCTGAGTAGGTCTTCTAAATTGTTCACTGTTTGCAATATCCATCCTTTGATGGTAATGTTTAATCTATCTATGATCGCATCCACATTTAAAGGCGTTCCGTGTGAAGTTAAAATGTCGTTTGCTGCCCCTATCACTTTATTCCTAACAATGTTTGTGACTGCATAGTACCTACCCCCTTAACTGGCTCATATATCTTCATGCAGTTGCTGACTGCAGTCCTCCAACTAACATAATTGCTGCCGTCAAAAGTGGGAAGACATTTCACTTCATCTAAATGTTCCCCTCCCATTATTGCAGGGTCTATAACTTTGTCGGTGTATTGTGTTATTGAATCACCTGAGGTTAAATTAGCTAAACTTAATGTTAGTTCGTCTACCTGTGCTTTTAGAGAACTAGTTACCTCTCTTACTGTCTAAGTAATTAGATCGGCTACTTGTTGTGCGTTCATATTTACACTTTTAATTGAATTGTTTCTTATAATAATAACAATAGTTTCACATTAACTGAATATAAATAAGAAAAATAATAATATGTAATTTTCTTACTGTATAATTTTTCTGGGCCGATGTGTTTAATTCGTATTTTTGAACTCCTGCTGGATTCTTCTTAGATTTTGGACTTCCTATGCGTCTACTTCTCCTGATGCTTTGACTTTTGCAGTTCCTGCAACGTAAGGTGCTTTATGTCCCACGATTTTCGCTGAATTATCTTTAGTGTTCCAACGGTGATAGATTTTTATTTAATCTATATTAACTTTTTTATTCTGGTTCAGAAACTTTAAAGTTTTTGATTTCACTTTGTGTATCACTTTATTATTAATGCTGTCCCTGCTCAGGCACCAGTTAACAAAGTTTTATTTTAAAAAATATACTGTATTAACAAAATGTTATTACATTAGATCACAATATTAAAAATAAGTTACTCTAATGGAGTCGGAGTGTGCGCGTCGAACCTTATCGAGGGTACAAGTCGTTCTGCCCATTCGTCGCTATGATCTCCTTCATGAATCCTCGGTTGATCCTCGGATGCTGTACTGTTAGGTTCGAGAAGTCACGTACACCTTTTTGGTTAAGTGGCTTCATTGTCAATAGTGTCAATCTTATCTTCTATGTACGGTTATCTATTGGTTTTAATAGTTTCCAGATAACGTGCACTGCACGCATTTTGTATTCAATTTTGGACTCTGCTATAAATCAAGATGAAGTGTGTTACGTATTACAAAAATTAAAGGACGGTGGATGACCTGTTATATTAACATATTGAATATGTTTATTTACCTTGACAAAATTGAATCCTGCAGAATTTGATCATTGGAAATACAATTGTATTACTTTTGTTAAAGCGTAATTATCAACATTTGACATTATCTTTGTGCTTTTCGAAATACCTCATCACGTGATTTCGCCAAAAAGGCAGCAACATATTTGGGTTTCGATGTACACAATTTTTCAACCCATCAGATCTGACTCTTATTTTTAAAACCTGTATACATACAAAGCTTGACTGAAGCTTCCATCTCTTAGCTGGTGCTTCATTAATTTACTTAGGTCTTTTGGACGGTATTCACAGATGATTGTTGACAATGTGTTAAATTCATTTACGTCGATTGAATACCTTTGTTGTGTCTCTTTGTTACGGTATGATTTACCGCAACAATAACTATCCTTCCTTCGGTTCTTATAACCTTCTTCTGACCAGGCTGTTTAGTCATGGTGTAACCCTCTTTATTTGTTTTCCCCTCCATCCCAACCATTCCTATTTTTCGACCCACATTTTTGAATCCGTTGTCCTTTGGCTTGAGGGTAGCCCAGAGAGGATACCAAAGCAAGAACACCGTTGGTTAATCTTGAAGATATCAGATAACCTACAATTTTAATATGATGAACACATATGTGTCCGTCCTCAAATCCCCAAAATCTTCACAAAGGTCCACTGAATATTAGTTTGCGCGATAAGTAGTTTGATCTTAGCATTTTCCTTCCTCTTTCCTTCAAATTATTTCATTGTTTTATCAGAAAATGTATCCTTCTCTATTTAGTATTTGAATAATTTTCGAAAGGTTAATTAAAGTAGAGTAGCTGAGAAAATGCTCAGGAAAATATTTTCAACTTTTTATAGTTCTTTGACTTTTCTCAAATATTTTTGTGAATATGTCGGGGAGAGTACGATAACTTTGGCGACAAAGTTTAATGACGGATTTGTATAGAACAGTTAAAAACAAGCATTTTTTACTATGGGAGGGGGGTCTATCTCCCCCCGTTTAGGCGGTAGGGGCAATTTAAAAAAATATGTACATTAAATGGAAAAAAAAATAATTAAAAAATAACGGTAATACATACAATTAAGTATTATACCTTTTTTTAAAGCCAGCTTTAAAGCTTGTTTTTAAATCAAGTCAAAACTATGCATAGTTTTTGAAAAAAATTGTTTTAAACTAAAAATGTATGCAAACAAAATTAAAAAAAAAGGTTTAAAGTGTAGTTTTTCAAAACTTTCAAATTATCTACTGTTTTTTTTTTTAGAATTCATTGCTCTTATTTGTTTTTGATCAAAAACTGAAAACTAGATGACTTTATGTCTTCTAGTTCTTGAGAAAATTGAAAATTACCAAAAAAAAATATTTTAATTAAATTACTTTTTCCTTGCTTAAGTATTAACGTAGTCTTATTTTGATAGTAATAATCGAATATGGATTAAGATACACCTAGGGTAAATTAATTTTTCTTAAATCCAGGTTATTTAAATGCAAAAGAAACTTTGCATGCACCCCATCTTGCACCCACCGAACCTTGCCCCCT
Source organism: Eupeodes latifasciatus (assembly GCA_920104205.1). Classification (NCBI taxonomy): domain Eukaryota; kingdom Metazoa; phylum Arthropoda; class Insecta; order Diptera; family Syrphidae; genus Eupeodes; species Eupeodes latifasciatus. Next base: position 237,057,295 of record OV049924.1, read on the forward strand.
CCCCACCTTGCACGCACTCCAACTTGCACCCACCCCAAATCCTATAGTGTTCCCAAGCAGGGGGGTTGCAGATCCCACTGTTGCATACACCCAAACTCGCACACACCTTACTGTTGCATACACCCAAACTCGCACCTATCATTGTTACTATCAAAATAAGACCACTCCAGCAAAAAAAAAAAGAATTAAATTAAAATAGTAGTTGTGGTTATTTTCAATTTTCTCAAAAACTAAAAGACAAACAATCATCTAATTTTCAGTTTTTGATCAAAAACAAATAAGAGCAATAAATTCTGAAATAAAAACAATGGTAGATAATCTTGAAGTATTGAAAAATTACACTTTAAACCTTTTTTTTTAACTTTTTTTACTCAAATTTTGAGTTTAAAATTAAATTTTTCAAAAACTACGCATAGTTTTGACTTGAAGTAAAAACTGGCTAATAAAACAGAATGTTGGCTTTAAAAAATTGTATAAAACTTAATTGTAAGTATCACCGTTATTTTTAAATTATTTTTTCCATTTTAAATAATATTTTTTTTAAATTGTCCCTACCTCCTAAACGGGGGGAGATAGACCCCCCCTCCCATAGTAAAAAATGCTTGAATTAAGCCCCTCTACCAAAAACCGTTATTATATCTTGGCGCCAAAGTTATCGTACTCGTGCCAATATGTCTGAAAACGGCCCTGGATTCTTTAAGTTTTGGGACAACTCCAACAACTTGGGGAATCTATTGAAAGTGTGTGTGAAAGCGAGTTTCCTTACTTCGGAGTAATACTGTAACCAAGTCAACGAAAACTATTGTATGAGAGTGAGAATGTGTGTGTGAGAGAGGCGGCCAAGAAAGGCAAAAGGCTATGCGTAATCAACCACTTCTTGGTGGACTAGAATAGCCGATACAGGTTTTGTGAAGAAAAGAAATAAAAAGTTGGAAGGAAAAGTAAAAAAAAAAGAGTTGAGAAAGTTTAAGGAAGTGTTTGGAAAATACTTATGTAGTTCAAAAATTATTTGAGTTGGAAAAGGAGAATAACTTTTTTTGAAGAGGTTTTACTCGCCGAAACGGAGCGATTACAGAAAAAAAGTAGCATAGAAAAAAAAGATAAATAAATTGTGTGTGAAATTATATAGATCGTTTTGTAAAAAGAAAAGTGGTTTTGAATATTCATTTGGCATTTGTCTCCCGATAAATTTTTACCCCTGAATTGTGGGGTTCGTGACCCTGTTTCGCTTAAGATACTATTATATTTCGGGACCGAATGGAAGCGGTCCATTCTTGCATTTTTGTCGTTTCCTTTTAACTTACCTTTGTTATTTTCTTAATAATTGTGTTCCGTACATTTATATCTATTATACCTATAATATCATTGAAAAAAATTCTTGGTTTTAATCCAGAATAAGCCACGGTTTCCCAGATAATTTCTTTTATATAAAATATTTCAAATACCCATCGGGAATAATTCTTCTTGTTTCCTTTTTAACTTTACAATCCAAGATTTTCAGCATCCCCCGGTCAAGGCAAACGATCCTATAAAAAGTTTCCTGGCGCCCACCCTACACAGTAAATACATACGACCGTGTGCTTACCCTTTTATCCATAAGTTTTTTGTGTATCACAAAATCTTTTTTTTTTACTGTCCTCAATGCAGCTTGTGTTGCAAAAAATATTGCAACATCTTGTATTACGCTACTGTATGGCTTTTTCAACGCTCCGTTAACTCTTTTCAAACCCTCTTTCCCTTCTTTTATGCTCGCACTGTGTTTTTAAAAAAAGTTAAAAGTTTTTCGCAGTCAATTAACCAGTTAACAAAAATTTAGAATGTAATTTTCCATTTAAAATCGAATAATACATTCTTGCTAGTTTAAGATATAATAAAAATTAAAATAAGAGGAATTTTCATGCGAATTAAGAAAAATAATTTTTTATTATTCACTTCAATCAACTTTGGTTTTTGTTAATTAGCTTTAATGACATCTTTTGTATCACTAAGATTAAAAAAGGATGGCTCCATTTTTGTTTTCTCTAAATTCAGTTTTCGGGCACTAGCCAAAAGTTGTAACAATATATCATGATGCCAGGCAAATAAAATCGATCTTGTACTGCCCCAAGGTCATTGAAAGGTCTCACGAATTTAAAAACCACATAGAATAAAAATTAATTTTTCGAACACAAATAATTTATTTTTTAGTCAGATTATATCGGGTGATTTTTTAAAAAGCTTGAGAACTTTAAAAAAAAAACGCATAAAATTTGCAAAATCTCATCGATTCTTTATTTGAAACGTTAGATTGGTCCATGACATTTACTTTTTGAAGATAATTTCATTTAAATGTTGACCGCGGCTGCGTCTTAGGTGGTCCATTCGGAAAGTCCAATTTTGGGTAACTTTTTCGAGCATTTCGGCCGGAATAGCCCGAATTTCTTCGGAAATGTTGTCTTCCAAAGCTTGAATAGTTGCTGGCTTATTTGTGTAGACTTTAGACTTGACGTAGCCCCACAAAAAATAGTCTAAAGGCGTCAAATCGCATGATCTTGGTGGCCAACTTACCGGTCCATTCCTTGAGATGAATTGTTCTCCGAAGTTTTCCCTCAAAATGGCCATAGAATCGCGAGCTGTGTGGCATGTAGCGCCATCTTGTTGAAACCACATGTCAACCAAGTTCAGTTCTTCCATTTTTGGCAACAAAAAGTTTGTTAGCATTGAACGATAGCGATCGCCATTCACCGACGTAAAAAATACGGTCCAATGATTCCACCAGCGTACAAACCACACCAAACTGCATTTTTCGGGATGCATGGGCAGTTCTTGAACGGCTTCTGGTTGCTCTTCACTCCAAATGCGGCAATTTTGCTTATTTACGTAGCCATTCAACCAGAAATGAGCCTCATCGCTGAACAAAATTTGTCGATAAAAAAGCGCGAAACACATTTCGAACCGAACACTGATTTTGGTAATAAAATTCAATGATTTGCAAGCGTTGCTCGTTAGTAAGTCTATTCATGATGAAATGTCAAAGCATACTGAGCATCTTTCTCTTTGACACCATGTCTGAAATCCCGCGTGATCTGTCAAATACTAATGCATGAAAATCCTAACCTCAAAAAAATCACCCATTATTAGTGTTTATTATTAAGACCAATAAGCAACAATTAAAACTTAAATTAATGGAAAAACATTAAGACAAAAAAAAGTTTAAATCAAGTTCAGAACAGCAAAAACTACAAGTTAAACAAAATACTACAAAATTTTGAAATGTTTTTTAGAATTAAAAAAGCCATTCTTTTTCGAGATTCAATTCTTGTTCTTATAATTCCATCACGTCTCATTGGTGTTCAAACAGCAGCCGAAGCTTCAGTATATAATTTTCAATCAATTTAGGATCTTGAATACAATCACGAATGACTTCAAGAGTAATATTTTTCAATATTGGCGAGTCTTACAAAATATCCCCATTCCAGTCGATTAGGTCAATGTAATCCTTAGCGTTGAAATTGAATTTTGCTTAAACGTAAGACCGCACCGAATTTGGGGAAACTCTTCTGCTCTCGTGCTTTTTTAACTTTTCTAAAAACTAGAACTCGTATTGCATCTCTTTCGTCTGCAATCATCGCAATTAAAATAATTTCCGGGTGTTCAAAGTTGACGTTTCTCTGAATAACAGGATCAACTACTAATTTTAAAATTTCAGGCAGGTACCTTGTCAACATAATGGTCTTTTGAAGGTGTCGAACATCATTATAACACTGGGGCATAGACTTTTATTATGAAATTGACCAACAATAGCAAATTTCTGATGGAGTCAAAACCGAAAGATATACCCTTAAAATTCTATTCCCAGTTGTTAGCCATCGTGAGTGAACGACTTTACCAGGATTTCTTTTCCTTAAACTTTCATTACAAATCCCTTAACTTATAGCTTGACAAATTTCAAACAAGTACCGTTTGTCAGTGCTGATATCATGACGGTTTGATATATCTGGAAGGTTATATTCGATTGCCTGAAATAACACTACTAGTAAGTTCTCACAGTCTTTCAACTTGTTTCACAAAGTACCAAACTACGTGGTCCGGTCGTAGTTCCATCAAGATGCTTAAATAATTGTCTCAATGTCAGTTCATTGGTATATGAACCTTTGCAACGGTTTTCCTAGCTCTAGTTCCAAACGACGAATTACACCTCCCTTGGAACCGGTGTTTACAACTCTACCATCGCTTCCAATAACCACAACTTCAGCTTTATCAATACCTTTTCCATCAAAGAACCCTTCAAGTATTCAGATCCAGGCTCTTTCACTAAGCTCAAATGCTCTTCAACAACAACCTTCCTACTTTTATCTGTCATAATGAGAGTTTTATCTTTTCATCGGTCGAAATAAATTCCAAACTGCAGTTCTCGGAAAGACATCGACAAGGAAGATAGAGATGCCCTCTCTTCTCCAAGAGCACGTCTGATTTTGTGCCTATCTACAACATTGGTAAAATTGTCCTTTGACATCATTCAAACATCTTGAAGAGTTGCCAAAACAATTGCTGCTGCTACCCTATCTGAAATCCCAAATCTGTTAAGAGTTTTTGCAACTGCTGAAAAGTTTACAACTTTCTGTGTGTTTAAATTTTGTGGACAGATTGGAATTTCCGATTCTGATCTTGATGTCAAAGTAAGATTTGTGGTTTGATCTGGAAGCGGTAGCATTTCAACGTCTTGAACTCCAAATGTTGATGACCTACTAGTCGTATGTTGCGATGCTGACAAGGTATTAATTTTGGTGACATGTTTTACTAGCGATACCTCGTATTTTCTTGTTCTACGAAGGCTTTCTGTAATCTGCTTTGTCACTTTGACGTCGACATTGATTATAATCAGGGATAGGATTTTACTAACTTTGCCTTTTTTTTTTGGTTAAACGGAAGATGAAATCGACTTTCGACAAAACATGTTTCAAGCCCTGATGATTGCAAATATATGTAATTTATTTTACATTTTTTGCCTTTTTATGCCATAATTGCTTTTTTTGCCTTTCTTCGCCATTGTTGCCTTTTCTGCTTTTTTTGCTTTTTTATTAAATTTTGTTAAGAAATATCTCATAATTGGTTTAGCATTAGAAGAAATGCGAACATTTTTTCATACCGTTGAGAATCTTTAGTTAAAAATCTTGTACAGTTTCAAGCACACAAAAATGATGCAAAATGTTCGAATTTATGCATGTATTAATGTTTATCTGCGCAAAAATGCTTCTTCCTCGCCTGCGTAAAATGCGTACCTGCTGGCGTACATTAAAGTCAATTTTGGGTTTTTAGTCGATCCGAAAAAACATATTTTCAAAAACCTACAAAAAAACAGGTATATTTGAGAGTCTGTACCTACTAATAATTTAAGCTAACAATATTCTCATCAAGGAACATCAATTGGCGAAGTGCTGCCTGTTTTAAAAGACATTGAAGATAATTTAAAAATAGAAAAAGGGCCCATTGCAGAGGAAGTCTTGAAGAAGTTTACTGCCGTTTTCAATGGAAACACAGGACTAAAAACGATTGAGCAGATAAATTCTGTAATAAACGGCGACGTGGATTCCAAACTTCCAGGAAACATTGAAGTGAATAATGTTGCAAGTTTTAGATGAGCTCCACTCGTTTCAGCTGAAGTTGAGAGATCATTTAGCTCCTTTAAAACCCTTCTAAGGGACAACCGAAGAAGATTGCTACCTGAGAACCTTAAAAAGCTCTTGGTAGTCCAATGCTACTATAATTAAATGTATTTTTGTTTATTTTCCTAGTAGTTTTTAATAAATGCTTTTTCTTTGCCTTTTTACGAGTTTTGTTTTGCCTTTTTTTAATTTTTAGGTCAATAAAATCCTAACCCTGATTATAATCATTTTCCGTTGGGTTCGTTGGTCCACCAAAAATTGTCTCTCTCTCACTGGTACTTTGAATTGTTTTTCACATTGACATAAATTAAAATTCTTACATTTGCAAATCGCGATTTCAAACTGACACCAAAAGTTTCCTTTAAAAATTTGAATACGATTTTTGTACGACTCTACGTCTTTTCTGGATTTGTAGGGTTTCATTAAATTACGGTACTTATCATGATAATTTTTTATTTTATTCGAAATCGAACGCTGGTCTATCACAGTTGGTATTGACGCGAACTTCCATAACTTAATTAATTTGTCACTGATTTCATCACAAGTATTCGAAACCGAGATCTTGAATTCTTTTGGTTTATTCCGGCTTATCCACAAAAAACAGAGAATTACGTCTTCATATGTTGGAAGTACATTTTTAAGTAAAGCTTTATCAGACCCAAAAGGACAGCTCAAATCACTCTGTAAAACCGACATTTGAGAACAAAAATAAAGCACGCGTCAACCTTAATGAAAATACGCTAGAAACTAAAATTTTGGAAAAGCCTACTAATTTAAACATATTTATTTGACAGAGATACGGGTTGCTTCGGTTTTTGTTTTGTATATAAATAAATAAATTAGGTGGCGCAACAGTCCGTTGAGAACTAGGCCCTAGTGACATACAACTCTCAACCATTCCTGTGTGCGAGTAATGTTGTCAGGGATGGAAGGGACCTACAGTTTAAAGCCGAATACGAACGGCTATTTTGAGAAAGCACTTTTCATGACAAGAATTACTCTTGGAGGAATTGTCGATTCCTCGCAATAGGTAGCACCCGTGAAAAAAACTTTAGATTGCACAGGCAGGGATCGAACCTAATAATTCCATCATGCTACGGGTTTTGTATATTTTTGAATTTAAAGTGGCTTTGGAGAAATTCGTAAGTTTTTGAATTTACACACTCATCATCCCGGTTCTCATTTATGGCGCTAAGGCCTGGAAACTGTCAAAGAAAAATGAGAGCGTCTTAGGATGCTTCGAGAGAAAAATTCTTCGGGTGATTTTTGGTCCCGTATGCATAGATGGAGAATGGACGAGAAGATATAACGACGAACTGTATGGGCTGTACAGCGACACTGACCTAGTTAACAGAACTAAAGTCCAACGACTTAGATGGCTGGGTCATGTAGAGCGAATGGATATCAATTCTCCAGCCCGGAAGGTATTCGAATCCAATCCCGAGGGACGGCGCGGCGCAGTAGAGGAAGACCGCGACTCAGGTGGCACACGCAGGTGGGTGAAGACCTCAACCAACTTGGCATGCGAAACTGGAGACAGCTAGATAGGGACCGAGCTGGCTGGAGACGCATGTTGGTTGAGTTCCAGGTCCGCCCGGACTGTAGCGCCACCTTAAGTAAGTAAGTAAGTAAGTAAGTAAATTCTAATTGTTTTGTTGAGATCTCATTGTTGTGTTTAACATAATTATGTGTTGCCTCTGTGTCAATAAGAATATTGAATAAACGACCTGACTTCGTGTGTGTTCGTTCGATACAAGGCAGGTCATGCCTTACCCTAAAAAATTATCATTTTCATTTAAATGATGTAGTCTAGGAGGTTTGGTAGGAATTTGATCACTTGGTGTCCTTTCTCGCTTAAACGGGTTGTAGTGATTGTGGGTATTAAAATTCCTGGGAGGATGATTAAACGTATTTCGGTTTTGATTCTGGGAATGACTCTGTCCGTTATGCTGAGTCGGGTTATGCTGAGTAGGTCTTCTAAATTGTTCACTGTTTGCAATATCCATCCTTTGATGGTAATGTTTAATCTATCTATGATCGCATCCACATTTAAAGGCGTTCCGTGTGAAGTTAAAATGTCGTTTGCTGCCCCTATCACTTTATTCCTAACAATGTTTGTGACTGCATAGTACCTACCCCCTTAACTGGCTCATATATCTTCATGCAGTTGCTGACTGCAGTCCTCCAACTAACATAATTGATACCGTCAAAAGTGGGAAGACATTTCACTTCATCTAAATGTTCCCCTCCCATTATTGCAAGGCCTATAACTTTGTCGGTGTATTGTGTTATTGAATCACCTGAGGTTAAATTAGCTAAACTTAATGTTAGTTCGTCTACCTGTGCTTTTAGAGAACTAGTTACCTCTCTTACTGTCTAAGTAATTAGATCGGCTACTTGTTGTGCGTTCATATTTACACTTTTAATTGAATTGTTTCTTATAATAATAACAATAGTTTCACATTAACTGAATATAAATAAGAAAAATAATAATATGTAATTTTTTTACTGTATAATTTTTCTGGGCCGATGTGTTTAATTCGTATTTTTGAACTCCTGCTGGATTCTTCTTAGATTTTGGACTTCCTATGCGTCTACTTCTCCTGATGCTTTGACTTTTGCAGTTCCTGCACCGTAAGGTGCTTTATGTCCCACGATTTTCGCTGAATTATCTTTAGTGTTCCAACGGTGATAGATTTTTATTTAATCTATATTAACTTTTTTATTCTGGTTCAGCAACTTTAAAGTTTTTGATTTCACTTTGTGTATCACTTTATTAGTAATGCTGTCCCTGCTCAGGCACCAGTTAACAAAATGTAAAAGTTTTATTTTAAAAAATATACTGTATTAACAAAATGTTATTACATTAGATCACAATATTAAAAATAAGTTACTCTAATGGAGTCGGAGTGTGCGCGTCGAACCTAATCGAGGGTACAAGTCGTTCTGCCCATTCGTCGCTATGATCTCCTTCATGAATCCTCGGTTGATCCTCGGATGCTGTACTGTTAGGTTCGAGAAGTCACATACGCCTTTTTGGTTAAGTGGCTTCATCGTCAATAGTGTCAATCTTATCTTCTATGTACGGTTATCTTTTGGTTTTAATAGTTTCCAGATAACGTGCACTGCACGCATTTTGTATTCAATCTTGGACTCTGCTATAAATCAAGAGGAAGTGTGTTACGTATTACAAAAATTAAAGGACGGTGGATGACCTGTTATATTAACATATTGAATATGTTTATTTACCTTGACAAAATTGAATCCTGCAGAATTTGATCATTGGAAATACAATTGTATTACTTTTGTTAAAGCGTAATTATCCACATTTGACATTATCTTTGTGCTTTTCGAAATACCCCATCACGCGATTTCGCCAAAAAGGCAGCAACATATTTGGGTTTCGATGTACACAATTTTTCAACCCATCAGATCTGACTCTTATTTTTAAAACCTGTATACATACAAAGCTTGACTGAAGCTTCCATCTCTTAGCTGGTGCTTCATTAATTTACTTAGGTCTTTTGGACGGTATTCACAGATGATTGTTGACAATGTGTTAAATTCATTTACGTCGATTGAAAAACTTTGTTGTGTCTCTTTGTTACGGTATGATTTACCGCAACAATAACTATCCTTCCTTCGGTTCTTATAACCTTCTTCTGACCAGGCTGTTTAGTCATGGTGTAACCCTCTTTATTTGTTTTCCCCTCCATCCCAACCATTCCTATTTTTCGACCCACATTTTTGAATCCGTTGTCCTTTGGCTTGAGGGTAGCCCAGAGAGGATACCAAAGCAAGAACAGCATTGGTTAATCTTGAAGATATCAGATAACCTACAATTTTAATATGATGAACACATATGTACAAGAGTCAACAACAGATCGAAACATACACTTACAATTAAACTGGATTCATTGAAGAAAACAACAACATAAACTTATTTCAAACTTGGATTTCTTATTCATCATCTTAAATTCTATTACATATACAAAAATAATTATACTGACAACCGCTCAAAAGAATGGAATGCTAAACGCTCCGTCCTCAAATCCCCAAAATCTTCACAAAGGTCCACTGAATATTAGTTTGCGCGATAAGTAGTTTGATCTTAGCATTTTCCTTCCTCTTTCCTTCAAATTATTTCATTGTTTTATCAGCAAATGTACCCTTCTCTATTTAGTATTTGAATAATTTTCGAAAGGTTAATTAAAGTAGAGTAGCTGAGAAAATGCTCAGGAAAATATTTTCAACTTTTTATAGTTCTTTGACTTTTCTCAAATGTTATTGTGAATATGTCTGAAAACGGTCCTGGATTCTTTAAGTTTTGGGACAACGCCAACAACTTGGGGAATCTATTGAAAGTGTGTGTGAAAGCGAGTTTCGTTGGAACATAACTTCGGAGTGATACTGTAACCAAGTCAACGAAAACTATTGTATGAGAGTTAGAATGTGTGTGTGAGAGAGGCGGCCAAGAAAAACAAAAGGCTATGCGTAATCAACCACTTCTTGGTGGACTAGAATAGCCGATACAGGTTTTGTGAAGAAAAGAAATAAAAAGTTGGAAAAAAAGTTAAAAAAAAAAATTGAGAAAGTTTAAAGAAGTGTTTGGAAAATACTTAGTTCAAAAATTATTTGAGTTGGAAAAGGAGTCTAACTTTTTTTGAAGAGGTTTTACTCGCCGAAACGGAGCAATTACAGAAAAAAAGCAGCATAGAAAAAAAAGATAAATACATTGTGTGTGAAATTATATAGATCGTTTTGTAAAAAGTAGTGGTTTTGAATATTCATTTGGCATTTGTCTCCCGATAATTTTTTACCCCTGAATTGTGGGGCTCGTGACCCTGTTTCGCTTAAGATAATGTTATATTTCGGGACCGAATGATAGCGGTCCATTCTTGCATTTTTGTCGTTTCCTTTTAACTTACCTTTGTTATTTTCTTAATAATTGTGTTCCGTACATTTATATCTATTATACCTATAATATCATTGAAAAAAATTCTTTGTTTTAATCCAGACTAAGCCACGGTTTCCCAGATAATTTCTTTTATATAAAATATTTCAAATCCCCATCGGGAATATAATTCTTCTTGTTTCCTTTTTAACTTTATAATTCCAAGATTTTCAGCATCCCGGTCAAGGCAAACGATCATATAAAAATTTTCCTGGCGCCCACCCTACACAGTAAATACATACGACCGTGTGCTTACCCTTTTATCCATAAGTTTTTTGTGTATCACAAAATCTTTTTTTTTACTGTCCTCAATGTAGCTTGTGTTACAAAAAAATATTGCAACATCTTGTATTACGCTATTTTATGGCTTTTTAAACGCTCCGTTAACTCTTTTCAAACCCTCTTTCCCTTCTTTTATGCTCGCACTGTGTATTTAAAAAAAGTTAAAAGTTTTTCGCAGTCAATCAACCAGTTAACAAAAATTTAGAATGTAATTTTCCATTTAAAATCGAATAATAAATTCTTGCTAGTTTAAGATATAATAAAAATTAAAATAAGAGGAATTTTCATGCGAATTAAGAAAAATAATTTTTGATTATTCACTTCAATCAACTTTGGTTTTTGTTAATTAGTTTTAATGACATCTTTTGTATCACTAAGATTAAAAACGGATGGCTCGATTTTTGTTTTCTCTAAATTCAGTTTTCAGGCACTAGCCAAAAGTTGTAACAATACATATATCATGATGCCAGGCAAATAAAATCGATCTTGTACTTGTAAGGTCATTGAAAGGTCTCACGAATCCAAAAACCACATAGAATAAAAATTAATTTTTCGAACACAAATAATTTATTTTTTAGTCAGATTATATTAGTGTTTATTATTAAGACCAATAAGGAACAATTAAAACTAAAATTAATGGAAAAACATTAAGACAAAAAAAAGTTTAAATCAAGTTCAGAACAGCAAAAACTACAAGTTAAACAAAATATTACAAAATTTTGAAATATTTTTTAGAATGAATAAACTTTCTAATTTAATTATGAAAGAGATGAACCGGTATTGTGGTCGAGATTATTGAAGTGAAATTGTTTAAACAAAGTTCCTTTATTGACCACAACAACAAAGTTAAAATTCAAATAAAAAATAAAACACAAACGCGAATTACTTTTCCCAATGAATTTTTATTTGGATGCATTTCGGGTTGACATGCAACCCATCTTCAGCAATTAACAATCGTTACTAACGTTAGTAACGATCGTTACTAACGTTAGTAACGATTGTTAATTGCTGAAGATGGGTTGCATGTCAACCCGAAATGCATCCAAATAAAAATTCATTGGGAAAAGTAATTCGCGTTTGTGTTTTATTTTTTATTTGAATTTTAACTTTGTTGTTGTGGTCAATAAAGGAACTTTGTTTAAACAATTTCACTTCAACTATTTTTTAGAATTAAAGAAGGCATTCTTTTCCGAGATTCAATTCTTGTTCTTATAAATCCATCACGTCTCATTGGGGTTCAAACAGCAGCCGAAGCTTCAGTATATAATTTTCAATCAACGAATGACTTCAAGAGTAATATTTTTCAATATTGGCGAGTCTTACAAAATATCCCCATTCCAGTCGATTAGGTCAATGTAATCCTTAGCGTTGAAATTGAATTTTGCTAAAACGTAAGACCACACCGAATTCGGGGAAACTCTTCTGCTCTCGTGCTTTTTTAACTTTTCTAAAAACTAGAACTCGTATTGCATCTCTTTCGTCTGCAATCATCGCAATTAAAATAATTTCCGGGTGTCCAAAATTGACGTTTCTCTGAATAACAGGATCAACTACTAATTTTAAAATTTCAGGCAGGTACCTTGTCAACATAATGGTCTTTTGAAGGTGTCGAACATCATTATAACACTGGGGCATAGACTTTTATTATGAAATTGACCAACAATAGCAAATTTCTGATGGAGTCAAAATCGAAAGATATACCCTTAAAATTCTATTTCCAGTTGTTAGCCATCGTGAGTGAACGACTTTACCAGGATTTCTTTTCCTTAAACTTTCATTACAAATCCCTTAACTTATAGCTTGAAAAATTTCAAACAAGAACCGCTTGTCAGCGCTGATATCATGACGGTTTGATATATCTGGAAGGTTATATTCGATTGCCTGAAATAACACTACTAGTAAGTTCTCACAGTCTTTCAACTTGTTTCCCAAAGTACCTGTAAAACTACGTGGTCCGGTCGTAGTTCCATCAAGATGCTCAAATAAGTGTCTCAATGTCAGTTCATTGGCATATGAACCCTTGCAACGGTTTTCCTAGCTCTAGTTCCAAACGACGAATTACAGCTCCCTTGGAACCGGTGTTAACAACTCTACCATCGCTTCCAATAACCACAACTTCAGCCTTATCAATACGTTTTTCATCAAAGAACCCTTCAAGTATTCAGATCCAGGCTCCTTCACTAAGCTCAACTGCTCTTCAACAACAACCTTCCTACTTTTATCTGTCATATAATGAGAGTTTTATCTTTTCATCGGTCGAAATAAATTCCAAACTGCAGTTCTCGGAAAGACATCGACAAGGAAGATAGAGGTGCCCTCTCTTCTCCAAGAGCACGTCTGATTTTGTTCCTATCTACAGCATTGGTAAAATTGTCCTTTGACATCATTCCAACATCTTGAAGAGTTGCCGAAACAATTGCTGCTTGTGCCCTATCTGAAATCCCAAATCTGTCAAGAGTTTTTGCAACTGCTGAAAAGTTTACAACTTTCTGTGTGTTTAAATTTTGTAGACAGATTGGAATTTCCGATTCTGATCTTGATGTCAAAGTAAGATTTGTGGTTTGATCTAAATGCTACCGCTTTCAACGTCTTGAACTCCAAATGTTGATGCCCTACTAGTCGTATGTTGCGATGCAGACAAGGTATTAATTTCGGTGACATGTTTTACTAGCGATACCTCGTATTTTCTTGTTCTCCGAAGGCTTTCTGTAATCTGCTTTGTCACTTTGACGTCGACATTGATTATAATCAGGGATAGGATTTTACTAACTTTGCCTTTTTTTTTGGTTAAACGGGAGATGAAATCGACTTTTGACAAAACATGTTTCAAGCCCTGATGATGGCAATTATATGTAATTTATTTTGCATTTTTTTGCCTTTTTATGCCATAATTGCCTTTTTTGCCTTTCTTCGCCATTGTTGCCTTTTCTGCTTTTTTTGCTTTTTTATTAAATTTTGTTAAGAAATATCTCATAATTGGTTAAACATTAGAAGAAATGCGAACATTTTCTCATACCGTTGAGAATCTTTAGTTAAAAATCTTATACAGTTTCAAGCACACAAAAGTTATGGAAAATGTTCGAATTTATGCATGTATTAATGTTTATCTGCGCAAAAATGCTTCTTCCTCGCCTGCGTAAAATGCATACCTGCTGGCGTTCACTAAAGTCAATTTTTTTTAGTCGATCCGAAAAAACATATTTTCAAAAACCTACAAAAAAACAGACAGGAGAGTCTGTACCTACTTATAATTTAAGCTAACAATATTCTCATCAAGGAACATCAATTGGCGAAGAGCTGCCTGTTTTAAAAGACATTGAAGAAAATTAAAAAAAAAAAGGGCCCATTGCAGAGGAAGTCTTGAAGAAGTTTACTGCCGTTTCCAATGGAAAAACAGGACTAAAAACGATTGAGCAGATAAATTCTGTAATAAACGGCGACGTGGATTCCAAACTTCCAGGAAACATTGAAGTGAATAATGTTGAAAGTTTTAGATGAGCTCCACTCCTTTCAGCTGAAGTTGAGAGATCATTTAGCTCCTTTAAAACCCTTCTAAGGGACAACCGAAGAAGATTGCTACCTGAGAACCTTAAAAAGCTCTTGGTAGTCCAATGCTACTATAATTAAATGTATTTTTGTTTATTTTCCTAGTATTTTTTAATAAATGCTTTTTCTTTGCCTTTTTACGAGTTTTGTTTTGTCTTTTTTTTAATTTTTAGGTCAATAAAATCCTAACCCTGATTATAATCATTTTCCGTTGGGTTCGTTGGTCCATCAAAAATTGTCTCTCTCTCACTGGTACTTTGAATTGTTTTTCACATTGACATAAATTAAAATTCTTACATTTGCAAATCGCGATTTCAAACAGACACCAAAAGTTTCCTTTAAAAATTTGAATACGAAATCGAACGCTGGCGCTGGTCTATCACAGTTGGTATTGACGCGAACTTCCATAACTTAATTAATTTGTCACTGATTTCATCACAAGTATTCGAAACCGAGATCTTGAATTCTTTTGGTTTATTCCGGCTTATCCACAAAAAACAGAGAATTACGTCTTCATATGTTGGAAGTACATTTTTAGGTAAAGCTTTATCAGACCCAAAAACAGGACAGCTCAAATCACTCTGTAAAACCGACATTTGAGAACAAAAATATAGCACGCGTCAACCTTAATGAAAATACGCTAGAAACTAAAATTTTGGAAAAGCCTACTAATTTAAACATATTTATTTGACAGAGATACGGGTTGCTTCGGTTTTTGTTTTGTATATAAATAAATAAATTAGGTGGCGCAACAGTCCGTTGAGAACTAGGCCCTAGTGACTTACAACTCTCAACCATTCCTGTGTGCGAGTAATGTTGTCAGGGATGGAAGGGACCTACAGTTTTAAACCGAATACGAACGGCTATTTTGAGAAAGCACTTTTCATGACAAGAATTACTCTTGGAGGAATTGTCGATTCCTCGCAACAGGTAGCACCCGTGAAAAAAACTTTAGATGGCACAGGCAAGGATCGAACCTAATAATTCCATCATATTGAATAAACGACCTGACTTCGTGTGTGTTCGTTCGATATAAGGCAGGTCATGCCTTACCCTAAAAAATTATCATTTTCATTTAAATGATGTAGTCTAGGAGGTTTGGTAGGAATTTGATCACTTGGTGTCCTTTCTCGCTTAAACGGGTTGTAGTGATTGTGGGTATTAAAATTCCTGTTTTGATTCTGGGAATGACTCTGTCCGTTATGCTGAGTCGGGTTATGCTGAGTCGGTCTTCTAAATTGTTTACTGTTTTCAATATCCATCCTTTGATGGTAATGTTTAATCTATCTATGATGGCATCCACATTTAAAGGCGTTCCGCGTGAAGTAAAAATGTCGTTTGCTGCCCTATCACTTTATTCCTAACAATGTTTGTGACTGCATAGTACCTACCCCCCCCCCCTTAACTGGCTCATATATCTTCATGCAGTTGCTGACTGCAGTCCTCCAACTAACATAATTGCTACCGTCAAAAGTGGGAAGACATTTCACTTCATCTAAATGTTCCCCTCCCATTATTGCAGGGTCTATAACTATGTCGGTGTATTGTGTTATTGAATCACCTGAGGTTAGGTTAGGTTAGGTTAAAGTGGCTGCGGATACAAAATCCACACACTTAGGCCAGAAGAAAAGGCCGATTGTGATACCACAGGAATCTAGAGAATTACTTCCCACTAGTCGAACCATTTTGAGCTTTTTATAAAGCGAAGGATATCTGATATCCTTTTTAGCTAGTTCACTGGGATCATCAAAAGAGTATTCTCCCAGATGAAGTTTGCGTCTTAGTGAAAGAGCAGGGCAGGTGCAGAGGAGGTGAGAGATTGATTCTTCTTCTTCCTCGTCCCTACAGCTCCTGCAGAAGTCATTTGAGGCTACACCAAGTCGTATTGCGTATCTGCCTATAAGACAGTGTCCCGTAAGGACACCTATTAGGGAGCTAATATGAAGTCTGCTTTGAGATAACAAGTCTTTAGAGCGCTTTAGGTCCAGTGAAGTCCATATTAGTTTTGTGGCTGCGCATGTTGGTAATTTGTACCACCTAGAGTTTGCTATCTCGAAAGCTGTTTCTTTTAGCAGAAGTTTACATGTAGCTATCGGTATACCTATCTTCTCCCTTTCAGGTGAAATAGGTATGACGGCTCCATTTTTAGCGAGTTCATCGGCTCTACAATTTCCTGCGATGTCTCTGTGGCCCGGCACCCAGCATAGGTGAATGTTAAATTGCTACGCCATCTCCATAAGAGACGATCGACAATCGAGAGCCGTTAGAGATTTGGTTGAGACACCGTCAAGAGACTTGATAGCAGCCTGACTGTCAGAGAAGATGCGGATATCAGAAGTTGATATCACGTTTTCTCTCAGCCAGGAGAGAACCTCTTTGATCGCTAAAATTTCCGCTTGGAAGACGCTATAATGATTAGGGAGGCGGAATGAGATGCTTAGATTAAGCTTTTCTGAGTACACTCCACTACCAACTCCCTCATTTGTCTTGGATCCATCTGTGTAAAAATGGATGCTTTTGTCATCCAGGAGTTTTTTGTCTTCCCATTCATCTCTGGATGGAATGGATATCTGGAAGTTTTTTCCAAATTGGGGTTTTGGGATAGTGTAGTCTATGTTCTTTGGTATAGACCCAAAGAGGTTCAGAATGATGGAGTGCCCAACATTGTTGTTGGCCCATTGAGATGAGGCGTTGAGTCTTATATTATCACCTGAGGTTAAATTAGCTAAACTTAATGTTAGTTCGTCTACCTGTGCTTTTAGAGAACTAGTTACCCCTCTTACTGTCTGAGTAATTAGATCGGCTACTTGTTGTGCGTTCATATTTACACTTTTAATTGAATTGTTTCTTATAATAATAACAATAGTTTCACATTAACTGAATATAAATAAGAAAAATAATATGTAATTTTCTTACTGTATAATTTTTCTGGACCGATGTGTTTATTTCGTATTTTTGAACTCCTGTTGGATTCTTCTTAGATTTTGGACTTCCTATGCGTCTACTTCTCCTGATGCTTTGACTTTTGCAGTTCCTGCAACGTAAGGTGCTTTATGTCCCACAATTTTCGCTGAATTATCTTTAGTGTTCCAACGGTGATAGATTTTTATTTAATCTATATTAACTTTTTTATTCTGGTTCAGCAACTTTAAAGTTTTTGATTTCACTTTGTGTATCACTTTATTATTAATGCTGTCCCTGCTCAGGCGCCAGTTAACAAATTGTAAAAGTTTTATTTTAAAAAATATACTGTATTAACAAAATGTTATTACATTAGATCACAATATTAAAAATAAGTTACTCTAATGGAGTCGGAGTGTGCGCGTCGAACTTAATCGAGGGTACAAGTCGTTCTGCCCATTCGTCGCTATGATCTCCTTCATGAATCCTCGGTTGATCCTCGGATGCTGTACTGTTAGGTTCGAGAAGTCACGTACGCCTTTTTGGTTAAGTGGCTTCATCGTCAATAGTGTCAATCTTATCTTCTATGTACGGTTATCTTTTGGTTTTAATAGTTTCCAGATAACGTGCACTGCACACATTTTGTATTCAATCTTGGACTCTGCTATAAATCAAGAGGAAGTGTGTTACGTATTACAAAAATTAAAGGACGGTGGATGACCTGTTATATTAACATATTGAATATGTTTATTTACCTTGACAAAATTGAATCCTGCGGAATTTGATCATTGGAAATACAATTGTATTACTTTTGTTAAAGCGTAATTATCCACATTTGACATTATCTTTGTGCTTTTCGAAATACCCCATCACGCGATGTCACCAAAAATGCAGCAACATATTTGGGTTTCGATGTACACAATTTGTCAACCCATCAGATCTGACTCTTATTTTTAAAGCTTGACTGAAGCTTCCATCTCTTAGCTGGTGCTTCATTAATTTACTTAGGTCTTTTGGACGGTATTCACAGATGATTGTTGACAATGTGTTAAATTCATTTACGTCGATTGAATAACTTTGTTGTGTCTTTTTGTTACGGTATGATTTACCGCAACAATAACTATCCTTCCTTCGGTTCTTATAACCTTCTTCTGACCAGGTTGTTTAGTCATGGTGTAACCCTCTTTATTTGTTTTCCCCTCCTATTTTTCGACCCACATTTTTGAATCCGTTGTCCTTTGGCTTGAGGGTAGCCCAGAGAGGATACCAAAGCAAGAACACCATTGGTTAATCTTGAAGATATCAGATAACCTAAAATTTTAATATGATGAACACATATGTACAAGAGTCAACACCAGATCGAAACATACACTTACAATACACTTACAAACAACAACATAAACTTATTTCAAACTTGGATTTCTTATTCATCATCTTAAATTCTATTACATATACAAAAATAATAATACTGACAACCGTTCAAAAGAATGGAATGCTAAACGCTCCGTCCTCAAATCCCCAAAATCTTCACAAAGGTCCACTGAATATTAGTTTGCGCGATAAGTAGTTTGATCTTAGCATTTTCCTTCCTCTTTCCTTCAAATTATTTCATTGTTTTATCAGAAAATGTATCCTTCTCTATTTAGTATTTAAATAATTTTCGAAAGGTTAATTAAAGTAGAGTAGCTGAGAAAATGCTCAGGAAAATATTTTCAACTTTTTATAGTTCTTTGACTTTTCTCAAATATTATTGTGAATATGTCGGGGAGAGTACGATAACTTTGGCGACAAAGTTTAATGACGGATTTGTATAGAACAGTTAAAAACAAGCATTTTTTACTATGGGAGGGGGGTCTATCTCCCCCCGTTTAGGCGGTAGGGGCAATTTAAAAAAATATGTACATTAAATGGAAAAAAAATAATTAAAAAATAACGGTAATACATACAATTAAGTATTATACCTTTTTTTAAAGCCAACATTTTTGTTTATTAGCTTGTTTTTAAATCAAGTCAAAACTATGCATAGTTTTTGAAAAAAATTGTTTTAAACTAAAAATGTATGCAAACAAAATTAAAAAAAAAAGGTTTAAAGTGTAGTTTTTCAAAACTTTCAAATTATCTACTGTTTTTTTTTTTAGAATTCATTGCTCTTATTAGTTTTTGATCAAAAACTGAAAACTAGATGACTTTATGTCTTCTAGTTCTTGAGAAAATTGAAAATTACCAAAAAAAATATTTTAATTAAATTACTTTTTCCTTGCTTAAGTATTAACGTAGTCTTATTTTGATAGTAATAATCGAATATGGATTAAGATACACCTAGGGTAAATTAATTTTTCTTAAATCCAGGTTATTTAAATGCAAAAGAAACTTTGCATGCACCCCATCTTGCACCCACCGAACCTTGCCCCCTCCCCACCTTGCACGCACTCCAACTTGCACCCACCCCAAATCCTATAGTGTTCCCAAGCAGGGGGGTTGCAGATCCCACTGTTGCATACACCCAAACTCGCACACACCTTACTGTTGCATACACCCAAACTCGCACCTACCATTGTTACCATCAAAATAAGACCACTCCAGCAAAAAAAAAAGAATTAAATTAAAATAGTAGTTGTGGTTATTTTCAATTTTCTCAAAAACTAAAAGACATACAATCATCTAATTTTCAGTTTTTGATCAAAAACAAATAAGAGCAATAAATTCTGAAATAAAAACAATGGTAGATAATCTTGAAGTATTGAAAAATTACACTTTAAACTTTTTTTTAACTTTTTTTACTCTAATTTTGAGTTTAAAATTAAATTTTTCAAAAACTACGCATAGTTTTGACTTGAAGTAAAAACTGGCTAATAAAACAGAATGTTGGCTTTAAAAAATTGTATAAAACTTAATTGTAATATCACCGTTATTTTTAAATTATTTTTTTCCATTTTAAATAATAATTTTTTTAAATTGTCCCTACCGCCTAAACGGGGGGAGATAGACCCCCCTCCCATAGTAAAAAATGCTTGAATTAAGCCCCTCTACCAAAAACCGTTATTATATCTTGGCGCCAGTTATCGTACTCGTGCCAATATGTCTGAAAACGGCCCTGGATTCTTTAAGTTTTGGGACAACTCCAACAACTTGGGGAATCTATTGAAAGTGTGTGTGAAAGCGAGTTTCGTTGGAACTTAACTTCGGAGTAATACTGTAACCAAGTCAACGAAAACTATTGTATGAGAGTGAGAATGTGTGTGTGAGAGAGGCGGCCAAGAAAGACAAAAGGCTATGCGTAATCAACCACTTCTTGGTGGACTAGAATAGCCGATACAGGTTTTGTGAAGAAAAGAAATAAAAAGTTGGAAGGAAAAGTAAAAAAAAAAAGTTGAGAAAGTTTAAGGAAGTGTTTGGAAAATACTTATGTAGTTCAAAAACTATTTGAGTTGGAAAAGGAGAATAACTTTTTTTGAAGAGGTTTTACTCGCCGAATCGGAGCGATTACAGAAAAAAAGTAGCATAGAAAAAAAAGATAAATAAATTGTGTGTGAAATGATATAGATCGTTTTGTAAAAAGAAAAGTGGTTTTGAATATTCATTTGGCATTTGTCTCCCGATAAATTTTTACCCCTGAATTGTGGGGTTCGTGACCCTGTTTCGCTTAAGATACTATTATATTTCGGGACCGAATGGTAGCGGTCCATTCTTGCATTTTTGTCGTTTCCTTTTAACTTACCTTTGTTATTTTCTTAACAATTGTGTTCCGTACATTTATATCTATTATACCTATAATATCATTGAAAAAAATTCTTGGTTTTAATCCAGAATAAGCCACGGTTTCCTAGATAATCTCTTTTATATAAAACATTTCAAATCCCCATCGGAAATATAATTCTTCTTGTTCCCTTTTTAACTTTACAATCCAAGATTTTCAGCATCCCCCGGTCAAGGCAAACGATCCTATAAAAAGTTTCCTGGCGCCCACCCTACACAGTAAATACATACGACCGTGTGCTTACCCTTTTATCCATAAGTTTTTTGTGTATCACAAAATCTTTTTTTTTACTGTCCTCAATGCAGCTTGTGTTGCAAAAAAATATTGCAACATCTTGTATTACGCTATTGTATGGCTTTTTAAACGCTCTGTTAACTCTTTTCAAACCCTCTTTCCCTTCTTTTATGTTCGCACTGTGTTTTTAAAAAAAGTTAAAAGTTTTTCGCAGTCAATCAACCAGTTAACAGAAATTTAGAATGTAATTTTCCATTTAAAATCGAATAATACGTTCTTGCTAGTTTAAGATATAATAAAAATTAAAATAAGAGGAATTTTCATGCGAATTAAGAAAAATAATTTTTTATTATTCACTTCAATCAACTTTGGTTTTTGTTAATTAGTTTTAATGACATCTTTTGTATCACTAAGATTAAAAAAGGATGGCTCAATTTTTGTTTTCTCTAAATTCAGTTTTCGGACACTAGCCAAAAGTTGTAACAATATATCATGATGCCAGGCAAATAAAATCGATCTTGTACTGCCCCAAGGTCATTGAAAGGTCTCACGAATTTAAAAACCACATAGAATAAAAATTAATTTTTCGAACACAAATAATGTATTTTTTAGTCAGATTATATTAGTGTTTATTATTAAGACCAATAAGGAACAATTAAAACTAAAATTAATGGAAAAACATTAAGACAAAAAAAAGTTTAAATCAAGTTCAGAACAGCAAAAACTACAAGTTAAACAAAATACTACAAAATTTTGAAATGTTTTTTAGAATTAAAAAAGGCATTCTTTTCCGAGATTCAATTCTTGTTCTTATAATTCCATCACGTCTCATTGGGGTTCAAACAGCAGCCGAAGCTTCAGTATATAATTTTCAATCACTTTAGGATCTTGAATACAATCACGAATGACTTCAAGAGTAATATTTTTCAATATTGGCGAGTCTTACAAAATATCCCCATTCCAGTCGATTAGGTCAATGTAATCCTTAGCGTTGAAATTGAATTTTGCTAAAACGTAAGAGCGCATCGAATTTGGGGAAACTCTTCTGCTCTCGTGCTTTTTTAACTCTTCTCAAAGCTAGAACTCGTATTGCATCTCTTTCGTCTGCAATCATCGCAATTAAAATAATTTCCGGGTGTCCAAAGTTGACGTTTCTCTGAATAACAGGATCAACTACTAATTTTAAAATTTCAGGCAGGTACCTTGCCAACATAATGGGCTTTTGAAGGTGTCGAACATCATTATAACACTGGGGCATAGACTTTTATTATGAAATTGACCAACAATAGCAAATTTCTGATGGAGTCAAAACCGAAAGATATACCCTTAAAATTCTATTCCCAGTTGTTAGCCATCGTGAGTGAACGACTTTACCAGGATTTCTTTTCCTTAAACTTTCATTACAAATCCCTTAACTTATAGCTTGACAAATTTCAAACAAGTACCGTTTGTCAGTGCTGATATCATGACGGTTTGATATATCTGGAAGGTTATATTCGATTGCCTGAAATAACACTACTAGTAAGTTCTCACAGTCTTTCAACTTGTTTCACAAAGTACCAAACTACGTGGTCCGGTCGTAGTTCCATCAAGATGCCCAAATAAGTGTCTCAATGTCAGTTCATTGGTATATGAACCTTTGCAACGGTTTTCCTAGCTCTAGTTCCAAACGACGAATTACAGCTCCCTTGGAACCGGTGTTTATAACTCTACCATCGCTTCCAATAACCACAACTTCAGCTTTATCAATACCTTTTTCATCAAAGAACCCTTCAAGTATTCAGATCCAGGCTCTTTCACTAAGCTCAAATGCTCTTCAACAACAACCTTCCTACTTTTATCTGTCATAATGAGAGTTTTATCTTTTCATCGGTCGAAATAAATTCCAAACTGCAGAAAGACATCGACAAGGAAGATAGAGATGCCCTCTTTTCTCCAAGAGCACGTCTGATTTTGTGCCTATCTACAACATTGGTAAAATTGTCCTTTGACATCATTCCAACATCTTGAAGAGTTGCCGAAACAATTGCTGCTGCTGCCCTATCTGAAATCCCAAATCTGTCAAGAGTTTTTGCAACTGCTGAAAAGTTTACAACTTTCTGTGTGTTTAAATTTTGTGGACACCCGAGTCGAAATTTTGGCCCTATTTTCGTCCCCAAAATTCAGGTTCTCTGAGGTTCAAAGAGATTCAAAAGAGGATCACTTACTGTTAAAATGTTGCTCCTCATTTGAACCTAATAGTGCCAGTTATCGGACAAAATACGATGTTTAGGATCAAATGAGGACGATAGCAAAAAGCTTCAAATGAACCTTTTTCATCTTCACCATAGCTTTTTTTCTTTGTTCATTTACCCTCTCTCTTTCTTTCTCTTTCTCTAAGACTAGTTTATTAGACTCTCTCGCTGTCTTTCTTATTTTATTTTTTCTCTCCCTCTCTCTCTTTCCTACCTGCTTTTCCCTTTCTCTCTTACTCTCTTTCATTTTATTTATTAGGAATCTTTTTAAAATAAAATAATTTATATTTTAATTTCATCCTTTTTTTATACATTAAACAAAACAGTTTTTATTAACATTATTGATTAATTTAAAAGGAATAATTCTTCGTTGTTGTCGTCGGAGTCGTCGTCGTTGCTGTCCTCGTTCGTTGGTGTCTTCGACTTTACTAGCTCCATCGTTAAAATTTTCACTATCACCATCTCCATCCTTGTCATTTCCACCATCATTGTTGTCATTGTCTTGTCATTATCTGTTGTGACAACAACAGTGACAACAAAAAAAAGCAGGTACACGACCAGGTAGGCTTACTAAGTATGAAAAGAGGACGATATCTATTTTCTATGTTGATAAACCTTCATTTAGGACAAAATGAGGTTCACAAAATATGCGTAGAAAAACGGAAGAATTCTAAAGATTCATGTAGGACGAAATGAGGACGATGAAAAATCGTTTAGGATGATATGAGGTTCATTTTGCTGTATGTAGGAGCAAATGAGGAGAAAAGATCCTTTTAAAATAAATAAAATTTCGACTCGGGCAGATTGGAATTTCCGATTCTGATCTTGATATCAAAGTAAGATTTGTGGTTTGATCTGGAAGCGGTAGCATTTCAACGTCTTGAACTCCAAATGTTGATGCCCTACTAGTCGTATGTTGCGATGCTGACAAGGTATTAATTTCGGTGACATGTTTTACTAGTGATACCTCGTATTTTCTTGTTCTCCGAAGGCTTTCTGTAATCTGCTTTGTCACTTTGACGTCGACATTGATTATAATCAGGGATAGGATTTTACTAACTTTGCCTTTTTTTTTTGGTTAAACGGAAGATGAAATCGACTTTCGACAAAACATGTTTCAAGCCCTGATGATTGCAAATATATGTAATTTATTTTGCATTTTTTGCCTTTTTATGCCATAATTGCCTTTTTTGCCTTTCTTCGCCATTGTTGCCTTTTTTGCTTTTTTATTAAATTGTGTTCAGAAATATCTCATAATTGGTTAAGCATTAGAAGAAATGCGAACATTTTCTCATACCGTTGAGAATCTTTAGTTAAAAATCTTGTACAGTTTCAAGCACACAAAAATGATGGAAAATGTTCGAATTTATGCATGTATTAATGGTTATCTGCGCAAAAATGCTTCTTCCTCGCCTGCGTAAAATGCATACCTGCTGGCGTACATTAAAGTCAATTTTGGGTTTTTAGTCGATCCGAAAAAACATATTTTCAAAAACCTACAAAAAAACAGGTATATTTGAGAGTCTGTACCTACTTATAATTTAAGCTAACAATATTCTTATCAAGGAACATCAATGGGCGAAGTGCTGCCTGTTTTAAAAGACATTGAAGAAAATTTAAAAAAAGAAAAAGGGCCCATTGCAGAGGAAGTCTTGAAGAAGTTTACTGCCGTTTTCAATGGAAACACAGGACTAAAAACGATTGAGCAGATAAATTCTGTAATAAACGGCGACGTGGATTCCAAACTTCCAGGAAACATGGAAGTGAATAATGTTGAAAGTTTTAGATGAGCTCCACTCCTTTCAGCTGAAGTTGAGAGATCATTTAGCTCCTTTAAAACCCTTCTAAGGGACAACCGAAGAAGATTGCTACCTGAGAACCTTAAAAAGCTCTTGGTAGTCCAATGCTACTATAATTAAATGTATTTTTGTTTATTTTCCTAGTATTTTTTAATAAATGCTTTTTCTTTGCCTTTTTACGAGTTTTTTTTAATTTTTAGGTCAATAAAATCCTAACCCTGATTATAATCATTTTCCGTTGGGTTCGTTGGTCCATCAAAAATTGTCTCTCTCTCACTGGTACTTTGAATTGTTTTTCACATTGACATAAATTAAAATTCTTACATTTGCAAATCGCGATTTCTAACAGACACCAAAAGTTTCCTTTAAAAATTTGAATACGATTCTTGTACGACTCTAGGTCTTTTCTGGATTTGTAGGGTTTCATTAAATTACGGTACTTATCATGATAATTTTTTATTTTATTCGAAATCGAACGCTGGTCTATCACAGTTGGTATTGACGCGAACTTCCATAACTTAATTAATTTGTCACTGATTTCATCACAAGTATTCGAAACCGAGATCTTGAATTTTTTTGGTTAATTCCGGCTTATCCACAAAAAACAGAGAATTACGTCTTCATATGTTGGAAGTACATTTTTAGGTAAAGCTTTACCAGACCCGAAAACAGGACAGCTCAAATCACTCCGTAAAACCGACATTTGAGAACAAAAATATAGCACGCGTCAACCTTAATGAAAATACGCTAGAAACTAAAATTTTGGAAAAACCTACTAATTTAAACATATTTATTTGACAGAGATACGGGTTGCTTCGGTTTTTGTTTTGTATACAAATAAATAAATTAGGTGGCGCAACAGTGCGTTGAGAACTAGGCCCTAGTGACTTACAACTCTCAACCATTCCTGTGTGCGAGTAATGTTGTTAGGGATGGAAGGGACCTACAGTTTAAAGCCGAATACGAACGGCTATTTTGAGAAAGCACTTTTCATGACAAGAATTACTCTTGGAGGAATTGTCGATTCCTCGCAATAGGCAGCACCCGTGAAAAAAACTTTAGATGGCACAGGCAGGGATCGAACCTAATAATTCCATCATGCTACGGGTTTTGTATATTTTTGAATTTAAAGTGGCTTTGGGGAAATTCGTAAGTTTTTGAATTTACACACTCATCATCCCGGTTCTCATTTATGGCGCTAAGGCCTGGAAACTGTCAAAGAAAAATGAGAGCGTCTTAGGATGCCTCGAGAGAAAAATTCTTCGGGTGATTTTTGGTCCCCTATGCATAGATGGAGAATAGAGGAGAAGCTATAACAACGAACTGTACGGGCTGTACAGTTAACAGAACTAAAGTCCAACGACTTAGATGGCTTTGTCATGTAGAGCGAATGGGTATCAATGCTCCAGCCCGGAAGGTATTCGAATTCAATTCCGAGGGACGGCGCAGTAGAGGAAGAACGCGACTCAGGTGGCGCACGCAGGTGGATGAAGACCTCAACCAACTTGGCATGCGAAACTCGAGACAGCTAGATAGGGACCGAGCTGGCTGGAGACGCATGTTGGTTGAGTTCCAGGTCCGCCCGGACTGTAGCGCCACCTTAAGTAAGTAAGTAAGTAAATTCTAATTGTTTTGTTGAGATCTCATTGTTGTGTTTAACATAATTATGTGCTGCCTCTGTGTCAATAAGAATATTGAATAAACGACCTGACTTCGTGTGTGTTCGTTCGATACAAGGCAGGTCATGCCTTACCGTAAAAAATTATCATTTTCATTTAAATGATGTAGTCTAGGAGGTTTGGTAGGAATTTGATCACTTGGTGTCCTTTCTCGCTTAAACGGGTTGTAGTGATTGTGGGTATTAAAATTCCTGGGAGGATGATTAAACGTATTTCGGTTTTGATTCTGGGAATGACTCTGTCCGTTATGCTGAGTCGGGTTCTGAGTCGGTCTTCTAAATTGTTCACTGTTTGCAATATCCATCCTTTGATGGTAATGTTTAATCTATCTATGATGGCATCCACATTTAAAGGCGTTCCGCGTGAAGTAAAAATGTCGTTTGCTGCCCTATCACTTTATTCCTAACAATGTTTGTGACTGCATATCACCTCCCCCCCCCCCCTTAACTGGCTCCTATATCATCATGCAGTTGCTGACTGCAGTCCTCCAACTAACATAATTGCTACCGTCAAAAGTGGGAAGACATTTCACTTCATCTAAATGTTCCCCTCAGGGGAACCTTGCAGGGTCTATAACTATGTCGGTGTATTGTGTTATTGAATCACCTGAGGTTAGGTTAGGTTAGGTTAAAGTGGCTGCGGATACAAAAACCACACACTTAGGCCAGAAGAAAACCCCATTGTGATACCACAGGAATCTAGAGAATTACTTCCCACTAGTCGAACCATTTTGAGCTTTTTATAAAGCGAAGGATATCTGATATCCTTTTTAGCTAGTTCACTGGGATCATCAAAAGAGTATTCTCCCAGATGAAGTTTGCGTCTTAGTGAAAGAGCAGGGCAGGTGCAGAGGAGGTGAGAGATTGATTCTTCTTCTTCCTCGTCCCTACAGCTCCTGCAGAAGTCATTTGAGGCTACACCAAGTCGTATTGCGTGTCTGCCTATAAGACAGTGTCCCGTAAGGACACCTATTAGGGAGCTAATATGAAGTCTGCTTTGAGATAACAAGTCGTTAGAGCGCTTTAGGTCCAGTGAAGTCCATATTAGTTTTGTGACTGCGCATGTTGGTAATTTGTACCACCTAGAGTCTGCTATCTCGAAAGCTGTTTCTTTTAGCAGAAGTTTACATGTAGCTATCGGTATACCTATCTTCTCCCTTTCAGGTGAAATAGGTATGACGGCTCCATTTTTAGCGAGTTCATCGGCTCTACAATTTCCTGCGATGTCTCTGTGGCCCGGCACCCAGCATAGGTGAATGTTAAATTGCTACGCCATCTCCATAAGAGACGATCGACAATCGAGGGCCGTTAGAGATTTGGTTGAGACGCCGTCAAGAGACTTGATAGCAGCCTGACTGTCAGAGAAGATGCGGATATCAGAAGTTGATATCACGTTTTCTCTTAGCCAGGAGAGAATCTCTTTGATCGCTAAAATTTCCGCTTGGAAGACGCTATAATGATTAGGGAGGCGGAATGAGATGCTTAGATTAAGCTTTTCTGAGTACACGCCACTACCAACTCCCTCATTTGTCTTGGATCCATCTGTGTAAAAATGGATGCTTTTGTCATCCAGGAGTTTTTTGTCTTCCCATTCATCTCTGGATGGAATGGATACCTGGAAGTTTTTTCCAAATTGGGGTTTTGGGATAGTGTAGTCTATGTATTTTGGTATAGAACCAAATAGGTTCAGAATGATGGAGTGCCCAACATTTTTGTTGGCCCATTGAGATGAGGCGTTGAGTCTTATATTATCACCTGAGGTTAAATTAGCTAAACTTAATGTTAGTTCGTCTACCTGTGCTTTTAGAGAACTAGTTACCCCTCTTACTGTCTGAGTAATTAGATCGGCTACTTGTTGTGCGTTCATATTTACACTTTTAATTGAATTGTTTCTTATAATAATAACAATAGTTTCACATTAACTGAATATAAATAAGAAAAATAATATGTAATTTTCTTACTGTATAATTTTTCTGGACCGATTTGTTTATTTCGTATTTTTGAACTCCTGCTGGATTCTTCTTAGATTTTGGACTTCCTATGCGTCTACTTCTCCTGATGCTTTGACTTTTGCAGTTCCTGCAACGTAAGGTGCTTTATGTTCCACGATTTTCGCTGAATTATCTTCGGTGTTCCAACGGTGATAGATTTTTATTTAATCTATATTAACTTTTTTATTCTGGTTCAGCAACTTTAAAGTTTTTGATTTCACTTTGTGTATCACTTTATTATTAATGCTGTCCCTGCTCAGGCGCCAGTTAACAAATTGTAAAAGTTTTATTTTAAAAAATATATTGTATTAACAAAATGTTATTACATTAGATCACAATATTAAAAATAAGTTACTCTAATGGAGTCGGAGTGTGCGCGTCGAACCTAATCGAGGGTACAAGCCGTTCTGCCCATTCGTCGCTATGATCTCCTTCATGAATCCTCGGTTGATCCTCGGATGCTGTACTGTTAGGTTCGAGAAGTCACGTACACCTTTTTGGTTAAGTGGCTTCATTGTCAATAGTGTCAATCTTATCTTCTATGTACGGTTATCTATTGGTTTTAATAGTTTCCAGATAACGTGCACTGCACGCATTTTGTATTCAATTTTGGACTCTGCTATAAATCAAGATGAAGTGTGTTACGTATTACAAAAATTAAAGGACGGTGGATGACCTGTTATATTAACATATTGAATATGTTTATTTACCTTGACAAAATTGAATCCTGCGGAATTTGATCATTGAAAATACAATTGTATTACTTTTGTTAAAGCGTAATTATCCACATTTGACATTATCTTTGTGCTTTTCGAAATACCCCATCACGCGATGTCACCAAAAATGCAGCAACATATTTGGGTTTCGATGTACACAATTTGTCAACCCATCAGATCTGACTCTTATTTTTAAAACCTGTATACATACAAAGCTTGACTGACGCTTCCATCCCTTAGCTGGTGCTTCATTAATTTACTTAGGTCTTTTGGACGGTATTCACAGATGATTGTTGACAATGTGTTAAATTCATTTACGTCGATTGAATAACATTGTAGTGTTTCTTTGTTACGGTATGATTTACCGCAACTGTTTAGTCATGGTGTAACCCTCTTTATTTGTTTTCCCCTCCATCCCAACCATTCCTATTTTTCGACCCACATTTTTGAATCCGTTGTCCTTTGGCTTGAAAGTAGCCCAGAGAGGATATCAAAGCAAGAACACCATTGGTTAATCTTGAAGATATCAGATAACCTAAAATTTTAATATGATGAACACATATGTACAAGAGTCAACAACAGATCGAAACATACACTTACTGGATTCATTGAAGAAAACAACAACATAAACTTATTTCAAACTTGGATTTCTTATTTATCATCTTAAATTCTATTACATATACAAAAATAATAATACTGACAACCGCTCAAAAGAATGGAATGCTAAACGTTCCGTCCTCAAATCCCCAAAATATTCACAAAGGTCCACTGAATATTAGTTTGCGCGATAAGTAGTTTGATCTTAGCAGTTTCCTTCAAATTATTTCATTGTTTTATCAGAAAATGTACCCTTCTCTATTTAGTATTTGAATAATTTTCGAAAGGTTAATTAAAGTAGAGTAGCTGAGAAAATGCTCAGGAAAATATTTTCAACTTTTTATAGTTCTTTGACTTTTCTCAAATATTATTGTGAATATGTCTGAAAACGGCCCTGGACTCTTTAAGTTTTGGGACAACGCCAACAACTTGGGGAATCTATTGAAAGTGTGTGTGAAAGCGAGTTTCGTTGGAACTTAACTTCGGAGTGATACTGTAACCAAGTCAACGAAAACTATTGTATGAGAGTGAGAATGTGTGTGTGAGAGAGGCGGCCAAGAAAGACAAAAGGCTATGCGTAATCAACCACTTCTTGGTGGACTAGAATAGCCGATACAGGTTTTGTGAAGAAAAGAAATAAAAAGTTGGAAGGAAAAGTAAAACAAAAAAAAGTTGAGAAAGTTTAAAGAAGTGTTTGGAAAATACTTAGTTCAAAAATTATTTGAGTTGGAAAAGGAGAATAACTTTTTTTGAAGAGGTTTTACTCGCCGAAA
This sequence comes from Eupeodes latifasciatus, assembly GCA_920104205.1. NCBI lineage: Eukaryota > Metazoa > Arthropoda > Insecta > Diptera > Syrphidae > Eupeodes > Eupeodes latifasciatus. The sequence goes on from OV049924.1 coordinate 237,088,402, forward strand.
CGGAGCGATTACAGAAAAAAATAGCATAGAAAAAAAAAGATAAATACATTGTGTGTGAAATTATATAGATCGTTTTTTAAAAAGAAAAGTGGTTTTGAATATTCATTTGGCATTTGTCTCCCGATAAATTTTTACCCCTGAATTGTGGGGTTCGTGACCCTGTTTCGCTTAAGATACTATTATATTTCGGGACCGAATGGTAGCGGTCCATTCTTGCATTTTTGTCGTTTTCTTTTAACTTACCTTTGTTATTTTCTTAATAATTGTGTTCCGTACATTTATATCTATTATACCTATAATATCATTGAAAAAAATTCTTTGTTTTAATCCAGACTAAGCCACGGTTTCCCAGATAATTTCTTTTATATAAAATATTTCAAATCCCCATCGGGAATATAATTCTTCTTGTTTCCTTTTTAACTTTACAATTCCAAGATTTTCAGCATCCCCCGGTCAAGGCAAACGATCCTATTAAAAGTTTCCTGGCGCCCACCCTACACAGTAAATACATACGACCGTGTGCTTACCCTTTTATCCATAAGTTTTTTGTGTATCACAAAATCTTTTTTTTTTACTGTCCTCAATGCAGCTTGTGTTGCAAAAAAATATTGCAACATCTTGTATTACGCTATTTTATGGCTTTTTAAACGCTCCGTTAACTCTTTTCAAACCCTCTTTCCCTTCTTTTATGCTCGCACTGTGTTTTTAAAAAAAAGTTAAAAGTTTTTCGCGGTCAATCAACTAGTTAACAGAAATTTCGAATGTAATTTTCCATTTAAAATCGAATAATACATTCTTGCTAGTTTAAGATATAATAAAAATTAAAATAAGAGGAATTTTCATGCGAATTAAGAAAAACAATTTTTTATTATTCACTTCAATCAACTTTGGTTTTCGTTAATTAGTTTTAATGACATCTCTTGTATCACTAAGATTAAAAAAGGATGGCTCGATTTTTGTTTTCTCTGAATTCAGTTTTCGGGCACTAGCCAAAAGTTGTAACAATATGTACATATATAATGATGTCAGGCAAATAAAATCGATCTTGTACTGCCCCACATAGAATAAAAATTAATTTTTCGAACACAAATAATTTATTTTTTAGTCAGATTATATTAGTGTTTATTATTAAGACCAATAAGGAACAATTAAAACTAAAATTAATGGAAAAACATTAAGACAAAAAAAAGTTTAAATCAAGTTCAGAACAGCAAAAACTACAAGTTAAACAAAATATTACAAAATTTTGAAATATTTTTTAGAATTAAAAAAGGCATTCTTTTCCGAGATTCAATTCTTGTTCTTATAAATCCATCACGTCTCATTGGGGTTCAAACAGCAGCCGAAGCTTCAGTATATAATTTTCAATAATTTTGGGATCTTGAATACAATCACGAATGACTTAAAGAGTAACATACGAGTATATCAATATCCCCATTCCAGTCGATTAGGTCAATGTAATCCTTAGCGTTGAAATTTAATTTTGCTAAAACGTAAGACCGCACCGAATTTGGGGAACTCTTCTGCTCTCGTGCTTTTTTAACTCTTCTCAAAGCTAGAACTCGTATTGCATCTCTTTCGTCTGCAATCATCGCAATTAAAATATTTTCCGGGTGTCCAAAGTTGACGTTTCTCTGAATAACAGGATCAACTACTAATTTTAACATCATTATAACACTGGGGCATAGACTTTTATTATGAAATTGACCAACAATAGCAAATTTCTGATGGAGTCAAAATCGAAAGATATACCCTAAAATTCTATTCCCAGTTGTTAGCCATCGTGAGTGAACGACTTTACCAGGATTTCTTTTCCTTAAACTTTCATTACAAATCCCTTAACTTATAGCTTGACAAATTTCAAACAAGTACAGTTTGTCAGTGCTGATATCATGACGGTTTGATATATCTGGAAGGTTATATTCGATTGCCTGAAATAACACTACTAGTAAGTTCTCACAGTCTTTCAACTTGTTTCCCAAAGTACCTGTAAAACTACGTGGTCCGGTCGTAGTTCCATCAAGATGCTCAAATAAGTGTCTCAATGTCAGTTCATTGGTATATGAACCTTTGCAACGGTTTTCCTAGCTCTAGTTCCAAACGACGAATTACACCTCCCTTGGAACCGGTGTTTACAACTCTACCATCGCTTCCAATAACCACAACTTCAGCTTTATCAATACCTTTTTCATCAAAGAACCCTTCAAGTATTCAGATCCATGCTCTTTCACTAAGCTCAAATGCTCTTCAACAACAACCTTCCTACTTTTATCTGTCATAATGAGAGTTTTATCTTTTCATCGGTCGAAATAAATTCCAAACTGCAGTTCTCGGAAAGACATCGACAAGGAAGATAGAGATGCCCTCTCTTCTCCAAGAGCACGTCTGATTTTTTGCCTATCTACAACATTGGTAAAATTGTCCTTTGACATCATTCCAACATCTTGAAGAGTTGCCGAAACAATTGCTGCTACTGCTCTATCTGAAATCCCAAATCTGTCAAGAGTTTTTGCAACTGCTGAAAAGTTTACAACTTTCTGTGTGTTTAAATTTTCTGGACAGATTGGAATTTCCGATTCTGATCTTAATGTCAAAGTAAGATTTGTGGTTTGATCTGGAAGCGGTAGCATTTCAACGTCTTGAACTCCAAATGTTGATGCCCTACTAGTCGTATGTTGCGATGCTGACAAGGTATTAATTTCGGTGACATGTTTTGCTAGCGATACCTCGTATTTTCTTGTTCCCCGAAGGCTTTCTGTAATCTGCTTTGTCACTTTGACGTCGACATTGATTATAATCAGGGATAGGATTTTACTAACTTTGCCTTTTTTTTTGGTTAAACGGAAGATGAAATCGACTTTCGACAAAACACGTTTCAAGCCCTGATGATTGCAAATATATGTAATTTATTTTACATTTTTTTTGCCTTTTTATGCCATAACTGTCTTTTTTGCCTTTCTTTGCCATTGTTGCCTTTTCTGCCTTTTTAGCTTTTTTATTAAATTTTGTTAAGAAATATCTCATAATTGGTTTAGCATTAGAAGAAATGCGAACATTTTCTCATACCGTTGAGAATCTTTAGTTAAAAATCTTGTACAGTTTCAAGCACACAAAAATGATGGAAAATGTTCGAATTTATGCATGTATTAATTTTTATCTGCGCAAAAATGCTTCTTCCTCGCCTGCATACCTGCTGGCGTACATTAAAGTCAATTTTGGGTTTTTAGTCGATCCGAAAAAACATATTTTCAAAAACCTACAAAAAAACAGGTATATTTGAGAGTCTGTACCTACTTATAATTTAAGCTAACAATATTCTTATCAAGGAACATCAATTGGCGAAGTGCTGCCTGTTTTAAAAGACATTGAAGATAATTTAAAAATAGAAAAAGGGCCCATTGCAGAGGAAGTCTTGAAGAAGTTTACTGCCGTTTTCAATGGAAACACAGGACTAAAAACGATTGAGCAGATAAATCTATACTTCTATACTATTATATAAAAGCGAAACCATTTTAAAGTTTGTAATGCATGATCTCAGAAAGTAGTCAACCGATTTATTTGAAATATATTTTATTATTTTCTATATTGTTATGAGAGTGTTTATGGCTTTAATTTGTTTTCATTAATTATTTGTCAAACTTAAATATTATTAATTTTACATTTTTTGTCCATTTTTTTTTCATTAGTTGACTTATACAACCACTCATATCTTAAAACCTATATAATAATCGACAAAGATTAGCATTGCTTCATAAAGTCAATATTGTTGCGCAAATTTTAAGCCTAAAATCACTTCTAAGTTTAACATACAACCTGAGAAATAAATAAAAACAAATTATAAAATTATAAACTTTTTGAATTTATTTTATCCAGGAAATTAGATTCCATCACAATCGCGAGGTCGCTGCTTTGTTTCATTTCATTATCATTCCAACATGCTCTTTCTCTCTTAATATGTGTTCCATTTAATAGTTATGTTTTTTTCTCTTACCTACCTACATATTCAATTTTTCATTGTATAGTTCATCAACTAACCTACACACACACATTATTTTTTTGTTTCTCTAATTCTATTGTCACATCGCTGAGCAGTGTGGGCTCTTTTTTTTAAGTTACTTTGGACATTTAATAAAAATAAATAAACAAAAAGGATGGCTCGATTTTTTTTTTCTCTAAATTCAGTTTTCGGGCACTAGCCAAAAGTTGTAACAATATATTGTTATGTATTTTCAATTAAGTATTGTGGTAACACCTTCAGGGTTTCCTTTTTCGGAACACTTTCTTTTCGTGTTGCTTGTTAATCTGACAACTGACATACACTTCCTTTTTCTTTCTCTTTTTGCTCTGACCTCCAACCAACGAAGACGTGTCCTCTTATAAATTAATAAAATATTGAGTTAATACTGAATTATATATTTACCTACATTTATTAATAAAAGATATAATAGTTGGCGACGAGGAAAACTCATTAAGTCCGCGTGAAAAAAGTCAAAAAGTTTTAATTTATAACTAAGTCAAAAAAAAAAAAAAGTGGTTGGAGGTTAAGGCACGTGCAGTGGAACATGGCACCATTAGTCGGGAACATTGAGCCATTTTTACCGGGAGGAAATTTTAAAGCCTACGAAGACAGGCTTCGTCAATTTTTTTTAATTAATAAATTACCCGAGGAGGCTCGCACACCATTGCTTATCACCGTAATTGGTGCTGAGATTTACGAGATTCTCATGTCTCTCACAGTCCCAGACCTACCGAGTACGAAGGACTTCGAGACTATTATTAAATTGCTCCGGGCACATTTTGCGCCGGCTGAAAATAAAAGAGCAGAAAGGTACAAGTTCTACAAGGCGTGCCAAGAGGAAGGAGAACCGATCGGAGATTATATAATCCGTCTGAAGTCGCTCGTACAAACCTGTCAGTTTGGAGACTTTCTGGACAAAGTAAGAGACGAAAAGGCTAACGCCACGGAGATCAGCAATGTGTCAAGTTACAAGTCGTGCATCTTGGATGATGTCTTAACAGATCGATTTATTATTGGTCTTCGCAACGAAAAAATCCAGCTGTGTCTTCTCAATGATGATAGTTGCGATTTCGAAAAGTGTTGCCAAAAGGCTTTGAACATGGAAGCTTCAGAAAAAGCATCAAAAAATATGCACCCCCATTCGCTGCATGCTATTTCATCAGGCCACGTTATGAACCGCTATCCAAAAAAACAAAGCACCGCCACCGATTCCAAGCATCAGGCCAGTCAAAAAAATCACGTGTCTAACCCAAAATGGAAAAAACCGTCGTCGAATAAGGTCCCAAACCAAATGTCAGAAAGGAAGAGATGTCATAGATGTACCCGAGATCACCATGAGATAAATTGTCCCGCCAAACAATGGGAATGTTTTTCATGTGGGAGAGTCGGACACACGTCTCTCATGTGTAGAAACAACAAGCCAATCAAAGTCATTCACAGCGTTCAAGAAGAGCAGAAGAAGCAGTCAGTGTTCAGCATCGTTAAAATAAACGGTATCAACGTCGAGATGGAGGTCGATACAGGGGCTACAGAGTCGGTTATGAGTGAAAGGGAGTACAGAGAAAAATTAAGTAGTTTTTGCGTTTTACAAAAATCTCAGAATAAACTTTGTACAGTTACAGGTAGTCCTATTATGGAAATCGGTATGGTGAAGGTTCCGGTTGCGTTCAAAGGTAGAGAGCATCTTTTGAACCTTATAATTATCGAAGGTGATAAACCGTCAAAAAGCATTATGGTTCGTTCTTGGATTGATTTTTTGTCTCCGAGCTGGAGAAACGTTTTTTGTGTTGAGGCAATAAACCAAGTAAGTTGCGGCAAAAATTTAGTTAATGAGATAGAAAAAACTTTTCCGGGTATTACAAGCACTAATTTAAATACACCAATTGTCGGGTATGAGGCGGATATTGTACTAAAAGAAGACCAAACACCGATTTTTCACTCAGCATATAGTGTGCCATACAGGTTAAGGGAAATAGTAGATAATGAACTGAACAGGTTGGTAAACGAAGGGATTATAGTACCGGTTACTCAAAGTCGTTGGGCCAGCCCAATTGTGATTGTTCCAAAGGCAAATGGCAGCATTTCGCATTTGTGTCGATTGTCGAGTCACCATCAACAAATGCATCGAAACGGTTCACTATAATTTTCCGAAAATCGAAGACATTTTTGCTCAGCTCGCTGGCTGTAGAGTTTTTTGTGTAGTGGATTTAACCGGCGCTTACCAGCAGTTGAAAGTTTCAGAAAAATCTCGTGAGCTTCTTGTGATTAATACGCTAAAGGGTCTTTTCGCTTACACAAGATTAATTCCTGGAGTTAGCTCGGCTCCGGCTATTTTCCAGTCCGTTATGGATAGAATTTTAGCAAATTTAAAATTTGTTTTTTGCTATTTAGACGATATTATTATTGGTGGTATTGATGAGGAAGACTGTCAAAAAAATCTGTTAGAAGTGCTTAGCCGTTTGAGTCGTCATAATGTAAGAATAAATTTAGGAAAGTCAAAATTTTTACAAAAGAGCGTGAAATATTTAGGTCATTCAATTTCACAACAAGGAGTTTGTCCAAATGAAGAAAAAGTCAAAGCCATTGTAGAAGCTCCATCACCTAAAAATGTTGTCGAGTTACAGTCGTATCTCGGTCTGCTTAATTATTATGGAAGATTTTTGCCTTTCAGTTTTTGTTTGGTCTGAGCTGTGTTCGGAAGCTTTTAAGAAAAGTAAAGACCTCTTACTTCATAATAATATTCTTGCGTTATATGATCCTTCTAAACCAATTATAGTTGCTACCGATGCCAGTCCCTATGGGGTAGGTGCAGTCTTGTCGCACGAGATTGAAGGTGTTGAAAAACCCGTTCTCTTGGCGTCGAGTAGTTTGAGTCCAGCTGAACGTAATTACTCTCAATTGCACAGAGAAGCTCTTGCAATTGTTTTTGCTTTGCAAAAGTTTCATAATTATATTTATGGACAAGAGTTTGCACTCTATACAGATCATCAAGCCTTGAAGGAGATATTTAATCCAAAAAAAGGCACAACCCCAGTAGCTGCAGCTCGTCTGCAAAGGTGGTCAATATTACTCTCCATGTACAAATATAAAATTTCATACCATCGTAGTTCCCAAATGTGTCACGCAGATGCACTTTCGCGTCTTCCGCTTCCTGATAGATCAGAGATAGAAGAGTCACCCATTAATTTTTTTCAGTCCGAAGAACCATTTATTGATTTTAAAACAGTTTTGGAACACTACAATAACGATACGGTGTTACAGTCAGTTCATGAGTCATTACTAAAGGCATGGCTGAGGCCTATAAAAGACGAATCAATGCCTTACTATCTCAAGAGAAATAGTTTGTCTACGGACAATGGATGTGTTTTTTATGTTGACCGTATACAAATTCCCAAATGTCTTCGGGATAGAGTTTTGAATATGCTTCACGATAATCATGCTGGTATTGTTAGTATGAAGAGATTAGCCAGGTCTTATGTTTGGTGGCCTTTGTCTGATAAAGACATTGAAAACAAAGTAAAAAGTTGTCATGTTTGTGACCAAACTCAGAATGTAAGGAAAGAAACAGTTACAACAAATTGGCCAGAAACTTCATATCCCTTCCAAAGGATTCACGTCGATTTTTTTCATTTTAAAGGGAAAATGTTTTTTATTTTAGTTGATTCTTACAGTAAATTTTGTGAAATTAAAATAATGAAGTCTACAAATGCAGAGGCTGTAACTAAGGTTCTTAGGGAATTTTTTTCGACTTACGGTCTTCCCGGGAAAATAGTCTCGGATAATGGACCACCGTTTAATTCCTTTGTGTTTAGTAAATTTTGTCAGTGTAAAGGTATTCAGCTTGTACATTCTCTGCCCTATCAGCCAGCATCTAACGGATTAGCAGAACGCGGTGTACAAAGTGTCAAAAAATTGTTGAAGCGTTTTTGTCATAATCGCAATACTATATGCTCGTCTACCTCGAAAACCCCATCGGAAATGCTTTTCTCGTATAAACCGAAAATAATGTTAGATAGTATTAAGATGAATGATAATTTGAAGAAAATATGTAGTTTTGAAAATTCTGAAGTTCCTACTGTTAAAAATTGTAATGCTAATCAAGTTCAAAAATATGATTCTGTTTTTGTAGAGGGAGAAGAGATTATGTATCAGTATCATTTTAAACATTTTTGTCGTTGGATACCTGCTAAAATTGTAAAGATAATAAGTAGGCTAACTTATTTGGCAAACATTAACAACAACATCCGCTTAGTTCATCAAAACCAATTGCGAAAAAAATATTTGAAGGATAGTATTTATTTACGAACAAAAACAATTAATGCGAATGATAAAAATTGTAATATAGAATCTAATTGCGAAAAAATTAAAAAAGAAAATTGTAATTTGCAAAAAGAATCCGGTTCAGGAGTCCTAAAAGCAACATTAAGAAGGTCGCAAAGAATTAAGAAAAAGCCTAAACGTTTTACATTTTCGATTTATGATAAGTTAAAACATAAGTAAGTTGGTGACATACCTTGTAAAGGCTTAAGCAAAAAGGGGGAAAGTTGTTATGTATTTTCAATTAAGTATTGTGGTAACACCTTTTTTGGAACACTTTCTTTTCGTGTTGCTTGTTAATCTGACAACTGACATACACTTCCTTTTTCTTTCTCTTTTTGCTCTGACCTCCAACAAACGAAGACGTGTCCTCATATAAATTAATAAAATATTGAGTTAATACTGAATTATATATTTACCTACATTTATTAATAAAAGATATAATATATATCATGATGCCAGGCAAATAAAATCGATCTCGTACTGCCCAAGGTCATTGAAAGGTCTCACGAATCCAAAAACCACATAGAATAAAAATTAATTTTTCGAACACAAATAATTTATTTTTTAGTCAGATTATATTAGTGTTTATTATTAAGACCAATAAGGAACAATTAAAACTAAAATTAATGGAAAAACATTAAGACAAAAAAAAGTTTAAATCAAGTTCAGAACAGCAAAAACTACAAGTTAAACAAAATATTACAAAATTTTGAAATATTTTTTAGAATTAAAAAAGGCATTCTTTTCCGAGATTCAATTCTTGTTCTTATAAATCCATCACGTCTCATTGGGGTTCAAACAGCAGCCGAAGCTTCAGTATACAATTTTCAATCAATTTAGGATCTTGAATACAATCACGAATGACTTCAAGAGTAATATTTTTCAATATTGGCGAGTCTTACAAAATATCCCCATTCCAGTCGATTAGGTAAATGTAATCCTTAGCGTTGAAATTGAATGTTGCTAAAACGTAAGAGCGCATCGAATTTGGGGAAACTCTTCTGCTCTCGTGCTTTTTTAAATCTTCTCAAAGCTAGAACTCGTATTGCATCTCTTTCGTCTGCAATCATCGCAATTAAATTAATTTCCGGGTGTCCAAAATTGACGTTTCTCTGAATAACAGGATCAACTACTAATTTTAAAATTTCAGGCAGGTACCTTGTCAACATAATGGTCTTTTGAAGGTGTCGAACATCATTATAACACTGGGGCATAGACTTTTATTATGAAATTGACCAACAATAGCAAATTTCTGATGGAGTCAAAATCGAAAGATATACCCTTAAAATTCTCTTCCCAGTTGTTAGCCATCGTGAGTGAACGACTTTACCAGGATTTCTTTTCCTTAAACTTTCATTACAAATCCCTTAACTTATAGCTTGACAAATTTCAAACAAGTACAGTTTGTCAGTGCTGATATCATGACGGTTTGATATATCTGGAAGGTTATATTCGATTGCCTGAAATAACACTACTAGTAAGTTCTCAGTCTTTCAACTTGTTTCCCAAAGTACCAAACTACGTGGTCCGGTCGTAGTTCCATCAAGATGCTCAAATAAGTGTCTCAATGTCAGTTCATTGGCATACGAACCTTTGCAACGGTTTTCCTAGCTCTAGTTCCAAACGACGAATTACAGCTCCCTTGGAACCGGTGTTAACAACTCTACCATCGCTTCCAATAACCACAACTTCAGCTTTATCAATACCTTTTTCATCAAAGAACCCTATAAGTATTCAGATCCAGGCTCTTTCACTAAGCTCAAATGCTCTTCAACAACAACCTTCCTACTTTTATCTGTCATAATGAGAGTTTTATCTTTTCATCGGTCGAAATAAATTCCAAACTGCAGTTCTCGGAAAGACATCGACAAGGAAGATAGAGATGCCCTCTCTTCTCCAAGAGCACGTCTGATTTTTTGCCTATCTACAACATTAGTAAAATTGTCCTTTGACATCATTCCAACATCTTGAAGAGTTGACAAAACAATTGCTGCTGCTGCCCTATCTGAAATCCCAAATCTGTCAAGAGTTTTTGCAACTGCTGAAAAGTTTACAACTTTCTGTGTGTTTAAATTTTGTGGACAGATTGGAATTTCCGATTCTGATCTTGATGTCAAAGTAAGATTTGTGGTTTGATCTGGAAGCGGTAGCATTTCAACGTCTTGAACTCCAAATGTTGATGCCCTACTAGTCGTATGTTGCGATGCTGACAAGGTATTAATTTCGGTGACATGTTTTACTAGCGATACCTCGTATTTTATTGTTCCCCGAAGGCTTTCTGTAATCTGCTTTGTCACTTTGACGTCGACATTGATTATAATCAGGGATAGGATTTTACTAACTTTGCCTTTTTTTTTGGTTAAACGGAAGATGAGATCGACTTTCGACAAAACATGTTTCAAGCCCTGATGATTGCAAATATATGTAATTTATTTTGCATTTTTTTGCCTTTTTATGCCATAATTGCCTATTTTGCCTTTCTTCGTCATTGTTGCCTTTTCTGCCTTTTTTGCTTTTTTATTAAATTTTGTTAAGAAATATCTCATAATTGGTTTAGCATTAGAAGAAATTCGAACATTTTCTCATACCGTTGAGAATCTTTAGTTAAAAATCTTGTACAGTTTCAAGCACACAAAAATGATGGAAAATGTTCGAATTTATGCATGTATTAATGTTTATCTGCGCAAAAATGCTTCTTCCTCGCCTGCGTAAAATGCATACCTGCTGGCGTACATTAAAGTCAATTTTGGGTTTTTAGTCGATCCGAAAAAACATATTTTCAAAAACCTACAAAAAAACAGGTATATTTGAGAGTCTGTACCTACTTATAATTTAAGCTAACAATATTCTCATCAAGGAACATCAATTGGCGAAGTGCTGCCTGTTTAAAAAGACATTGAAGAAAATTTAAAAATAGAAAAAGGGCCCATTGCAGAGGAAGTCTTGAAGAAGTTTACTGCCATTTTCAATGGAAACACAGGACTAAAAACGATTGAGCAGATAAATTCTGTAATAAACGGCGACGTGGATTCCAAACTTCCAGGAAACATTGAAGTGAATAATGTTGCAAGTTTTAGATGAGCTCCACTCGTTTCAGCTGAAGTTGAGAGATCATTTAGCTCCTTTAAAACCCTTCTAAGGGACAACCGAAGAAGATTGCTACCTGAGAACCTTAAAAAGCTCTTGGTAGTCCAATGCTACTATAATTAAATGTATTTTTGTTTATTTTCCTAGTAGTTTTTAATAAATGCTTTTTCTTTGCCTTTTTACGAGTTTTGTTTTGCCTTTTTTTAATTTTTAGGTCAATAAAATCCTAACCCTGATTATAATCATTTTCCGTTGGGTTCGTTGGTCCACCAAAAATTGTCTCTCTCTCACTGGTACTTTGAATTGTTTTTCACATTGACATAAATTAAAATTCTTACATTTGCAAATCGCGATTTCAAACTGACACCAAAAGTTTCCTTTAAAAATTTGAATACGATTTTTGTACGACTCTACGTCTTTTCTGGATTTGTAGGGTTTCATTAAATTACGGTAATTATCATGATATTTTTTTATTTTATTCGAAATCGAACGCTGGCGCTGGTCTATCACAGTTGGTATTGACGCGAACTTCCATAACTTAATTAATTTGTCACTGATTTCATCACAAGTATTCGAAACCGAGATCTTGAATTCTTTTGGTTTATTCCGGCTTATCCACAAAAAACAGAGAATTACGTCTTCATATGTTGGAAGTACATTTTTAGGTAAAGCTTTATCAGACCCAAAAACAGGACAGCTCAAATCACTCTGTAAAACCGACATTTGAGAACAAAAATATAGCACGCGTCAACCTTAATGAAAATACGCTAGAAACTAAAATTTTGGAAAAGCCTACTAATTTAAACATATTTATTTGACAGAGATACGGGTTGCTTCGGTTTTTGTTTTGTATATAAATAAATAAATTAGGTGGCGCAACAGTCCGTTGAGAACTAGGCCCTAGTGACATACAACTCTCAACCATTCCTGTGTGCGAGTAATGTTGTCAGGGATGGAAGGGACCTACAGTTTAAAGCCGAATACGAACGGCTATTTTGAGAAAGCACTTTTCATGACAAGAATTACTCTTGGAGGAATTGTCGATTCCTCGCAATAGGTAGCACCCGTGAAAAAAACTTTAGATTGCACAGGCAGGGATCGAACCTAATAATTCCATCATGCTACGGGTTTTGTATATTTTTGAATTTAAAGTGGCTTTGGAGAAATTCGTAAGTTTTTGAATTTACACACTCATCATCCCGGTTCTCATTTATGGCGCTAAGGCCTGGAAACTGTCAAAGAAAAATGAGAGCGTCTTAGGATGCTTCGAGAGAAAAATTCTTCGGGTGATTTTTGGTCCCGCATGCATAGATGGAGAATGGACGAGAAGATATAACGACGAACTGTATGGGCTGTACAGCAACACTGACCTAGTTAACAGAACTAAAGTCCAACGACTTAGATGGCTGGGTCATGTAGAGCGAATGGATATCAATTCTCCAGCCCGGAAGGTATTCGAATCCAATCCCGAGGGACGGACGGCGCGGCGCAGTAGAGGAAGACCGCGACTCAGGTGGCACACGCAGGTGGGTGAAGACCTCAACCAACTTGGCATGCGAAACTGGAGACAGCTAGATAGGGACCGAGCTGGCTGGAGACGCATGTTGGTTGAGTTCCAGGTCCGCCCGGACTGTAGCGCCACCTTAAGTAAGTAAGTAAGTAAGTAAGTAAGTAAGTAAATTCTAATTGTTTTGTTGAGATCTCATTGTTGTGTTTAACATAATTATGTGTTGCCTCTGTGTCAATAAGAATATTGAATAAACGACCTGACTTCGTGTGTGTTCGTTCGATACAAGGCAGGTCATGCCTTACCGTAAAAAATTATCATTTTCATTTAAATGATGTAGTCTAGGAGGTTTGGTAGGAATTTGATCACTTGGTGTCCTTTCTCGCTTAAACGGGTTGTAGTGATTGTGGGTATTAAAATTCCTGGGAGGATGATTAAACGTATTTCGGTTTTGATTCTGGGAATGACTGTCCGTTATGCTGAGTCGGGTTATGCTGAGTAGGTCTTCTAAATTGTTCACTGTTTGCAATATCCATCCTTTGATGGTAATGTTTAATCTATCTATGATCGCATCCACATTTAAAGGCGTTCCGTGTGAAGTTAAAATGTCGTTTGCTGCCCCTATCACTTTATTCCTAACAATGTTTGTGACTGCATATTATATTAAAAAGTACACAATAAGAATAAATTGACCTTAAACAAATCCCTAAAATTACTTAATTCAATAAATTGACAAACTTCATTGAATTGCCTTATAGATCTACAAATCGGCTCATTATTACCGTAGCTTGTTCTGTGAAAAGATTCAAACAGAAATTTTCTACCACGCAAAGCTCTTGACGGAACATAAATTGGTACAATTAAAAGCAAAGATGGACAACGTACGTGATAACATAAAATATCCCTCACAAGCATTATACCATGAATTTTTCTTCTTGATTCAAGAGACTTAATACCTAGAAAAAGAAATCTTGCTTTATAATCTGGGATAGAAGTCCACTTCATCTTATAAAATATGAATCTAGTAAACCGCCTCTGAACCTTTTCTAAACGATCAGAACAGGTCTTAAAACCGGATTCCAAATGACATCTGCATATTTCAATATAGATCTCACAAGAGATATACATATAGGCATAGTAATGCGTAAGGATCACTGAAATCAACACAATTACGTTTTATAAATCTTACAGTTGAGTTAGCTCTTCCAATTACATAATCCATGTGACTTTTAAAGGAATAATTTTTGTCCAATATAACACCTAAATCTTTTATGTTTTCTACACAAGATAATACATTAGAATCGATCGTGTAGTCAAAGCTAATGTGGATATAGGACCTATAGAAGGAGATAGCATTGCATTTTTTTATATTTAATTTTAGACAATTTAATTTACACCATTCGGAGACATGGTTAAGGTCGTCTTGTAGCAGCTTGCAATCATAGAGGCAATTGATTTTTAAGAAGAGTTTCAAATCATCAGCGTAAATGAGGTAGGTTAGGTTAGGTTGGAGTGGCTGTCCAGATGTCATTGACTCACTTAGACCTCAAGGGTCCATTGTGATACCACTAACGAGGTTACTCATGGGAGAGTAATGAACTTAAACAAATCATTTTGTACTTTTAATAAAGTTAGAGAGACATTTTGTGTCAATCGTTGCCAGTTCACTGGTATTATCGAAGAAGGGATTACCGAGGAAGTTATTCCTTCTAATGGAGAGTGCTGGACATGTACATAGAAGGTGTTGGACTGTTTCCTCCTCCTCCTCCAGCTTCTACAGAAGTCATTTGTGTAGACCCCTAGCCTCAGAGCATGTCTTCCTATGAGGCAGTGTCCTGTTATTACTCCAATTGTAGAGCTTATATTTTGTCTGCTCAGGGATATCAAGCCTTTTGACCGTTTTAAGTCTATGCTTGGCCATATTTGCTTGGTTGCTAGGCAGGTGGTACTCTGTGACCATCTAGCATTTGTTGATTCTAGAGCATATTGTTTTAGAAGATATTTGCATGTAGCAAGTGGTATTCCTGTTATAATTTTGTCTAACATTAGGCAAAAGTGTTCCGTTTTTGGCGAGCTCATCGCCTTTACAATTTCCCGGAATGTCTCTGTGGCCCGGCACCAAAATGAGGTGAATATTAAACTGTTCCGTCATCTCATTCAGAGATGATTGACAGTCGTGGACTATTAGAGAGTTTGTGGAGACAGACGCGAGAGATTTAAGAGCGGCTTGGCTGTCCGAGAAGATACGTATATCCTTGCAGGATATAACGTTTTCTTTGAGCCATGATAATGCCTCTTTAATCGCCATTACTTCTGCCTGGAATACACTACATTGATTGGGAAGTCTGTATGATAGACTGAGATTCAGTTCTTCCGAATAGATACCACTTCCAACTCCGTAATCGGTCTTTGAACCGTCTGTATAGAAGTGTACCGCATTGTCTTCCAGGGGTCTCTCTTCTTCCCAGGAGGATCTTGAAGGGATGGACACATGGAAGTTTTTACCGAATACCATTTTTGGGGTGGTATAGTCTAAGCGATCTGGGATAGATCTGAAATTGTCTAGAACAGTAGTATGTCCAGTATTGTTACTGTTCCATTGAGAGGTGGGTTTAAGCCTCACACATGAGTTGGCTGCCACCATTTTGGAGAAGATGTCAAGAGGTGTTATTTTTAAAAGCACTTCCAGTGCTGCGGTTGGTGTTGAGCGAAGTGCTCCTGTGATGCACATACCTGCTGACTGCTGAACTTTGATGAACTTATTTAGATTTACCATCTTGTCCAATGCGGTCCACCATACGACAACTCCATAAATGAGTATCGGTCTGATTACCGAAGTGTAAAGCCAGTGGGTTATTTTTGGGGAGAAGCCCCATTTTGATCCTATGGCCTTTTTACAAGTAAAAAGCGCTACAGTAGCCTTTTTACTCTTTCATCAATATTTGCCTTCCAATTTAGTTTTTTGTCTAAAATGAGGCCTAAATATTTAGCTTGGTCGGAAAAGCTTAATGGTATTCCTTTAATCTTGGGTGGGCTGATCTGAGGAATTTTGTACCTTCTCGAAAAGAGTACTAGTTCAGTTTTATGTGGATTGACGTCCAAGCCACATTGCTTAGCCCATTTAATTAGCCTATTTAAGGCATTTTGTAGGAGTTCCGATATAACTTGGGGGTGTTTCCCAGATACAGATATTGTAACGTCGTCAGCAAAGGCAATCAACCTGAAACCCTCTGCTTCCAATGATGTTAGCAGGTCGTTTACTACCATGTTCCATAAAAGAGGCGAAAGGACCCCACCTTGGGGGATACCTCGGTTCACCGATCTGGTGGTAGTAAAACTTCTCATGCTAGAAGTTATTGTCCTGCTTTTGAGCATGAGACTTATAAGATCTATGAGTGGTTTCTCTAATTGCAGCTTATCCATTGCTGTTGTGATCGCCTGGTAACTGACGTTGTTGAAAGCTCCTTCAATATCTAGGAAAGCTACTAGGTTATATTCTTTGTATTCGAGGGAATATTCAATACTACGTACCAGCGAATGAAGTGCTGTTTCTACTGATTTTACCTTAGAGTAAGCATGTTGAGCTTTGGAAATGAGACATGGTTTTAAGTTATGTCTGATGTAAATTTCAATCAATCTTTCCAAGGTTTTAAGAAGGAAGGATGATAGGCTGATTGGTCGTAGATCTTTAGGGTTTACGTGGGAGGGTTTCCCTGCTTAAGGAATGAAGACCACTTTTGCCATTCTCCAGGCGTTGGGAATATATCCCAACCTTAAACAGCTTGTCAGAATGATTTCCAATGGTGGAATGATCATGTCTAAGCATTTTTGTAGTTCGACCGGAATGATTCCGTCTGGTCCTGGAGATTTATATGGAACAAAGCTATCTATGGCCCATTGCAGTTTTTCCCGCGTTATTAGATCAACTAAATCGCTTGTAGAAGCTTGAGACTCTGATGTTAAGTCGTTAAGTATGTTAGAGCTACCTGGTAAGTGGGTGTCTAATAACAGATTAAGAGATTCTTCATCTGTGATAGTCCATATGCCTGAGTCTTGAGGCTCCTGAAGTATTTTCTATTTTTCCACAGAAGTTTCTCCAAGAAGACCTTTTACTCTTCCTTAATTCTTTTTTATATTGCTTTAGAGCTTGTTTGTATAAGTCCCAGTCAGAAGGAGATCTAGTGTACTTAGATCTATTGAAGAGTTTGCGACAGCTCTTTCTGAATGGTTCTAGTTCTTTACGCCACCAATGAGGTTTCTTTTTACCCCTTAAAATGGTTACAGGGCATGAAGTTCTCATTGATTCATTGAAGGCTTCGGTGAAATGATTCACAGAAAGGTCTAGTTCATCTTTACTGGAGGAGCTTTTAAGAAGGTTGTGATCAAGTAGTTGTTCTAGTACCTCCCTATATCGTTCCCAGTTTGTATTACGGTGATTGCGAAAACCCGTAGATATATTTGCCACATCTTTGAGCTCAAACTGAATGTATTTGTGGTCAGAGAAGGAATTCTCTTTTGAGACATGCCAGTTTGAAATCAGATTGTGGATCGAGTCAGAGGTAAGTGTAATATCAAGTACCTCTTTCCTATTCTTGGTTATAAAAGTGGGTTCATTACCAATATTACTTATGAGTAGGTTAGTGCTTAGTAAGTAATCAAATAAGGACTCACCTCTCTCATTTATATCAGAGTTACCCCATACCGTGTGATGGGCGTTAGCGTCCGAACCAATTAGGAGACCAACTTTTTTCGATTGCGCGTCCGCAATTGCCTTCCTCAATATGTCTCCTGGAATTGGGCTGTCGTGGCCAAGATAAGAGGATATGAGCCAGTAGCTGGCTTTATCCGTTGTTAAGACAGCTGTGATGGTGTCCTTGTCGCTGTAATTGGGGAGTAAAAATACATTTAAGTCATTTTTTACTAACATGCATGACCTTGGTTCACCTTTCTCCGATGCATACAATAGTTTATAGCCAGGAGTACTAAGGCCTCTGATGATGGAGTTTGAGACCCACGGCTCCTGTATCAAGACGATTTCTTCCTTGTTCCTATGCAATCGGAGTACAAGGTTGTTTGCGGCCATGATGGCGTGATGGAGATTAATCTGTACTAATCGCAGCATTGCTACTTTTAGTCAGATCAACCTCCACCACTGTTTTGTCGGCGTTTTCATCGTCTGAGGAGGAATGAAGTAGGTCTTCCTCACTCAGAGTGATGCCTAAGGTGGCGTCTTCAGTGTCCATGTCGGAGTTGCTGTCGACTATAGGTTTAGCCTCCACGTCGGATGGCTTGTTTGGGGCTGTGGAGGTCGATGGTTCCACTTGTGGTATTGCATCGACTTCCATTATTGGTGGTAGAGAAGCGTTTACTTCCGCTGAAGGGGCTTCTGTGGGGGGCGTGTTAAGCGAATCTAGGTCTTTTTTATAGATGCGCATCATGATTTCATCGAAACCATACCTAATCACGCCTTTGGTCGCGGCCAGTGGAGCCAGTGATTCCCTATTGATCAACACGAGAGCTGATCTATAGTGACCCACTGTCTCCTTCTCAACCTTTGGGACTTTCCAGTCGTGCGTAGGCAGGTTTGGATTACTTGCTTTGATCAATTTCATGATCATATCCGGGCAGTTGTGTAGAGCCGGGACCATTATGCGTGCTCTTGGCCGGCAAGGAATATTCTCCCTTGCAACAACCTCGAGCTTGGCACCCGGCCAGACTTCTGGCAAGCCATTGACAGCAGCCCTGTACAGATCGAAAGATCTCTGATCACCACAGGCGATGAGTTTGATACGATTTTGGTACCATCCTGCATCGGCTGTGTCTGGAGAGGCCCCGGATTCTCCTCGATGACAGATAACAGATACAAATCTGAAACCGAGGTGAGCCTTGACGTCTGCCCATTGATCATGAGAGATGTTACCATCGACATGACTCCTGTCAATGACCGCGGCTATGATCTTGCCTTTGAGCGCGTCGCTGAAGGAAATATCTTTATTGACGGCTGTTGTGCTGTTAGAATGCACCTTCTGCCTTTTCGATTCAGGCTTATCGCCCTCGAAAGACCTATTGCGCTTTGACGTTGAGTCGCTGCAGGTTGGTTTGGTGTTGCTGCTAAGAAAGCCACTGGCCCACTCGAGTTTTCGCGTTTGCTCCGGGGTTCTTTCCGCTGCCGGTATGACACCGACTGCGGCTAGAATCCTCTCAGCATTGCGTTGGTCTCGTTTGGCCTTTGACTTCTTGGACTTCTTGTTGGCCGACCCAGAGCTATGTCCGTGTGACACAGATGTGGGTCCACCTCCAGAATTAGTCGCTACCGACACCGGTCGGGGTGTGCCCTCACCCTTCGAGTCAATTCCACATGTCGCAGATTTTGTCTCTCCGGATGGGGTGTCCCTTCTTGGGGTCGCTTGCAACGTCCTAGCAGGAGCGGGGAGGGGGTGGGGTGTGGAATTGCCGCCCTTGGGACAGCCGAGCTGTTCCACTTACGGGTAATTCCTTCAAGTAAAGGTTGCGACTAGTAGAGGGAGAAAGACTCCCGCTACTAGTGGCAACCACAGGGTTGACAACACGTTCACACCCCTGAGTTGGCTCGACAGCCTTTTCAGGAGATGTGACCGCATTGGCAGCCATGGCGCGATTTTTTTGTTTCATTATTTTTCTGTTTGACATTGTTTTTTTCATTTTATTCCCACGAGTAATGCGGAAAGACGGTCGGCCCCGGCAGAGCCGCTTGTCGGGGTAAGGCAGAAATATGACGGACCTTGCCACAGCGTCCAAAAGAGCTCGTTAGTGGCTGGTTTATCCCCCAGCCTTTCATTCTTCGGCACGGTTTTCGTACAAAGTACGCTAACACCACCACTGAAATTAGGAACCTCTAAACTATGATTGCATTGGGTTTCCGAACGTTGCACTATTGAGGAGTTACAACAATTCGGCGACCCAACTCAACCTTAGCTAATCACCATCCTGCCAAAAACGCACAGGACTACTGTGGTGATCATTGCCCGCTTGGCACCCACTTGGAGGGTTTGAATGAGGATTTTGCCAAGGAGGAGGTATCGAGAATATTTTATCACTGTAGTTATATCATTTATAAAAATATTAAAGAGGAGCGGACCCAAATGACTTCCTTGAGGAACACCTGAGCTGCATTGAATAGATCTCCAAAAAGTGTTATTTATTATGACTTTTTGAGATCTTCCCATTAGAAAATATGACAGCCAATCAAGAAGAGTAGAATGTAAACCATAAAGTTTAAATTTGTGTATTAAAGTGGAATGATCCACCGAATCAAAAGCTTTACTGAAATCGGTATATATCGCATCTACTTGATTCTTACTTTCAAACGAATTTAACACATAATTTGAGAAAAGAGCTAAATTAGTTGTTGTAGAACGACCGGAAACAAAGCCATGTTGTCGGTCAGAAATATGCTTTCGGGTTATGAATTCCAATTTATTTTTTACCAGGCTCTCAAACAATTTAGGGATGGCAGACAACTTGGAAATACCACGACAGTTCTCAATTTTATTTTTAGGTCCAGATTTATGAATTGGCACAAGATAAGATATTTTCCATTCACTTTGAAATATACCCTGAGATAGAGATTGATTAAATATGCAATACAAAGGGTAGCATAGGGACTTAGCACAATTTTTTAAGAAAAAAGCGGGTATACCATCAGCTCCAGGTATAGCTTTGGGCTTTATAGACTGGAGTCCTGAATATATTTCCTCTAAACTTAGTTGTAATCCTCCGATATCAACGCTACAGGTTGAATTATCCAAGAGTGTACTATAACTGTTATTTCTAGCAGGTGAATAAACGGATTGAAAAAAGTCAGCAAATAGACAAAGTATTGATGATGTGTCTGATGCTTCAGTGCCCCCAAATGTCATTTGCTTTGGGTAGCCTGACGTATTTCTTTTCACATTTATATATGTTCAAAACGAAGAAGTATTTGTCTTAATGTTAGTCTCAATATTCATTATATAACACTTGTGAAGGAATTTATTAAGACTAAAAAAATCTTTGCGCAGTTTGCTAAAATTAGCGTAGTCTAAATTATCATTAGTTCGCTTGTATTTGTTAAAAGCTTTACGTTTTAAATTTTTCAGATTAATTATTTGCTTGTTGTACCATAAGAGCTTTTGTTGAATATGTTTGGATCTTCTCGAAAACGGAACGAATCTACTAAAACTGTCGAAAATAATAGCCACGAAACGCAAATACTTTTGTTCAAGATTCAGATTGACAAAATTAATGGACCAATCAAAATTTTCAAGAAAATTGTTAAGTTCAATGAAGTTTACCTTTTTTAAAGTTAAAGAAGCTAGAACATTGCATTGATTCATTTGATAAATACGTATACAGTTTAAATTCAATAAATAGTTCCTTATGGTGAAGAGATTCATTAAATAAAGAAAAGGGAACAATTGAGACTTTTGAATTAAGAAAGTCATTACATACAAAAATTAAGTCTAACAAATTATTTAAAGAATTATGAATACAATTGATTTGGTTGAGATTAAGTGAATAAAGAGAATCAATTAAATAAAATTCATAATCTTTCATCACATTACATGCAATAAAAAAAATTATCATCTTCAGACCACTTCCATACAATGTTAGATAAATTAAAATCACCAAAACAACAAACATTATCAAAATCAGAACATAAATTATTAATATTTTCAATATTCATAACATGTTTTTCTTAAATTTCAAAATCACTCTTAGGGGGAATGTAACTTACTATAAAAAATAAAGTAACATTTTTTGTTGAACATAAAATGATCGATATACATAATAGCTCAACACCCAAATGAAGTAGTGAAACTTCTTTACAACGTAGCTTGGTACTGACGGCAACCAAAATGCCTCCTCCACGTTCAGAAAGGGTGTCACATCTGTCACGTCGGTAGACAATGAAGTATTTTGAATCGAAAAGTTCATACGAAGATATACCAGGATGGAGCCAGGTTTCAACAATTAAGATTATATCATAATCAAGGTGACTTGAGTTGATAAAAAGCTCTGAAACTTTCGTTCGGATGCCACTAGCATTGTGATAGTACACTTTAAGCGATGAGTTACAGGATATTTTTTCCATGCAATTAGGTTTTGACAGATCTGATCCTGAGGAAATCAACGATTCCTCAATCCTACTTAGTTTTTTGAAATGAATTTGAAAGGGCGAATTTTCACCCCAAAAGTATCAATATATATTTTTTTTGCGCGTTCGGCAGAAATCCCAATTTTAAAATTTACAAACTTTAAGTTCAGATCAGATTCATTGTGTTTAATGAGCTTAAATCAAGAAATTTCATCTGGATTGATAGGAAGATTAGTAGACACAAAATTTATAATATCATCAGCTGTAGTGGATTTGTGAAAGCTTCCAATATGAAACCATTTTGTGTTTCTCACGATCTTAAGATCACTGCATTGTGGTTTAGTACCCAAAATAATTTTATCACTTACATCGACGTAGCAGTAGGCGCCGCCAAGGTCTTATCGCTCTTATCAACAGCACCAGTAGTAAGATCATTAGAAACAGACACAGCATTTTTTATTTTTAGCAACATGTTCAGCAGCATGAATATCGGCAACAACTTTTGAGGAATCAGGAACAACTTGTTTCAATTCCATACCAACAGCAGCATCATTAGAGGCAACAATACCATTTATATCCACAGCAGCAGCAATATCCAACACTTCAGCATCATGAACCGCAATATCTCCAACAGCAACGTTTTCATCAACAATAGCCACAGCAGCATTGATATCACCAATGGCAATAATCTCATTAGCATCAGATGCAGCAGAAAGAGAATTTCCATTAATCGCAATCGCAACATCTTTATTTATTTTGCTCACTGGAGTATTAGTTGAAATTGATTTTGTCTGTTTGGGAGTGAGATAAGGTTGAGCAGCAGAAAGAGATTTTTTAGAAGAAACATTTTTCTTTAGAGAATTTTGTTCTCGCGGAGTAGATGATCCCGCAAGAGTAGTTTTTCTTCCAATAGTTTTTTCGTCTGTTCTGTTAGATCTCTGAGCGCGAGTTGTGTCACGTATTTGTCGACCTGAGTTTAACGTTGAAGCGATTGCAATCGATGACGTAGATGCATTTTGAACTGTATTAGATGTTCGAACTTTACTCAGAGAATCCTCCACAAAGAACACTGAGAGTTCTCTCAGCTTATTGAAACACAAAGTCAATGGAAAATTAATGTATTCTTCACATTTGAAAAATAAATTGTTTATAGATTTAATAACTTTCATGTCGTTTATATTAATATCACAACATTCTGAATGTGCATTTTTGCCACATAAATCGCACGATAGAAAATATGTATCAGATATAGTCTTAAAACACTTTAAACAATTAGAATTCATTTTAAGGATTTATATAAAGAAGAGCAGATTCTGGTTTCACCAGCGATTACATTACGTATTCGTTAAATTCTGTAATAAACGGCGACGTGGATTCCAAACTTCCAGGAAACATTGAAGTGAATAATGTTGAAAATTTTAGATGATCTCCACTCCTTTCAGCTGAAGTTGAGAGATCATTTAGCTCCTTTAAAACCCTTCTAAGGGACAACCGAAGAAGATTGCTACCTGAGAACCTTAAAAAGCTCTTGGTAGTCCAATGCTACTATAATTAAATGTATTTTTGTTTATTTTCCTAGTATTTTTTAATAAATGCTTTTTCCTTGCCTTTTTACGAGTTTTGTTTTGCCTTTTTTTAATTTTTAGGTCAATAAAATCCTAACCCTGATTATAATCATTTTCCGTTGGGTTCGTTGGTCCATCAAAAATTGTCTCTTTCTCACTGGTACTTTGAATTGTTTTTCACATTGACATAAATTAAAATTCTTACATTTGCAAATCGCGATTTCAAACAGACACCAAAAGTTTCCTTCAAAAATTTGAATACGATTCTTGTACGACTACGTCTTTTCCGGATTTGAAGGGTTTCATTAAATTACGGTACTTATCATGATAATTTTTTATTTTATTCGAAATCGAACGCTGGTCTATCACAGTTGGTATTGACGCGAACTTCCATAACTTAATTAATTTGTCACTGATTTCATCACAAGTATTCGAAACCGAGATCTTGAATTCTTTTGGTTTATTCCGGCTTATCCACAAAAAACAGAGAATTACGTCTTCATATGTTGGAAGTACATTTTTAGGTAAAGCTTTACCAGACCCGAAAACAGGACAGCTCAAATCACTCCGTAAAACCGACATTTGAGAACAAAAATATAGCACGCGTCAATGAATGAATGAAAATACGCTAGAAACTAAAATTTTGGAAAAGCCTACTAATTTAAACATATTTATTTGACAGAGGTACGGGTTGCTTCGGTTTTTGTTTTGTACATAAATAAATAAATTAGGTGGCGCAACAGTCCGTTGAGAACTAGGCCCTAGTGACTTACAACTCTCAACCATTCCTGTGTGCGAGTAATGTTGTCATTAATGGAAGGGACCTACAGTTTAAAGCCGAATACGAACGGCTATTTTGAGAAAACACTTTTCATGACAAGAATTACTCTTGGAGGAATTGTCGATTCCTCGCAATAGGTAGCACCCGTGAAAAAAAACTTTAGATGGCACAGGCAGGGATCGAACCTAATAATTCCATCATGCTACGGGTTTTGTATATTTTTGAATTTAAAGTGGCTTGGAGAAATTCATAAGTTTTTGAATTTACACACTCATCATCCCGGTTCTCATGTACAGCGACACTGACCAAGTTAACAGAACTAAAGTCTAACGACTTAGATGGCTGGGTCATGTAGAGCGAATGGATATCAATGCTCCAGCCCGGAAGGTATTCGAATCCAATCCCGAGGGACGGCGCAGTAGAGGAAGACCGCGACTCAGGTGGGTGAAGACCTCAACTAACTTGGCATGCGAAACTGGAGACAGCTAGCTAGGGACCGAGCTGGCTGGAGACGCATGTTGGTTGAGGTCCAGGTATGCCCGGACTGTAGGACCACCTTAAGTAAGTAAGTAAGTAAATTCTAATTGTTTTGTTGAGATCTCATTGTTGTGTTTAACATAATTATGTGTAATTGAATATGTGTAATTGAATAAACGACCTGACTTCGTGTGTGTTCGCTCGATACAAGGCAGGTCGTGCCTTACCCTAAAAAATTATCATTTTCATTTAAATGATGTAATCTAGGAGCTTTAGTAGGAATTTGATCACTTGGTGTCCTTTCTTAAACGGGTTGTAGTGATTGTGGGTATTAAAATTCCTGGGAGGATGATTAAACGTATTTCGGTTTTGATTCTGGGAATGACTCTGTCCGTTATGCTGAGTCGGGCTTCTAAATTGTTCACTGTTTGCAATATCCATCCTTTGATGGTAATGTTTAATCTATCTATGATCGCATCCACATTTAAAGGCTTTCCGTGTGAAGTTAAAATGTCGTTTGCTGCCAATATCACTTTATTCCTAACAATGTTTGTGACTGCATAGTACCCCCCCCCCTCCTTAACTGGATCATATATCTTCATGCAGTTGCTGACTGCAGTCCTCCAACTAACATAATTGCTACCGTCAAAAGTGGGAAGACATTTCACTTCATCTAAATGTTCCCCTCCCATTATTGCAGGGTCTATAACAATGTCGATGTATTGTGTTATTGAATCACCTGAGGTTAAATTAGCTAAACTTAATGTTAGTTCGTCTACCTGCGCTTTTAGAGAACTAGTTACCTCTCTTACAGTCTGAGTAATTAGATCGCATACTTGTTGTGCGTTCATATTTACACTTTTAATTGAATTGTTTCTTATAATAATAACAATAGTTTCACATTAACTGAATATAAATAAGAAAAATAATAATATGTAATTTTCTTACTGTATAATTTTTCTGGATCGATGTGTTTATTTCGTATTTTTGAACTCCTGCTGGATTCTTCTTAGATTTTGGACTTCCTATGCGTCTACTTCTCCTGATGCTTTGACTTTTGCAGTTCCTGCAACGTAAGGTGCTTTATGTTCCACGATTTTCGCTGAATTATCTTCGGTGTTCCAACGGTGATAGATTTTTATTTAATCTATATTAACTTTTTTTATTCTGGTTCAGCAACTTTAAAGTTTTTGATTTCACTTTGTGTATCACTTTATTATTAATGCTGTCCCTGCTCAGGCGCCAGTTGACAAATTGTAAAAGTTTTATTTTAAAAAATATATTGTATTAACAAAATGTTATTACATTAGATCACAATATTAAAAATAAGTTACTCTAATGGAGTCGGAGTGTGCGCGTCGAACCTAATCGAGGGTACAAGTCGTTCTGCCCATTTGTCGCAATGATCTCCTTCATGAATCCTCGGTTGATCCTCGGATGCTGTACTGTTAGGTTCGAGAAGTCACGTACGCCTTTTTGGTTAAGTGGCTTCATCGTCAATAGTTTCAATCTTATCTTCTATGTACGGTTATCTTTTGGTTTTAATAGTTTCCAGATAACGTGCACGCATTTTGTATTCAATCTTGGACTCTGCTATAAATCAAGAGGAAGTGTGTTACGTATTACAGGGTGGCGCACCAATTGTGCTACAATAAGAAATTCAAATAACTTTTTTTTTAATCGATGTATTTCATTTATTTTTTTTTATTGGTTAGAAAATTAAATTTTATTTTAAATAGTTAGTTGTTTTTAAAGATTATAGACCGCAAATGACCTACACGCTGTCCCACGCATATGCGGCATCTGGTCAAAAAATTATTCATTCCGGCCTGAAGAGTTGAAGTTGGGATCGCCTCAATTATTGTCGTTATGGACTGCTTAAATTCAGTTAAATTCCTGTGCTTCGTTTTATACACCTCTTGCTTGACATAACCCCATAAAAAGAAGTCTGGTGCAGTCAGGGGCCAGCGAAGAGTGGAGTTCCTAGAAATTAATTTGTTTGCGAATTTTTTGTTTAGCTCCGCCATAACTGGTCTGGCTATATGTGCAGTTGCTCCATCTTGCTGAAACCAAACGCTGTTGAATGGTATACGTCTTCGGCGCAGTTCTGGGTAAAAAAACTCCTTCAACATCTTTAAATAACGGTCCCCATTAACAGTAACGGTTACACCGTTTTCTTCAAAGAAGTACGGCCCGACAATACACCTTGATGAAACTGCGCACCACACAGTGACTCGTTCTGGGTGCAGTTCCGTCTCATGGAGCATTTCTGGATTAGACTCATTCCATATACGGCAATTTTGCTTGTTTACATTGCCGTTAAGATCAAAATGGGCCTCATCAGACAAGAACAAACAATTGATCAATGTGTTGTCTTCTTCGGCCATTGATATCATTTTTTGGCAAAATTCCAGGCGAACAGGCAAATCCTGAGGGTTTAACTTGCTAGTAATTTGGACTTTGTACGGGAACAAGTTTAAATCGTCATGAAGTATCCGTTGTAATGACCGTCTACTAATTCCAATTTGCCCCGATAAGTTTTTGGTCGAAACGCTCGGATTGGCCTGTATTGCAGATGCTACTGCTGCGATTGTATCCTGAACCCGAACATTGGCATGTCGATGGTACGGCCTTCGTGCCATGCTTCCAGATTCGGCAAACATGTTTACAAACCTCATAATGGTCCATCTACTCGGGGGATTACCGCCAAACTCCCGCCTAAATTCCCTTTGGACGGAAATGACGGACTGCAAAGCATGGTACCGTTGCTGTTTTTCTCGCCAGTTAAATTTTTCTAAAACAAATTTCCAATTAATGTAAAATAAAACTCAATTTCCTTATACTTCGTTATAATTAATTTTTAATTCGCAAAACAAAATTCTTAGGTATTTCACAAAATGGTGTCGTGTTGAATGAACAAAGAATCGGAATAGAATATATAACCTTCTTTTTTCATGAAGGTTAAAACCATGACTTTTATAATTATTACATTCAATTATTGGTTTGACAAGAAATGTCACATTGGGCTAATATCATATTGGGTAGTTCACAATAGCATTTTATATTTAAAGTGTTATACATTTTTTTTTTTTAATTAATTTTATGTTTAATTGTTTCTTTTTCATTTAAAAAAAAAATAAAATATATATATATAGATATAGTAAACAGTTGCACTATCCAAATTCTTTTCTCCGTATCCCAAGCATCCATTTTTATAAATCTAAATAGTAACCTATAAAATAAAAAAAAATAAGCCGATTACTCACACAGAAAAAAAGTTATTACGTTTTATTTTTGTAGCACGATTCGTGCGCCACCCTGTAAAAAAATTAAAGGACTGTGGATGACCTGTTATATTAACATATTGAATATGTTTATTTACCTTGACAAAATTGAATCCTGCAGAATTTGATCATTGGAAATACAACTGTATTACTTTTGCTAAAGCGTAATTATCCACATTTGACATTATCTTTGAGCTTTCCGAAATACCCCATCACGCGATGTCGCCAAAAATGCAGCAAAATATTTGGGTTTCGATGTACTCAATTTTTCAACCCATCAGATCTGACTCTTATTTTTAAAACCTGTATACATACAAAGCTTGACTGAAGCTTCCATCTCTTAGCTGGCGCTTCATTAATTTACTTAGGTCTTTTGGACGGTATTTACAGATGATTGTTGACAATGTGTTAAATTCATTTACGTCGGTTGAATAACTTTGTAGTGTCTCTTTGTTACGGTATGATTTACCGCAACAATAACTATCCTTCCTTCGGTTCTTATAACCTTCTTCTGACCAGGCTATTTAGTCATGGTGTAACCCTCTTTATTTGTATTCCCCTCCATCCCAACCATTCCTATTTTTCGACCCACATTTTTGAATCCGTTGTCCTTTGGCTTGAGGGTAGCCCAGAGACGATACCAAAGAAAGAACACCATTGGTTAATCTTGAAGATATTAGATAACCTAAAATTTTAATATGATGAACACATATGTACAAGAGTCAACAACAGATCGAAACATACACTTACAATTAAACTGGATTCATTGAAGAAAACAACATAAACTTATTTCAAACTTGGATTTCTTATTCATCATCTTAAATTCTATTACATATACAAAAATAATAATACTGACAACCGCTCAAAAGAATGGAATGCTAAACGCTCCGTCCTCAAATCCCCAAAATCTTCACAAGGGTCCACTGAATATTAGTTTGCACGATAAGTAGTTTGATCTTAGCATTTTCCTTCCTCTTTCCTTCAAATTATTTCATTGTTTTATCAGAAAATGTATCCTTCTCTATTTAGTATTTGAATAATTTTCGAAAGGTTAATTAAAGTAGAGTAGCTGAGAAAATGCTCAGGAAAATATTTTCAACTTTTTATAGTTCTTTGACTTTTCTCAAAAATTATTGTGAATATGTCTGAAAACGGCCCTGGATTCTTTAAGTTTTGGGACAACGCCAACAACTTGGGGAATCTATTGAAAGTGTGTGTGAAAGCGAGTTTCGTTGAAACTTAACTTCGGAGTGATACTGTAAAAACTATTGTATGAGAGTGAGAATGTGTGTGTGAGAGAGGCGGCCAAGAAAGACAAAAGGCTATGCGTAATCAACCACTTCTTGTTGGACTAGAATAGCCGATACAGGTTTTGTGAAGAAAAGAAATAAAAAGTTGGAAGGAAAAGTAAAAAATAAAAAAGTTGAGAAAGTTTAAAGAAGTGTTTGGAAAATACTTAGTTCAAAAATTATTTGAGTTGGAAAAGGAGTCTAACTTTTTTTGAAGAGGTTTTACTCGCCGAAACGGAGCGATTACAGAAAAAAGTAGCATAGAAAAAAAGATAAATACATTGTGTGTGAAATTATATAGATCGTTTTGTAAAAAGTAAAGTGGTTTTGAATATTCATTTGGCATTTGTCTCCCGATAATTTTTTACCCCTGAATTGTGGGGCTCGTGACCCTGTTTCGCTTAAGATACTGTTATATTTCGGGACCGAATGATAGCGGTCCATTCTTGCATTTTTGTCGTTTCCTTTTAACTTACCTTTATTATTTTCTTAATAATTGTGTTCCGTACATTTATATCTATTATACCTATAATATCATTGAAAAAAATTCTTGGTTTTAATCCAGAATAAGCCACGGTTTCCTAGATAATCTCTTTTATATAAAATATTTCAAATCCCCATCGGAAATATAATTCTTCTTGTTCCCTTTTTAACTTTACAATCCAAGATTTTCAGCATCCCGGTCAAGGCAAACGATCCTTTAAAAAGTTTCCTGGCGCCCACCCTACACAGTAAATACATACGACTGTGTGCTTACCCTTTTATCCATAAGTTTTTTGTGTATCACAAAATCTTTTTTTTTACTGTCCTCAATGCAGCTTGTGTTGCAAAAAAATATTGCAACATCTTGTATTACGCTATTTTATGGCTTTTTAAACGCTCCGTTAACTCTTTTCAAACCCTCTTCCCCTTCTTTTATGCTCGCACTGTGTTTTTAAAAAAAGTTAAAAGTTTTTCGCAGTCAATCAACCAGTTAAAATTTTGAAATATTTTTTAGAATTAAAAAAGGCATTCTTTTCCGAGATTCAATTCTTGTTCTTATAAATCCATCACGTCTCATTAGGGTTCAAACAGCAGCCGAAGCTTCAGTATATAATTTTCAATCAATTTAGGATCTTGAATACAATCACGAATGACTTCAAGAGTAATATTTTTCAATATTGGCGAGTCTTACAAAATATCCCCATTCCAGTCGATTAGGTCAATGTAATCCTAAGCGTTGAAATTGAATTTTGCTAAAACGTAAGACCGCACCGAATTAGGGGAAACTCTTCTGCTTTCGTGCTTTTTTAACTCTTCTCAAAGCTAGAACCCGTATTGCATCTCTTTCGTCTGCAATCATCGCAATTAAAATAATTTCCGGGTGTCCAAAATTGACGTGTCTCTGAATAACAGGATCAACTATTAATTTTAAAATTTCAGGCAGGTACCTTGTCAACATAATGGTCTTTTGAAACGGCGACGTTTATTCCAAACTTCCAGGAAACATTGAAGTAAATAATGTTGAAAGTTTTAGATGAGCTCCACTCCTTTCAGCTGAAGTTGAGAGATCATTTAGCTCTTTTAAAACCCTTCTAAGGGACAACCAAAGAAGATTGCTACCAAAGAACCTTAAAAAGCTCTTGGTAATCTAATGCTACTTTAATTAAATGTATTTTTGTTTATTTTCCTAGTATTTTTTAATAAATGCTTTTTCTTTGCCTTTTTACGAGTTTTGTTTTGCCTTTTTTTAATTTTTAGGTCAATAAAATCCTAACCCTGATTATAAACATTTTCCGTTGGGTTCGTTGGTCCATCAAAAATTGTCTCTCTCTCACTGGTATACTTTGAATTGTTTTTCACATTGACATAAATTAAAATTCTTACATTTGCAAATCGCGATTTCAAACAGACACCAAAAATTTCCTTTAAAAATTTGAATACGATTCTTGTACGACTCTACGTCTTTTCTGGATTTGTAGGGTTTCATTAAATTACGGTACTTATCATGATAATTTTTTATTTTATTCGAAATCGAACGCTGGTCTATCACAGTTGGTATTGACGCGAACTTCCATAACTTAATTAATTTGTCACTGATTTCATCACAAGTATTCGAAACCGAGATCTTGAATTCTTTTGGTTTATTCCGGCTTATCCACAAAAAAAACAGAGAATTACGTCTTCATATGTTGGAAGTACATTTTTAGGTAAAGCTTTACCAGACCCGAAAACAGGACAGCTCAAATCACTCCGTAAAACCGACATTATAGCACGCGTCAACCTTAATGAAAATACGCTAGAAACTAAAATTTTGGAAAAGCCTACTAATTTAAACATATTTATTTGACAGAGGTACGGGTTGCTTCGGTTTTTGTTTTGTATATAAATAAATAAATTAGGTGGCGCAACAGTCCGTTGAGAACTAGGCCCTAGTGACTTACAACTCTCAACCATTCCTGTGTGCGAGTAATGTTGTTAGGGATGGAAGGGACCTACAGTTTAAAGCCGAATACGAACGGCTATTTTGAGAAAGCACTTTTCATGACAAGAATTACTCTTGGAGGAATTGTCGATTCCTCGCAATAGGTAGCACCCGTGAAAAAAAACTTTAGATGGCACAGGCAGGGATCGAACCTAATAATTCCATCATGCTACGGGTTTTGTATATTTTTGAATTTAAAGTGGCTTTGGAGAAATTCGTAAGTTTTTTAATTTAAACATTGTTTTCTTAAAAAACTATTATCTAGGTCTGGGATTTTTTTTTGGAAATCTTTCGAAACCTTGGGGCAGTATTTACAATTGGATTTTTTTCAAATTTTTTTTTTGATTCCAAATGACAGACCTATTTGACAACTTTCCTACACCGACCGAATACGATACAGTAAAAAAAATGTTCCATATAATTTTTTTGTAATCGAGGCAACCTGTGCATTCAAGAGGTTTTTCTCAAAACCCACCTTTGTCTATAAACTTCTACTCTCTCCTCCCAGCGGTGGACATCGGCTGAATAGTACCTCAACTGGAAATTGGATTCTAAATCCAGTGGAAAGTAATTGGGGTTAGCAAACGAGAGAGGGGAGAGAGGTGTTTCCACTATGGCATATTTCCGGCAGCGGAGGAATTCCCGAAATGGAATCAATGGTGGCGTCTACAGCTTCAGTTAGGTTGAACTACTTAGTGAACACCTTATAGGGCTTCTACGACATATTCGGAACTCAGGCCTGTAAGGAGCGGTTTATCCGGCTCCCTATCCTTGGAGTTATACAATGGACTTCCTGACCACGTTAAAATATCTTAGTTGCGAAGGACCAACAAGCCTCGTATAAGGACCTAATAAACGAAATAATAACAACTTCGGATATGTACGTGGAATGTTTAATAGACAACGTGCAGCCGAAATCTGTCAAGAGTTTTTGCAACTGCTGAAAAGTTTCCAACTTTCTGTGTGTTTAAATTTTCTGGACAGATTGGAATTTCCGATTCTGATCTTGATGTCAAAGTAAGATTTGTGGTTTGATCTGGAAGCGGTAGTATTTCAACGTCTTGAACTCCAAATGTTTATGCCTTACTAGTCGTATGTTGCGATGCTGACAAGTTATTAATTTCGGTGACATGTTTTACTAGCGATACCTCATATTTTCTTGTTCTCCGAAGGCTTTCTGTAATCTGCTTTGTCACTTTGACGTCGACATTGATTATAATCAGGGATAGGATTTTACTAACTTTGCCTTTTTTTTGGTTAAACGGAAGATGAAATCGACTTTCGACAAAACATGTTTCAAGCCCTGATGATTGCAAATATATGTAATTTATTTTGCATTTGTTTGCCTTTTTATGCCATAATTGCCTTTTTTGCCTTTCTTCGCCATTGTTGCCTTTTCTGCCTTTTTTGCTTTTTTATTAAATTTAAGTTTAGCATTAGAAGAAATGCGAACATTTTCTCATACCGTTGAGAATCTTTAGTTAAAAATCTTGTACAGTTCCAAGCACACAAAAATGATGGAAAATGTTCGAATTTATGCATGTATTAATGTTTATCTGCGCAAAAATGCTTCTTCCTCGCCTGCGTAAAATGCATACCTGCTGGCGTACATAAAGTCAATTTTGGGTTTTTAGTCGATCCGAAAAAACATATTTTCAAAAACCTACAAAAAACAGGTATATTTGAGAGTCTGTACCAACTTATAATTTAAGCTAACAATATTCTCATCAAGAAACATCAATTGGGGAAGTGCTGCCTGTTTTAAAAGACATTGAAGAAAATTAAAGAAAAAGAAAAAGGGCCCATTGCAGAGGAAGTCTTGAAGAAGTTTACTGCCGTTTTCAATGGAAACACAGGACTAAAAACGATTGAGCAGATAAATTCTGTAATAAACGGCGACGTGGATTCCAAACTTCCAGGAAACATTGAAGTGAATAATGTTGAAAGTTTTAGATGAGCTCCACTCCTTTCAGCTGAAGTTGAGAGATCATTTAGCTCATTTAAAACCCTTCTAAGGGACAACCGAAGAAGATTGCTACCTGAGAACCTTAAAAAGCTCTTGGTAGTCCAATGCTACTATAATTAAATGTATTTTTGTTTATTTTCCTAGTAGTTTTTAATAAATGCTTTTTCTTTGCCTTTTTACGAGTTTTGTTTTGCCTTTTTTTAATTTTTAGGTCAATAAAATCCTAACCCTGATTATAATCATTTTCCGTTGGGTTCGTTGGTCCATCAAAAATTGTCTCTCTCTCACTGGTATACTTTGAATTGTTTTTCACATTGACATAAATTAAAATTCTTACATTTGCAAATCGCGATTTCAAACAGACACCAAAAGTTTCCTTTAAAAATTTGAATACGATTCTTGTACGACTCTACGTCTTTTCTGGATTTGAAGGGTTTCATTAAATTACGGTACTTATCATGATAATTTTTTATTTTATTCGAAACCGAACGCTGGTCTATCACAGTTGGTATTGACGCGAACTTCCATAACGTAATTAATTTGTCACTGATTTCATCACAAGTATTCGAAACCGATATCTTGAATTCTTTTGGTTTATTCCGACTTATCCACAAAAAAACAGAGAATTACGTCTTCATATGTTGGAAGTACATTTTTAGGTAAAGCTTTACCAGACCCGTAAACAGGACAGCTCAAATCACTCCGTAAAACCGACATTTGAAAACAAAAATATATCACGCGTCAACCTTAATGAAAATACGCTAGAAACTAAAATTTTGGAAAAGCCTTCTAATTTAAACATATTTATTTGACAGAGGTACGGGTTGCTTCGGTTTTTGTTTTGTATATAAATAAATAAATTAGGTGGCGCAACAGTCCGTTGAGAACTAGGCCCTAGTGACTTACAACTCTCAACCATTCCTGTGTGCGAGTAATGTTGTCAGGGATGGAAGGGACCTCCAGTTTAAAGCCGAATACGAACGGCTATTTTGAGAAAGCACTTTTCATGACAAGAATTACTCTTGGAGGAATTGTAGATTCCTCACAATTACCTATTGCACCGGTGAAAAAAACTTTAGATGGCACAGGCAGGGATCGAACCTAATAATTCCATCATGCTACGGGTTTTGAATATTTTTGAATTTAAAGTGGCTTTGGAGAAATTCGTAAGTTTTTGAATTTAAACATTGTTTTCTTAAAAAACTATTATCTAGGTCAAGGATTTTTTTTTGGAAATCTTTCGTATCCTTGGGGCAGTATTTACAATTGGATTTTTTTCAATTTTTTTTTTTGATTCCAAATGACAGACCTGTTTGACAACTTTCCTACACCGCCCGAATACGATACAGTAAAAAAAAATGTTCCATATAATTTTTTTGTAACCGAGGCAACCTGTGCATTCAAGAGGACAAAAGCGTCCACAGGTTTTTCTCAAAACCCACCTTTGTCTATAAACTTCTACTCTCTCCTCCCCGCGGTGGACATCGGCTGAATAGTACCTCAACTGGAAATTGGATTCTAAATCCAGTGAAAAGTAATTGGGGGTAGCAAACGAGAGAGGGGAGAGAGGTGTTTCCACTATGGCATATTTCCGGCAGCGGAGGAATTCCCGAAATGGAATAAATGGTGGCGTCTACAGCTTCAGTTAGGTTGAACTACTTAGTGAACACCTTATAGGGCTTCTACGACATATTCGGAACTCAGGCCTGTAAGGAGCGGTTTATCCGGCTCCCTATCCTTGGAGTTATACAATGGACTTCCTGACCGCGTTCAAATATCTTAGTTGCGAAGCACCAACAAGCCTCGTATAAGGACCTAATAAACGAAAAAATAACAACTTCGGATATGTACGTGGAATGTTTAATAGACCACGTGCTGCCGAACAGTTAGAGGAAGCCCTAAGCTGCCGCTGCGACAGTGGATTCAGGCTGATCTATTTCGCTGCTGGACGAGACGTTCTGGTCGCTACTACGCAGTTCACGTATCGTGATATCCACATTGCAATCGACGGGCCATACTTCTCCAGTATACAGGATGTTCGAACACTCAGAGGAGCCAACTTTGATTCGCACCACTATTTTGTTGTAGCCAAGAAACGGATATCTTTATCCAAGCCAAAACAGGAGAAAATTCGACGTAAAACGGCAACAATCACAATGTCTTTTTCCGATCGAGTCTGTAACAGCTACGCAATAGCTTACAAAACAATAAAACGGCGATGCACAGAAGGACTTGGGCTTCTCGCGAACTCTACGAGCATAAGAGGACAGAGGAGCCCCGGCTTTTTAGAAAAAAAGGAGCATGAGAAGCGGGATCGAGGAGATAGGGGATGTCATAACAGGAATTGGGTTCAGAAATTGTATCTAAATGTAAAAAAAAACTTCCAAGCATCGTAGAACCGCAGTCTATGCTGAGAATATAGACAGACCACTTCTCCAAATTATATTAAGGCGATGACGAATCGAATTCCGCTTTAAGGCAGATAGAACCACTCAACCTTGGCGACGTAGAACAACAATTCCTTCTACCCGACCCCAATGAAGTGAAGATAGCTATCGAAATTGAAGTCAAACAATGCTGCTGGAGCTGCATGCTCGATGAGTGGAATCTCAGCTTAGTTTGCCGAATACACAAGAACGAAGACCCCCTTATTTGCGCCAACTTGAGAGGCATCAGTTTCCTGAACATCGCATATAAAATCCTTTCTGCCATTTTATGGGAACGTCTGAAGCCGTTCGTTGACAACCTGATAGGCCTTTATCAGTATGGTTTCAGACCAGGAAAGTCCACCATTGACCAAATATTCACATAACGGCAAATCTTGGAAAAAACCCATTAACTTCAAATCAATACCCACCATCTCTTTATCGATTTTAAGGCCGCGTATGACAGCATCTATAGGGAAGCGCTTTACAGAGAAATGTCTAATTTCCTGTCAAACTTATCCATTTGTGGATAATGAGAACGATGGAGAATGCACGCTGCTCTATTAAAGTCAGAAAAGATCTCACCTACGCATTTGATGTCAAAAAAGGTTTTAGACATTGACTTAACGTGAGTTAATATGTTATTTAATTATTTTCGAAATAAACACATTTTTTTCTTTTAATTTAAATATTCAGTGTCCTATAATAAATCGTCCAAACTGAATACGGTCTTAGCTTATTTGTGGTAAAATCCCTAAATGTTTATTAAGTTTAGAAACGAAGACAATTCATTTAAATAAATTAAATACTATCATATCCTTACTCTTGTCTGTAAAATCAACAAAAAATGTCTTATTACGAAAACTGTAGACTTATAAACTTCCTAAATTGTTTGCAATTTTTGTTTCTTTATGTGGGGTTTTTCAATAAGGGCGGGTAGATGTTGTGTGTAGATTTCGTGGCGTTTGGTGTGTGGCACGTAGCGCCGCGCCGTCCTAGTGGAACCATATATCGTATAGGTCCATATGGTTCAATTTGGGTCATAAGAAACTTTCCAGTTAAAATGGTTGCTTTACCGTTCCCAATATCTAGTAATTGTTCGGAAAATATTTGTGCTGTTGGATCATTTTGCAATCGTACGCGCATGTTTATGGTCAATCCAAATGTTTCAACACTTTGCCATTAGAATAATTGTTTTAAACATGCATTTATCTCATCCGCGAAAGTAGAGCGAAGTATAACTGGCAAGGTCTGGCAGAAATAACCAGACAAAAGTAAGAGATCACCACTGAAAAGTTTATCATTGACATTTAAATCTTGCATAGTTCTATGCAATGCTTCGATGGAATATTTGTGAGCCATTGTTCACTCATTCCAAATTATAATTGAACTCTTCCGCAACACTTATAATGATTAGACACAGTGCGAGCAATTCGGAAAGGACGATATGATTAGAAAGGAGAAACCGATGCAGATTGGTTTTGAATGTCTGCACATAGTAATGAGTGGGAAATATTGAGCTTGGTAAATCATTCCATATTCGTGTAGTGCGGCTAATCCCTGTACTTAACAGTACGTCCGAAATTGGGCTCAACTGAGGGGCATTCCTAGCATTACGGGTATTACGATTTAAATATTTAAGGGGAGGAATGCAACTGGCTATTTCACTAACGCATTGTTCAAAAAAATAACGATAAAACAATGATAGGCATGAAATCTTGCGCCGGTGTTCAAGAGAAGCAAGTGTCTCGGTAATATAGGGTGTCCCAAAATTAACGCAAGATTTCTTGCGTTAATTTTGGGACACCCTTTATAAAGACAAGTATTTTTTTAAACACTTAATCAATCCAAAAAGGTTACCATTTGATGAGATTTCGTTTCTAAATAAATATGTATATCAACTTGTTTGAAATTAACGCAAGAAATCTTGCGTTAATTTTGGGACACCCTATAGAACAATCTCCTATCATTTTTAGAGCTCTCTTTTCGTTTCTATCTAAAAGACTCAAGAACGTTATTGTGGCACCATCCCAAATATGAGAATTTTACTCGAGTTTAGGAGGAATACAAGCTTTGTAAATTGTAGCCATCAGAAGGGGTAAAAACGGTTTGCCTCGTGTGAGAAAACCTTAACACTTAGCATCTTTTTTGGCGATGTCGAATATGTGATAATAATACCTATGTACATAGACCTGAAAGCTGTTCAGTCTCCTCGATGCAAGTACCACCCATGTATAGTGGCATTGGGGGAGGCTTACGCTCTTGAGACAGTCGACAACATTGAGTTTTCGAAGCAATAAATTCTACACGATTTTTTGTTCCCCATTGGACAATGCTGTTCACAATTTAATGAGCTTATCATTTGCTGTCGTTGGTAGTCCACATCCGAAGAACAAGGATGAAAATCTACAAACGAATATGAAAAGCTGAGGGTACTGTCATCAGCGAAACAATTTCATTGGTTAGAAGTTTCAGACAAAAGATCATTTATACCAATAAGGAACAGCGGAGATAAAACGGAGCCCTAGGGTACACCAGCGTTTATTTTGTGGATATCAGATTTGAACCCGTCCAATACTACTTGAATTGAACGGTCCGAAAGTTAATTTCTAACCCAACAAAGAAGAGATTCATCAATACCAAAAGCACGTTTTTTCAGGAAGAGAACTCTATCAAATGCCTTTGAAATACCAAGTGCAATCTTACTTTCTCCAAGACAATGTAAAGATTTGTTAAACTGTTCGGTAAGATAAACCATGAGATCACCAGTGGATCTATTGCAACGAAAACCATGCTGCCGGTCAATAAGAAGCTTTCGTTCTTCAAGATATTTCGTAAGCTGAAAATGACCTTGGAAAGAAGGGACGTAAGTGCAATTATTTTTTATAAATGACCAGAAATGTTTGCTACATTTAGGACATTGTACTATTTTTTGCCGTAATTTCTGGTCATGCAACAGTTAAATACGTCGAATATGTCCGTTACAAGTCTTTCTAGCTTGTTTGCACTTATTCCGGTTTTCATCAGTAAGGTTGGCTTTATAAATCCGGAAACTCACATCTTTGATCCTAATAACCTTTTTACAGCTCGAATGAAACAATGAGTTTTCTTTAGGTTTGATAGATTTTACCCTATTCGAAATAAAATTTCTCATTCCACAAAGAATTAAATTTGGAATCCACCTCACTATCGAGGAAGCATAGTGACCAGTTAAAGTTCCTGAAGAAATCGTAGGGACCGTCCCAGTAACATATTGAAAAAAGTTAAATTCACTGTATTTTGTTTACTACAAAATAAATTTAACATGTACGAGTACTTTAGCCTCAGCAACATGTGGTGGTTACGCTATTAAATTGTAGCTTATATAAAACGTTTGGAGGTTTGGCATAGCGCCATCTATCGAATACTTACTCAATTCAGCCAACAAATCGGATTGTCAAATAATAGTAAAATAATTTGCAATAAAATATTATTGCGATCATAAATTGATATGGAAGCTTTCGTTTCTTTCAAGTTGGATCAAACTCCACACGGTGTACAAACTTGATTCAAATCGGTTAAGTAGTTTAGGAGCCCATCGCGGACAAACAACGTGACACGTGATTTATATATGTTACTAGCTGACCCGGCCACTCGTTACTGTGGCTAACGTTTTTTGTGATATAACATTGTTGAAAACTATTTAAGGGGAACGGTAGGAGAATATCAGAGATGGGCACCACCATGATTTTTTTACAAAGATGCCATTTGTAAAAAACATGTTACCTTCATGACTGATTTTATTCTACCATTATCCCTTATTACAATGAAATTATTATTTACAAACGAAGACGGAAACGTTAAGGCTGGTATAAAAATATACTGGTTTGATCAACATTTTTGTACAGTTGATGTAAAGCAAAAATGAATACAAAAGAATTAAATGTAAAATTTATTATTATTTTTATTCAAGTAACAAATGAGTATATTACGAAGTTCTTAATAAATAACATCTGACAGTTAAACTTATAAATGCGGTAGGTAGGCCGGATAGTATAAAATCTTTTAATAATAAAATTTATTATTTTGAATTATAAATACTTTTAATTTCAATTGAATTTAGCACTATTCGGTGCACAATATTTTTGGTTAACCCGTCTTTCGGTAACACAAACAGGTTCGATGGTTTTCCTACACGTGAACATGCAACATATATGTAGCTGCCTATGAGAATGGACTTTCCAAATCTAAACCACAAATGGACATTGTTTGGCCTTGAGACCTATTTAAAGACATGGCAAAAGCTAATCGAATTGGAAACTGTAACCTTCTGAAGGGTATGGTAGACATTATCATTGGAATACGTGGCAACAGGACCACTTTTCCTTTAAGCTTTCTAGTTAAAATTCTTGCTTCAAGAATATTTCCGAGGATCGTTTTGATGACCAAACGTGTACTGTTGCTTAATTTAGGTGGATTCAAATTAAGCAGGGGAATAATAGGTGAACCAATCTTTACTCAAAGGTTAAGTATCGGTATTCCAGGTATATCTAGTGAATTTAAAAATTCAATTGGAAAATGTACAGTATCATTTTCATTAACAACAGTATCGATTAATTTAAAAGACTGGTAACAACTGTTGTAGCTGGAAGTTAATTTCGTCAACATCAAAATTTTTGGCTGCCAAAATAGCCAGGTGACTGAAACCACCAGACAAAAGTAAAAGAGCACCACCGGACAGTGTATCATTGCCGTTTAAATCTTGCATAGTTCTATGCAATGCTTCCATTAAATATTTATGAGTAATTGTGCACTCATCCCAAATTATAATTGAACTCTTCCGCAAAACTGCACTGCTATTCCACTATTCTTTTTTATGTTACATATTGAAAAAGTAAAATTCACTGTTTTTCGTTTACATATATTAAGATTTAGACTTACATAGACATAAAATGAAGACTTTGCTACGTTGAAGAAGTTTCCGCTCTTATATTCGCAGGTCTAGGTTTAGAGCCGATAGGACGAGATCTGCTCCTAGGCCTGGGTAGGGGATCCGTTGTTATAGATCGAGTTGTCGTTGTGCTGCATATTTGTGAATAACAAAATCCGTTTCCTCGTAAATATATCGGAGAAAATGGCAGATAGGTCGTTGGTGCAAAAGGCACTGCCTGGGTAAAAAAATCCAAATTTCGAAAGGGATAAACAAGTCTTATAAACTGCTTCGCTGAAAGACATAAATAAAAAATAGATTATTATAATACACAATGTTACAAGAAAAATATCTGAATTGCATGTACAGTAAAAGCCTGCCTAGCCTAAGTTTCATTCCAATAGCTCACATATTCTTATTAAAAATACAATAAATAGATATGAATAGTTTGTATGTATGACCCTACAAAACTTATTTGTTTACATTTTTGTATTTGCAATTTCGACATCATGTCCATGAATATGTGTACAAAAAAAACAGTTTGTACGTGATTCGCTAGTTTTTTGTTTGTGTTAAGAGGAACAACAATATAACGGGTGATATGGTTGTGTTTCGACACCTCAATCTTACAATTAAACTATAATGTATGTTACTATTATCTTAAGTTGTAGTAGTGTAGTTAATCGTGCACAATTAATTTATTTTATTATTAGTAATTTCATTGTTAAATACAAATTACATCAATTTCTTGAATTTCCAGCACTCAGATCAGAAAAATAAATGAAAGAGGTGTTACAATATTTTTCTTTGCTGTGGTTTGATTAAACACAATGTATAAATGAAAAGTTGAATTCAATGTGCAAAAACTTTTACGAACAGAAAAGAGCGTCAGTTGCATTATTCTTAAAATAAAAAGAATTTCGAATACGAATCTGTGACGAACCTACAAATTATGTAACAGTACTTTTTGCAAAAAATATAATAAATTTTAACTTTAATTTGAAAACATTTGAAGTGTATTCCTTGTATAGGTGCTTCATTTTTTGAAGGTTGAACAAACTACTCTTTTACTTGAAGTGTTTCAATATTCGTACATATGCAATTGATGAATAAGTATTTTCATATGATAGTAGTTTTTTTTCTAGAACTCTGATAACTTTTGCTTTCAACAAACTAACTTTTCTTGCCAATCCTAATCTTTGCCAAGTACATTATCGTTAACAGACATATATTTTGCATTGCAGTGATACAAATTTTATAAGTCGGTTTCGATCGCTCTTTGTTAACTTGATTTTGACAAATAAGGAAAAAAAGAAAAAAAGTTTTTTTGCAAAGCCAAAATATGTTGAAAACAAATATTAAGGACCTGGAATCAAGTCGAAAGCAAACTTTATTTCAACAAAAAAACAAAGTCATGGGGTATGCAGCAGAATACGAGCCAGTGAATTCCGCGTCGCTCACAAGAAAATGTTGTGTTGCAGACCACAACATGGCGAATTTTGCATGATTAAGGCCTATAAACCATACAAAATCCAACTTTTTCCTGTGAAGCTTCACAGGTTTATGCAAATAAGCTACATGCCACCGCGCCTCTTAATAACAACAAAATAGATGCCACCGGTCAAACTCGGCCTGACTTATGCGCCAAAGTCATCGAAAAGGGGAACATTCAAATGTGCGCCACCGAGAGAAGCCATTGAAACGATGTTTTAGACAGATAGATTTTGCATTGGCAGTGCGATGTTTTAATGTTTTTCATATTTAAACTATGTAGACTACACAGAGATATGCACACCGTGGTTACCGATCGGAAAAAAGTTTGCATCGGAACATTTTTTTCGTTCTTTATAACCGATTAGCGGAATAAATATTGAGGAACACCGACGCACTTACAATTTGTCAACGATTGCATGACTTCAAAATCAGATTACCATTCTAATGGAGTTCAAAGCAGAAATGAAATGCTCATTTAATTATTTTTAATTATTATAATTATTCACAAAAAACTACTTACTGAAAGAAAACTAAATAGAAAAAGACATTCATTGCATAAAAACTCAACAAAAAAGAATGAAAATACAAAAATAAATAACTAAACAAAATTCAACGCATCAAGATCAGGTCGAGAAGATTTTTCTATTTCCAGAATATCTGCTTTTCAAATTGCCTTTGACTTGTCTTAAATTTCTCTTTAATTAAAAAGTAATCTAAATTAAAGTCACGAAATAACAAAAAATTGACAACGAATATCGAGAAAGTTTCAGAAAGAATTTTGAAGCTTATCATATTGTGCAAAAATTTTATCAGTTTAATCTCAAAATTAGCTGCTTAAGGTGTAGTAAATCATTTATTTTGTATTTATCTAATAATTTCTTGGTGTATTTATTTACTTATCTATTTATTTATTATTTTTGTTGGTGTTATTTGTATAAATAAATAAAAAAAATATATAAATTGTTTTCCTTACAACACTTGCTCACCATTACCATCGGTCTTTAAATTTGCATGCTTTTCTGTCGGAAAAAATCGGAACAAAAATTGTGTATACACACCGTCACGAATCGCACGAGTTTGAAATTTGAAAAGACTGGATTGATTACAGATATTGGAAGGCCTGTGCATCATCGTTTCGCTCTTACCTACCACTGAAAATATCGCTGCTGTAAATGAAAGTGTTGCCGAAGACCCGAATGTGTCTATTCCTCGTGCGTCGTTCTCAGGAAGTAGGACATTCCTACGGCACATTATGGCGTATTTTGCATTTGGATATACACCTGCATCCATATAAAGTTCCGCTCACAAAACAACTGAAGCCAGATGACCATTCACAACGTCGCGTCGTCGTAGATACGTCGAATGGGTGCTTGAACAACAGGCGGTGGACGACGATTTTTCGAACAAAATTTTCTTCAGCGACGAAGCACATTTCTTACTCGGTGGGTAGGTTAGCAAAAAAAAAAGTCGTATTCGGTTTTTTGAGAATCCTCAAGTAATTGAAGAGAGGCCATTACATCCACAAAAAGTTACTATTTGGTGCGCTCTTTGGTCCAGGGGTGTGATTGGA
Source organism: Eupeodes latifasciatus (assembly GCA_920104205.1). Taxonomy (NCBI): domain Eukaryota; kingdom Metazoa; phylum Arthropoda; class Insecta; order Diptera; family Syrphidae; genus Eupeodes; species Eupeodes latifasciatus. The sequence continues at coordinate 237,132,674 of OV049924.1, forward strand.
CCTTACTTCTTGAAAAACGACGATGGAAAGACTGTCATAGTCAATTCGGAGCGTTATGGTCATATGATAACCGACTTTATTTTGCCTGCTATTGAAGAATAAGAATTGGAGAATATATGGTTTCAATAAGACGGTGCCACATGCCACACAACTCGAGCGGATATGGATTTATTGCAAGACATTTCCTGGCCGCGTAATTTCTCGTCGTGGCGATATCAACTGGCCACCAAGATCATGCCATTTGACACACCTGGACTTTTTTCTGTGGGGCTACGCGAAAGACCGTGTTTATGCAGATAAACCTTTAACCTTTGAGCACTTCAAAACCTTAAAACCTCAAAATGGAAAACCCTATATGTTTCAGAGATTTCTCCCATTTGTGTATCCAAACGGTTATGATGATAACATAAATAATAATAAAATTTGTTTTCAAATGTTACACATGTTATCACAGAATATATTACATAGTTCTTAACGAGTTAATAAATTAAAAATCAAGAAATGATTAACGAAAAGTAATACAAAAAAAATTATAAATAAATTAATAAATTATCAATTTATTGAACGAGTAACGAAATAAATACGGAGAAATGAAGTACAAAACTAAATAAATAAATGTATTAATCGGTACGTAAATAAATAAATGATATAAATAAATATTTACTTAATTAAATAAATGAATAAATAAATTAATACAAATAACACCAACAAAAATAATAAATAAATAGATAAGTAAATAAATACACCAAGAAATTATTAGATAAATACAAAATAAATGATTTACTACACCTTAAGCAGCTAATTTTGAGATTAAACTAATACAATTTTTGCACAATATGATAAGCTTCAAAATTCTTTCTAAAACTTTATCGATATTCGTTGTCAATTTTTTGTTTCTGTACTCATTTAAGACTTTTGGTCGATAAAGGCATAAAGCATTTCAATATTAATCTTTATTAAAGTTTGATGTATGAGTAAGATAAAAGTCAATGATATATCCAAGTGAAATGTGAGATAGTTTGCGCTTGAATCCCATGAATTTGTTCTCCGTTTAATTCGAGGGTGTTAAAAGGCAATCAACAAGGTTTCTTTTTTACGTAAAAAGAGGGCCTGTATTTATGAAGAATTTATTTTAATTTTCAAATTGTTGAAATAAATTTGTATAGTATTCAAAGCAGATTGCAAATTGCATCACTGTGCTCATTCTTGCAGATAAATTAACTTTAACATGCTTGTTATTCTGTTAATTTGTTTCGTACTACTAAGAAATTTTTGGAAGCCAAACTGTTCAGGGGAGTCATTCCGTAATTTCCGAAACGATAATCGTCAAAACGATTATCATTAACGATATCATAGACACACCATATAAAGACCGGAAACCAATCTGTCATTCTGGTTTTGCCTACAAGCTGAAACGTCAATTCTCACCAGCGTTGCCGCGAAGACAAAAATTGTAAGGGCAATTTTGAGGGCCATTTCCAAAATGTGCGGACCACTCGCCCATTACCCTGGACAAAATTTGTTTAAGAAAATAATAACAGTTTGTCTTTTCTAAATAAACTTATTATATTTCAGGTCTTTTTGTTTACGGTATTAGTTATCACACTTGTACAAAGTTCCGATCGGGCACATTACGGCAACGCCTCTTCTCACGCACCCTTATTTCGAATTCTAACATCAATTCACCACAGCTAACATCAATTCACCACCCTTCTAACATCAATTCACCACGAAATAAGGAATAGTGATGAGAAATTCTTTAGGGGAGGCACCTAGTGGCTACATCGACATTAGCTACTGCATTTTTTGGGAAGAGTACGATAACTCAGGTGACAAAGTTTAATGACGGATTTGTATAGAACAGTTAAAAACAATCATTTTTTACTATGGGAGTGGGGTCTATTCTCCCCGTTTAGGCGTTAGAGGCAATTTAAAAAAAATATGTGCGTTAAATGGAAAAAATAATGGTTATACTTACAACTAAGTTTTATAAATTTTTTTAAAGACAACACTTTTGTCTATTAGCTTGTTTTTAAATCAAGTCAAAACTATGCAAATTAGAATAGTTCGTTGAGATATTATATTTTTAATAAGTATTTATTAATCCGATCTTCTCAGATGCCAACTTAAGACTTAAATCGAAAAACATTTTTGCTGTAAACTGTCATCAAATATGGTTAAACAAAGAACTTATTGTTTCTTATACATGAATCACTTATTAGGAAAACAACATGTTCCTACGTGATTGTATTGAAATGTAACATAATATTTAATATCATATTTTATGATCCAGAGGATCGTTCTTATTGCTTATTATTATATTTTTGTTCATATTTTCTAATTACTAATGGAACAGACGTGTGTTAATTTGCATAGTTTTTGGAACAAAATTGTTTTAAACTCAAAATTTGGGCAAAAAAAGGTTTGAAGTGTGATTTTTACACTTTAATGCCCAATTTCATAAACAGCTTTTATACATTTAACAGCATTTTAAACTGTTAAATGGGATATTTTGGTTTCACCAAGCGCTTTTAAAGTAAACAAGCTTTTAAACACCTTTTAAAACTAAATGCCCATTTTTGGCTCATTAAATTTTAAAAGTGTCATTAAAAACTGAATATGGAAGATTGACAGCTGATGTTTTGTTTTGTAAAATTTGTGTTCTCAACATTTTGAGGTACAGAATGAATAGGTAAAAAATTCAACATCCCATTACTATTTATAATATCATTTTTATGATTTTAATTTTTAATTAGAATATTAGATTGATCATCTTCACCTGAAGAAGATTTTCATATTTTATTTTTGAACGACACACGATTTTTGATTTTGAAGAAATTTTCATTGTTGTATTTTGCGATTCTTGTCATTTATTTCAACATATAATGCTTTCTCATTTTTTCTCACACAATTCGCTTAATAGAAAGAAAAAGGGGTTTTATTTTTACAGGATTGTGAAGAGGACTCTATTTTAACAAAAATATCCCTCAAATTTCCCATTTCAAGCTTGGTGAAACTGAAAAAATTTAAAGGCCTGATACAATTTAAATAGCTTTTAGATAAAAGTGCTTTTAGTGTTTGTTTATGAAATCGGACATAAGATTATTTACTATTGTTTTTAGAATGCATTGCTTATATTTGTTTTTGAACAAACATTGAAAACTAGATGATTTTATGTCTTTTAGTTCTTGAGATAATTTCAAAAAAAAAATATTTTAATTAAATTATTTTTTCCTTGCTTGAGTATTAACGTAGTCTTATTTTGATAGTCATAATCGAATGTGGATTAAGGTATACCCGGAATTAATTATTTTTTTCTTAAATCCAGCTTATTTAAATACAAAAGAAACTTTGACTAGAAGACTTTGTGATTGAAAGTGGCAAGAAAATGTTAATTTTTAACTTCACTATATTCAAAAGTGTGTACTACGTATAATACAGTTTTCAATTCAATAAAAAGCTATAATTGTCTGAACAAGGCATTTGTTGTATTATGTAAAGAAAACTTGAAATATATTAGCAAAAATGTTAAACATTGTTGTTTTTTTTTAATTTAAATGTAATACAAAGACTTCTGATTCAGGTAAAATTATACATACCAAAAATTATCTTTTCTGAATGTTATAATAATTCTTTTTTTCTCGAATTTAAAAACGATTACTTTTTCCTAAAAGTATTTTGATAATTACAAAACAGTGACCCAGTTTTAACAATTTCACTATAAGTTAAGTTTTTCAAACAAAAAAATTATAAAAGTGTGACAACACCTCAACATCACACATAAAATAACTGTTTATTTCGTCGAGGTGAGTTTGAAAACGTCAACAAAAATTCTGATTTTTTAAATCTTTCGAATAGCAAGTTTGGTTTTTTGCATTTGTTTATTTAAAAAATTATAACATCACTTACCATATTTTAAAATTGTTTTTTTAAAAACATAACTTTTACTAATTATTAACATTTTCATTAAATTTCTTTTTGATTATTGCCCAAAGCAATAATAATATTACATTTCATTCAAAATCGGCTAAAAGAGTGTTCGCGCCTTTTGTGTTTTGATTTGTGTTTTTTTATTTTGCAGATAAATAAGATTTCAGATAACAATTATGGATAAAAAAAGCTCTGTGCGCTGTGTAATGGGCTGTTCAACATTCAGCCACACGTTCCGCGCTCCAATTGAAAAGTAAGTAGACACAATATGGTATCCTCATTTTAACCAATTTCCGCACCACATTGGAACTCACTTGGACGTGTTTTTATAAGTTTTTTTGATTTTAACTAAAAAGTGTGAATGCAACTTTCTTACTCACACTTCAAGGATTCCAGGAAGGTATAAACCATTCCTGTAGGTACATTATTGTACCAAGGACACGACCGAATGAGTTCTAATGTGTGCATTTTTAAATATTTTTGATAGGAAAATGCAAACATTAGAACGCACTTGGACGTGGTCTTATAAGTTTTTTTGATTTTAACTAAAAAGTGTGAATGCAACTTTCTTACTCACACTCCAAGGATTCCAGGAAGGTATAAACCATTCCTGTAGGTTCATTATTGTACCAAGGACACGACCGAATGAATTCAATTGTTTGCATTTTCAAACATTTTTGATAGGAAATGCACACATTAGAACGCACTTGGACGTGGTCTTATAAGTTTTTTTGATTTTAACAAAAAAGTGTGAATGCAACTTTCTTACTCACACTCCAAGGATTCCAGGAAGGTATAAACCATTCCTGTAGGTTTATTATTGTACCAAGGACACGACCGAATGAATTCAATTGTTTGCATTTTCAAACATTTTTGATAGGAAATGCACACATTAGAACGCACTTGGACGTGGTCTTATAAGTTTTTTAGATTGTAACTAAAAAGTGTGAATGCAACTTTCTTACTCACACTTCAAGGATTCCAAGAAGGTATAAACCATTCCTGTAGGTACATTATTGTACCAACGACACGACCGAATGAGTTCTTATGTTTGCATTTTTAAACATTTTTGATAGGAAAATGCAAACATTAGAACTCACTTGGACGTGTCCTTGGTACAATAATGTACCTACAGGAATGGTTTATACCTTCCTGGAATCCTTGAAGTGTGAGTAAGAAAGTTACATTCACACTTTTTAGTTACAATCTAAAAAACTTATAAGAACACGTCCAAGTGGGTTCTAATGTTTGCATTTTCCTATCAAAAATGTTTAAAAATGCAAACATTAGAACTCATTCGGTCGTGTCGTTGGTACAATAATGTACCTACAGGAATGGTTTATACCTTCCTGGAATCCTTGAAGTGTGAGTAAGAAAGTTGCATTCACACTTTTTAGTTACAATCACAAAAACTTATAAGAACACTTCCAAGTGAGTTCCAATGTGGTGCGGAAATTGGTTCAAATGAGGATACCATATTGTGTCTACTTGCAAATTTAAAAATTTGAATCGATATTTGACGGTGTTTTCCTTTGATAAGAAATGAAAATTATATACTGATCGATCGGAAATCATACAAAGAATTTTTTTTGAGAAAAAAAAGTGTAATTGCGCATTTATTTTTCTCTAAAAATGTATTTTTTATTTTATTTCTTATTTTGACGGAAATTCATTTTCCCGAACAGCTGATACTCTTATGTTCACCATAGCAATTAAATAAAAAAAAAAACATCTGTCAAAACAAGTAAATACACCGCATCGAATTGTTGTTGGATTTCAAATTTCAAAATGGACGTAATGTCAAAATTACAAATACAACAATGTAAACAAATGGGTGTTGGAGGGTAAAACGTACGAAAGATTCCGGTCTTTATATGGTGTGTCTATGAACGATATCGTCAATTGGCGTGTTTCTTTTTTAGTTCGTATATTTAGTATATTCCAAATACTCTTATACTATGACCGAAATGTCAAAATGAACTCAACGAAAGATAATGCTTGTTTAATAACTTGAAAATGTTATTAAACTTGGTTTAACTCTATGGGAAATTTTGAAAATTTGCAAAAAATGTATTGTTAATAAACATGCCAACTATTTTGTGATGTTTATTCATGAATCAAAAAATATAAGATTACGACATGCGCATGTTCTATTTTTCTGACATTTGGTGTGATGTATGAAGTGATTGAAAAATATTTGTCGACCATACAAAAAGAGCGGGAATTTGAAATTGAATACAGATTTATTATTATAAAGTGGGTTTTCTTTAAAAAATTAAAATGCGTTGTGCTGTGTATGGGTGCAATAACAATAATATGAAAGATGACAAATTCATGAAAGAAAATGTGTCGTATTTTTCATTTCCAAAAGATACTAGCTTGCTCAAAAGGTGGATTCCTTTTTGTAAAAGGACGGATCCACTTGTTTCCGTATGTAATTATTAAAATTATTAGGAATTGTGTAAAATGATAAAAAATACTTCTATATCGAAAAATATGTAAAAGTAAAATTATTAAGACAAAGGAAAAAACACCACTTCTTTGTTCAATTGATTTCTTTATTATAAGTTAGAATGACAAGCAATTCTATGACTTTGTTTTGTGGATCGTGTGGAACGCATTTTGTAACTCCATAGTTTGTTCGTATCTATTTTACGAGTAGATTCGCACCGCCGCCGCCTCTCCGTTTGGCATCCCTGTATGTTCGAACATTCTGCCGCCTCTCAAGTTAAGATCACCATCCCTGACCATTCGAATCAACTGCAATACCGACGTCATCGGCTAATGGCTCATTTGAAAAGAGATAACAAATTCATTAATGTATAAGATAATGCAATCAAATAGAGAGCAACACTATGTGACGTGACAATACATGCAAAAAATCCCTACTTTTGTCTCTCAATGAAATGTAGAGACACAGATTACACCTATACTAAGTTCGCAGTTAGGTATTGTTATAGTCATGGTATCGTTTTTCGTTGACGGGCGGAGTTCAATTCGTGTGGTGATTTTTTTTTTGTTTTGTTTTTATTTTATTAATTATTTTGTTTGAATAATATTAAGATAAATTGTAATCGTAAAATAAATTGTAAATAGTGCATTAAAAAAAATAATTTGTGTTGTGATTTAGACAGGTAAGTCCAGGTGTGAATGTGAAATTGTTGAATGTTGTGCCGGTGAGCTGCGCGCGTACGTTCGGCAAATTTATATTTCGCGACCGCGGTGTGTGTTTGTTAGAAGTGAGTGCCTTTTTTTAAATTTTATTATGTTGTAATAGTTTTAATTTTAAATTATTTATTGATTGTTGAATTCAAGTCAATAAATTATATGAGATATGGCGTGATATTGGCGTGGCTTCGGTTTATTGTGATATATATATGTATATATATGTATATATATATATGGAATATATATATTAAAATACATAATGTCATAGAGTGTTGGAATAATTCGATTTCCAATTGAAGTGCGGGAATTTGTTTACCTTTTGCTTGAGTGCGTACTTTCACTCAAGCAAATGTGATATAAGAAGTGTGTGAATTTCCATTTTGAGTGATTCGTGAATTGTCTTCGGCGAATCAAATCGAATTAATTAAATTTGTTTTAATTGCTGATTTTATATAATCGAATTATTAATTAATAACCGGCGCGGTGTGATTTAAATGGATTTTTTTTGTGAATATATATCCTTAATATAAATGTGATTTGATATTAAAGTTTAATTCAATTTTGTTGTTCGGAAGTTTTGTTTTGCCGATGGAGTTTGACGTTTGATTTGTGGATTGTGTTTATTCAAAATGAAGTTAATGTAATTTGTAAACAAACAATTATTGAATAAAGATTATTTTGTTAGAAATTAAATTTGTTTTCATTATTTTTTGTTTATGAATTGTTTACATGTCTTGTCTAAGTGCAAATTTGTTCAGATTATTTATACAAAGATAATAAATATTTTAAATAAATTATTATTGCTTGTTTTTGTTTATTATTAAGATGAATAATTTAGTTATTTTAATTAAATTTTGTGCTTTATTGAATTTTGTTTCGTAATAAATGAAAATATTATAAAAAACTAAGTTGTTTTATTTTGTATTTATTTTATGCAAAATTATTGAATTATTGGGTTTTGTATACATTTTGGTTTTGTTTTGTAGATGTGTTTCATTTTCAGAGTTTTTTTTTGTTGGTTTTTGGTGGATTTTTAAATGATGGCGGTTTGTTCGGTTTGGCATTCGGTTGATGGTAAAAGACAAATCTTCGCAATTGGTCGCTTCATTTGTCCATTTTGGGTTTTTACCGTGACAACGCGTACTAGTCCGTCAGCTCCTGCGTGTATTCCTTCTATTCTCGCGAGATTCCATTGCGTTGGTGGAAGTCGTTCATCCTTGAGAAGAACTAAGTCTCCTATCTTAGGCAAAGCCTGGATTTTTGTCCACTTTGGTCTCTGTTGAAGCCGTACTCAGAGGTACTCAGAGTTCCATTTTTTCCAGAATCCTTCTGCTAAGGACTGAACTCGCTTCCATCGGTCCATATGGCTGATATTGGTGTTTAGTTCGCCTTGAGGAACAGCATGTAGAGATTCTCCGACTAGAAAGTGTGCAGGGGTAAGCGCGTTCAAATCGTCGAGGCTGTCGGAGAGAGGGCAAAGGGGCCTCGAATTCAGACAAGCTTCTATCTGAGCTAGAAGCGTCGCGAGCTCCTCGAAGGTTAGCCTTTCGGTCCCAACAACTCGTTTTAAATGGTACTTGACCGATTTCACACCCGCTTCCCATAATCCACCAAAGTGTGGAGAAGCCGGGGGAATAAAATGCCAATCGGTACCGTGATTTGACAAGGTTTCTGCAACTTCCTTCCAATCGTGTTGTGCTTCCTTCAACATCTTCGCGAATTAATTATTAGCACCGACGAAGTTTGTTCCGCAGTCGCTGTAGATTTGCTTGCAACTTCCTCTTCTGGCCGTGAGACGCCGAAATGCTGCCAAGAAAGCCTGTGTCGTCAGGTCTGATACTACCTCCAAATGTATGGCCTTTGTTGCCAAGCAAATAAATACGGCAAAATAGCCCTTTAAAATTTTTGCACCGCGGGCCTTCCAGGATTTGACTTCAATTGGACCAGCGAGTCGACACCGGTGTGACTGAAGGGTCGAGACATCCGCACTCGAGCAGCAGGTAAGTTTCCCATCAGCTGTTGCATCTCCGAAGCCTTTTGCCGATAACAGGAAGGACATCTGTAAAGCTGATACTTAACGCTGCGCCTTATCTGCCCAATCCAATATTTTTGTCGGATGTAGCTTATCATCTGCTGGATGCCACCATGAAGGGTGTTTTTATGCGCCTCTCTGACTACCAGACTTGTGAAATGGTGTTTGTTTTTTAACAAGATTGGATGTTGCGCATCATAGGATAGGAGGGAGTTCTCTAAACGTCCGCCCACTCGTACGATCCCATCAGCATCGATGAAGGCATTCAACGCGCGGAGGTTCTTGAGAGTCTTGGATTTCTCTACAATTTGCTGGATCTCTGTTTGGAACATCTCATGTTGTGCTGCCTTGACGACGATAATATGTGCTGCCTCGAGTTCCTTGGAGCTAAACGGACCTTCTATAGGCCCCGATTTCGGTCGACACCTTTTTGTGAATCGAGAACAGTGCGCGATGACCCGTACAACCTTGAGTAGGCTCGAACAGTTGTATATAGCCTGCAGGATACTGTTGCTGTTTGACACATGAATGTTGAGTATCTTCACCGTCCGCTTTTCTTCAGTTGTGTCAGTTTCGATGGGTTGATGCGGAGCATCGAATTCCCATTGGTTCCTAAGAAATTCTGGCCCAATCCACCAAGTTTCCAATGATTTCAATTCTGACGGAAACACACCCCTGGACGCTAGATCGGCTGGGTTATGAAGCGTTGCAACATGTCCCCAGCAATCGATCCCCACTAACCGCTGGATTTCCCAAACGCGGCTAGAGACGAATGTGGTCCATTTGGCGGGAGTGGCGCGTATCCAGGCTAATGCGATCGCAGAATCTGTCCACGCATACATCTTGACATCGTGAATTTCTAAGACTTCCTTTGTGTACTGTAACAGCTGAGCTAAAATTACAGCACCACACAGTTCTAGACGAGGCAGTGTTACCGTTCGTTGACTTGGTGCCACCTTTGTCTTGGATAACAACAGATTCACATGGATATTGCCATCGTCATCCAGAATGCGGAGATAGATTGCTGCGACGTAAGCGTTCGTTGAAGCGTCACAAAACCCGTGTAACTCGATCGCCTTGTTGGTCTTGCTCAACTGGGTCCATCGTGGGATGCGAAGCCGTTCGATCAGTGGAAGTTCTCTAATAAAAGTGTCCCAATCCTTCATCAAAGTTGTTGGAATCTGTTCATCCCAATCATATCCAAGGTCCCATAGTCGCTGCATCATTAGCTTGGCCGTGATGATGCATGGGGAAATCCATCCCATTGGATCGAAGAGTTTGGCTATCGTCGATAACATTGACCTTTTTGTTATTGCTTCTGTTGGCGGCTGTAAGTTCTGGTACGAGAAGCAGTCATCTTTAGGATACCACTTAATCCCGAGCGTCTTAACGTAATCAGACGAATTGAACGGAAGTTCAAAATCAAGTTCACGATCTTGAGGTGGGATATCCTCGATGAGTTCCTTTACGTTGCTTGTCCATTTTCGTAAATTGAAGCCTGCAGACGCCAACAGTTGCCTCGCTTCATCACGTTTCTTCCGTGCTTCTTCGAGCGAATCAGCACCGCTGATTAAGTCATCAACGTACATGTCCTTACGGACAACATTCGCCCCCACCGGAAAATTTTCTTCTTCGTCTTCAGCTACTTTGGTTAGGACTTTGATAGCAAGGTATGGTGCACTTGCTGTGCCAAAAGTTACGGTATTCATTTTGTAAAATTGAATAGGAGCAATCTTCTGCTCTCTCCACATGATAAGCTGATAGTATCGGTCCGGGAAACTAACCAAAATTTGCCGATACATCTTCTCGATGTCGGCCGTAAAAGTGACTCGGTGAGTCCTCCATTTTAGCACGAGATCTATGATACTCGACTGCAATTTCGGACCCACAAGTAAACGGTCGTTGAGGGATTTCCCGTCCGAAGCCTTCGAAGCTGCGTCAAAAACTACTCTCAGCTTCGTTGTGGAGCTTGCTTCCTTAAAAACGGCATGATGTGGTAAGAAATAATGAAATGGGGTTTGTAAAACCGCATCATTTGCATCTATTTCCTCCATGTGATGGAGTTCTTTGTATTCTCGGATACATTTAATGTAGTCCGTACGAAGCTTCTGATCCGCATCAAGCCTCCTTTCGAGATGAAGAAATCTACGGAAAGCGACTTGTCTACTCGTTCCCATTGCTGGGAGGTCTTCATTCTTAAATGGCAATTTTACTTCATAACGTCCGTCTGGTAAACGTCTTGTGTTCTTCTTGAAGATCTCATCACAAACGATGTTCTCCGCGGTTTCAAGTGTCTGGAACGGCATTTCTTCCATCTCCCAAAACTTCTCCAGTTGCGAGCTCAAATCCGTTATTTGGACGAAGCTTCGAATTTGCCGGGGAATTTCCGCTGGAACTTTCCCTAACACTATCCACCCTAGCTCCGTCTTTTGCGCGATTGGTCCCACTCCATCGTCTGGTCTCCTTATCTCAGGAAGGAGTATCTGAGCACAAACGTCACTCCCTAATAAAAGGTCAATGGGTGCAGGTTCGTAGAGATGGGGATCTGCTAACGAAAGACCCTTTAGATGGTTCCATTTGCCGGGTATCACTCGTTGGGTCGGGAGATGCCCAGTCAGCGACTTGAAGACCAAAGCCTGAATGGCAGTCTCAAACGTCGAGTGGCGGGACGCAAAACGTACTTCGACGGAGTGTTGCGTGGTGCCGCTGCTGACCAACCCTAACCCAGATACCTCGGCAATGTTCTGTCGCCTTTTCAGTTTCAGCAGTTGTGCGGCAGCTTCGGTGATAAACGACGTTTCTGAGCCGGTATCGATCAGAGCACGTAAAAGGCGTAGCCCGCCGTCCGCTGCTCGTGCCTTAACAACCGCTGTTGCCAGAAGCACCTGATGTGCGTGTTTGCGATCACCATCTATCGCGTGGTAATTAAATGTTTGTCCATTTGACTGGAGCTGTTGTTCCCCCATTAGCTGAAACTCAGGCGCGTTTGGGTTCACTGTCACTTGTAATGCCTTTGTATTGTTTTGTAATGCCTGAGCAGATGTACTGGCTACAGGCTGTTGTTGTTGTTTGTTACTATGTTGTGCGTTGCAGTGAACTAACGAATGATGCCTTTGTTGGCAAAAATAGCATGAAGTGATGGACAGACAGGCTTGAACAAGATGGCCGTAAGATAGACAATTTTCGCAGACCTGGAGCCTACGAACTGTATCTTTTCGTCCCAAGATGTCCATATTCAAAAACTGCTGGCATTTTCTCAGCGTGTGCTTACCTTGGTTGCACAACTTGCATGACAGCTGCTCTGCAGGGTTCGATTTCGCTGCTTGTCGATACGGCTGCTTAACAGTTTGCTTAGCGTGTAAGACCTTAGGCTTTGCTGCTGGTAAACGTTGCCTTATGTTGACGGATGGCTCATCTTTGGTCCGATACCCTAGTACAAGTTCCTGCTGGTCCACAACCTCGAGAGTCCGGAATCTAGTCTCCAAAAAGTCGCTAAACTCTTTAAAACTCGGTAAATCTTTCCTATTCCCTAATTTCTCTTCCCACAGTTTTTGGCTTACATTCGGCAACTTCTGGAAAAGAAACCAAATCAACACCGTATCCCATTCAGAGACTGGAACGTCCATATTTTCCAGTGCAAGGAGACATTCTCTTGTTTTGTACAATAAATATCGAAGCCCAGAAGCAGTTTCACGAGACAAGGAGGGTTGTCCAAAAAGGGTCTGCATTTGGATGTGAACAAGTATCCGTTTGTGATCGTACCGTTCCTTCAAAAGATCCCACGCTTTCAGCGTGGCTTTGCAGCCTCAATTGCAAAATTTTGCAAAAATCGACTAGCATCACCAACAAAGCATGATTGCAGAAAATGCAATTTGTCGATGTCATCGAGGGCCTTGTTATGGTGAACGAGAGCTTGAAACCTGGCGTGAAAAGCTCGCCAGGTGGTGTATGAACCATCAAACTTCGGTAAATCGATTCGTGGAAGTCGGATTCCCGATGATGCTGCGACAACAGAATGGGGCGGAACACCCGCGGTTGTTGGAGCCGCAATAATTGGCGCGGATTTGTCTATAGCATCAACCAACTCTGCCCGATATTCCAGGTAAAGTTCGTTAATTTGATCATACACCACCACTAATTCCTCTTGTTTCAGATTTTCTTGAAACAAACCTGCTCCAATAATGGCTTCGTGATAAGATTTGGAAGTCAAAATGTCATCTTCCAACTTGCTTAAACGTCCCGAAGCATAAGATTTACCCTTACGCTCTTTTGGAGCTTTCTTAAAGTTGGTAAGATCTCTTACTAATTTATTTAAAATACCCTTTTGGAGTTCTCCATATTTGTAGCCTTTTGCTTCAGCCATAATAATTTTTAATTATTTTATGTATTAAAATAGGTATTACAAAAAAATGAAGACAAGTTTACAACACGTAAATGAAGACTTACTGCTTGTCTGTTGCCGCTGCCGTCTTATCTGATGAAAAGCTGATGTCAGGAGCCTCCGCTGATGAGTTAATTTTTAAGTTATTTATGTTTAAATTTAAATTTATTAATTTATTTAAGTTAAAATTAAGTAATTTTAAGTTTATTTTTTAAGAAATTGTTCAATTTAAAAAAGAAACCACTTTTTAAATGATAGAATTGTATGGAAATTTAAGTCTCGTGACTATATATATATATATATAAGATGAATTGTAAATTCGATCTTTCTTTTTAAATGTTTAAAGTTCTGGCACTCACTGCACACACTTATTGTTTTAATTGTTTTTTAAAGCCGATTCGTAAAAAAGGCTCGAAGGACCAATGTTTCCGTATGTAATTATTAAAATTATTAGGAATTGTGTAAAATGATAAAAAATACTTCTATATCGAAAAATATGTAAAAGTAAAATTATTAAGACAAAGGAAAAAACACCACTTCTTTGATCAATTGATTTCTTTATTATAAGTTAGAATGACAAGCAATTCTATGACTTTGTTTTGTGGATCGTGTAGAACGCATTTTGTAACTCCAAGCTTTGTTCGTATCTATTTTACGAGTAGATTCGCGCCGCCGCCGCCTCTCCGTTTGGCATCCCTGTATGTTCGAACACCACTCAATACAAAAATGGCAAGAATTTGTAACGAACACTTTGAGTCTGGTGACTTCGAAAGGAACCTCCAATATGAAATGGGTAAGTTTTATATTGGACGTTAGTTTTGAGTGGTGCTAATCTTTTATTTTAGGATTTGTGAGTCATAGACGGCTAATACTTAAGCCTGGTTCTGTTCCATCTATTTATATGACTGATATAGTAGATGTATCTCAGTTAAATAGAAAGAGCAGAATCAAGGCGAGGGAGGATAAGAAGGTGATAGATTCCTTGCTACAGGAAGTTCTGGAAGTTGAGGATGTTGCTCCTTGCATTGCAAATAAGAGTGTTGCAGCCGATATACCAATAAGTTTTTGTGAGAACTGCATTTTGATAGGAACACAAATCGATGAACATGTAAAACAAATGTTAGCCTTGGCAAGTCGTGTCTATTGAGATCCGTATTAATTGATTTAATTTCAGACAAAAAATGCAAAATGAGATTGATTCGCTGAAGAAAAATCAAGAAAAGCTTCAGGCCAAATTAAAATCAAAAGAAGTGTCTTTGACAAAAAGTCGATTTGAGAGTAAGAACATGGAGAAAAGACTGGCTTCCATTTTCACCTTCGGTCAGATAGGAAAATTGAAAAATGGCTCTAAACTTACGCATTGGTCGGAAGTTGATGTTGCGAGGTCTTTAACATTGTACTCAGCGAGTGCAAGAGCTTATAGACTTTTGCAAAAAAAACAGGTTCCCACTTCCTTCCGTAAGAACACTACAACGTTGGGCTCAAAAAATTGATATTTCGCCGGGTATTTTGAAACCGGTTGTGAAAATATTAAAAGCAGCGACACAGTTAGGTGTCAGCCAAAAAGTTTGTGTTCTTAGTTTTGATGAAATGAAGATAAAAAAAGCATTCTATGACAAAACGACAGACACTACTTTGGCTCCAGCGAATTATGTGCAGGTAGCAATGCTGCGAGGTAAGATTTCTTGTACCTTAATTTGATTTTCATTCTTTAACTTTTTTAAGGACTAATGAGCAATTGGAAGTAGCCGATTTTTTACTCCTTTGACTGCAAGATGACTACTGAGATCTTAAAAGAAATTTTAAGTACCGCTGAAGCCTGTGGCTATACAGTTGTTGCCATGGTCAGTGACTTGGGAGGAGGGAACAGGGATTGTACGGTGACCTTAACATTACACAGGAAAAACCATGGTAATACTTTAGTACTAATAAAACCTTGTGACCATAGCTTGAATTTTTAAATTATTTTAAGGTTTTTGCAAGGCAAACACAAAATTTTTGTGTTTGCAGACGTACCCCACCTCTTGAAACTCCTTCGAAATCATTACCTAGATAGTGGTTTTCTGATAAATGACGAAGAAGTCAAGAAGGACACTACAGCTAAGCTCTTATCTTGTACTGCGACCGAGCTAACAATAACGCATAAAATAAGTGAATGCCATATTAACGTTCGGGGTGCGGAAAGGCAAAAAGTAAAATTGGCAACGAATCTATTGTCGCACACAATTGCCAAGGCAACAGAAAGAGCAGGATCATTAAACCTTCTTGGAGATAACTGGGAAGAATGTTATCATCTGTTCAAACTGGTAAGAAACTTTTATAACAACTACTTACATAACTTTGATAACATTTCCTTTCATTTCCTTTTACAAAGGTCGATGATTAGTTTGAAGTGATGAATGTGCGTGTACCCAATGCTGATGCGAGAGAAAGAGTCCACGCTTATGGGCTCGCAATCGAACTCCAAAATGGAATACTTATCGAGATGTCCGAAACGATATCAAAAATGAGAGTCATCGGCAAAAGCACTCTATTACCATTCCAAAACGGTAATATTCTAATTCTTCCATGAAAGAAATTTACGAATAATAAAATATTCGACGTATGTTTAAGGTATAATTCAGTCAAACACAGCAGTGAAGGAACGATTCTGAAAAGCATTGCCTGGGAACCAGAGGAAGAAGAAAGTTTTCCGGAGCAGGAGGAGTTGAACAGCTTAGCTTATGATGGTCTAGAAAATCTGGCTGGGTACATTTGCCACAAATTGCCAGTTCAGACTCTGGCTCAGCCCACGAATGATCAAAGTCTTCATACGAATTCTTGGGTGAGCCACGTAAGTGAAGGCGGTTTGCTAAAGCCACTCCCGAGATGATGGTACACATGACTGCTCTAGAATCTATTTTTACATCATTCAATGGTGAGGAATTGGTGACATGCAGCAACTATCTCCAAAATCTATTGGATTTAGCAGCAGATATTAAGATCGACCAGAAAATAAAAACATTATTTTTCCGCGCACGAATGTTCTTCCGTATAAGAACTTTGAACCGGGCAATTTTAATAAAATAATGACATAAACTTCTTATCATCTTTTTATTTAATGGGAACACAACTGTTTAAATTTTCAGCACTTCATTTGTTCGCACTTATTAAAAAATAGATTTTTTAATGATCATAATATGATGATAAGTTCAAAATAACACTTATTGATATTTACTTGTGTATTTTCACGAAAATATATGCACCAAAATCTGTTGTTATTAATAAATTTCAGATAAACAAATTTTAATAAATAATTTCAATGGCACAATGCGTAAACAACATCATGACAGCTCGTAGAACAATCACTTGTGACGTACATGCGCAGAACATACAAAAATGAAACTGTCGTAATCTTATTATTCTTTCATTCATGATGTTTAATGTTATTGTTACTTTTTGTGTTTTCATTTGTTGCCGCCGACGATAAAACTATAATATCAAAATGTTTGTTCAATGTCTGATATTTTGTAAATCAGCTGCAGTAATAAACCCAATTTTGTCCAAGGGAAGGAAGTGAAGACTCCATTTTATCCATAGGGAACATAACTTCGCTTCAAAAATATTTTTTGTTTCCAAAACTACTTTGGATTAGTGCCGAAAATACCAATGTTCCTCCGCCCCCAAAGTTTCAATAGTTACAGAAAATTTTAATATTGAAGGTATATTTATTGTTTCCAATAACATTATAAAGTCCTCTTTTGCAATTCCAAAACTACAATTGTTTGATTTATTTAACAACAATTAAGAGAGATTACTAATGTTTTGTATATAAAAAATGCTTACATATGGGTTAGAATAGATAGAATGTCCGATTCATCTCTTAATTTTATTCGTAACCGAATTAATTGTATTTCTTTGAGTTTTATTTGCATTTTGTAACAAAACTAAACTACACCGAAACTTTTTTACTTCAATTTGCTTAGTTATCAATAGAAATTAATAGCAGACGATACCTACTTAGCTATCGTGCAAACGCTATCGTTTTGACTATATCACTTTGACGATTATCGTCTTACGTTAAGTGAGACTATCGTCGAAACGCTATCGTCTAACGATTATCGTTTTACGGAATGCCCCCCAGGTGAAAAGATATCAATCTGGTTTGCATATAAAATTAGTTTTTTAAGGTATTTGCTTAATGAACTTAAAAAACTTACTGGTCTTTAGCTACATATGTATAATAATCGCTAAAATTTTTCCATGGCTTATTAATGAGAAGTATTTAAGCCGTTTTCCATTCATTTGGATAGTATTCTGTTTTAAAACAATTGTTAAACAAATGTATGAGGTATTTTATACCTATTTGAGGGAGATTTTTTAGAAAAGGACGAATCCAGGCATTTGCATAGTCAAAAACTTGATTATGGTTGTCAACAAGGACTGAACTTACTTTTGTTATAACTGGGAGATGGTTTTAGCTAAGGTCATTTAAAGTCTATGGTTGAAGGACTGCTTCTATCACGGGTGCCTTGACTCTTAGTCATAAAGTATATTACCCTATGCATTGGCTCTGACAAAGCCCCTATTCTTGCGATTAAAATCCCTCCAAT
Source organism: Eupeodes latifasciatus (assembly GCA_920104205.1). Classification (NCBI taxonomy): domain Eukaryota; kingdom Metazoa; phylum Arthropoda; class Insecta; order Diptera; family Syrphidae; genus Eupeodes; species Eupeodes latifasciatus. The sequence continues at coordinate 237,150,777 of OV049924.1, forward strand.
CCCTGGTGAAGTAAATCTACCTGGAAAATAAATTGAGAATTCTTGATAGACTGCCCATTTTCAAATGGTATTTTCAATTAATTTAGTCTTAATCATAGGGAGAACTCTATGTTTAATAGATTTTTTAACTACGACGCACGGCAACACAGTAATAGCTATAATCTTTGTTAGATATATTTTAATTATTATCTAACCAAACTTCGCTAATTGTGTAATCGAATTAAAATGATCTGCCTTAAAACTGCATCTACTAAGTAATGTTAATATCTCTGCTGTGCGTGCGTTGATTTCTTCTATTGAAAAAAAAAAACATTGTTCCCATAGTAAAACGGTTTTGTGAAAGGTGTTTTGTCCACACAATGGTATTGTTATTCAGTGTCGAATGGCTGATCTGCCGATCTGCATTTCACCCGCAGTGCACGCGTTTTTGTTTGTTTTGTGAGAGTCGCTCCCCCAAGTTCTTGTTATTTTTTTTGTTTGTCCATACTGTTGCTTATTTCGTTCTTATAACAAATCCCGCATAAAAAAAATAAAAATAAACAAAAAATATAGTCCATCCCCAATCAATTAATTCAATTAATTAATTCTGTGTTGTGAAAGCCAATTCTAAATAAAGTTCTTGTGCAGTGTTGTGCCGAAAAAAATCATTAAAAAAAACAATACCTTCCATCATAATAAACCAACAAAAAAACCTTGTGTCAGTGCATCAATAATAAAATCAAGTACCTACCAACAAACTAAAGAAAAGGTGAATAAAAAAAAGAAGAAAAAACACAGTGCTATGGTATGCATATATTAGCTTAATCGTTTTAGGCATTGCGTACGGTGTATTCTATACCTATCCAGTCCGTACAACGATTGAGCTCATGTGTTTTTGGATAGATTATTATATGCGATATCTAAGTTACCAGGGGCGGATCAGTACATAGCTTTTCACTAAGGCATAACACTAGCGGACATCTGTCATTCATTGGATTCTAGTTAGAACATATATTATCGGTAGTTGTCCGAATTGTGTCTTGTTAGTTTAAAATATTAGAATGTTTAGAGTGGATTTAAGCAGTGTTCTTAGAAAGTAAATATATATGTATAAAAAAACGAAAATTAAAAACGAAAAATAAAAATAAAGACGAGCAATTGAATTTCAATTTTATATTTATAATTTGGTTTATATTTTATTTTGAAAGAAACAATAAATTTCACAACTTTAAATTTTGTTTTATAACGCGACGCGTTTCGGATATCACTCATCCATCTTCGGGCGTTTATTATACTGACTGCATTTTATTTGTTGGAGCTTTGGCGTGATGTTTGATGTTTTTTAGCTGGCTCCAATGCATGTATGAAGCTCTTTGTATTGTTGTTTTTGGTTGTATATTATGTTGTGTGTTTGGAGTCAATTGCTGTTTATTGTTGTTGTTATTGTTCTTAGAAAGAATGTGTGTGTCACATGTGCTCACACTGAGACACAGAGTTTTGGCATTAAGTGAAACTCAGATAGGTAAAGATACAGATCATTTGCCGGTGTATAAAAATTAAGATGTTGTTTTTCCTATGCTTGCGGAGGAAGTCCAATTTTGCTTGTGTTTTAAATAAAGATTTGCATTGTTTTTTCAATTTTTTTTATTTTTACTTTAAGCAAATTTAAAGCGAGCGATAGAAGCCATCTAAAATTTGATCTCTTTCTATATTAGAGACTTCGATAAGGAAGCAATAGTGAATTGTGTGCTTATTCATGGAAAACTTAAACCACATAAAATTAAAAAAAGAATTATTGCAAAGACCATATTGAGGCAAGAGCTGATAATGATAAGCAACAGTATTCCTAATGTATGTGGATAGGCACTGGCGGGAAAAAAAGAGGCACCATGAATAAAAAATTCAGCAGGATCGGAATTATCACCCAGTTGGGTTTCACTTAGTGTCAATACAGCTGGCCTGTTTAAAACAGTTTGGAGGTAGGTACGCCGAAATAAAATTCGCTGTAAGCCAACGAATATAACAATAAGCTGATTAGGAAGAGACATTTTAACTCCACACGATTTTTTAATGTATAACATATTCATTAAAAGTTCCTCCATTTTGCACCAAGAAAAAAAATGTTCTTATATTATTGATACCAATTTATTTTTACAAAAAATATCATAAAATCACAAATAATCATATACAGATCATGCCTATCGAGAAGATTGACCTATGAAACTGAAAAAGCTATATTTTAAGAGCTTTAAACAAAGATTTTCCTACAAAAATGAAAGCTCCTTCTAAAATATTTTGTTTCTATGATAATTTATTCTTTTACCCCTCCCATGAGTTTTTGTTTTTGTTTGTTCCAACAGAAATGGTCTCGATAAAGGGAAAGGCGAACATTATTTAGGCTGCTCCTAGTTACTTGGTATATAAACTTAATTTAGAAGATACCTAGGTAGGTAGTATAAAGTTGAATGGAAAATAAAAAACAGTTACTTACAGGTAACCTACCTACCTAAAATTACCAACATGCAAGCACATTTATAAGTAAAATTGGTAACAATAAATATCTTGGCTTGCGGTGACGAATATGCATTTTTAATTTTTATCATACTTATTTTATGCAACACCTAGGTAGATATTATTAAAATTACAAGTGGATAATTTCCTTTTGAATGAATGAAATTTAGTAAGTACGTTATCTCTTCAAAATAAATGACAAAAACTGAAAACTAGATGATTTTATGTCTTCTAGTTCTTGAGAAAATTTAAAATTACCAACAAAAATATTTTAATTAAATTATTTTTTCCTTGCTTGAGTATTTACGTTTATTTTGATAGTAATAATCGAATATAGATAAAGATATACCTAGGATAAATCAATCTGTATTGTTAGTGAGCCCAAGCAGGGGGGTTGCAATGGGCAACATGACCCCCATACACAACTCGGCTTGGCATACACCCAACCTCACACCTACCCGAGAACCTATAGTGTGACCAAGCAGGGTGTTGCATACATACCCCACTCTGGCATACAACGAAACTCGCACCTACCATTATTTCTATCAAAATAAGACCACTCAAGCCAAAAAAAATTAATTAAATTAAAATAGAAGTTTTGGTTATTTTGAATTTTCTCAAAAATTAAAAGACATAAAATCATCTAGTTTTCAGTTATTGATTGAAAATTAATGAGAGCAACAAATTATAAAAAAAAATATTTATAAACTTATGGTTTTGAAATATTCAAATTGAAATTTTTTTTAAACTTTTTTTTACTCAAATTTTGACTTTAAAATTAAGTTTTTCAAAAACTATGCACAGTTTTGACTTGATTTATAAACTGGCTAATAGAACAGAATGTTGGCTCTGAAAAAACGTATAATCCTTGATTGTAAGTATTATCGCCTACACAGCATTGTACAATGGGGAATAAAAAATCGTGTGGAATTTAATGCTTCGAAAACGCAATGCTGTCTTGCATCGTTAAAGCGAGATAAACCCTCTTTGCCACTATCTATGAGTGGCACTTGCATCAACGAAACGGAAAATTTCGACATCCTCGGAATGTGCATCAGCAACCACCTTTTGTGGAGCGATCACATATGCGATGTTGCCAAAAATGCCGCAAGATGTCTAGTTTATTTGAAACGTTGGAAGAAATTTTTCTCCGTCTGATCTGGCTACAATCTACAAAACCTATATACGTCCGAAACTTGAATATAACTCTCATCTCTGGGCTGGTGCTCCAGTAACTTATATAAGCCACTTGGACAGTATTCAAAGTAGAGCGTTTAAAATTATTGGTGACATTAACATCATCAACTCGTTTACGTCACTCGAACATCGACGCAAGGTTTCTTGTCTAACCCTTTTTTACCGTTATTTGCTCTAGTGAAATAGCCAGTTGCATTCCTCCCCTTAAACAATTTAACAGTAATACCCGCGCTTCTAGGAATGCCCATCAGTTTACCCTAGAGCCCAACTTCGGCCGTACTATGAAGTACAGAGATTCATTTTTTAGCCGTACTACGCGAATGTGGAACGCCTTGCCACGCTCTATCTTTCCCTATCATTGCAATGTTCAGGAATTCAAAATCAATGTATACCGACACCTCCTATCCAACCCTTCCCTCCTTTCCTAATGCTCACGCTGTGTCTTTGGCATATTAAAGGTATAAAAAAAACCTTTTAGTGTTCGCTAATTATAAAAAAAAAAAAAAAAAAAAAACTGCCAATCTATCCTGTATCAGACCGCATCTATCTAAAACGAGGAATGCCTCTGGTGGAATGAAGCCGCTCAAGCGTGCACTCTCAAAATACTCGTCGTTCGGATAGAACGCCCCGAAAATTAAATTGTTGGTCGAAGACATAGCTCTTGCAATGTGACCTCGAACGAGTTTTATCACGAAATTGTCAATTCTGTTGATTAGAACCACGTTGTTTAGGACCTCGTTGGAATAGTAATGCACGTAAGAAGATTCGGCTGTTCGATATATAACCCGGTACAGCGTCGTAAGCACTACCGCTCGAACACCCGAAACTTCTCCATCTGGGAAGGAGCAACGTTGAACCACACAGGACAACCATAAGCGATCATCAGGGCCATGTAGCAAATTACCTTCACTCTAGGGTCAAGCCGACTGCTGTAAAACAGCCGTTTCGTCAGAGCGAAGGCTCCTGGTCAGAGCAGCATTTATGTCTGTCGAAATATAAATACTGATCTAACCACATACCGAGGTATTTCACTACACTTTTGCTCGCTAATCGCTGCCCGTGAAGATCAACGACGACCATCTTGCGCCAATTCTTGCACGTATCCCTCGTGGCCCTAGCCAACGGAGCCCGGAACAAAATTGTCTCCGACTTCTGGACATTTATTTTCAGTTTCTAGTCGTCGCAATATCGCTGACTCTTGTCGAAATCACGCTGCAAGGGAGTTCTAATAACCTCAACCTTTCGGGCCGTTCTGTACGCAATTAGATCGTCGCCGTACGCAATTGCCTTTGTAAAACTACCTATCACATCGCTGGTGAAAATGCTGAAGAGAATCGGCGAATTCACCGCTCCCTGTTGAAGACCAATGTTAATTTGGAATGTTGTGGTAGAAGTTACATTGCCACTTTTGACAACAAACTTTCTACCGTTAAGCATATCATAAAATATATACAAAAATGGTTTGCTTATGCCGAGCCTGCTCAGTACATAGCTCTAACCATACGGTGTCAAAGGCCTTTTCCAAATCAACCAGAACAGCACCTGTGCATTGTTGTTTTGATTTATTCCATTGGATATCAGAAACGAGTTTAGACGCAGCATGAATTGTGTCATGACCCGCCTTGAACCCGAACTGTTTATCCGGAATGAACCACAGCGGTCTTCCAATGCACTGGATAATATGCATTATTCAATGCATTATTGAAGAGTGTGGTATAAATGTCAATTGCCTCCATCGGTAAATTTCTTAGTACAACGTTGGATATACCATCGACACCTGCTGACTTTTTGTTTTTTATTGAGTTGAAGATGAGCTGAAGCTCAACCTTCGTCACTAACAAGGGACTTGGTCCCGTTTGCTGGGCGATTATGACATTTGCCAAGGAATCGTCATTCAACCGCATGAAACCGCGGTTCTCAGATCGCCATTGTGTCATATCATTTCGTTTCTTTGTACTTTGGTATTGTCCGTTCCATCGTTCGTTTTATTGTTTCGTCCATCTGTTGTAAATGTTGGTCAATTTCTGTATTTGTCAGGTTTCTGTTGTTTGGTGGGGCTATTTCACTCAATTTGTCTGTAACTGTCAGTCTGGTGTCGTACAGCATAAGATCCAGAAAGGAGCCGCTTCTTGGATACGATGGCTTATCAGTAGCCAGCAGGTCGACGCCATATTCAACGCTGTAAGGATTCATCAAATTAAAAAGATGGTCACCTCTGGGATTACTATGTTGATTTTTCCAATCTTCATGTTTTGCGTTCAAATCACCGGCCAAGATGAAATCGTTTTCTCTCAAGCTTAGTTTTAGTTCTCTAAAAAGAATCTCGAGTTCTGAAGCAAAGTAAGTAACCTGCGGAGCTCAAGCCGCATAAGCCGCAATCATATACATCCGCTTCCCTTGAGTGAGAGAGATGCATACAACGCAAACTTCTAGCGTCTTGAGCTTTCGCAATTAATTGTTGTATATGACCGTACAATTAATGGTCTTTTCTTATGATATTGTAATTTTTATGAGTCAGTTTGTGTTTTTGGTTTAGCTTGGTTTCGCTAGCCATAAACACATCGGGACTAAAGTCTTTCAACAATTGGAACATGTTCGCTCTTCGTTCAATCCTAATCAGTGAATTTACATTCACAGCTAGGACCTTGAGCCGCGTCTCCGGCAGCGCGCTTATTATGGTCTAAATTGCGCCAGGCCAGGCAACAAAGAGTAGAGATGATCTACCCTTTTGCCTTGCTCCTTTATCTGACTTTGCAGCCCTGTAAGTTGACCTCGAATGCTCAACAATAAGGCTACGTCAGGCTGCACCTCTGGTGCCTTAGACAAGGGGGCCTTTGGGGCAACCGTTGGTGGAGCCTGTCTCGTGTTCACATTCCCTGACACCATTTGGGCGTAGGAAATTTTGGGATCCACGAATTTTTGTGTAGGAGCCTGTCGAACTGTTCGACTTCCTTCGGCTTTTTGACTGGCCTGTTTCTGTTTCATTTGCTGGACCTTAGGGCAACCCCTATAGCTAGTTGGGTGCCCTTGGTTTCCACACAGGACACACTTAAGCTGGGTTAAATCCTCAACCCGCTCATTCCCTAGCTTACATTCTCCCTTAATGTGGGTTTCGAAGCACTTGACGCAGCGCAACTGCATATTGCAGTTGGTTTGGGCATGGCCAAACCTCTGGCACTTCGTACATTGTAAAATGTCGTCGTGCCTTTTTAGTTTATCCCAACGTATGGCTTGATAGTCGAGGCGTGTGATTTCCCTCAGACTCTCAATCCTACTATGGGGCGATAATGTTACGAGGAACATTGGCAGCCTATAACCCCCTCGTACGGACTTCACCGTAGTGAAAGGCTTGACCCTGATAAAATCGAGATCTTCGATGGCTTTCTGGTGGAGCTCAGCTATGAGCGCCTCCGGTTCCGTGCAGGAACTTATGCCCTTCAGTAGGACTGTCTTAAATTTTTCGCTTCGAGGCGTGAAACTGAAGAACTCAGCTGTGGCCTCTTTTAGGAACCCTTTAACTAACTTGTATTCGGCCAGTGAGAAGCACTGGACCGAATAGTTCTTTTCTTTTTCATTTAAAATTTTAATCACAAAATGTCCCTTAGTGGCCGACTTACATACCTGTTTTATTTATTCCAGGTCAACTCTGTGTGTCCTTATTGGTGGTATTTTTTCCTGTTTTTTCCGTGGTTGTTTCTGGTATTGCTGCTGGTGTTGCTGCTGCTGTTGTTGTTGATGCTGCTGCTTCTGCTGGTGCTGCTGCTGTTGTTGCTGTTGCTGTTGCTATTGCTTTTGTTTTGGCTGTTGTTGTTGCTGCTGTTTGGCTTTAGCTGAAGTCGATGAGCCCTCAGCAATTGGGGCTGTCACTGCTGGTGAGGCCTTCACATTTTGCTCTGCTCCCGTGGTTTTGGTAGCGGGCTTGGACTGTGGTTGTTGCTGCTGTGGTTGCTGTTTTTTGTTTTGCTGGTGTTGTTTTTGTTGATGTTGCCGTTGTTGTTTTCTCAGACTCGGCGTAGTCTGAGAATTTACTTTCCGTGGTAATTCCTTCCTTACCCCTTTCCTCCATTTTTCCTCATATCGCGCCGCTTAGCTGAGTTGGCTCTCTTCACTTTTTTGGGGCTATGTTTCTTCAACTTCCTCTTATGGTTAGTTGTTGCTACTGTCGACTGGTCAGATGTCTGACCAGATGTTGTTGCTGTCGTTTGCGGTACTGCTGCTGGCACCACCGTAACATCGCCTGATGTTTTGGCAGAGGTATCTTTCAATACCCCTGCTTTCCTCTCCTTCTCCATGTGCTTTTTTTCCCAATCAATAAAATCTACGATTTCACGATTGTAGAAAAAAGCAATTATTTGTTTGGTAGACTCAGCCCGGGACTCGAACCCACGACCTCTTGACTCGTCTCCGGACTATACTTTTTTTTTTTAAATTCATTTTCATTACTTCAATCTTAAACCTATCTTAAGCCTATAGAAAATTCATAAAACTAGCCTAATTAACCATAACTTACAACTAACTTACTGGTCCCATACGGACACTCTAAGTTAAACTATAACACTTAATACTAATGCCTTTCGGCCCTAAGTTCTATTTTACTTCAATTTAATTTTATTTATTTTTGTATTTATTAAAAAAATTGAAAAAAACTAATGTCAATATCTTTTTTCATTTTTACTTAAAATAAGGTCCTTAAAACGACCTTAAACTACCTATTCTACCTATAAACTACTTAAATCTAGAACAAAAACAGCAGCAAATCTAACTATCTAACGTTTTTTGTTTGTCATATTTTGTTGTCGTTTCCTTTTTTTTCTTATTGTGCCACCATGCCTATTCTACTTAAAACTAAACCCTAAAACTATAAAACAAGTATGTAAGCCAAGGCCAAGGTTTAAAACCCCATCCCGACTACCCACTATCAAGTGCCGATTGAAGCCACCAAAATTGGTTCTCCTGCTTCACCCTATCAGTTCGGTCCCGTTCGGACACAGCCCTACTGAACCGAAGGAGCTCTGCTCCGTCTTGTGCCATAACGTCCCGATTGTACAGCAGTCGCCTATCCACGGTTCGTCGTCTGACGTGGTAGATTAGCGGAACTGCCAATCTATCCTGTATCAGACCGCATTTATCTAAAAAGAGGAATGCCTCTGGTGGAATGAAGCCGCTCAAGCGTGCACTCTCAAAATACTCGTCGTTCGGATAGAATGCCCCGAAAATTAAATTGTTGGTCGAAGACATAGCTCTTGCAGTGTGACCTCGATCGAGTTTTATCACGAAATTGTCAATTCTGTTGATTCGAGCCCCGTTGTTGGAATAGTAATGCACGTAAGAAGATTCGGCTGTTCGATATATAACCCGGTACAGCGTCGTAAACACTACCGCTCGAACACCCGAAACTTCTCCATCTGGGAAGGGGCAACGTTGAACCACACAGGACAACCATAAACGATCATCGGCCGTATGAGGGCCATGTAGCAAATTACCTTCACTCTAGGGTCAAGCCGACTGCTGTAAAATACCTGTTTCGTCACAGTGAAGGCTCATCTGGCCCTGGTCAGAGCAGCATTTGTATGTCTGTCGAAATATAAATACTGATCTAACCAGATACCGAGGTACTTCGCTACACTTTTGCTCGCTAATCGCTGCCCGTGAAGATCAACGACGACCATCTTGCGCCAATCATGCACGTATCCCTCGTGGCCCTAGCCAACGGAGTCCGGAACAGAATTGTCTCCGACTTCTGGACATTTATTTTCAGTTTCCAGTCGTCGCAATGTCGCTGAATCTTGTCGAAATCAGAGCCCATTCACACGATTCGGTATTTTCGCCGTATCGGATATTTTCTCGATTCGGTGTCTTTCGGTTGGAGTGTTCAGACGGTACGGTAATTTAACCGTACACCGTACTCAACCCTACACCGTACTCGGTGTAAAACACAAAAACGACTATATACTAGTAATACATTATTCCACAGTAGCCCAGATGAAAAATGACGCACTTTCGGTCAAAATACCGAATCGTCTGAACGCACTGTATGTAAATACATTGCCACTATAAACCGAATCGGTTTTTTTGCCGTACGACCGAAAACGATTTGCAGTGACAAAACCGAATGACAAAATCGACCGAATCGGTGATTTTACCGTATACGGTTAAATGCCGTATCGTCTGAATATACTCATTTAAATTATATTGCCACTGGCTTATACGGCAAAATCGCCGATACGGCAAAACCACCGATTCGGCATCGTGTGAACGGGCTCTCACGCTGCAAGGGAATTCTAATAACCTCAACCATTCGGGCCGTTCTGTACGCAATTAGATCGTCGCCGTACGCAATTGCCTTTGTAAAACTACCTATCACATCGCTGGTGAAAATGCTGAAGAGAATCGGCGAATTCACCGCTCCCTGTTGAAGACCAATGTTAATTTGGAGTGTTGTGGTAGAAGATACATTGCCAACTTGTTACATTTGACAACAAACATCGAATATTCCCTCCATCATAAAGAGTTCACTATGGTTGCATTCCTTGACATCGAAGGTGCCTTTAACAACGTGGACACATCTGCAATCACATCTGCACTAACATCTCTAAACGTAGAGAGTTCGCTTGGGGAGTTAACTCATTTAATGTTGACTAGCAGAATAATTGACTAAAAATTGGCAACTTTTCTGGCAGACTATTCGTTAGTAGAGGGACACTGCAAGGTGGTGTTCTATCCCCTCTCCTCTGGAACCTAGTGGTGAATGAAATCCTAACTAGTGTTGTGCCATTAAACTGGAGTACTGGAGTACTGGAGACCACACACAATTCCAAAGAATCGCTTGCAAGACACATGACATAGTTCGATTATTACTAAAGGTTCCTCGTGTGTCATACGTTACACTTTGAAAGGAACAGCAATCGAACTATGTCAACCAAAAAACAAAACAACGACATATTGCAAACATAAACAATACTGACCCATGGAGTGCAAGTATGTCAATTACAACATATGGTGCACTCGTTGTTTAAATAAACAAAAAAAAAGTCAAGTGAAGTAAAGTAGAATGCGTGGTTGATTCAAAGAAGTGATGATCTAGGTTTCGGAATAGGTAACGAAGGAAATAATGAGTAGAGTTTGACTCACTCTAATCTTAAACGTAAACTAAAGAAGTCGTGTTTTATTGTGTTCTAGTGGAACACAACAAACGGTGGCAGCGGTGGGATACTAAAACCAGAGCATATGGTTTTAATCCCGAAAATATGGAATATTGACATTTGATAATATGTCAAAAAAGTCGAGAAAATAAGAGCTCCTAGAAAAATTAATAAAAGTGTAGTAAAAACTGTATATAAATTCAAAATTATCAGTTAAAGTGAATCCTTATAACCTCTGCACAAGGAAAATATAAATATTCAGAGTAAGTCATAGAAAATAAGGCACAAAATCATCGAAATCGTACTGCATAAACCTAACCTCAATAAATGAACAAAAGAGCATTGGCAGAAACCTCTCCAGAAGCGTACGACACTGAAAAAAGAGGCACTAGGTACCACCTTGCTATGGCCAACGACAATGTATCGAACTGCATGAGTCTGGCAACTCTGCATTCGATGTTTTTATATAGTAAGATAGAGTATAAGAGAATGTAGAGCCAATAATAAATGTAAAAGAAGATTAGAGACTGGATAGATTTTGACCGAGACGGTCGATCGTAAATAAAATAGAGAGATAGTGGTTTTTTAATTAATTTTCCACTTTAAAATGACTGCCTTTTTATTTTCATACAGAAGTTAGAATTTCGGAAAGAGCTCACCACTGAGTTGTTGGAACATTTGGTCATTCGAGCCCAATTTGACCCGTGACGCGACAGATTTATGAGAAAGAAAGTGCGGTTTTTTCTTTAAAAAATATTGTCTTTTATTATAATAAAACCCCGCGTGTGAAAGAACGGGAAATGTGAAAGTGGCATTAAAAAAAATGCATTTATTAAGTGAAGGGTAATGTGCTACATACAATATATGTATGGGCACAAAAACTGTGAAAAGAAGCATAAAAGAAAAAAAAACGCATTTATTAAGTGAAGCGTAAGGTGCTACATACAAACATATGTATGTATGTGCACACAAAACTGTGAAAGAAGCAGTTAAAAAAAAAAAAAATGCCTTTATTACCTAAAGCGGAATGTGCTACACATAAGCATATGTCCACGAAAAATTTATTTTATCGAGAAAGACGCTACGTGCAAAGTCACGTAGGCACCAGCCGTAAGTACATAAAGCCGTTGGGTCATGTGACAAAAGTGATAGAAGCTGCCCGAGAAATCCATGCAGGGATAGAGTGATAGATACCCCGACGGCTTGTGTTTAACTACATATATATAAATAACCTTTTTATTTCAGCGAATCTTTATATACCAGACTTGTCGCGACACGAAACATAGAACCCTTTTATATAGACAAGACAAATAGAAAGAATTACGTTTATCGCCTACCGAGAAACGAATACATAAAATAATTAGGTACCAAGCAACCCCTTCACGGGATGTACATAAGAGCATTAGCAACAGACAGAATTCCTTGTTTATAAACAAGAAAAAACAAGTTCTCGACTTACAACCGAGAATGGATGAGGAAGAACAGACACAAGAGACAGACTGACAGAATTTCTTGTTTTCGACTTACAACCGAGAGCAAACGAGACAGAACGAAAGAGAGAATTTTTTCCCACAAAAAATATAAAACAAGTTTCCGATTTACAACCGAAAACTCGACGAGCAAGTTACATACATATGCGCATTGAAAATGAGAAAAGATAAACATGAGTAACAGCGCATGCCCCAGACAGATACACAATTGTGGCTTTATTTTTAGTCACTACCACAAGAACACACAAGAGATATATCATTGAAAGAATTCCCACCTAGCAACCGGGAAATCACGAATTTTTGACTTACAACCAAAAATGAGTGAAAGAGATCAGACTGAGAAAGAATGTCAATGACATAAGCAACCAAATTCGAAAGACACACTCACTACCTTGTTTCTGGTCGCTGACAAAGTCTTAGGTATATACACAGGATAGAAAATAGAGAATGAGAGAGTAGAGGTGCATGAATACTAACATGCATATGGATAGGGGAAAGAATGAGCAGCGAAAACACAATTCACATATGTGCTGTGTCTTGTATATTTTTCATTTTATAGCGAGAACTCGAGCTAGGCAGTCCTGGTTTAAAAATTTAAAAAATTTAAATTGAGAAATAAAATTATTGTGGAAAAAAAAAAATATATTTGTTCTGTGTTGAAGCTGATCAAAAGCGAAAGGTGTAAAACACAGCAGTTAAAGTGCGAATAAAAAGCTAATTTGATCGGTAAGAATTTTATACAGTCCACTGCGGAAAGATGGATAGAATTTTTATTTTATTTAAAAAAAAAAAATGAATAAGAAAAGATATACATATGTGCAGCTAGTGATAGAGTGTTGTGTTGTTGTTGTAAGCGAAAGAGGGTAGTTTTTTGTTTGACCTGGTTGTGGCGCCGCAGCCAGGGTTATTGTCAATATTTATTTCTTTGTTTTTGGTATGGTTTTTTTTATGTGTGTTAAATAGTGACGGGCTTTCAAATCTCAATCGATGAAATTGAAAACCTGTGTAATGTGCAGATTGTGACAGATATTATTTTTAGAGAAAGAATTTTTCAAAGCGCTCTAAGCATGAAATGTACGAGTGGCTATATGAGAGAGATTAAATGCGATAGATGCTTGCAAGCTTGGAAAGAGTTAACAAAAATAAACAACAACAAAGGTTTTGTTTATCTGCCCACAGAAAGAGCTTCTGTTAATCAAAACAGAAGATGACAATTATTAACAAAATAATTGTCAGCAATAGATGGAAAGAGAGATAGAGTGAAATACCTCCGAACTAGATGGAGATTTCACGAATAACAACAACAACAACAACAATAGCGTCAGAACACACACTTTACATTTTTATTTTTATTTATATTTCATTTTTTATTCGTTTTAATATATTTCATTTACATATTTCATTTGCCTTTGTTATTCATTGGCAATATATTTTCTTTAATAATGACAACCTATATTTAATAATTTACTATATGGTTTTTCCTTTCTTTTATTTCAGATTTTGGAAAGAATTTATTTGGGAAAGATTGAGATAGATAATAGAGAGAGAGATCACCTTGGAAAGATCAAGAGAGAGAACATGGCCGCCCCGAACACCTCATATCTCTATGAGGCCGCCATCCACACGATCAATAGGATGCGGTCCTTCACCGCTTCCGAGGACTTTAAAGCGATAGAGGCCGAGGAGGTGGAAATCCGGCTGCAGACCTTGATGCAGGCATGGGCGCAAGTAAAGGATTGTGAAGCAAAGCTGGCTGCCACAGGCGATTTGCTCACAAACGCCGAGGTAGAAAGAAACATGGTGGCAGCGGAACAGAGCTACTTCCCGGCATATGCTGCCCTGAAGAAACGTGAGAAAGAGCTGGCCCCGCAGCCAGATGCGAGAGAGACGCCTGCCATCGCCGTACAGGTGAATTTGCCGTTTGCCGAACACGATGTCAAAAACACCTGGGGTACCTTCGATGGCTCGTTCACGAAGTGGCAGAGCTTCAAAGACAGATTCACGGCGGCTGTGCATGCCAACGAGAAGATAGCGCCGTCATATAAGTTCGCCTACCTAAAGTCGTCGTTGTCCGGTAGAGCCGCTCGTACGCTGGGTGAGTGGCAGCAGACGGACCAGAATTACGGCGAGGCATGGGCTCGGCTGAATCAGGTCTACAACAAGCAATACGCTACGTGCCGAGAACTCCTTCGCTCGTTCTTCAGGCTTCCAGTTCTAAGAGGAGCTCCGAAGGCCAGCGACCTGGTAAGGATGTCGAATACCACGTACGAGACCATGCGTCAGCTGGCAAGCCAAGGTATTCCGACGGATCAGGGGGACATGATTGTGGTGCACACGCTCCACGAGAAGCTAGATGGAGAGACAGCGTGCAAATGGGAGGAAGCAAGAACCTCTGAAATGCCCACAACGAGAGAGATTTGCGACTTCTTGGAGAAACGTGCCACGGCACTGGAAAGTGCCCAGGACAACCTGAGGAGAGATGCGCCGTCCACATCGGCACAAGCGTCGCAGATGCTCGGACGAGGTGATAGAGCTGTGCCAGCGGTCAATCCGCGGGTGCAGAACAGGGACAGAGCCACAGCAGCAAGGGCATGCCCAGCATGCAAGTCTACCAGCCATCCGATATGGGGATGCCCACAATTCCAGGCTTGGACCTTGAAGGCGAAACAAGAGATGGTAAGAGATAGAGGCCTTTGCAGCAATTGCCTTAAAGTAGGGCACCAGCCAAAGGAGTGCTTCCAGGGTCCGTGCATCAGGTGCCCTGGAAAACAGATGCACAACAGTGTGATGTGCCCAATGAGAGAGCTGAGAAAGGGTGACAAGACCGTACTGCTCGCGGCAGAGACAGAGCCACGCAAGCCAGCGAAGCGTAACCAAAAGAAAGAGGATTGACTGAGCCAACCACCAGCAAAGAGCAGACGTTTGGGAAATGGAAAGATGGAGAAAGATTCAATAGATGAGATAGAGAGCGAGAGATCATGGACAGACTTTAAAAGAAATACAAATTTTAAAAATAAAGAAAATATAGACGAAAGTCGAAAAAAGTATTTAAAATGTTTTAATTTTTTTGAAAAAGGTAGAAGAGAAAGATGGGCCTTGATGCCTACGGCACAGGTCCGAATAGAGATAGATGGTAAGCGTTATGGGCCGGTTCGGGCTCTTCTAGATACTGGGGTACAACCGAATCTGGTAAGCTGTCAATTACAGAAACGACTAGGGTCATTGAAACAACCAATGACGTCAAGGTTACTGGGGATAGAAGGACAGCCGTTCGAATTAAGACAGAAAACCACGTTGAGACTAAGTCCGTGGTTCGATTCCAGTGACTCCATTGAACAGGAGTTCTGGATATTACCGAGAGAGAATCAATGGCAATTATTGGTACCCGAAAGAGATGTCCTTGTGACAGGGAAAGATAATTTCCCGGGGATTCCCTTTGCGGATCCTGAATATGGAAAGACTGGTCCAGTGGACTTGCTACTCGGATGCAGGATATTAGCGAAAATATTTCGTTCTGTGCTGGGTTATCAGCCTCAAGGTACACTATGCATGGAAACGATGTTTGGAAAGATAGTTCTTGGAGAACATTGGACAGAAGAAGAAGAGAAAGAGAGTGATAGAGGACAGGGAGTATTTTGCATGACCTTTGACAACAATCAATTACATGACATGCTAAAGAGATTATGGGAAGTAGATGAGGTCAAATCAGCTTCTTTGCGTACTGAAGAAGAAGAGTTGGTAGAAGCAAACTTCATTAAGACTTATTCACGCGATTGTTCAGGCAGATTCGTGGTAACGATTCCCCTGAGACAACATGAGATAGATTCAGAGATAGATTTTGGGAGCTCAGAGCTAATAGCGAAGCGCCGATTCTTTGCTTTAGAAAGAAAATTGGAAAGAGATCCTGAGGTGAGAGAGAAGTACATAAACTTCATGAGGGAATACGAGAGAGAAGGACACATGTGCCCGGTGACTGGAGAGACACAAGGCAGTATGGTGTACCATATACCCCATCACTGTGTGACAAAGAAGTTTAGAGTCGTTTTTGACGCCAGTTGCAAAACGATAAAGGGTATCTCGCTTAATGAAGTACAGATGCTTGGAGAGAAGCTACAAAAGGATTTGCATGAGATTCTAATGCGTTTCCGTAGACATCGAGTTGCGATAAGTGCGGATATCAAGATGATGTTTCGAATGGTAAAGATTGCGAGAGAGCAATGGGATCTTCAGCGTATATTTTGGAGAGAGAGCCCTAGAGAAAGATTGCGAGAGTATTGGCTGACCGTAGTCACATACGGTATGACGTCTTCAGCATTTAATGCGGTGAGAGCATTAATGCAATGTGCGAAAGATGCAGAGAAAGAATTTCCAAATGCTGCAAGAGCAATAATGGAAGATTTCTACATGGATGATTGCACAACTGGTGCAGATTCTGAGGAGAAAGCAACAGAATTGTCAAGAGAGATAGATTATGTGCTGAAGAGTGCAGGCTTTGAATTGAGAAAGTGGAAGTCAAACTCAAGACTTTTGGTGAAAGACATGAATTATGAAGAACAATCATCAGTGATATTCCCAGATGATGATAAAGCGTCAATCCTGGGATTGAAATGGTTATTGGAGAAAGATCAATTCACGTTCATAGTGAAAACACCAGTGATAGACGACACAATGACTAAGAGAAAGATTGTGAGTTGCGTTGCTCAACTATATGACCCTAATGGTTTCATATCGCCGGTGACGATTTCTGGAAAGATCCTCATCCAAGACATATGGCGGTTGAACGTCGATTGGGATGAACAATTGCCAAGAGAAATAGAAGAAAGATGGAGAGAGTTCTGGAAAGAGATATTATTCCTTGAGAACATAAGATTGGACAGATGGATAGGAACATCGAAAGATGTAGACATAGAGATTCATGGATTCTCTGATGCGTCGGAGAGAGCATATGGGGCAGTGATTTACATCAGAACCACAGACCGAAAAGGAAAGATTCGAGCGAGTATGCTAACGGCTAAGACACGCGTCGCACCGCTCAAAACAATAACAATACCACGTCTGGAGCTTGCTGCGGCAGAGTTGTTAGGGCGATTATTGGTAAATGTGAGAGAAACAATGAACTTTGAGAGGACAGAATACAACCTTTGGACAGATTCACTCGTCACGCTGCATTGGATCAACAAATTGCCATGCAACCTAAAGACGTTTGTAGCGAATAGAGTTTCGTCTATACAGACAAACACTGAAGTGAAGAGATGGAGACATGTCGGAACGAAAGACAACCCTGCAGACCTGTTGAGTAGAGGAATCAAGCCATCACTATTGGTTAACAACAGACTCTGGCAACATGGTCCTGAATGGCTTGTCAAACCCCGAACTACCTGGAAATCTGAAAATTATGTGCCAAATGTTTCAGATGGGGGGAGGGATGAGATGAAAGAGGAAAGAGTACTGACGATGGTGGAATTTACAACTCCATTATCTATACGTACAAGAGATTTGAAAGAAAGCGTTTCAGTGATTGAATACGCATTTACACTAGAGAAAGCGCTGAATATAGTTAGCTATATATTGAGATTCGTCAATATGATCAGAGAAAGAATTAAAATACGGAAAGAAGAAGGAAAGTACGGTAAGAGACCAAGGCGCTCTAAACGTCAGGTCATAAGGAAAGATGGAGAGGCGGTTATCCAACCGACTTCATTGGAAAAGAAGCAAGCGATAGAGCATTTATTAAGGAAAGAGCAGGAAAGATATTTTCGTAAAGAAATCGCTTACCTGAAGAGGGATAGACGTCTACCAGACAAGAGCAAGATTGACTCCCTGAAACCAATCCTAGATTGCCGTGGCATTCTGAGGGTTGGGGGGAGATTAGAAAGAGCAGAGATAGAATTTGACAGGAAGCACCCAGCGATTGTGCCAGCCTCATCACGATTAGCATGGCTGATCATGGACAGCGCGCATAGAGCAACGAAACATGGAGCAACACAAATTATGATGCAACATATAAGAGAAAGATTTTGGATTCCTAGAATACGAAGCGAGATCAGAAACTATCTTCACAAATGTTTGGTTTGTGTAAGATACAACCATCGTTTCGAGATGCAGATGATGGCTGATTTGCCATCGGAAAGAGTCAACCCTGGAAAGGCGTTTCTGCACACAGGTGTAGACTACGCTGGCCCGTTTGAGATCAAGATGATAGATAGAGCTGGAGCGCAGATAGTGAGACAGAAATGTTGGGTTTCGGTTTTTGTGTGCCTTAAGACAAGAGCAGTACATATTGACATAGTATCGAACCTTTCATCAGCAGCATTCATTGCTTGCTACGAAAGATTTATCGCCAGGAGAGGGAGATGTGAGAGATTATACAGCGACAACGGCACAGCCTTTGTCGGTACAGAGAAAGAATTGAGGAAGACAAGAGAGCTTTGGCTCAAGAGAGAGACCTTCGAGCATTTGAGTTTGAAGGGGACAGAGTGGAAATTCATGACTCCGGCCGCACCACACCAAGGTGGTATATACGAGGCAGCTGTCAAATCCATGAAATACCACCTCACGAGAATTGTTGGAGCAAGAGTGTGGACATATGAGCAATTGTTGACATTGCTTACTGGGATAGAAGCGATTCTGAATTCACGGCTCCTACAACCGTTGAATGACGATCCTAACGATCTACGCGCATTAACGCCGGGACATTTCCTGGTGGGGGAGCCTTTAGTTCTACCACTTCCCTTCGTGACCAATGAGATGCCGAATGTTCACGGAGTGAAGCTGTGGAGAGAGAGAGAAAGAATGTTGTCGCATTTTTGGGCAAGATGGAAAGAAGAGTATTTAACTACTCTGTTAGAGAGAAAGAAATGGAGAAGAGAGACAGATAAGGTAAAAGAAGGACAGTTATGCATTATCAAGAGTGAAAACTTTCCGCCGTCAGCGTGGGCGCTGGGGCGCATTGTTAGAACGATTCCGAGCAAAGATGGTCTGATACGCAATGTGGTGATTCAGACAGCAACCAGCCAGCTAACGAGACCAGTACAGAAGATATGTATCCTACCAACCGAAGAGCAGCATTAATGAGAGCAGCGTCATATACCCTCATGTTATGGGTTATATTTTTTTTATATATGTATTTTAGAATAGAATTGTAAAATAAAATGTGAAAGGGTGGAAAACCGTAGGTTTTCGCCGGGACTGTATCGAACTGCATGAGTCTGGCAACTCTGCATTCGATGTTTTTATATAGTAAGATAGAGTATAAGAGAATGTAGAGCCAATAATAAATGTAAAAGAAGATTAGAGACTGGATAGATTTTGACCGAGACGGTCGATCGTAAATAAAATAGAGAGATAGTGGTTTTTTAATTAATTTTCCACTTTAAAATGACTGCCTTTTTATTTTCATACAGAAGTTAGAATTTCGGAAAGAGCTCACCACTGAGTTGTTGGAACAGACAATATTGTAATTAATAGGGAACTACTGAAAGAAATTCTCCTGAAAAACAACGCTGAACTTGTCAAAGAACTTCCAACCAAAAATGAGTTTCAGAGTCTATTCACGGAAATAACAACATTAAAAATCAAACACGAACAAATTTCAGCCAAAGTCGCACAATTAGAAGATAGACACAAACAACTGGAAGCGCAAATCGACAAAATACTGCAAAAAAGTACAGACAAAAATCTAATTGTCCGGCTACCTGTTGAGAACAATGTTGACGTGACCGAAAAAGCCAAATCAATTTGTTCGGGTTTGCTTAACCTCAACACAAACACCGAAATCGACAACGCTTATAAAGTTTCATCTAGAGACCCCAACAAAGCAACAATTGCAGTCCAAATGAAATCTCAACACATAGCTTCGAGTGTACTGGGCAATTCGAGACAACTGAAGTCGTCAGGAATCTCTATTAATAAAAATCTCCCATTCAATGTCCGCCCAAGAAGATCTAAATTGTTTATGCTGATGAAGGTACTGCATCAGGAATATCCAAAGAAACAAATTGTTCTGAGAGATGATAGGATGCATGTTTTGGATAAAGTTTTCACCTGGGATAATTCAGAAGGTTTAAAATGTGGAAATTCAAATGGAATGCAAGTTCTGAATGAAATTTTAGGTAACTTGTCGACAAGTGTAAAAAATACTATGGTTGAATTGATGAAAGAAAACAAATTACGAGAACTGTCAACTTCGAATCCAAATACAGGGATGGCAAGAGGCAGTCAAACAAGCAAAACATCTGCTGGAAACTTTACTAAAGCTTCTGATGGGCCAAGTTGTTGAGAAGCAGCCGTCTACCCGAATCAAAAAAATACGTTTTTTAAAATTTTAAGTTATAATATTGCTGGACTAAAAAATAAACTTTCCATTGTTGAATTTTTCAATTATTTAAATGAATTCCACATTTTCATACTATTAGAAACTCATTTATTAGATATTGAAGAAAGTAGACTTAAAAACTTTTTTATGAATTATCAACTAAAATGGTTACCTGCTGTTAAAAGAAACATCTTCGGAAGAGGAAGTGGAGGGGAGCTTTTAGCGTACCGTATGAACCTAGGAGTAAAATTAAAATTCGAGGTGATAGGTAATTCTCATTTCATTAAGCTTGAAATTGATAAGAAAAATTACTACATATTGCCTATCTATCTTAACTGCAACAAATGGCAACATGACTTTGACACACTGAGTGATCTTTTATATAACCTCAATTCAACAAACTTGGTTCTTATTGGAGACTTCAACGGCCGAATAGGACTCACTCAAAATAATTTTGTTTCCAGAATAAACTCTGCAATATTGAATACCCAACGTCAATCCAAAGATGAAGTATGTGACAACAAGGGAAGCAAAATACTTGAACTCACTGATGCTTTCGACTGTCAAGTTTTGAATGGAAGTTGTGATGGAGATTTACGTGGTGAATATACTTTTCTTAGGGGAACATCATGATCTGTTATAGATTACTGCTTTGCAACTGGAGGCTGGCATAATCTGATTTCGGATTTTCGGATTGGTAAGCAGATTTTCTCGGACCATATGCCTTTAGAGGTTACAATCGAATTGGCAAATAATGGAAATTTTTCGAATACAAACCAGCTTAATCTATTACCGAAATTATTTTGGAATGACAGAGTGTCAAATACTTACCAAACTATTTTAAACCTTGAACTCCTACATCTATATACAGTCGAAGCTACACCGAGTATTGATCAACATACACACATAATTAAAAAAGCCGCCCCACGTCCACCGCAATTTAGAGGAAATAACTGGAAAAGTAAGCAAAAGTGGTTCGACAAAGACTGCATGTTGGCAAGAACCAAATCTTTTGTTTTCCTTAAATTATTAAGGAGATACAACAATAATATTTTCAAAAGTCTATACTCTAAGGCTGTCAAAGAATTTAAAAATATCTGCAATGCCAAAAAATTAGAGAACGAGCAACAGAACATATCAATGATAAATAGTAGCAGATCCTCATCAGACTTTTGGAAAGCAGTCAAACTTTTAAATGGAAGAAAAAACCGAATTGTAACTGGCCTACAATCACACGATTTATGTACACACTTCAGAACTCTCTTAAATACTCCACAGATTTCCCCCCAGAATTCAGTATGCGGAACCTCAATTATTTGACGATCATCTTGATCAACCATTTGACCTTGCGGAAATTCTTCAAGTGATCAAAAACGCAAAAACCAATAAAGCCTCAGGAGAAGAGTTCCTTTTGAGTTCTTCAAAAATTGTACCGTAGAATTTGCTCAAGCCCTTACGAAAGAATTTAACCGATTGTTTGAGAGTGCAGATTTTCCACAGAGTTTCAAAAAATCAATCATATACCCACTTCATAAAAAAGGAGATTTCTTGAACCCAGGAAATTATAGAGGGATGTCGTTCCTGAATACTGCTTTTAAGTTATTTACAGCGCTAATATTCAAAAGACTTACAGACTGGATTAAAAAGAAAAACATTCTGCATGAATTTCAAGCAGGCTTCAGAGAAAATTATTCGACGGTAGATCAGATTTTCACCTTGTTAAACATTGCACAAATATAAAAGCAAAAGCACAAAAAACTGTACGCTCTATTTGTAGATTTCAAAGCTGCGTTCGACTCCATCCCACGTGAAGCACTCTTTTACAAGCTATTTAGGATGGGTATAAGCAGTCAAATAGTAAACGTCATAAGGGCTCTGTATGAGAATAATATAGCGGCGGTGTGGGATGGAAACTTTTTGTCTGAAGAATTTGCAACGACGATGGGTGTAAAACAAGGCTGCATTTTGAGCACGTTGTTATTTATCTTGTTTATTAATGACATAACAGACGATATCGGAGGCGGGGTGGAAGTCAATTGGGTATTAATACCGGACCTTATGTATGCTGACGATATTGTTTTTCTCTCCGATACAGTAAATAGTATGCAGCTTAAAATCAACAGACTCCAAAAATACTGCCAAACTTGGAATTTATCTGTGAATTTAGAAAAGACGAAAATTCTTGTATTTAGAAACGGAGGAGGGCGATTCTCGAGAAACGAAAGATGGACTTATCAAACCGACCCCATTGAAGTTGTTAGAGAGTATAAGTACCTTAGTTTTCTGATAACGTCTAATCTCAATGTGGAAAAACATCTAAAAATTAAATTAGCAGAAGCAAAACGAACCATTAATTCAGTCTGGAGTACCTGCATCCAAAGTAAATTTTTAACGCATAGCTCAAAGCAAAAAATTATCCGAGCGACTGCTCAGACTATTCTTCTATATGCAGCATAAGTATGGGGATATGGTAACTTTGAATCTGTGGAAAAGTTCCAACGTCATTGCATAAAACGCATCTTTAGGCTACCTAATAATACCCCAAACTACATGATCCATCTGGAAACAGGTTGTCCACCACTTCTATTGGAAACATTAAAGATACATTTTGGTTATATAGTTAAAGTCATGCAAATGGAAGAGGAACGCCTGGCGAAAATTGTCCTTAAGCATATGCTAGAAAAAAACGCGCATTACGTCAAAGAATGGCAAGAATTGGCAAGTTGCTGCGGATGTGTCATAAGTTTCTACCCTTGTGACGGAGCTATTACTCTTAGAAGAAAATTTGAGAAACATATTGGAAAAATCAGCACCGTTTTTATACAACAAGTATGTAAATCGTCACTACACAGGATGTATTATAGTAAAGTCAACTATAATCTTAATAGTAACACTTACTTTCTGGATGGGAACAAAACGGAGATGATAAGAACTATTTTTATGTAAAGAGGTGAATTAATCAATTTAAACTACGTGCCACATCGTCCTGACCTCCCAATACTGTGTGATCTCTGCAACCGTGAAGAGAGGGAGGATGTCTTTCATTTTATTGCGGTGTGCCCTATTTTAAATGAATTTCGAATGATGTACTTTGGAGTGAGAACACTTCAAAAGGAGGATCTCATGGCAGTTTTGAATGGTGACTGTGGCTGGATTAGTCTATATAGATACACTGCAAGTGCTCTAAATTATAGAAAAGGAGTCAGAGAAGCTGATTTTTGAAAATATATACATTATTTGGAAAAAACAAAATTAATACCATACATTTATAATTAAATATTTTTTTGAATTGAACTTATTTTAAACTATGTTAAACAATACAAAATTGTCAATCTGGTAGACGGCTTATTGCCAAACTAAATGACTTAATGTTTATAAAATATTGTAAAATATTGTATTATTTTATTATTATACATTGTAATAAAAAGTCATTAAAACTAAACTAAAAACTAATCCCGAAACATTGCTAAGGAAATAAAAGTTAGTTAGTTTAATAAAAAAAAATATTCAACAAACATTTAACAAAAATAAATTTAATTGTTCAAAGTGCTATTTATAAATTAAAGGTCACAAATTAACTCTGACAAATAATTAAAGGCAGTGCTTTGGAAAAACAAATAAATGAAATAAATAATATTTTTTTTTACACGTTTCGCTTTAAAATACTGTCTATACAAAAAAAAATATAGTGAAAAAAAAAAATCAAACAACAAAAAAAAATTTAACAATCAAAAAAAAAAGTGAACAATATCCCACAGAGGAAAGCGAATTCCTGTGGTCAAAAGAAGGAAGGAAGAAATTGCCACGCCAAGGCAAATAAACATATCTCAACATCATCATCAAAATTTCATCAATTACATCATCAACATGTTATTTGTAAGCAAAATAATATAATTTATATAATTATTTATAATTTTCTTATTATTCATATATAATTTAAATGTTTATAACTCCATTTTAATTTGTAACCAGTTTTCCTATAATTTTGTTTTCTCCCCTCTCTCCACATGGTTAATTATTGTTAATAAACTCCAAATTAAAGTTCCTTTTGCTTAGAAATAGAAAGATTCCCCGACGTCCCCGTAGATCCTCAGATAGTGAGCTTATGGTTTTTACTCCATCCCCACCGTGGTAGTAACGCAAGTTTGGTTATGGATCGTGTACTCGTACCCTTGGTAGTACGAACAGTAGCTACTCGCACTAGATTATCTGCACCTCTGTTGACGTTTTCAATTCTTCCCATCAGCCACTTGGTTGGAGGAAGATTTGGCTCTTTGATAACAACTAGATCGCCAGGCTTCAGGTCGGTTGTTTTCCGTTGCCATTTAGGGCGTTCCTGGAGTGAAGTTAGGTACTCCATGTGCCATCTTTTCCAAAACCCTTGCACGATAAACTGTATATGATTCCAATGAGTCAATCGGTTAGTTGGTATCTCCGTTAAATTGGGCTCTTTAACTGTGGTTACCGACTCACCTACGAGAAAATGTGCTGGAGTTGGGTTTAAGTAATTATCAGATACAGAACATAAAGGACGAGAGTTCAAAATTGCCTCAATCTGAGTGAGAACCGTATATAGTTCCTCGAAAGTTAAAACAGAATTTCCTAACGCACGACGTAGATGGAGCTTTATCGATCGAACACCAGATTCCCAAAGTCCCCCGAAATGGGGTGCGGACGGAGGAATGAAGTGCCATGTAATGCCGTCTTTAGCGAGGCTTGTAGCAGTTTCTTCGTTGTGAACTTGGGACAGAATCACTTTATGCATCTCGTCCAAGCAACGGCGGGCGCCTTTGAAATTACTGCCATTATCACTAAACATGTTGGCACACCTTCCACGGCGAGAAACAAACCTTCGAAGGGCAGCGAGAAACGCATCTGTAGTCAGATCACTTACCACTTCCATATGAATGGCCTTTGTGGACATACAAACAAATAATGATATGTATGCCTTGGACAGCTTGGGCTTACGTCCACGAGAGAGTTTGATAACCAGGGGCCCAGCATAGTCACAACCTGTATTTAGGAATGGTCGAGACGCGAGAATCCGCTGCTTCGGTAAATCTCCCATGAGTTGAGTGGTTGTTGCTTTTCTTTGCATAAAGCATGCTTTGCAACGATGTACGATTCTTCGAATTAGATTTCGACTTCCAAGTATCCAGTACATCTGTCGAACTATTGTAAATGTTGCAGAAACACCAGTATGAAGATAATTATTCTGGATATCTGAAACTATTAGGGATGAAACATGATTATTAGCTGGTAGTATAATAGGGTGTTTAATATTATATGAAACGATAGCATTTTTTATTCTACCACCAACTCTAAGAATTCCATCGGTGTCCAAAAATGGTGAGTACTTAATGAGCTTTGATTTAACTGGAAGTTCTTTGTTGAATTGAAGATGATTTATGTCGTTTTCAAACGCGAGGTTTTGAACATGTTTGATTATGATTTTTTTGGCGTTTTGAATTTCACGTAAACTGAGATTTGATGAGCAAGGGGAAGCATTTTTTAACCGAGATTTTGGCAGAGCCCGATAGCACCAAGCGACAATTCGTTGCAAACGATACCAAAAAGAAATTTTGTCAATTAGGATATGCAAACGGTTGTTATCTAGGGTCGTTACCAGTGACACTGTTTTCACAAACTTAGCTTCGAAAATCGGATTTTCATCCACGATTTCTTTAGGGAAAAATGGGATTCAGGCCAATATTGTTCATGTTTTGAAAGCCATGGTGGGCCTGTCCACCAGAGGCTATGATCAACAAGGTTTGATGGAAGAACTCCTCGCGACGCACAATCTGCTGGGTTGAATTCCGACGCGATATGATGCCACGATTTAAGCGGAACCGTTTCTAGAATTGTTGCGGTTCGGTTAGCCACAAAAGAGTTCCAACGACGAGGTGGTGAAGACAACCAGTGGAGAACGATTTCCGAATGGCACCAAGCTGAAACTTTTGTAATTCGAGTAGTTAACGAGTTTTTAATAAGGGAAAATAACCTACTCAAGAGCAACGCACCACATAGTTCTAGCCTTGGGATTGTAACTGGTTTTAGGGGAGCAACTTTCGTTTTCGCGGCTATAATGTTGGTTTTGAATACATTTGAACTTATCTGGCACCGAGCATATATTACCGCCGCATACGCTACCGATGAAGCGTCTGAAAATCCATGAAGTTCAATACCATCAAATTCGTGCGACGATATATTTCTTGGAACGGATATATTTTCAAAAAACCGAAGTTCTGTTCTATATTCTGACCATTTTTTGGATAATGCATGAGGCAATTGATCATCCCAGCCAAGTTTAAACTCAGATGACCCAAGTTCTTGAAAGAGGATCTTAAACAAAATCACTGAAGGAGCTAAAAACCCAAAGGATCAAAGATTTGAGCGATTTCGGATAGCAATGTTCTTCTAGTTGCAGTCAACTTCTCGCGTAACTCACACATTCGAAACGAAAATTCATCTTTAGCCGGACTCCAGTACATGCCTAGAACCTTAATCAATGTCTTTGATTGTTCTGGATCCGTCCAACAGAATTCGCAGTCGTTTTGAGGCAGGGTAGCTAACAATGGCCAACAGTTAGAAGTCCATTTACGAAGATTGAGACTAGCTTTAGATAGTAAGTCTACTAGTTCAGATTGAAGAGAAATCAAGCCTTCTACAGAATCGCTTCATCATCTACGTAAACGTCATTCAAGAGAACCCGAGAGGCATTTGAGTATATCAGGCTGTAATCTTCTGCGAGTTGTTTGAGAACCCTGACCGATAAAAATGGAGCCGAAACTGTTCCGTAGGTGACTGTCAAAAGACGAGTGTTTAATTTCATCATCTGGAGATTCCCTCCAAACGATCCTCTGGAAGTTTGTGTGACGATCATCAACCCATATCTGTCGAAACATTTTTTCTATATATTATGTTTGGCGCCAAACATAATTTCTTAGATATACTCAAAATATGGTAAAGCTGTGCTAAAGGATTTTGATTTTGGGAATTCTGGATTTTGGGATTTTGGATTTGGAGATTTTGGTCTCGGAGATTTTAGATTTGGGGATTATGTTTTGGGGATTTTGTTTTGGGGATTTTGTTTTGGGGATTTTTGTTTTGGGGCTAGGGTACCTAACCCTGGCAGAAAAGTTTTTATTTGGAACAATGGATTCTGAAGACGCGGACAAATAGATGATGCATTAAGATCACTTGCATCATATAACAGAAAACCAAATGACAATAATCACTGAAGTGTAAGACGAACTAAACAAAACAGCTAAAAGCATAAATAATAATTTCAACTCTGTTACAGAAGAAATCAGACAGAACACACTAAAACTTCAAAATCTTACTAGTTTCGAAAAAACACTACATAATTTTGACCAAATATCCAATTTCATTTGCTACACAAATTCTCTCAAAACAATCTCAAATACTTGACATCTTATAAGGAGCAAAAGTGAGTAAACTAGATAGCAGATTCCTTAATTCAGAAGTATTCATTTCTATATTAAAAGACATCCAATTAGAACTACCAAACAATATAAGATTCCCAATAAAAATATCTAGAATGAACCTTCCAATCATAGACAGAATCACTACGACGAATCCGATTTTCGTTAATCAAAATCTCATGATACAAGTAACTATCCCATTGGTAGATGAAGAATTTAATTTAGTGAAACTTACACCATTACCTTCAAAATACAAAGAGAATACGTATAGCTATGTCTCAACATATAGTGTTTGTAGCTATAAACGAAAATTATAGGCGATACATATTTTTGAATAGCAAAGATCTAAACAAATGTACCAAAACTGACTCCAATCACTTCATATGTGAGAAAAACTTCGTAGTTCACAACCATAATACTGACAACTGTATTATACAATTAATATCAGGGATGCAAAACTACGCTAATTGTGAAACCAAAATATTTGCCCTTGAACAAGAAGTTTGGTTCAATCTAATGAGTAAGAATTCGTGGCTAAACGTCATGCCAAATCCAACGAACGTTAGGGTTTTGTGCGGAGACGTACCAAAAACGATCACAATATCTGACAGTGGAATTCTGAGTGTAGACCCATTCTGTAAAGCAATAACAAAAGAAGTTTACCTTCAGGCATCAAATACCATACAAAATAAAACTCCTATTTCATACTTTTTAGAAGAACAAACCATACCCGAAAACATAATAATTCCCACCAATTTATAACAAATTTCACCTCATACCGCCCATATAGAAAAACTGAATTTAGATAAATATAGTACAAATATTAAAGACATGTTAAAGAAAAACAATATGTTGTTAGATGTCACACATGAACAAGCTCACATTTCTGTTTCTATTATTTTTCTTATTTGTTTAGCCTTAGCTGTATATGTAATATTTAAAAAAAAAACATTTAAATGAAATGTAAATTTAACATAAAGTCAACAGAAAATTTAAACAATCCCGAAATTAATTTAACACCTTGACCTTGAATAAACATTGCAGGTACAATAATTTATAAAACAAACTAGAAACAAAAATGCTACCTAATCATTATAGAAAAGTAAAAAAAACCTTTATAAACAAAGAAAAAAAAACAAAAATTGTAATGTATAAATGTATGTACATATGTATATATAAGAAAAAAAAAAAAAAACAAGATTACAAATAATAAATTCAATTGTGTTTAAGACCTATGAGTTATTTACTTCCGCACCTGAAACCGAAAGATCTCACTCGTCACCTCGTACGCCTTTCTTATTTTAGGGGGGGGGGGGGGGGGTTGAGTGTTGTGCCATTAAACTGGAGTACTGGAGACCACACACAATTCCAAAGAATCGCTTGCAAGACACATGACATAGTTCGATTATTACTAAAGGTTCCTCGTGTGTCATACGTTACACTTTGAAAGGAACAGCAATCGAACTATGTCAACCAAACAACAAAACAACGACATGGGTCATATTGCAAACATAAACAATACTGACCCATGGAGTGCAAGTATGTCAATTACAACATATGGTGCACTCGTTGTTTAAATAAACAATATGTGTCAAGTCAAATGAAGTAAAGTAGAATGCGTGGTTGATTCAAAGAAGTGATGATCTAGGTTTCGGAATAGGTAACGAAGAAAGTAATGAGTAGAGTTTGACTTACTCTAATTTTAAACGTAAACTAAAGAAGTCGTGTTTTATTGTGTTCTAGTGGAACACAACACTAGTCTGGATGCGAAGGGTTTCAGAGTGATCGCCTATGCGAACGACGTTGCTATAGCAGTTTCAGGAACACCTTAAAAGAACTGTTACAAAATGCCTTAAACAGACTAATCCTGATAAACATATCTTCAGTGAACATCTTTCAAGAGCCTCAACAACATTATCAAGAAACGTGTATAGAAACCTCAACCACCAAATAACATCACAGGCTAATTATTTCAGTAACGAGTTTTCTTCTGAGGCTATTAGTTACATATTTAGAGCCCGAGTCGAAATACTGAATCTTAACTCTATCCAGCATCGAACTGATCTTCCACAAATCTGTAGCCTTTGTAACACCGGTGAACCAGAAGACATCACGAACTTCTTTGCATCGTGTCTTCTACTCCAAGAGATTCGACGGCTGTATTTCGAACTGAGTTTTCTTCCCCCAACTCGGCTCTATGAAATCCTTAATGGTGTTTTTGGATGGTCAACTGTCTATAGATACTGCAAACATGTTCTAAATTACCCCAAAAGTTTTCCATAACTCTACAACCAGTTATTGCAATTGAAGGTTCAAACAAAGTTTGCTAATTACTATTTTGTGTTTCAAATCATGTAAAAATTGATATATTTTTTATTTCAAAATCATTTCAAAATTGTTGCATTCGCACTTGATGCTTTAACAAACTATTATTTCTTTTTTTTTGTATATAATTAGTTGAACTTATGTTTATTATTTGAAGTTAAACTTCTTTACATTTAAATTGTGTTTTTGTTATGAAATGTGAGGCAGACGGCAGAATTGCCATGTCCATCTTCTTAAAGAAAAACATTTGTTAATAATTTATATCTTAAAATAAACCAACTATCTATCTATCTCTAACTGCCTATCTATTCAAATTTTGATTGATTCGAAACCATAATTTATCGAGCCATTGGTCAGGGCTAGAGGAGCAAGGGATTCTTTATTGAGTACGACAATGGCACTCCTATAAAGACTACCCTTCACCTCCTCGAGCTTGGCGATCTTCCAATTATGAGTCGGCAAGGATGGATTGCAAACCTTGATCATTTCGAGAATGTCCTCGATACCAGGAGGTTCGATTGGAATCCAAATGCGGGCTCTAGGTCTGCTAGGAATGTCTTCCTTAGCAACAACCGCGAGTTTCGCAACTGGCCAAACTTCACCTAACCGGTTGACAGCAAGCTTGTACATGTCACAAGACCTCTGATCGCTACAAACCATGAGTTTGACATGACCTTGATGCCAACCCCCATCGCTTATCGAAATGCTTAAAAAGCTACAAGAGAGCTTTACCTTTACCAGCTGCCAACGAGCCGCCGAAATTGTGCCATCACCATCGCTCCTGTCAATGACCGCAACCACGACTTTGCCCTTCTTGTCGTCACTGAAACTGGCTGGTTTTCTGATGGGATTGAGGGGTGCTGGTGTTGTGCACACTAGGCCGTTTTGGTGTTGGTATGGCCCCTCAAGAGACCTTTCTCGTTTAGACGTGGAGTCTTTACCGGTCCTTGCTGCAGCAAGAACACTCGTTGCCCATTCAACGCGAGCGGTTTTCTGCGGTGTTCTTCCTCCGTTTCTGGATTTGTGCAATGGAGATGTGCTCTCAGTAGTAGTGGTAGGGCCACTCTTCAAAAACGCTGCCACTACTGAAATTAGGTATCGCTACCTTTCTACTCTCGTTGCTACCAACAACAGTAGTGGGTCCATGGCTTGGGTCGTTTTACACCTTAGATCCAGCCCAATAAAGATAAGAGGTGGTTGGGAGGAAGAGATAGGGTAAGAAGTCAGTTGATGTTAAGAATATCATGCTGATATGTAAGGAAATGATTAGGATCAGTAAACAGCAATTGCACTATGTTACCTAAGGTGGGAAGGAGCACCAGAGAGAGGAGCGCTGTCTGGATTTTTCGCCATTACATCGTGGGAGGTGGGATGGGAGTTGGTGACACAATCGTTGACTTGTATGCCTTGTTTATGTGGGAGGGGGTGATGATTTTGGAAAGGTAGAGGGATATGACCGCCCTTTATTTTCAGGACTCATCTGGAGAAAGTTCTCGAGAATCATCGACCCTACTCAGCTTCTACAACTCGACAAGTTCGACGTTGAAGTAGAAGGATGTGGAACTAAAACAACAAAATATGATAAGCTCATTTAATTTCGACCTAATCAGCATTGTTCAATGAGTTATAAGAAACCGTGTGGAATTTAATGCTTCGAAAACCTAATTATCTATGGATGGCACTTGCATCAATGAGACTGCACATTTCGATATTCTTGGTATGTGTATCACCAACCACCTTTTGAGGAACGATCACATTTAACCGTAAGACTCGCGCTTCCGGGAATGCTCATCAGTATACCATCAAGCCCAACTTCGGTCGTAATGTCAAGTACAGAAATTCGTTCTGTAGCCTTAAGCGGCCCATAGACACCACACTTGTGTTCAAACTTGTGTCGGTGTACAGAAATGTATGCTGTGTGTGGTCCGGAGCAGCCACCGATTTTCGGTGACAGACAAGGAGCTAGTAAAATCAAAAAGTCTGTGTCGGAAGTTGTTTCAATAAAAGCTTCAAGTTCAAGCTTTTACATCTGTTGAAGAAGTTTGACTTTGATAAGAAAAAATGCAAATGATTTTGCACAATACTACTGATAAAGCAAACAAAACCTATTATGAGGACTAAAAATGGCTTGTTCAAAATAACATTTTTAAGAAATACTGCTCTTTACAACTTTATGAGAAACTTTTAATTTTCATTTTCCCCATCCTACTTCTTTAAACAAGTGGATGAAAATAAAACATCTGTGTACAGGTTTTTACGAAGAAAATTTACAAAAAGTAAAGAAAAAAGTTGATCAATTACCTGAAATGAGTAAAAACGTAGTATTTATTTTTACAAAAACTTTGAAGACAGAATTGACTGGTTTGTTGACTATGGTGATGGAAAAATTAACTAGTCAGAGTTAAAACTATTTTTGTTTTTTAAAAGTTATTACCAATTGAGAGAAAAATAAGAACCTGAAACCAAAAATACTAAAAGTACTAAAAACTAAATTTTGAGTTAAATATCCTGAGAATAAAAGAAAATACTGACTTCCAAGTTGTTTATGCAATAAAAATATTATTGTTAATATTTTTTAATACTTAAAGACAATGCCTTCCTTTAAAAATATATGGATTTA
This sequence comes from Eupeodes latifasciatus, assembly GCA_920104205.1. Taxonomy (NCBI): domain Eukaryota; kingdom Metazoa; phylum Arthropoda; class Insecta; order Diptera; family Syrphidae; genus Eupeodes; species Eupeodes latifasciatus. Next base: position 237,183,800 of record OV049924.1, read on the forward strand.
ACTCCTCCAATACATTTCCGCATTAAACATCTTCAACTTACATTTTTGATTGCATACGAGTATATAATCTTTTAATTTATAACCTATTCAAAAATGCGTATTCAAATTTTTTCGTTCATGATTCGATATATTTATTTGTATAAAAATATAATTATTAATATTGAGTTTACAATCTTGAAAAAATAATTTGTGTATTGTCAAACAATTCAATTTTATATGTATGTACATACGTGTCACAATTATGTGCGAGTCTAGGTATCGTTTTTTTTTTTTCATTTTACAAAATTATTGCTCAATGGTTTAATTTCTATGGCTTTCTTAAGTACAAAGTTACAAGCTGGATTTTCTCTTAATAGGTTCACACATTCATCATTAACTTTATTTAATCGCTTTTTTCATAAAATCTGTTCATCCATTTGTTCGTACCAGATGTCATTACTCAATATTAATTCCCTGTAAGGTACATTTATTTAATTCTAAATTATTTTTGCTTGGAATAGATTTCAATACCAATTTATGACATGTTTTGTAAGAAATTGGTATCATCAATATAAAAACTATTTTTTGTTGTGCAAAACGGCGGAACTTGCAATGAACCTTAAATCTCTTTACGTTATGTTATATATATTTAGAAATCATGTGTGTGTACTGCTTTTAACAGACCAGCTGTTTTGGCACTGAGTGAAATCCAAGTAGGTAAGGATTCCGATCCTGCTTAATTTTTTATTCAGGGGTATAGCTTGGTGCCTTTTTTCCCACCATAGCCTCGCAATATATATTAGAAATGATGTTGCTTACCAGTTCTTGCCACAATATGGCTTTGCACCATTTCTTTTTTTATTTTCATGTGGTTTACATTTTCCGTAAATAAGCACACCATTTACTATTAGTAGTATAAATAGGTAACTCCTACTCCACGGCACGGCACGGCACATCCCAATTGGGATGCATTTCCAATTTTCCAGTTTGATTCTAATTGGGAATAAGTGTCAGTGGTTGGATTTGTAGCACCATTTGTATTTTCATTTGAATATTGGTTGTGGGATTGGATGTTCAGTGATAAATTGGTTGTGGGATATACTTTTGTAGTCGGATTTCTAGTTCAAAAATTAAATTTTTGTTGGAATATTGCTTTTTTGGTTGGGTAGCTCCTACTCCACCCAATTCAAAACCTATGTCACTCCTACTCCAACCAATTGCATTCGGCACCGGCACTGCACCGCACCGCACGTCCTAATTGGGATGCATCCCAAGATTCAAGTTTGATTCTAATTGGGAATAATTATCAGTGGTTGGATTTCTAGCACCATCTGTATTTTTTTCATTTCAACATTGGTTGTGGGATTGGATTTTCAGTGATAAATTGGTTGTGGGATATACTTTCATAGTTGGATTTTTTGGATAGCACAACATTAGCACTTGCACGGCATGCAATATAAAATTGATGTGTGCATTGGATAAACATATTCTTAATAGGATGTTCATATGCTTAAGATAAAATAAGAACTAGCATTCCAAAATACTTACCTCTGTTGGTTGTGCTGGTTAGAATTATGTACAATGCAAGAAAATTTCAGAAGAGTTTGATTAAAAGACACATTTGTTTTTTTTACCATATTTATTTATATTTAATTTTAGATTTTGAAAACTTTATTACATTGTTCTAATAAAAACCTTAAACATAAATGACCACAAATAAACGTATCAAAATCTTGTTCTTGTATATAATTATAGTTTATTTTTTTACCAAGATAGCTTATTACTTCTGAGGGTGGTCTTAAATTTCCAAAACTATCAAGATACTTAACAATATTTTTTTTTATTTCTTATATAGGGTGTCCCAAAATTAACGCAAGATTTCTAGGGTGTCCCAAAATTAACGCAAGAAATCTTGCGTTAATTTGAAACAAGTTGATATACAGATCAGTGTGGGTCGCATTTTGTTTGACCCCAAAATATCTTACGAAAAAATTAAATTAAGCAATTAAATTTTATATTATATAGGGCGTCCCAAAATTAACGCAAGAAATCTTGCTTTAATTTTGGGACACCCTAGAAATCTTGCGTTAATTTTGGGACACCCTATATATGTTACCCAATGGGTATCCAAGCCAATTTCATTATCCAAATTTATAACACCACACTCTTTTAATGTTGGTACTTTTGGTAAAGAGTTTCGCATAAAAACTCCTCTAAAATGCTTCAAGTGTTTCTTTCCAAACTGCTGAATATCAAAATTGCTTAAAGGATTGTTAGGTAGCAATTCAATTAGTTTTTTGTATTTGTTGAGTTCAAAAAAAGTCCAAGACCATTTTTATATGGTTTTAAGAACAGTCCATTTCCTTGAATAGCAACTGACTCCATAGTCTTATTATGACGCTTATTTTCTTCAAACTGTTTTTTTAGCAGATCGTACATCATTGAGCGCTTTTACAACGCCAGCTGCTCCACCTGTTAGTGATCCCACAGCAGATCAACCAGCTAAAATAGGAGCTAGAAGTGGTAGAAAACCACCACTTTTTGGAAGTGGAATTACTCTCGGTGTTTGAATTTGTTTTTTTTTATTTTGAATAACATTTTTTGCAGCCTTCACAGCAATATTAGCAATAGATGTTGTTCCACAACAATTTATATTGTTTTTAATAGCATTTCTTGCTTCGCTTATAGTCTTTTTAAACATGTTCTGTTTGCAAACCTTTTTTGATTTTGTCTTAGTTTTTTTAATTGTGTTTTTTTTTTTGGTCTTGCAGTTACCCATTCCAAATTTAGTTTTAGCTTTCACCATGTTGGTTACAAGGAGGCCACTTAACTTTTCAGAGGTTGATGAGTCGTTTGCTTTAAATCTTTTCCACGCTTGCTCGGTTAGAATTTTATCAGCAAAGTGTCGGTCTAAGAGAGAACTACTTTTTGAGTATGCAATATCATGTAAACGTAAACATTTATGATTAAAAGTGTATAAAAACAAAATGTTTTATTAAAAAAGATCTTAGTCGTCATTATGCGTTTTGTAAAGCAGTCAGATGTCATAAAAGTAAGGAATTTTGATTCCAATGTAAAAATTAAGAAAAAACATGGAAACTTATTTCCAAACAGTATTCGAGGAATTATCGTTGGACCATTAAACTGCTGAAAAACAAATGTTATGTTAAGCATTCTTCTTGACCCCAATGGTTTAAAGTTTGAAAATATTTATATTTATTCCAAATCCTTGCACCAACCAAAATATCAATATCTTAAAAAACTTATTACATCTATCAAAGGAATGGAATACAATGAATTTTCAAACAATTGTGAAATAATGCCTCCTTCAGACGCTAAAAACAATTCAATATTTTTATTCGATGATGTCGCTTTCCAGAAACAAAATAATATAAGAGACTATTTTTGTATGGGTCGTCACAATGGAGTTGATAATTTTTAATCATATTAACTCTGATATGACATTTAATCAATTCAAAGATTTATGCTCACATTGTTGGACTGACAACTTTGGATTCCTAGTAATAGACAACGAAAACAGTATTGAAAAAGGTCGATACAAAAACAGTTTCAATAAAATTGCTATACTAGAAATATACATATTTCATTTAAAATCAAAACATTGTGACAACACTGTTTGGGAAAACTAGTCCTTCATTTTAATTCTAAAAAAAAAAATCAAAAAATTATTTATATCCGAACCATAGAAATGGACGAGAACGTGTTAAGAGATTTAAAAAAAAAAACAAAAAATGTGCTAAGAAATAAATATTTTCAACTAAAAACTGACAAAATGACTAGAGAAACTGATTTAGAAGAGACTTTCAAACCAATTGTGGAACCATTGAACAAATTGGTTGGAAATGTTACAAAAGAAACAACACTGCTGGATGATGGCATAAAAACAATCAAACCTCGTAAGCTACATTTCAAATCTTTTGGTGAAAATGAAAAGGAAGAAGAACATAACAAAACAAGTTACATTCCAGAAATGGATACTACAGATGATTCCATTTTATTCAGTATACCAAAAAATAATTCAACCCTAAGTAAAACATCTTCTCTCGTTAAAAAAATAGTGTCAGATTCGAACCGCAATACAACATATGGTCCATATTTTGATGCAAATACAAATTCTATTAAAATAGGAAAACGTCGTTTTATAATGAATGAACATGATATTGTTATTGATGATGAAACTTTCACTCGAACTCCTGGTCTCATTGAATTAATTCTAAAGAAAAATCCACGCCCACAAATATATACTAGTGATGACTTAGAAGAATATGGAAAAATCTTATATAAAACTAATGCACATAAAACTAATCATGATAGTTCCAGTCGAATCAAGTCAAATAGGGGGCAAAATATACAAAAATAATTAAACAACTTGCTGCAGGATTTAAAAGTGAAACAGAAAAAACTGGAAAATCTTATTCTGACATAACTGAAATTTAGTATACAAATAAAAATATTGAATATATGTATTGGAACGATCCTAATGAACTTGTTAATAGGCTAAGACTTTTGATAGCATCCAAAAATGCTGGTAATAAAAACCATCAGAATGAAATAAATTCTATAATCGAAGAGCTAAAAGAATCAAATATTATATATTAACTTCGTTTCAAACTATTAACATTGCATATTAACAGTGAACGTCGACAAGTTCGGTAGGAACTTCATGCCCCTTTCAAAAAACAAAGGTCTTCTAGGACCTCCAGGAATAGGTTTTAAACTTCTACCGTCTGGTGATTTAGATTTAGAAAGTAAATATTTAAACAATGTTGGAATTAATCCTGAATACCCCCACCAAGCCGTTTGCAAAGGATATGTTGATGATCAAATAGGTCTTAAGGAAACAAGCATTATAAACCACATAAATTCTTCTTTAATGGAAGTTTTATCCACTTTTAATAAGGAAATTCATATGCTAAAAAAACCACATAGACTCTTCTATAAAGGAAACAATTAAAAGTATGGAACAAGAAAACATGGCATCACAATTAATATCCCAAAAACTTAAAGACTCCACACAGGAAAAGTATGTTGACGAGAAAATAAAAAATAAAGTTGAACATTTTATGAAAACGCTGTTCCCTAATGTACCCTTTACACCCATAGATGAAAATAAGTAAAAAATCTTGTTATATTTGTATTAATTTAATGTATCTGTATTTTATATATACATATAAGTGAAAATGAAGAAAGATTTTTCATTTTTCATAAAATAAAATAAAGTTTATTAGTTAGTATTCAACACTGAAACAACAAGGAACTTCAAAAATGGACTCTGTCAAAATAATAAAAGATATTTTCGAATTTTTAAAAGCAAATGGGGAATCAATATTGGATGAACACTATGAAGAATTTACTAACTGTATTTCAATGGTTAGTATGGACATCATTATTCAAACTGTTGTTGGTCATCCAACCAATGTGAAGAAGGGCCAGATTACACCTCATCGTGAGCGCATGCGTGGAATAGTGGTCCATTGTTTCTCCGTGTTGTTTACCCCTTTTAATTAACTCAGTTTAGTTCCATAGTAGTTACCCAACAAACAAAAAAAAACATCAATAACTAACGCGCCGCGAGTGCAACCAAAAAATACTAAACAAAAAAAATAGTGCAAACAAAAATAACTTTTAAATTACTACCTACCTAAAAATCAAAAAAAAATAGAAATTGTGTACCCATATCTATAATTAAAAGTAAAAACAACACAGCGAGTTCCTAATGTGCTCCCCACCTTCCCCGCTCAACCCAATCTAACTTCTCTCACAGTTACTTGCATAGCTGCTGCGCACACTGTCTGCTAAATCATGCAGTGTAGCAAAAGACTATGTAAGTAATGCAAGATAAATTGCGGTTAAATTTGTTTGATGTACAGGAGCGGATCAGTGTGATTACCATTAAGGCATAACACTAATGGATAATTGCAACTGTGAAGTTTTTTTTTTGTAATCAAAATAAATTTGCTGCATAGATAACTGTCTTGCTTTGGTTTTTTTTTGTGCTTTTGTGTATTGTGATGGCTGGTAAGTTTTGTGTCGAATATAGCAACATTCGGGGGCTAAGAAAAAATTTGTGTTCTGTATACGTCCATACTGTTTTAAACAGGCCAGCTATTCTGGGACTAAGTGAAACCCAGGTTGGCGAAAACACCGATCATACGGAGTTTAACCTTCCTGGTTATAGCTTAGTGCCATTATTCTTTTCTCACCATGGTCTAACCGTTTACGTCCGTAATGATGTTGCCTACCAGCTTCTGCCACAGTATGGCCAATTTCTTAATACAAATTTTAATTATATATGGTTCAAATTTACTGTTCAAAGGCGCATCATTCATACTTGTTTTATTTATCGCAGCCCAAGTTTGGATAGTAATTCGATTTCAAACGAATTCGATGCGCTGTCCGACTCTATCCAGAGAATTGTATCCCATTTTCCGCACAGTGAGATCGTTGTTACGGGCGATTTCAATGTACACAATTCTTCGTGGCTGCGCTATTCGGGTCAGACAACATCCGAAGGAAGGTTTGTCGAGATTTTCGCTGAGTTAAACCACCTGACTCAGTTAGTTGACGAGCCAACTCGGATTCCTGACGTTGCAGGTCAATCCGCCAACACTCTAGACTTGTTTCTTACCTCTGATCCTAATAAATATAATGTCAGTGTATTATCGCCTCTAGGCACATCAGACCATTGTGTCATATCTGCAAATTTCTCATGCCAAAAAACGCCAGTTAAAGTTAAAACCCCTACGAGAACCGTTTGGCAATATGAGAAAGCCAACTGGGTCGGTCTCAATGAATTCTTCAGGAACTTTAACTGGTCACTATGCTTCCTCGATAGTGACGTGGATTCCAGTGCAGATATGATTACAAACTTAATTCTTTGTGGAATGAGAAATTTTATCCCGAATAGGGTAAAATCTATCAAACCCAAAGAAAACTCATGGTTTGATTCGAGCTGTAAAGAGGTTAATAGGATCAAAAATGTAAGTTTCCCGAATTACAAAGCCAACCCAACTGAGGAAAACCGGAATAAGTTCAAACAAGCTAGAAAGACCTGTAACGGACATATACGACGCATTAAATTTTTGCATGGCCAGAGATTACGGCAAAAAATACTACAATGTCCCAGTGGTAGTAAAAATTTCTGGTCATTTGTAAAAAATGTGCGTAACACTACGTCTTCGTCGGTTCCGACGCTCGTTTCCAATGACACTCCCTATGTAAGCTCGATTGATAAAGCCAATTTGCTTGCAGCACAGTTTGCTGTTAATTCGATGCTGCCAGTGAGTGACATGACTCCGCCTGTACTTGAAAGCGTAAACGATTCTATGGGACGAATCTTTTTTCGCACTCGCTCAGTTACTAGCGTACTTAAAAATCTTGGCATTTACAAATCCGCTGGCCCGGATAGTATCCCCGATATTGTTCTGGAGAGGTGTTCTTCGACGCTGACAGAACCACTGCGTAAGCTTTTCCATCTGTCCTATTCTACAGGTCTCTTTCCGAGTGGATGGAAAACTGCATTTGTCCAGCCTGTCCCTAAAAAAGGCGTTTCCTCCTCACTATCTAACTATCGTCCAATTGCACTTACATCCCTTCTTTCCAAGGTCATGGAAACGCTGATCAATTTTCAGCTTAAGAAATATCTTGAAGAACGGAAGCTTCTTAATGACCGGCAGTATGGCTTTCGTTGCAATAGGTCCACTGGTGATCTCATGGTTTATCTCACCGAACAGTGGAACAAATCTTTACATCGGCATTTGATAGAGTTTGGCACCAAGCTCTCTTATCGAAAATGCGTGCATTTGGTATTGATGAATTCCTTCTTCGTTGGGTTAGAAATTACCTTTCGGACCGTTCAATTCAAGTAGTATTGGACGGGTTCAAATCTGATATTCACAAAATAAACGCTGGTGTGCCCCAGGGCTCCGTTTGGTCTCCGACTCTCTTCCTTATTTTTATAAATGATCTTTTGTCTGAAACTTCTAACCCACTAAATTGTTTCACGGATGACAGTACCCTCAGCTTTTCACATTCGTTTTTAGATTCTCATCCTTGTCCTTCGGATGTGGAACTTCAACGGCAGCGTATGATAAGCTCATTAAATTCTGATCTCGACAGCATTGTACAATGGGGAATCAAAAACCGTGTAGAATTTAATGCCTCCAACACTCAATGCTGTCTACTGTCGCAAAAGCGTAACCCTCCCCCAATGCCACTATACATGAGTGGTACTTGCATCGAGGAGACTGAACAGCTATCAGTCTTAGGTATGTGCATTACAAACCACTTGTTGTGGAGTGATCACATATTTGACATCGCCAAAAATGTTGCTAAGTGTTTAGGTTTTCTCCGACGATGCAAGAAGTTTTTTACCCCTTCTGATCTGGCTATAATTTATAAAGCCTATATTCGTCCAAAACTTGAGTACAATTCCCATATTTGGGCAGGTGCTCCTATAACCCACTTGAGTCTCTTGGACAGAATTCAAAAGAGAGCTCTAAAAATGATAGGTGACCGTTGTCTTACTGCAACTTTTGCATCTCTCGAGCACCGTCGCCGTCGTAAGGTTTCACGTCTCTCATTATTTTATCGCTACTTCCATAAGCAATGCTCTAATGAAATCGCCAGTTGCCTTTCTCCCTTCAAACATTTCAACCGTAATACTCGCTCTTTTAGGAATGCCCATCAGTTTATCCTTGAGCCCAATTTCGGTCGTACTGTAAAGTACAGAGATTCTTTTTTTAGTCGCACTACACGAATGTGGAATGCTTTACCAGACTCAATATTTCCCACTCATTATCATGTGCAGGCATTCAAAACCAATGTGCATCTGTATCTCCTTTCAAATCCTATCCTTCCTTCCTAATTACTCGCACTGTGTATAATCATTATAAGGGTATTCATATCCCCCAATATATAAAAAAAAAAAAAGATACTTGTGGCTGTTACATTATGGAAAAAAGGTTAATTAAAATTAAGAAACTTATGTTATTGTATAATAGATTGCAATAAAAGAAAAAAATATATATATAAAAGTCTTTTCTTTGATTTTGTTGAATTCACTCTTTGTAAATATGAGTAAGCGTGAGGTTGTTGAGGAGTTGCATAAAGCTGCACGTAAAACCTTCAAACGTCGTCATGCATCAAAGGCTACGATGACTTATGGCAAGCTGACCTGGTTGAAATGATACCATATAGTGAACAAAACAGAGGATTTAAATATTTACTGACAGTTATCGATACATATTCGAAATTTGCATGGGTCATCCCAATGAAAAACAAAAAGGGTATTACCATTACGAAAGGAATGGAACAAATATTTATATCTTCTTCTAGAATTCCAAAGAATATACAAACAGATGATGGCAAAGAATTTTTCAATAAAAACTTTAAACTCTTGATGGAAAAGTATAAAATTAATTATTACTCAACATTCTGTTCATTAAAGGCTTCCATTGTCGAAAGATTTAATAGAACTTTTAAAGAAAAAATGTGGAAAGAATTTAGTTTCAATGGAAACTATAAGTGGATCAATATTTTTGAGAAATTACTTAATGATTACAATCACTCTTTTCATAGAACCATTAAATGTTTTCCTGCAGATGTAACGAAGAAAAATTCAAAGTTATTGTTACCATTTTTTAAAAGTGATAAAGAAGAAACAAGTAAACGAAAATTTAAAATCGGCGACAAAGTAAGAATCAGCAAGTATAAACATGCATTTGAAAAGGGCTATACACCTAACTGGACAACATAGGTTTTTAAAATAAGAAAAATAAATGTTACAAAACCATATACATACATATGTATCTTCTTGAAGACTATCAAGGAAAATCTGTTCCAGGTAGTTTATATGAACCAGAACTGATGAAAAATAAGTGTGGATATTTTTCTTGTGGAAAAGGTTCTACAAAACAGAGGAAATAAGGTTTTTGTTAAGTGGTTGGGTTTTCCATCAGAACATAACTCCTGAATTAATAAGAACGAATTACTATAAAATATAAGAATTGTAAAAATAAAAACAAAAGAAATAAAAGATAATTTTTTTTCAACTGCATGTTTATTTTTTTCTTTGTTTACCATTATAATTTTTTGTTTTTTTTTTTTGTATTTATTATATCCTAGGTCTGCTTTTCTCTCCTTTTAAATATTTTCCGGCTGGAAACCGCTTTGCATCCAATAAAGGATCTGGGATTTTTTTCCTTTTTGGACGAAACTTTGCCAGTAGTACTTTCTCCAGAAGCGTACTTCCTCATCGTCGAAGAGTTCCTCAGGATCAAAATAGTTTGGTCCGTATTCGTCAGCCAATTCCCTTATGGTAGCAGCCCCATTGAACGGATCAAATAATGCTTCTCGGTATCTTTGAGTTGGTCCGTAATCCAATCTCTCCTGGTTGGGATTTGGACAGAACAAATCTAGCTCCTCAATGCCCTGGAATCTTGTATGGTACTCGTCATCGTTCTCATTTTCCATTTTTTTTTTCTTTTTCGTAGCAAACGTTACTGTGGTCGCAAGTAAACTAACTAACCATTTCTAAGTATCGAACCCTTATATTGGTTCATATCTGTATGCCTACTCCTTGTACGCATATACCATACAAAGAAAAACAATAACTTGTATTGTATATGCATCACGAATCTAATCAGTTTTTTAAATTTTCTACCCTCATAAAAAAAGAAAAAAGTGGGTATATAAAGCAATACCTGGGGCCTGATTATGAGGTTCGCGGCGAATCGTTTTGCTAGCGAGTTTGCCATTTTTCAATTATTGCTTTCGCTTTCGCCTTCTTCGTTTTGAATTCGACCAATTAACGAATTCGAAGGCGAGTTTGAAATGTCATAATGTTTGTTGGCGGGTTGAATCCGATAGCTTTTTTTTGGCGGATTCACAGGCGAAAGAGTGTTTATTATTATTCAGTGTTCGATTTCGTGGATTATTTCTTTATTTTAATTTAAAAATGTGAGTTAGCTTTATTTTAATTTTCTTATAATTTATCCACAATAAAATATAAAATTTTAAAATTCATTCAAGGAACGATGTTCCTGTTCATTCATTTTAAAATTTATCATTTTTGGGCACAACTTTCTCTCAAGAATTTTAAGAGTTTCAGACAAAACGTTTGAGACTGTTGGTTGTGTCATTCCAAGGAGTACGTCTTGTCCAACTCCTTTTTGGTACGATCCCTCAGCAAAAAATCTCATAGTAGCGGCAAGCTTTAAAATTTAAGGAATGCCGTTGCTGTTCTGATCCTTGAATTCCTCACTGATCTCTTGCAAAATCAAGACAAAAGCTTCTTTCGAAAGTCGAAATAGTTTGATAAATCTATTAAGACAAAGTGTGTAGATTAATTGATTAATTTGATTTAAACTGAAAGGAAACAATACTTACTCAGTTGAAGGGAGATCCAGAGGAGAAGATTTGCTTCTTAGTAGTCTCCTGGACACCCGTAATCTTGAGGATTCCTGGGATTCCTCAAATTCCTATCTTTCAGAATAAATACACACCATAATTGATTCCATTTTGTAATTTTAATATTGTTTATTAAATAAATCACCGCAAATTTCACAAATTCAATCAAAACGAACCAAAATTTGTGGAAAGCTGTCAAACCAAAAGTGTCAAATCACTGGAATATAGAGAGAAAAAGTCAAACCAAAGTGTCAAATCACTGGAATATAGGAAGAACTGCTTTCGCTTCGCCGCGAGTTCGTTAATAAGGAAATACGAAGCGAGTCGAATTTGAAAGGTCGAATTGAAAACGATCCGCCGCGAACCTCATAATCAGGACCCTGTACAAATTAAAAGATGGGTATGTCAGTGAAAAAAAATGTAAAGAAATAAAAAAAAACAAATAAAAGAAAGTTTTTTTTTTTGAAACCGTTTTTTTGTTTGTATATTTACAACTATAATTTATAATTTATTATTGATGATGAAACTTTCACTCGAACTCCTGGTCTCATTGAATTAATTCTAAAGAAAAATCCACGCCCACAAATATATACTAGTGATGACTTAGAAGAATTTGGAAAAATCTTATATAAAACTAATGCACATAAAACTAATCATGATAGTTCCAGTCGAATCAAGTCAAATAGGGGGCAAAATATACAAAAATAATTAAACAACTTGCTGCAGGATTTAAAAGTGAAACAGAAAAAACTGGAAAATCTTATTCTGACATAACTGAAATGGAGTATACAAATAAAAATATTGAATATATGTATTGGAACGATCCTAATGAACTTGTTAATCCAAAAATGCTGGTAATAAAAACCATTAGAATGAAATAAATTCTATAATCGAAGAGCTAAAAGAATCAAATATTATATATTAACTTCGTTTCAAACTATTAACATTGCATATTAACAGTGAACGTCGACAAGTTCGGTAGGAACTTCATGCCCCTTTCAAAAAACAAAGGTCTTCTAGGACCTCCAGCAATAGGTTTTAAACTTCTACCATCTGGTGATTTAGATTTAGAAAGTAAATATTTAAACAATGTTGGAATTAATCCTGAATACCCCCACCAAGCCGTTTGCAAAGGATATGTTGATGATCAAATAGGTCTTAAGGAAACAAGCATTATAAACCACATAAATTCTTCTTTAATGGAAGTTTTATCCACTTTTAATAAGGAAATTCATATGCTAAAAAACCACATAGACTCTTCTATAAAGGAAACAATTAAAAGTATGGAACAATCACAATTAATATCCCAAAAACTTAAAGACTCCACAGAGGAAAAGTATGTTGACGAGAAAATAAAAAATAAAGTTGAACATTTTATGAAAACGCTGTTCCCTAATGTACCCTTTACACCCATAGATGAAAATAAGTAAAAAATCTTGTTATATTTGTATTAATTTAATGTATCTGTATTTTATATGTATATACATATATGTAAGTGAAAATGAAAAAAGATTTTTCATTTTTCAGAAAATAAAATAAAGTTTATTAGTTAGCATTCAACACTGAAACAACAAGGAACCTCAAAAATGGACTCTGTCAAAATAATAAAAAATATTTTCGAATTTTTAAAAGCAAATGGGGAATCAATATTGGATGAACACTATGAAGAATTTACTAACTGTATTTCAATGGTTAGTATGGACATCATTATTCAAACTGTTGTTGGTCATCCAACCAATGTGAAGAAGGGCCAGATTACACCTCATCGCGAGCGTATGCGTGGAATAATGGTCCATTGTTTCTCCGTGTTGTTTACCCCTTTTAATTAACTCAGTTTAGTTCCATAGTAGTTACCCAACAAACAAAAAAAAAAACATCAATAACTAACGCGCCGCGAGTGCAACCAAAAAATACTAAACAAAAAAAAATAGTGCAAACAAAAATAACTTTTAAATCACTACCTACCTAAAAATCGAAAAAAAATAGAAATTGTGTACCCATACCTATAATTAAAAGTAAAAACAACACAGCGAGTTCCTAATGTGCTCCCCACCTTCCCCGCTCACCCCAATCTAACTTCTCTCACAGTTACTTGCATAGCTGCTGCGCACACTGTCTGCTAAATCATGCAGTGTAGCAAAAGACTATGTAAGTAATGCAAGATAAATTGCGGTTAAATTTGTTTGATGTACAGGAGCGGATCAGTGTGATTACCATTAAGGCATAACACTAATGGATAATTGCAACTGTGAAGTTTTTTTTTGTAATCAAAATAAATTTGCTGCATAGATAACTGTCTTGCTTTGGTTTTTTTTTGTGCTTTTGTGTATTGTGATGGCTGGTAAGTTTTGTGTCGAATATAGCAACATTCGGGGGCTAAGAAAAAATTTGTGTTCTGTATACGTCCATACTGTTTTAAACAGGCCAGCTATTCTGGGACTAAGTGAAACTCAGGTTGGCGAAAACACCGATCATACGGAGTTTAACCTTCTTGGTTATAGCTATATATAGTGCCATTATTCTTTTCTCACCATGGTCTAGCCGTTTACGTCCGTAATGATGTTGCCTACCAGCTTCTGCCACAGTATGGCCAATGTATTAATACAAATTTTAATTATATATGGTTCAAATTTACTGTTCAAAGGCGCATCATTCATACTTGTTTTATTTATCGCAGCCCAAGTTTGGATAGTAATTCGACTTCAAACGAATTCGATGCGCTGTCCGACTCTATCCAGAGAATTGTATCCCATTTTCCGCACAGTGAGATCGTTGTTACGGGCGATTTCAATGTACACAATTCTTCGTGGCTGCGCTATTCGGGTCAGACAACATCCGAAGGAAGGTTTGTCGAGATTTTCGCTGAGTTAAACCACCTGACTCAGTTAGTTGACGAGCCAACTCGGATTCCTGACGGTGCAGGTCAATCCGCCAACACTCTAGACTTGTTTCTTACCTCTGATCCTAATAAATATAATGTCAGTGTATTATCGCCTCTAGGCACATCAGACCATTGTGTCATATCTGCAAATTTCTCATGCCAAAAAACGCCAGTTAAAGTTAAAACCCCTACGAGAACCGTTTGGCAATATGAGAAAGCCAACTGGGTCGGTCTCAATGAATTCTTCAGGAACTTTAACTGGTCACTATGCTTCCTCGATAGTGACGTGGATTCCAGTGCAGATATGATTACAAACTTAATTCTTTGTGGAATGAGAAATTTTATCCCGAATAGGGTAAAATCTATCAAACCCAAAGAAAACTCATGGTTTGATTCGAGCTGTAAAGAGGTTAATAGGATCAAAAATGTAAGTTTCCCGAATTACAAAGCCAACCCAACTGAGGAAAACCGGAATAAGTTCAAACAAGCTAGAAAGACCTGTAACGGACATATACGACGCATTAAATTTTTGCATGGCCAGAGATTACGGCAAAAAATACTACAATGTCCCAGTGGTAGTAAAAATTTCTGGTCATTTGTAAAAAATGTGCGTAACACTACGTCTTCGTCGGTTCCGACGCTCGTTTCCAATGACACTCCCTATGTAAGCTCGATTGATAAAGCCAATTTGCTTGCAGCACAGTTTGCTGTTAATTCGATGCTGCCAGTGAGTGACATGACTCCGCCTGTACTTGAAAGCGTAAACGATTCTATGGGACGAATCTTTTTTCGCACTCGCTCAGTTACTAGCGTACTTAAAAATCTTGGCATTTACAAATCCGCTGGCCCGGATAGTATCCCCGATATTGTTCTGGAGAGGTGTTCTTCGACGCTGACAGAACCACTGCGTAAGCTTTTCCATCTGTCCTATTCTACAGGTCTCTTTCCGAGTGGATGGAAAACTGCATTTGTCCAGCCTGTCCCTAAAAAAGGCGTTTCCTCCTCACTATCTAACTATCGTCCAATTGCACTTACATCCCTTCTTTCCAAGGTCATGGAAACGCTGATCAATTTTCAGCTTAAGAAATATCTTGAAGAACGGAAGCTTCTTAATGACCGGCAGTATGGCTTTCGTTGCAATAGGTCCACTGGTGATCTCATGGTTTATCTCACCGAACAGTGGAACAAATCTTTACATCGGCATTTGATAGAGTTTGGCACCAAGCTCTCTTATCGAAAATGCGTGCATTTGGTATTGATGAATTCCTTCTTCGTTGGGTTAGAAATTACCTTTCGGACCGTTCAATTCAAGTAGTATTGGACGGGTTCAAATCTGATATTCACAAAATAAACGCTGGTGTGCCCCAGGGCTCCGTTTGGTCTCCGACTCTCTTCCTTATTTTTATAAATGATCTTTTGTCTGAAACTTCTAACCCACTAAATTGTTTCACGGATGACAGTACCCTCAGCTTTTCACATTCGTTTTTAGATTCTCATCCTTGTCCTTCGGATGTGGAACTTCAACGGCAGCGTATGATAAGCTCATTAAATTCTGATCTCGACAGCATTGTACAATGGGGAATCAAAAACCGTGTAGAATTTAATGCCTCCAACACTCAATGCTGTCTACTGTCGCAAAAGCGTAACCCTCCCCCAATGCCACTATACATGAGTGGTACTTGCATCGAGGAGACTGAACAGCTATCAGTCTTAGGTATGTGCATTACAAACCACTTGTTGTGGAGTGATCACATATCATCATCGCCAAAAATGTTGCTAAGTGTTTAGGTTTTCTCCGACGATGCAAGAAGTTTTTTACCCCTTCTGATCTGGCTATAATTTATAAAGCCTATATTCGTCCAAAACTTGAGTACAATTCCCATATTTGGGCAGGTGCTCCTATAACCCACTTGAGTCTCTTGGACAGAATTCAAAAGAGAGCTCTAAAAATGATAGGTGACCGTTGTCTTACTGCAACTTTTGCATCTCTCGAGCACCGTCGCCGTCGTAAGGTTTCACGTCTCTCATTATTTTATCGCTACTTCCATAAGCAATGCTCTAATGAAATCGCCAGTTGCCTTTCTCCCTTCAAACATTTCAACCGTAATACTCGCTCTTTTAGGAATGCCCATCAGTTTATCCTTGAGCCCAATTTCGGTCGTACTGTAAAGTACAGAGATTCTTTTTTTAGTCGCACTACACGAATGTGGAATGCTTTACCAGACTCAATATTTCCCACTCATTATCATGTGCAGGCATTCAAAACCAATGTGCATCTGTATCTCCTTTCAAATCCTATCCTTCCTTCCTAATTACTCGCACTGTGTATAATCATTATAAGGGTATTCATATCCCCCAATATATAAAAAAAAAAAAAGATACTTGTGGCTGTTACATTATGGAAAAAAGGTTAATTAAAATTAAGAAACTTATGTTATTGTATAATAGATTGCAATAAAAGAAAAAAATATATATATAAAAGTCTTTTCTTTGATTTTGTTGAATTCACTCTTTGTAAATATGAGTAAGCGTGAGGTTGTTGAGGAGTTGCATAAAGCTGCACGTAAAACCTTCAAACGTCGTCATGCATCAAAGGCTACGATGACTTATGGCAAGCTGACCTGGTTGAAATGATACCATATAGTGAACAAAACAGAGGATTTAAATATTTACTGACAGTTATCGATACATATTCGAAATTTGCATGGGTCATCCCAATGAAAAACAAAAAGGGTATTACCATTACGAAAGGAATGGAACAAATATTTATATCTTCTTCTAGAATTCCAAAGAATATACAAACAGATGATGGCAAAGAATTTTTCAATAAAAACTTTAAACTCTTGATGGAAAAGTATAAAATTAATTATTACTCAACATTCTGTTCATTAAAGGCTTCCATTGTCGAAAGATTTAATAGAACTTTTAAAGAAAAAATGTGGAAAGAATTTAGTTTCAATGGAAACTATAAGTGGATCAATATTTTTGAGAAATTACTTAATGATTACAATCACTCTTTTCATAGAACCATTAAATGTTTTCCTGCAGATGTAACGAAGAAAAATTCAAAGTTATTGTTACCATTTTTTAAAAGTGATAAAGAAGAAACAAGTAAACGAAAATTTAAAATCGGCGACAAAGTAAGAATCAGCAAGTATAAACATGCATTTGAAAAGGGCTATACACCTAACTGGACAACATAGGTTTTTAAAATAAGAAAAATAAATGTTACAAAACCATATACATACATATGTATCTTCTTGAAGACTATCAAGGAAAATCTGTTCCAGGTAGTTTATATGAACCAGAACTGATGAAAAATAAGTGTGGATATTTTTCTTGTGGAAAAGGTTCTACAAAACAGAGGAAATAAGGTTTTTGTTAAGTGGTTGGGTTTTCCATCAGAACATAACTCCTGAATTAATAAGAACGAATTACTATAAAATATAAGAATTGTAAAAATAAAAACAAAAGAAATAAAAGATAATTTTTTTTCAACTGCATGTTTATTTTTTTCTTTGTTTACCATTATAATTTTTGTTTTTTTGTATTTATTATATTCTAGGTCTGCTTTTCTCTCCTTTTAAATATTTTCCGGCTGGAAACCGCTTTGCATCCAATAAAGGATCTGGGATTTTTTTCCTTTTTGGACGAAACTTTGCCAGTAGTACTTTCTCCAGAAGCGTACTTCCTCATCGTCGAAGAGTTCCTCAGGATCAAAATAGTTTGGTCCGTATTCGTCAGCCAATTCCCTTATGGTAGCAGCCCCATTGAACGGATCAAATAATGCTTCTCGGTATCTTTGAGTTGGTCCGTAATCCAATCTCTCCTGGTTGGGATTTGGACAGAACAAATCTAGCTCCTCAATGCCCTGGAATCTTGTATGGTACTCGTCATCGTTCTCATTTTCCATTTTTTTTTCTTTTTCGTAGCAAACGTTACTGTGGTCGCAAGTAAACTAACTAACCATTTCTAAGTATCGAACCCTTATATTGGTTCATATCTGTATGCCTACTCCTTGTACGCATATACCATACAAAGAAAAACAATAACTTGTATTGTATATGCATCACGAATCTAATCAGTTTTTTAAATTTTCTACCCTCATAAAAAAAGAAAAAAGTGGGTATATAAAGCAATACCTGGGGCCTGATTATGAGGTTCGCGGCGAATCGTTTTGCTAGCGAGTTTGCCATTTTTCAATTATTGCTTTCGCTTTCGCCTTCTTCGTTTTGAATTCGACCAATTAACGAATTCGAAGGCGAGTTTGAAATGTCATAATGTTTGTTGGCGGGTTGAATCCGATAGCTTTTTTTTGGCGGATTCACAGGCGAAAGAGTGTTTATTATTATTCAGTGTTCGATTTCGTGGATTATTTCTTTATTTTAATTTAAAAATGTGAGTTAGCTTTATTTTAATTTTCTTATAATTTATCCACAATAAAATATAAAATTTTAAAATTCATTCAAGGAACGATGTTCCTGTTCATTCATTTTAAAATTTATCATTTTTGGGCACAACTTTCTCCCAAGAATTTTAAGAGTTTCAGACAAAACGTTTGAGACTGTTGGTTGTGTCATTCCAAGGAGTACGTCTTGTCCAACTCCTTTTTGGTAGGATCCCTCAGCAAAAAATCTCATAGTAGCGGCAAGCTTTAAAATTTAAGGAATGCCGTTGCTGTTCTGATCCTTGAATTCCTCACTGATCTCTTGCAAAATGAAGACAAAAGCTTCTTTCGAAAGTCGAAATAATTTGATAAATCTATTAAGACAAAGTGTGTAGATTAATTGATTAATTTGATTTAAACTAAAAGGAAACAATACTTACTCAGTTGAAGGGAGATCCAGAGGAGAAGATTTGCTTCTTAGTAGTCTCCTGGACACCCGTAATCTTGAGGATTCCTGGGATTCCTCAAATTCCTATCTTTCAGAATAAATACACACCATAATTGATTCCATTTTGTAATTTTAATATTGTTTATTAAATAAATCACCGCAAATTTCACAAATTCAATCAAAACAAACCAAAATTTGTGGAAAGCTGTCAAACCAAAAGTGTCAAATCACTGGAATATAGAGAGAAAAAGTCAAACCAAAGTGTCAAATCACTGGAATATAGGAAGAACTGCTTTCGCTTCGCCGCGAGTTCGTTAATAAGGAAATACGAAGCGAGTCGAATTTGAAAGGTCGAATTGAAAACGATCCGCCGCGAACCTCATAATCAGGCCCCTGTACAAATTAAAAGATTGGTATGTCAGTGAAAAAAAATGTAAAGAAATAAAAAAAAAAAACAAATAAAAGAAAGTTTTTTTTTTTGAAACCGTTTTTTTGTTTGTATATTTACAACTATAATTTATAATTTATTATTGATGATAAAACTTTCACTCGAACTCCTGGTCTCATTGAATTAATTCTAAAGAAAAATCCACGCCCACAAATATATACTAGTGATGACTTAGAAGAATATGGAAAAATCTTATATAAAACTAATGCACATAAAACTAATCATGATAGTTCCAGTCGAATCAAGTCAAATAGGGGGCAAAATATACAAAAATAATTAAACAACTTGCTGCAGGATTTAAAAGTGAAATAGAAAAAACTGGAAAATCTTATTCTGACATAACTGAAATGGAGTATACAAATAAAAATATTGAATATATGTATTGGAACGATCCTAATGAACTTGTTAATAGGCTAAGACTTTTGATAGCATCCAAAAATGCTGGTAATAAAAACCATCAGAATGAAATAAATTCTATAATCGAAGAGCTAAAAGAATCAAATATTATATATTAACTTCGTTTCAAACTATTAACATTGCATATTAACAGTGAACGTCGACAAGTTCGGTAGGAACTTCATGCCCCTTTCAAAAAACAAAGGTCTTCTAGGACCTCCAGGAATAGGTTTTAAACTTCTACCGTCTGGTGATTTAGATTTAGAAAGTAAATATTTAAACAATGTTGGAATTAATCCTGAATACCCCCACCAAGCCCTTTGCAAAGGATATGTTGATGATCAAATAGGTCTTAAGGAAACAAGCATTATAAACCACATAAATTCTTCTTTAATGGAAGTTTTATCCACTTTTAATAAGGAAATTCATATGCTAAAAAAACCACATAGACTCTTCTATAAAGGAAACAATTAAAAGTATGGAACAAGAAAACATGGCATCACAATTAATATCCCAAAAACTTAAAGACTCCACAAAGGAAAAGTATGTTGACGAGAAAATAAAAAATAAAGTTGAACATTTTATGAAAACGCTGTTCCCTAATGTACCCTTTACACCCATAGATGAAAATAAGTAAAAAATCTTGTTATATTTGTATTAATTTAATGTATCTGTATTTTATATATACATATAAGTGAAAATGAAGAAAGATTTTTCATTTTTCATAAAATAAAATAAAGTTTATTAGTTAGTATTCAACACTGAAACAACAAGGAACTTCAAAAATGGACTCTGTCAAAATAATAAAAGATATTTTCGAATTTTTAAAAGCAAATGGGGAATCAATATTGGATGAACACTATGAAGAATTTACTAACTGTATTTCAATGGTTAGTATGGACATCATTATTCAAACTGTTGTTGGTCATCCAACCAATGTGAAGAAGGGCCAGATTACACCTCATCGTGAGCGCATGCGTGGAATAGTGGTCTATTGTTTCTCCGTGTTGTTTACCCCTTTTAATTAACTCAGTTTAGTTCCATAGTAGTTACCCAACAAAAAAAAAAAACATCAATAACTAACGCGCCGCGAGTGCAACCAAAAAATACTAAACAAAAAAAATAGTGCAAACAAAAATAACTTTTAAATCACTACCTACCTAAAAATAAAAAAAAAATAGAAATTGTGTACCCATACCTATAATTAAAAGTAAAAACAACACAGCGAGTTCCTAATGTGCTCCCCACCTTCCCCGCTCAACCCAATCTAACTTCTCTCACAGTTACTTGCATAGCTGCTGCGCACACTGTCTGCTAAATCATGCAGTGTAGCAAAAGACTATGTAAGTAATGCAAGATAAATTGCGGTTAAATTTGTTTGATGTACAGGAGCGGATCAGTGTGATTACCATTAAGGCATAACACTAATGGATAATTGCAACTGTGAAGTTTTTTTTTTGTAATCAAAATAAATTTTCTGCATAGATAACTGTCTTGCTTTGGTTTTTTTGTGATTTTGTGTATTGTGATGGCTGGTAAGTTTTGTGTCGAATATAGCAACATTCGGGGGCTAAGAAAAAATTTGTGTTCTGTATACGTCCATACTGTTTTAAACAGGCCAGCTATTCTGGGACTAAGTGAAACCCAGGTTGGCGAAAACACCGATCATACGGAGTTTCACCTTCCTGGTTATAGCTTAGTGCCATTATTCTTTTCTCACCATGGTCTAGCCGTTTACGTCCGTAATGATGTTGCCTACCAGCTTCTGCCACAGTATGGCCAATTTATTAATACAAATTTTAATTATATATGGTTCAAATTTACTGTTCAAAGGCGCATCATTCATACTTGTTTTATTTATCGCAGCCCAAGTTTGGATAGTAATTCGACTTCAAACGAATTCGATGCGCTGTCCGACTCTATCCAGAGAATTGTATCCCATTTTCCGCACAGTGAGATCGTTGTTACGGGCGATTTCAATGTACACAATTCTTCGTGGCTGCGCTATTTGGGTCAGACAACATCCGAAGGAAGGTTTGTCGAGATTTTCGCTGAGTTAAACCACCTGACTCAGTTAGTTGACGAGCCAACTCGGATTCCTGACGTTGCAGGTCAATCCGCCAACACTCTAGACTTGTTTCTTACCTCTGATCCTAATTAATATAATGTCAGTGTATTATCGCCTGTAGGCACATCAGACCATTGTGTCATATCTGCAAATTTCTCATGCCAAAAAACGCCAGTTAAAGTTAAAACCCCTACGAGAACCGTTTGGCAATATGAGAAAGCCAACTGGGTCGGTCTCAATGAATTCTTCAGGAACTTTAACTGGTCACTATGCTTCCTCGATAGTGACGTGGATTCCAGTGCAGATATGATTACAAACTTAATTCTTTGTGGAATGAGAAATTTTATCCCGAATAGGGTAAAATCTATCAAACCCAAAGAAAACTCATGGTTTGATTCGAGCTGTAAAGAGGTTAATAGGATCAAAAATGTAAGTTTCCCGAATTACAAAGTCAACCCAACTGAGGAAAACCGGAATAAGTTCAAACAAGCTAGAAAGACCTGTAACGGACATATACGACGCATTAAATTTTTGCATGACCAGAGATTACGGCAAAAAATACTACAATGTCCCAGTGGTAGTAAAAATGTCTGGTCATTTGTAAAAAATGTGCGTAACACTACGTCTTCGTCGGTTCCGACGCTCGTTTCCAATGACATTCCCTATGTAAGCTCGATTGATAAAGCCAATTTGCTTGCAGCACAGTTTGCTGTTAATTCGATGCTGCCAGTGAGTGACATGACTCCGCCTGTACTTGAAAGCGTAAACGATTCTATGGGACGAATCTTTTTTCGCACTCGCTCAGTTACTAGCGTACTTAAAAATCTTGGCATTTACAAATCCGCTGGCCCGGATAGTATCCCCGATATTGTTCTGGAGAGGTGTTCTTCGACGCTGACAGAACCACTGCGTAAGCTTTTCCATCTGTCCTATTCTACAGGTCTCTTTCCGAGTGGATGGAAAGCTGCATTTGTCCAGCCTGTCCCTAAAAAAGGCGTTTCCTCCTCACTATCTAACTATCGTCCAATTGCACTTACATCCCTTCTTTCCAAGGTCATGGAAACGCTGATCAATTTTCAGCTTAAGAAATATCTTGAAGAACGGAAGCTTCTTAATGACCGGCAGTATGGCTTTCGTTGCAATAGGTCCACTGGTGATCTCATGGTTTATCTCACCGAACAGTGGAACAAATCTTTACATCGGCATTTGATAGAGTTTGGCACCAAGCTCTCTTATCGAAAATGCGTGCATTTGGTATTGATGAATTCCTTCTTCGTTGGGTTAGAAATTACCTTTCGGACCGTTCAATTCAAGTAGTATTGGACGGGTTCAAATCTGATATTCACAAAATAAACGCTGGTGTGCCCCAGGGCTCCGTTTGGTCTCCGACTCTCTTCCTTATTTTTATAAATGATCTTTTGTCTGAAACTTCTAACCCACTAAATTGTTTCACGGATGACAGTACCCTCAGCTTTTCACATTCGTTTTTAGATTCTCATCCTTGTCCTTCGGATGTGGAACTTCAACGGCAGCGTATGATAAGCTCATTAAATTCTGATCTCGACAGCATTGTACAATGGGGAATCAAAAACCGTGTAGAATTTAATGCCTCCAACACTCAATGCTGTCTACTGTCGCAAAAGCGTAACCCTCCCCCAATGCCACTATACATGAGTGGTACTTGCATCGAGGAGACTGAACAGCTATCAGTCTTAGGTATGTGCATTACAAACCACTTGTTGTGGAGTGATCACATATTTGACATCGCCAAAAATGTTGCTAAGTGTTTAGGTTTTCTCCGACGATGCAAGAAGTTTTTTACCCCTTCTGATCTGGCTATAATTTATAAAGCCTATATTCGTCCAAAACTTGAGTACAATTCCCATATTTGGGCAGGTGCTCCTATAACCCACTTGAGTCTCTTGGACAGAATTCAAAAGAGAGCTCTAAAAATGATAGGTGACCGTTGTCTTACTGCAACTTTTGCATCTCTCGAGCACCGTCGCCGTCGTAAGGTTTCACGTCTCTCATTATTTTATCGCTACTTCCATAAGCAATGCTCTAATGAAATCGCCAGTTGCCTTTCTCCCTTCAAACATTTCAACCGTAATACTCGCTCTTTTAGGAATGCCCATCAGTTTATCCTTGAGCCCAATTTCGGTCGTACTGTAAAGTACAGAGATTCTTTTTTTAGTCGCACTACACGAATGTGGAATGCTTTACCAGACTCAATATTTCCCACTCATTATCATGTGCAGGCATTCAAAACCAATGTGCATCTGTATCTCCTTTCAAATCCTATCCTTCCTTCCTAATTACTCGCACTGTGTATAATCATTATAAGGGTATTCATATCCCCCAATATAAAAAAAAAAAAAGATACTTGTGGCTGTTACATTATGGAAAAAAGGTTAATTAAAATTAAGAAACTTATGTTATTGTATAATAGATTGCAATAAAAGAAAAAAATATATATATAAAAGTCTTTTCTTTGATTTTGTTGAATTCACTCTTTGTAAATATGAGTAAGCGTGAGGTTGTTGAGGAGTTGCATAAAGCTGCACGTAAAACCTTCCAACGTCGTCATGCATCAAAGGCTACGATGACTTATGGCAAGCTGACCTGGTTGAAATGATACCATATAGTGAACAAAACAGAGGATTTAATTATTTACTGACAGTTATCGATACATATTCGAAATTTGCATGGGTCATCCCAATGAAAAACAAAAAGGGTATTACCATTACGAAAGGAATGGAACAAATATTTATATCTTCTTCTAGAATTCCAAAGAATATACAAACAGATGATGGCAAAGAATTTTTCAATAAAAACTTTAAACTCTTGATGGAAAAGTATAAAATTAATTATTACTCAACATTCTGTTCATTAAAGGCTTCCATTGTCGAAAGATTTAATAGAACTTTTAAAGAAAAAATGTGGAAAGAATTTAGTTTCAATGGAAACTATAAGTGGATCAATATTTTTGAGAAATTACTTAATGATTACAATCACTCTTTTCATAGAACCATTAAATGTTTTCCTGCAGATGTAACGAAGAAAAATTCAAAGTTATTGTTACCATTTTTTAAAAGTGATAAAGAAGAAACAAGTAAACGAAAATTTAAAATCGGCGACAAAGTAAGAATCAGCAAGTATAAACATGCATTTGAAAAGGGCTATACACCTAACTGGACAACATAGGTTTTTAAAATAAGAAAAATAAATGTTACAAAACCATATACATACATATGTATCTTCTTGAAGACTATCAAGGAAAATCTGTTCCAGGTAGTTTATATGAACCAGAACTGATGAAAACTAAGTGTGGATATTTTTCTTGTGGAAAAGGTTCTACAAAACAGAGGAAATAAGGTTTTTGTTAAGTGGGTGGGTTTTCCATCAGAACATAACTCCTGAATTAATAAGAACGAATTACTATAAAATATAAGAATTGTAAAAATAAAAACAAAAGAAATAAAAGATATTTTTTTTCAACTGCATGTTTATTTTTTTCTTTGTTTACCATTATAATTTTTGTTTTTTTGTATTTATTATATTCTAGGTCTGCTTTTCTCTCCTTTTAAATATTTTCCGGCTGGAAACCGCTTTGCATCCAATAAAGGATCTGGGATTTTTTTCCTTTTTGGACGAAACTTTGCCAGTAGTACTTTCTCCAGAAGCGTACTTCCTCATCGTCGAAGAGTTCCTCAGGATCAAAATAGTTTGGTCCGTATTCGTCAGCCAATTCCCTTATGGTAGCAGCCCCATTGAACGGATCAAATAATGCTTCTCGGTATCTTTGAGTTGGTCCGTAATCCAATCTCTCCTGGTTGGGATTTGGACAGAACAAATCTAGCTCCTCAATGCCCTGGAATCTTGTATGGTACTCGTCATCGTTCTCATTTTCCATTTTTTTTTCTTTTTCGTAGCAAACGTTACTGTGGTCGCAAGTAAACTAACTAACCATTTCTAAGTATCGAACCCTTATATTGGTTCATATCTGTATGCCTACTCCTTGTACGCATATACCATACAAAGAAAAACAATAACTTGTATTGTATATGCATCACGAATCTAATCAGTTTTTTAAATTTTCTACCCTCATAAAAAAAGAAAAAAGTGGGTATATAAAGCAATACCTGGGGCCTGATTATGAGGTTCGCGGCGAATCGTTTTGCTAGCGAGTTTGCCATTTTTCAATTATTGCTTTCGCTTTCGCCTTCTTCGTTTTGAATTCGACCAATTAACGAATTCGAAGGCGAGTTTGAAATGTCATAATGTTTGTTGGCGAGTTGAATCCGATAGCTTTTTTTTGGCGGATTCACAGGCGAAAGAGTGTTTATTATTATTCAGTGTTCGATTTCGTGGATTATTTCTTTATTTTAATTTAAAAATGTGAGTTAGCTTTATTTTAATTTTCTTATAATTTATCCACAATAAAATATAAAATTTTAAAATTCATTCAAGGAACGATGTTCCTGTTCATTCATTTTAAAATTTATCATTTTTGGGCACAACTTTCTCTCAAGAATTTTAAGAGTTTCAGACAAAACGTTTGAGACTGTTGGTTGTGTCATTCCAAGGAGTACGTCTTGTCCAACTCCTTTTTGGTAGGATCCCTCAGCAAAAAATCTCATAGTAGCGGCAAGCTTTAAAATTTAAGGAATGCCGTTGCTGTTCTGATCCTTGAATTCCTCACTGATCTCTTGCAAAATGAAGACAAAAGCTTCTTTCGAAAGTCGAAATAATTTGATAAATCTATTAAGACAAAGTGTGTAGATTAATTGATTAATTTGATTTAAACTAAAAGGAAACAATACTTACTCAGTTGAAGGGAGATCCAGAGGAGAAGATTTGCTTCTTAGTAGTCTCCTGGACACCCGTAATCTTGAGGATTCCTGGGATTCCTCAAATTCCTATCTTTCAGAATAAATACACACCATAATTGATTCCATTTTGTAATTTTAATATTGTTTATTAAATAAATCACCGCAAATTTCACAAATTCAATCAAAACAAACCAAAATTTGTGGAAAGCTGTCAAACCAAAAGTGTCAAATCACTGGAATATAGAGAGAAAAAGTCAAACCAAAGTGTCAAATCACTGGAATATAGGAAGAACTGCTTTCGCTTCGCCGCGAGTTCGTTAATAAGGAAATACGAAGCGAGTCGAATTTGAAAGGTCGAATTGAAAACGATCCGCCGCGAACCTCATAATCAGGCCCCTGTACAAATTAAAAGATTGGTATGTCAGTGAAAAAAAATGTAAAGAAATAAAAAAAAAAAAACAAATAAAAGAAAGTTTTTTTTTTTGAAACCGTTTTTTTGTTTGTATATTTACAACTATAATTTATAATTTATTATTGATGATAAAACTTTCACTCGAACTCCTGGTCTCATTGAATTAATTCTAAAGAAAAATCCACGCCCACAAATATATACTAGTGATGACTTAGAAGAATATGGAAAAATCTTATATAAAACTAATGCACATAAAACTAATCATGATAGTTCCAGTCGAATCAAGTCAAATAGGGGGCAAAATATACAAAAATAATTAAACAACTTGCTGCAGGATTTAAAAGTGAAATAGAAAAAACTGGAAAATCTTATTCTGACATAACTGAAATGGAGTATACAAATAAAAATATTGAATATATGTATTGGAACGATCCTAATGAACTTGTTAATAGGCTAAGACTTTTGATAGCATCCAAAAATGCTGGTAATAAAAACCATCAGAATGAAATAAATTCTATAATCGAAGAGCTAAAAGAATCAAATATTATATATTAACTTCGTTTCAAACTATTAATATTGCATATTAACAGTGAACGTCGACAAGTTCGGTAGGAACTTCATGCCCCTTTCAAAAAACAAAGGTCTTCTAGGACCTCCAGGAATAGGTTTTAAACTTCTACCGTCTGGTGATTTAGATTTAGAAAGTAAATATTTAAACAATGTTGGAATTAATCCTGAATACCCCCACCAAGCCGTTTGCAAAGGATATGTTGATGATCAAATAGGTCTTAAGGAAACAAGCATTATAAACCACATAAATTCTTCTTTAATGGAAGTTTTATCCACTTTTAATAAGGAAATTCATATGCTAAAAAAACCACATAGACTCTTCTATAAAGGAAACAATTAAAAGTATGGAACAAGAAAACATGGCATCACAATTAATATCCCAAAAACTTAAAGACTCCACACAGGAAAAGTATGTTGACGAGAAAATAAAAAATAAAGTTGAACATTTTATGAAAACGCTGTTCCCTAATGTACCCTTTACACCCATAGATGAAAATAAGTAAAAAATCTTGTTATATTTGTATTAATTTAATGTATCTGTATTTTATATATACATATAAGTGAAAATGAAGAAAGATTTTTCATTTTTCATAAAATAAAATAAAGTTTATTAGTTAGTATTCAACACTGAAACAACAAGGAACTTCAAAAATGGACTCTGTCAAAATAATAAAAGATATTTTCGAATTTTTAAAAGCAAATGGGGAATCAATATTGGATGAACACTATGAAGAATTTACTAACTGTATTTCAATGGTTAGTATGGACATCATTATTCAAACTGTTGTTGGTCATCCAACCAATGTGAAGAAGGGCCAGATTACACCTCATCGTGAGCGCATGCGTGGAATAGTGGTCCATTGTTTCTCCGTGTTGTTTACCCCTTTTAATTAACTCAGTTTAGTTCCATAGTAGTTACCCAACAAACAAAAAAAAAACATCAATAACTAACGCGCCGCGAGTGCAACCAAAAAATACTAAACAAAAAAAATAGTGCAAACAAAAATAACTTTTAAATCACTACCTACCTAAAAATAAAAAAAAAATAGAAATTGTGTACCCATACCTATAATTAAAAGTAAAAACAACACAGCGAGTTCCTAATGTGCTCCCCACCTTCCCCGCTCAACCCAATCTAACTTCTCTCACAGTTACTTGCATAGCTGCTGCGCACACTGTCTGCTAAATCATGCAGTGTAGCAAAAGACTATGTAAGTAATGCAAGATAAATTGCGGTTAAATTTGTTTGATGTACAGGAGCGGATCAGTTTGATTACCATTAAGGCATAACACTAATGGATAATTGCAACTGTGAAGTTTTTTTTTTGTAATCAAAATAAATTTTCTGCATAGATAACTGTCTTGCTTTGGTTTTTTTGTGCTTTTGTGTATTGTGATGGCTGGTAAGTTTTGTGTCGAATATAGCAACATTCGGGGGCTAAGAAAAAATTTGTGTTCTGTATACGTCCATACTGTTTTAAACAGGCCAGCTATTCTGGGACTAAGTGAAACCCAGGTTGGCGAAAACACCGATCATACGGAGTTTCACCTTCCTGGTTATAGCTTAGTGCCATTATTCTTTTCTCACCATGGTCTAGCCGTTTACGTCCGTAATGATGTTGCCTACCAGCTTCTGCCACAGTATGGCCAATTTATTAATACAAATTTTAATTATATATGGTTCAAATTTACTGTTCAAAGGCGCATCATTCATACTTGTTTTATTTATCGCAGCCCAAGTTTGGATAGTAATTCGACTTCAAACGAATTCGATGCGCTGTCCGACTCTATCCAGAGAATTGTATCCCATTTTCCGCACAGTGAGATCGTTGTTACGGGCGATTTCAATGTACACAATTCTTCGTGGCTGCGCTATTTGGGTCAGACAACATCCGAAGAAAGGTTTGTCGAGATTTTCGCTGAGTTAAACCACCTGACTCAGTTAGTTGACGAGCCAACTCGGATTCCTGACGTTGCAGGTCAATCCGCCAACACTCTAGACTTGTTTCTTACCTCTGATCCTAATTAATATAATGTCAGTGTATTATCGCCTCTAGGCACATCAGACCATTGTGTCATATCTGCAAATTTCTCATGCCAAAAAACGCCAGTTAAAGTTAAAACCCCTACGAGAACCGTTTGGCAATATGAGAAAGCCAACTGGGTCGGTCTCAATGAATTCTTCAGGAACTTTAACTGGTCACTATGCTTCCTCGATAGTGACGTGGATTCCAGTGCAGATATGATTACAAACTTAATTCTTTGTGGAATGAGAAATTTTATCCCGAATAGGGTAAAATCTATCAAACCCAAAGAAAACTCATGGTTTGATTCGAGCTGTAAAGAGGTTAATAGGATCAAAAATGTAAGTTTCCCGAATTACAAAGTCAACCCAACTGAGGAAAACCGGAATAAGTTCAAACAAGCTAGAAAGACCTGTAACGGACATATACGACGCATTAAATTTTTGCATGACCAGAGATTACGGCAAAAAATACTACAATGTCCCAGTGGTAGTAAAAATGTCTGGTCATTTGTAAAAAATGTGCGTAACACTACGTCTTCGTCGGTTCCGACGCTCGTTTCCAATGACATTCCCTATGTAAGCTCGATTGATAAAGCCAATTTGCTTGCAGCACAGTTTGCTGTTAATTCGATGCTGCCAGTGAGTGACATGACTCCGCCTGTACTTGAAAGCGTAAACGATTCTATGGGACGAATCTTTTTTCGCACTCGCTCAGTTACTAGCGTACTTAAAAATCTTGGCATTTACAAATCCGCTGGCCCGGATAGTATCCCCGATATTGTTCTGGAGAGGTGTTCTTCGACGCTGACAGAACCACTGCGTAAGCTTTTCCATCTGTCCTATTCTACAGGTCTCTTTCCGAGTGGATGGAAAGCTGCATTTGTCCAGCCTGTCCCTAAAAAAGGCGTTTCCTCCTCACTATCTAACTATCGTCCAATTGCACTTACATCCCTTCTTTCCAAGGTCATGGAAACGCTGATCAATTTTCAGCTTAAGAAATATCTTGAAGAACGGAAGCTTCTTAATGACCGGCAGTATGGCTTTCGTTGCAATAGGTCCACTGGTGATCTCATGGTTTATCTCACCGAACAGTGGAACAAATCTTTACATCGGCATTTGATAGAGTTTGGCACCAAGCTCTCTTATCGAAAATGCGTGCATTTGGTATTGATGAATTCCTTCTTCGTTGGGTTAGAAATTACCTTTCGGACCGTTCAATTCAAGTAGTATTGGACGGGTTCAAATCTGATATTCACAAAATAAACGCTGGTGTGCCCCAGGGCTCCGTTTGGTCTCCGACTCTCTTCCTTATTTTTATAAATGATCTTTTGTCTGAAACTTCTAACCCACTAAATTGTTTCGCGGATGACAGTACCCTTAGCTTTTCACATTCGTTTTTAGATTCTCATCCTTGTCCTTCGGATGTGGAACTTCAACGGCAGCGTATGATAAGCTCATTAAATTCTGATCTCGACAGCATTGTATGTACAATGGGGAATCAAAAACCGTGTAGAATTTAATGCCTCCAACACTCAATGCTGTCTACTGTCGCAAAAGCGTAACCCTCCCCCAATGCCACTATCCATGAGTGGTACTTGCATCGAGGAGACTGAACAGCTATCAGTCTTAGGTATGTGCATTACAAACCACTTGTTGTGGAGTGATCACATATTTGACATCGCCAAAAATGTTGCTAAGTGTTTAGGTTTTCTCCGACGATGCAAGAAGTTTTTTACCCCTTCTGATCTGGCTATAATTTATAAAGCCTATATTCGTCCAAAACTTGAGTACAATTCCCATATTTGGGCAGGTGCTCCTATAACCCACTTGAGTCTCTTGGACAGAATTCAAAAGAGAGCTCTAAAAATGATAGGTGACCGTTGTCTTACTGCAACTTTTGCATCTCTCGAGCACCGTCGCCGTCGTAAGGTTTCACGTCTCTCATTATTTTATCGCTACTTCCATAAGCAATGCTCTAATGAAATCGCCAGTTGCGTTTCTCCCTTCAAACATTTCAACCGTAATACTCGCTCTTTTAGGAATGCCCATCAGTTTATCCTTGAGCCCAATTTCGGTCGTACTGTAAAGTACAGAGATTCTTTTTTTAGTCGCACTACACGAATGTGGAATGCTTTACCAGACTCAATATTTCCCACTCATTATCATGTGCAGGCATTCAAAACCAATGTGCATCTGTATCTCCTTTCAAATCCTATCCTTCCTTCCTAATTACTCGCACTGTGTATAATCATTATAAGGGTATTCATATCCCCCAATATAAAAAAAAAAAAAGATACTTGTGGCTGTTACATTATGGAAAAAAGGTTAATTAAAATTAAGAAACTTATGTTATTGTATAATAGATTGCAATAAAAGAAAAAAATATATATATAAAAGTCTTTTCTTTGATTTTGTTGAATTCACTCTTTGTAAATATGAGTAAGCGTGAGGTTGTTGAGGAGTTGCATAAAGCTGCACGTAAAACCTTCAAACGTCGTCATGCATCAAAGGCTACGATGACTTATGGCAAGCTGACCTGGTTGAAATGATACCATATAGTGAACAAAACAGAGGATTTAATTATTTACTGACAGTTATCGATACATATTCGAAATTTGCATGGGTCATCCCAATGAAAAACAAAAAGGGTATTACCATTACGAAAGGAATGGAACAAATATTTATATCTTCTTCTAGAATTCCAAAGAATATACAAACAGATGATGGCAAAGAATTTTTCAATAAAAACTTTAAACTCTTGATGGAAAAGTATAAAATTAATTATTACTCAACATTCTGTTCATTAAAGGCTTCCATTGTCGAAAGATTTAATAGAACTTTTAAAGAAAAAATGTGGAAAGAATTTAGTTTCAATGGAAACTATAAGTGGATCAATATTTTTGAGAAATTACTTAATGATTACAATCACTCTTTTCATAGAACCATTAAATGTTTTCCTGCAGATGTAACGAAGAAAAATTCAAAGTTATTGTTACCATTTTTTAAAAGTGATAAAGAAGAAACAAGTAAACGAAAATTTAAAATCGGCGACAAAGTAAGAATCAGCAAGTATAAACATGCATTTGAAAAGGGCTATACACCTAACTGGACAACATAGGTTTTTAAAATAAGAAAAATAAATGTTACAAAACCATATACATACATATGTATCTTCTTGAAGACTATCAAGGAAAATCTGTTCCAGGTAGTTTATATGAACCAGAACTGATGAAAACTAAGTGTGGATATTTTTCTTGTGGAAAAGGTTCTACAAAACAGAGGAAATAAGGTTTTTGTTAAGTGGGTGGGTTTTCCATCAGAACATAACTCCTGAATTAATAAGAACGAATTACTATAAAATATAAGAATTGTAAAAATAAAAACAAAAGAAATAAAAGATATTTTTTTTCAACTGCATGTTTATTTTTTTCTTTGTTTACCATTATAATTTTTGTTTTTTTGTATTTATTATATTCTAGGTCTGCTTTTCTCTCCTTTTAAATATTTTCCGGCTGGAAACCGCTTTGCATCCAATAAAGGATCTGGGATTTTTTTCCTTTTTGGACGAAACTTTGCCAGTAGTACTTTCTCCAGAAGCGTACTTCCTCATCGTCGAAGAGTTCCTCAGGATCAAAATAGTTTGGTCCGTATTCGTCAGCCAATTCCCTTATGGTAGCAGCCCCATTGAACGGATCAAATAATGCTTCTCGGTATCTTTGAGTTGGTCCGTAATCCAATCTCTCCTGGTTGGGATTTGGACAGAACAAATCTAGCTCCTCAATGCCCTGGAATCTTGTATGGTACTCGTCATCGTTCTCATTTTCCATTTTTTTTTCTTTTTCGTAGCAAACGTTACTGTGGTCGCAAGTAAACTAACTAACCATTTCTAAGTATCGAACCCTTATATTGGTTCATATCTGTATGCCTACTCCTTGTACGCATATACCATACAAAGAAAAACAATAACTTGTATTGTATATGCATCACGAATCTAATCAGTTTTTTAAATTTTCTACCCTCATAAAAAAAGAAAAAAGTGGGTATATAAAGCAATACCTGGGGCCTGATTATGAGGTTCGCGGCGAATCGTTTTGCTAGCGAGTTTGCCATTTTTCAATTATTGCTTTCGCTTTCGCCTTCTTCGTTTTGAATTCGACCAATTAACGAATTCGAAGGCGAGTTTGAAATGTCATAATGTTTGTTGGCGAGTTGAATCCGATAGCTTTTTTTTGGCGGATTCACAGGCGAAAGAGTGTTTATTATTATTCAGTGTTCGATTTCGTGGATTATTTCTTTATTTTAATTTAAAAATGTGAGTTAGCTTTATTTTAATTTTCTTATAATTTATCCACAATAAAATATAAAATTTTAAAATTCATTCAAGGAACGATGTTCCTGTTCATTCATTTTAAAATTTATCATTTTTGGGCACAACTTTCTCTCAAGAATTTTAAGAGTTTCAGACAAAACGTTTGAGACTGTTGGTTGTGTCATTCCAAG
The DNA here is from genome assembly GCA_920104205.1 of Eupeodes latifasciatus. Classification (NCBI taxonomy): domain Eukaryota; kingdom Metazoa; phylum Arthropoda; class Insecta; order Diptera; family Syrphidae; genus Eupeodes; species Eupeodes latifasciatus. Next base: position 237,218,177 of record OV049924.1, read on the forward strand.
GAGTACGTCTTGTCCAACTCCTTTTTGGTAGGATCCCTCAGCAAAAAATCTCATAGTAGCGGCAAGCTTTAAAATTTAAGGAATGCCGTTGCTGTTCTGATCCTTGAATTCCTCACTGATCTCTTGCAAAATGAAGACAAAAGCTTCTTTCGAAAGTCGAAATAATTTGATAAATCTATTAAGACAAAGTGTGTAGATTAATTGATTAATTTGATTTAAACTAAAAGGAAACAATACTTACTCAGTTGAAGGGAGATCCAGAGGAGAAGATTTGCTTCTTAGTAGTCTCCTGGACACCCGTAATCTTGAGGATTCCTGGGATTCCTCAAATTCCTATCTTTCAGAATAAATACACACCATAATTGATTCCATTTTGTAATTTTAATATTGTTTATTAAATAAATCACCGCAAATTTCACAAATTCAATCAAAACAAACCAAAATTTGTGGAAAGCTGTCAAACCAAAAGTGTCAAATCACTGGAATATAGAGAGAAAAAGTCAAACCAAAGTGTCAAATCACTGGAATATAGGAAGAACTGCTTTCGCTTCGCCGCGAGTTCGTTAATAAGGAAATACGAAGCGAGTCGAATTTGAAAGGTCGAATTGAAAACGATCCGCCGCGAACCTCATAATCAGGCCCCTGTACAAATTAAAAGATTGGTATGTCAGTGAAAAAAAATGTAAAGAAATAAAAAAAAAAAAACAAATAAAAGAAAGTTTTTTTTTTGAAACCGTTTTTTTGTTTGTATATTTACAACTATAATTTATAATTTATTATTGATGATAAAACTTTCACTCGAACTCCTGGTCTCATTGAATTAATTCTAAAGAAAAATCCACGCCCACAAATATATACTAGTGATGACTTAGAAGAATATGGAAAAATCTTATATAAAACTAATGCACATAAAACTAATCATGATAGTTCCAGTCGAATCAAGTCAAATAGGGGGCAAAATATACAAAAATAATTAAACAACTTGCTGCAGGATTTAAAAGTGAAATAGAAAAAACTGGAAAATCTTATTCTGACATAACTGAAATGGAGTATACAAATAAAAATATTGAATATATGTATTGGAACGATCCTAATGAACTTGTTAATAGGCTAAGACTTTTGATAGCATCCAAAAATGCTGGTAATAAAAACCATCAGAATGAAATAAATTCTATAATCGAAGAGCTAAAAGAATCAAATATTATATATTAACTTCGTTTCAAACTATTAATATTGCATATTAACAGTGAACGTCGACAAGTTCGGTAGGAACTTCATGCCCCTTTCAAAAAACAAAGGTCTTCTAGGACCTCCAGGAATAGGTTTTAAACTTCTACCGTCTGGTGATTTAGATTTAGAAAGTAAATATTTAAACAATGTTGGAATTAATCCTGAATACCCCCACCAAGCCGTTTGCAAAGGATATGTTGATGATCAAATAGGTCTTAAGGAAACAAGCATTATAAACCACATAAATTCTTCTTTAATGGAAGTTTTATCCACTTTTAATAAGGAAATTCATATGCTAAAAAAACCACATAGACTCTTCTATAAAGGAAACAATTAAAAGTATGGAACAAGAAAACATGGCATCACAATTAATATCCCAAAAACTTAAAGACTCCACACAGGAAAAGTATGTTGACGAGAAAATAAAAAATAAAGTTGAACATTTTATGAAAACGCTGTTCCCTAATGTACCCTTTACACCCATAGATGAAAATAAGTAAAAAATCTTGTTATATTTGTATTAATTTAATGTATCTGTATTTTATATATACATATAAGTGAAAATGAAGAAAGATTTTTCATTTTTCATAAAATAAAATAAAGTTTATTAGTTAGTATTCAACACTGAAACAACAAGGAACTTCAAAAATGGACTCTGTCAAAATAATAAAAGATATTTTCGAATTTTTAAAAGCAAATGGGGAATCAATATTGGATGAACACTATGAAGAATTTACTAACTGTATTTCAATGGTTAGTATGGACATCATTATTCAAACTGTTGTTGGTCATCCAACCAATGTGAAGAAGGGCCAGATTACACCTCATCGTGAGCGCATGCGTGGAATAGTGGTCCATTGTTTCTCCGTGTTGTTTACCCCTTTTAATTAACTCAGTTTAGTTCCATAGTAGTTACCCAACAAACAAAAAAAAAACATCAATAACTAACGCGCCGCGAGTGCAACCAAAAAATACTAAACAAAAAAAATAGTGCAAACAAAAATAACTTTTAAATCACTACCTACCTAAAAATAAAAAAAAAATAGAAATTGTGTACCCATACCTATAATTAAAAGTAAAAACAACACAGCGAGTTCCTAATGTGCTCCCCACCTTCCCCGCTCAACCCAATCTAACTTCTCTCACAGTTACTTGCATAGCTGCTGCGCACACTGTCTGCTAAATCATGCAGTGTAGCAAAAGACTATGTAAGTAATGCAAGATAAATTGCGGTTAAATTTGTTTGATGTACAGGAGCGGATCAGTTTGATTACCATTAAGGCATAACACTAATGGATAATTGCAACTGTGAAGTTTTTTTTTTGTAATCAAAATAAATTTTCTGCATAGATAACTGTCTTGCTTTGGTTTTTTTGTGCTTTTGTGTATTGTGATGGCTGGTAAGTTTTGTGTCGAATATAGCAACATTCGGGAGCTAAGAAAAAATTTGTGTTCTGTATACGTCCATACTGTTTTAAACAGGCCAGCTATTCTGGGACTAAGTGAAACCCAGGTTGGCGAAAACACCGATCATACGGAGTTTCACCTTCCTGGTTATAGCTTAGTGCCATTATTCTTTTCTCACCATGGTCTAGCCGTTTACGTCCGTAATGATGTTGCCTACCAGCTTCTGCCACAGTATGGCCAATTTATTAATACAAATTTTAATTATATATGGTTCAAATTTACTGTTCAAAGGCGCATCATTCATACTTGTTTTATTTATCGCAGCCCAAGTTTGGATAGTAATTCGACTTCAAACGAATTCGATGCGCTGTCCGACTCTATCCAGAGAATTGTATCCCATTTTCCGCACAGTGAGATCGTTGTTACGGGTGATTTCAATGTACACAATTCTTCGTTGCTGCGCTATTTGGGTCAGACAACATCCGAAGGAAGGTTTGTCGAGATTTTCGCTGAGTTAAACCACCTGACTACGTTAGTTGACGAGCCAACTCGGATTCCTGACGTTGCAGGTCAATCCGCCAACACTCTAGACTTGTTTCTTACCTCTGATCCTAATAAATATAATGTCAGTGTATTATCCCCTCTAGGCACATCAGACCATTGTGTCATATCTGCAAATTTCTCATGCCAAAAAACGCCAGTTAAAGTTAAAACCCCTACGAGAACCGTTTGGCAATATGAGAAAGCCAACTGGGTCGGTCTCAATGAATTCTTCAGGAACTTTAACTGGTCACTATGCTTCCTCGATAGTGACGTGGATTCCAGTGCAGATATGATTACAAACTTAATTCTTTGTGGAATGAGAAATTTTATACCGAATAGGGTAAAATCTATCAAACCCAAAGAAAACTCATGGTTTGATTCGAGCTGTAAAGAGGTTAATAGGATCAAAAATGTAAGTTTCCCGAATTACAAAGCCAACCCAACTGAGGAAAACCGGAATAAGTTCAAACAAGCTAGAAAGACCTGTAACGGACATATACGACGCATTAAATTTTTGCATGACCAGAGATTACGGCAAAAAATACTACAATGTCCCAGTGGTAGTAAAAATTTCTGGTCATTTGTAAAAAATGTGCGTAACACTACGTCTTCGTCGGTTCCGACGCTCGTTTCCAATGACACTCCCTATGTAAGCTCGATTGATAAAGCCAATTTGCTTGCAGCACAGTTTGCTGTTAATTCGATGCTGCCAGTGAGTGACATGACTCCGCCTGTACTTGAAAGCGTAAACGATTCTATGGGACGAATCTTTTTTCGCACTCGCTCAGTTACTAGCGTACTTAAAAATCTTGGCATTTACAAATCCGCTGGCCCGGATAGTATCCCCGATATTGTTCTGGAGAGGTGTTCTTCGACGCTGACAGAACCACTGCGTAAGCTTTTCCATCTGTCCTATTCTACAGGTCTCTTTCCGAGTGGATGGAAAGCTGCATTTGTCCAGCCTGTCCCTAAAAAAGGCGTTTCCTCCTCACTATCTAACTATCGTCCAATTGCACTTACATCCCTTCTTTCCAAGGTCATGGAAACGCTGATCAATTTTCAGCTTAAGAAATATCTTGAAGAACGGAAGCTTCTTAATGACCGGCAGTATGGCTTTCGTTGCAATAGGTCCACTGGTGATCTCATGGTTTATCTCACCGAACAGTGGAACAAATCTTTACATCGGCATTTGATAGAGTTTGGCACCAAGCTCTCTTATCGAAAATGCGTGCATTTGGTATTGATGAATTCCTTCTTCGTTGGGTTAGAAATTACCTTTCGGACCGTTCAATTCAAGTAGTATTGGACGGGTTCAAATCTGATATTCACAAAATAAACGCTGGTGTGCCCCAGGGCTCCGTTTGGTCTCCGACTCTCTTCCTTATTTTTATAAATGATCTTTTGTCTGAAACTTCTAACCCACTAAATTGTTTCACGGATGACAGTACCCTCAGCTTTTCACATTCGTTTTTAGATTCTCATCCTTGTCCTTCGGATGTGGAACTTCAACGGCAGCGTATGATAAGCTCATTAAATTCTGATCTCGACAGCATTGTACAATGGGGAATCAAAAACCGTGTAGAATTTAATGCCTCCAACACTCAATGCTGTCTACTGTCGCAAAAGCGTAACCCTCCCCCAATGCCACTATACATGAGTGGTACTTGCATCGAGGTGACTGAACAGCTATCAGTCTTAGGTATGTGCATTACAAACCACTTGTTGTGGAGTGATCACATATTTGACATCGCCAAAAATGTTGCTAAGTGTTTAGGTTTTCTCCGACGATGCAAGAAGTTTTTTACCCCTTCTGATCTGGCTATAATTTATAAAGCCTATATTCGTCCAAAACTTGAGTACAATTCCCATATTTGGGCAGGTGCTCCTATAACCCACTTGAGTCTCTTGGACAGAATTCAAAAGAGAGCTCTAAAAATGATAGGTGACCGTTGTCTTACTGCAACTTTTGCATCTCTCGAGCACCGTCGCCGTCGTAAGGTTTCACGTCTCTCATTATTTTATCGCTACTTCCATAAGCAATGCTCTAATGAAATCGCCAGTTGCGTTTCTCCCTTCAAACATTTCAACCGTAATACTCGCTCTTTTAGGAATGCCCATCAGTTTATCCTTGAGCCCAATTTCGGTCGTACTGTAAAGTACAGAGATTCTTTTTTTAGTCGCACTACACGAATGTGGAATGCTTTACCAGACTCAATATTTCCCACTCATTATCATGTGCAGGCATTCAAAACCAATGTGCATCTGTATCTCCTTTCAAATCCTATCCTTCCTTCCTAATTACTCGCACTGTGTATAATCATTATAAGGGTATTCATATCCCCCAATATAAAAAAAAAGATACTTGTGGCTGTTACATTATGGAAAAAAGGTTAATTAAAATTAAGAAACTTATGTTATTGTATAATAGATTGCAATAAAAGAAAAAAATATATATATAAAAGTCTTTTCTTTGACTTTGTTGAATTCACTCTTTGTAAATATGAGTAAGCGTGAGGTTGTTGAGGAGTTGCATAAAGCTGCACGTAAAACCTTCAAACGTCGTCATGCATCAAAGGCTACGATGACTTATGGCAAGCTGACATGGTTGAAATGATACCATATAGTGAACAAAACAGAGGATTTAATTATTTACTGACAGTTATCGATACATATTCGAAATTTGCATGGGTCATCCCAATGAAAAACAAAAAGGGTATTACCATTACGAAAGGAATGGAACAAATATTTATATCTTCTTCTAGAATTCCAAAGAATATACAAACAGATGATGGCAAAGAATTTTTCAATAAAAACTTTAAACTCTTGATGGAAAAGTATAAAATTAATCATTACTCAACATTCTGTTCATTAAAGGCTTCCATTGTCGAAAGATTTAATAGAACTTTTAAAGAAAAAATGTGGAAAGAATTTAGTTTAAATGGAAACTATAAGTGGATCAATATTTTTGAGAAATTACTTAATGATTACAATCACTCTTTTCATAGAACCATTAAATGTTTTCCTGCAGATGTAACGAAGAAAAATTCAAAGTTATTGTTACCATTTTTTAAAAGTGATAAAGAAGAAACAAGTAAACGAAAATTTAAAATCGGCGACAAAGTAAGAATCAGCAAGTATAAACATGCATTTGAAAAGGGCTATACGCCTAACTGGACAACATAGGTTTTTAAAATAAGAAAAATAAATGTTACAAAACCATATACATACATATGTATCTTCTTGAAGACTATCAAGGAAAATCTGTTCCAGGTAGTTTATATGAACCAGAACTGATGAAAACTAAGTGTGGATATTTTTCTTGTGGAAAAGGTTCTACAAAACAGAGGAAATAAGGTTTTTGTTAAGTGGGTGGGTTTTCCATCAGAACATAACTCCTGAATTAATAAGAACGAATTACTATAAAATATAAGAATTGTAAAAATAAAAACAAAAGAAATAAAAGATATTTTTTTTCAACTGCATGTTTATTTTTTTCTTTGTTTACCATTATAATTTTTGTTTTTTTGTATTTATTATATTCTAGGTCTGCTTTTCTCTCCTTTTAAATATTTTCCGGCTGGAAACCGCTTTGCATCCAATAAAGGATCTGGGATTTTTTTCCTTTTTGGACGAAACTTTGCCAGTAGTACTTTCTCCAGAAGCGTACTTCCTCATCGTCGAAGAGTTCCTCAGGATCAAAATAGTTTGGTCCGTATTCGTCAGCCAATTCCCTTATGGTAGCAGCCCCATTGAACGGATCAAATAATGCTTCTCGGTATCTTTGAGTTGGTCCGTAATCCAATCTCTCCTGGTTGGGATTTGGACAGAACAAATCTAGCTCCTCAATGCCCTGGAATCTTGTATGGTACTCGTCATCGTTCTCATTTTCCATTTTTTTTTCTTTTTCGTAGCAAACGTTACTGTGGTCGCAAGTAAACTAACTAACCATTTCTAAGTATCGAACCCTTATATTGGTTCATATCTGTATGCCTACTCCTTGTACGCATATACCATACAAAGAAAAACAATAACTTGTATTGTATATGCATCACGAATCTAATCAGTTTTTTAAATTTTCTACCCTCATAAAAAAAGAAAAAAGTGGGTATATAAAGCAATACCTGGGGCCTGATTATGAGGTTCGCGGCGAATCGTTTTGCTAGCGAGTTTGCCATTTTTCAATTATTGCTTTCGCTTTCGCCTTCTTCGTTTTGAATTCGACCAATTAACGAATTCGAAGGCGAGTTTGAAATGTCATAATGTTTGTTGGCGAGTTGAATCCGATAGCTTTTTTTTGGCGGATTCACAGGCGAAAGAGTGTTTATTATTATTCAGTGTTCGATTTCGTGGATTATTTCTTTATTTTAATTTAAAAATGTGAGTTAGCTTTATTTTAATTTTCTTATAATTTATCCACAATAAAATATAAAATTTTAAAATTCATTCAAGGAACGATGTTCCTGTTCATTCATTTTAAAATTTATCATTTTTGGGCACAACTTTCTCTGAAGAATTTTAAGAGTTTCAGACAAAACGTTTGAGACTGTTGGTTGTGTCATTCCAAGGAGTACGTCTTGTCCAACTCCTTTTTGGTAGGATCCCTCAGCAAAAAATCTCATAGTAGCGGCAAGCTTTAAAATTTAAGGAATGCCGTTGCTGTTCTGATCCTTGAATTCCTCACTGATCTCTTGCAAAATGAAGACAAAAGCTTCTTTCGAAAGTCGAAATAATTTGATAAATCTATTAAGACAAAGTGTGTAGATTAATTGATTAATTTGATTTAAACTAAAAGGAAACAATACTTACTCAGTTGAAGGGAGATCCAGAGGAGAAGATTTGCTTCTTAGTAGTCTCCTGGACACCCGTAATCTTGAGGATTCCTGGGATTCCTCAAATTCCTATCTTTCAGAATAAATACACACCATAATTGATTCCATTTTGTAATTTTAATATTGTTTATTAAATAAATCACCGCAAATTTCACAAATTCAATCAAAACAAACCAAAATTTGTGGAAAGCTGTCAAACCAAAAGTGTCAAATCACTGGAATATAGAGAGAAAAAGTCAAACCAAAGTGTCAAATCACTGGAATATAGGAAGAACTGCTTTCGCTTCGCCGCGAGTTCGTTAATAAGGAAATACGAAGCGAGTCGAATTTGAAAGGTCGAATTGAAAACGATCCGCCGCGAACCTCATAATCAGGCCCCTGTACAAATTAAAAGATTGGTATGTCAGTGAAAAAAAATGTAAAGAAATAAAAAAAAAAAAACAAATAAAAGAAAGTTTTTTTTTTTGAAACCGTTTTTTTGTTTGTATATTTACAACTATAATTTATAATTTATTATTGATGATGAAACTTTCACTCGAACTCCTGGTCTCATTGAATTAATTCTAAAGAAAAATCCACGCCCACAAATATATACTAGTGATGACTTAGAAGAATATGGAAAAATCTTATATAAAACTAATGCACATAAAACTAATCATGATAGTTCCAGTCGAATCAAGTCAAATAGGGGGCAAAATATACAAAAATAACTAAACAACTTGCTGCAGGATTTAAAAGTGAAACAGAAAAAACTGGAAAATCTTATTCTGACATAACTGAAATGGAGTATACAAATAAAAATATTGAATATATGTATTGGAACGATCCTAATGAACTTGTTAATAGGCTAAGACTTTTGATAGCATCCAAAAATGCTGGTAATAAAAACCATCAGAATGAAATAAATTCTATAATCGAAGAGCTAAAAGAATCAAATATTATATATTAACTTCGTTTCAAACTATTAACATTGCATATTAACAGTGAACGTCGACAAGTTCGGTAGGAACTTCATGCCCCTTTCAAAAAACAAAGGTCTTCTAGGACCTCCAGGAATAGGTTTTAAACTTCTACCGTCTGGTGATTTAGATTTAGAAAGTAAATATTTAAACAATGTTGGAATTAATCCTGAATACCCCCACCAAGCCGTTTGCAAAGGATATGTTGATGATCAAATAGGTCTTAAGGAAACAATCATTATAAACCACATAAATTCTTCTTTAATGGAAGTTTTATCCACTTTTAATAAGGAAATTCATATGCTAAAAAAACCACATAGACTCTTCTATAAAGGAAACAATTAAAAGTATGGAACAAGAAAACATGGCATCACAATTAATATCCCAAAAACTTAAAGACTCCACACAGGAAAAGTATGTTGACGAGAAAATAAAAAATAAAGTTGAACATTTTATGAAAACGCTGTTCCCTAATGTACCCTTTACACCCATAGATGAAAATAAGTAAAAAATCTTGTTATATTTGTATTAATTTAATGTATCTGTATTTTATATATACATATAAGTGAAAATGAAGAAAGATTTTTCATTTTTCATAAAATAAAATAAAGTTTATTAGTTAGTATTCAACACTGAAACAACAAGGAACTTCAAAAATGGACTCTGTCAAAATAATAAAAGATATTTTCGAATTTTTAAAAGCAAATGGGGAATCAATATTGGATGAACACTATGAAGAATTTACTAACTGTATTTCAATGGTTAGTATGGACATCATTATTCAAACTGTTGTTGGTCATCCAACCAATGTGAAGAAGGGCCAGATTACACCTCATCGTGAGCGCATGCGTGGAATAGTGGTCCATTGTTTCTCCGTGTTGTTTACCCCTTTTAATTAACTCAGTTTAGTTCCATAGTAGTTACCCAACAAACAAAAAAAAAACATCAATAACTAACGCGCCGCGAGTGCAACCAAAAAATACTAAACAAAAAAAATAGTGCAAACAAAAATAACTTTTAAATCACTACCTACCTAAAAATAAAAAAAAAATAGAAATTGTGTACCCATACCTATAATTAAAAGTAAAAACAACACAGCGAGTTCCTAATGTGCTCCCCACCTTCCCCGCTCAACCCAATCTAACTTCTCTCACAGTTACTTGCATAGCTGCTGCGCACACTGTCTGCTAAATCATGCAGTGTAGCAAAAGACTATGTAAGTAATGCAAGATAAATTGCGGTTAAATTTGTTTGATGTACAGGAGCGGATCAGTTTGATTACCATTAAGGCATAACACTAATGGATAATTGCAACTGTGAAGTTTTTTTTTTGTAATCAAAATAAATTTTCTGCATAGATAACTGTCTTGCTTTGGTTTTTTTGTGCTTTTGTGTATTGTGATGGCTGGTAAGTTTTGTGTCGAATATAGCAACATTCGGGGGCTAAGAAAAAATTTGTGTTCTGTATACGTCCATACAGTTTTAAACAGGCCAGCTATTCTGGGACTAAGTGAAACCCAGGTTGGCGAAAACACCGATCATACGGAGTTTAACCTTCCTGGTTATAGCTTAGTGCCATTATTCTTTTCTCACCATGGTCTAGCCGTTTACGTCCGTAATGATGTTGCCTACCAGCTTCTGCCACAGTATGGCCAATTTATTAATACAAATTTTAATTATATATGGTTCAAATTTACTGTTCAAAGGCGCATCATTCATACTTGTTTTATTTATCGCAGCCCAAGTTTGGATAGTAATTCGACTTCAAACGAATTCGATGCGCTGTCCGACTCTATCCAGAGAATTGTATCCCATTTTCCGCACAGTGAGATCGTTGTTACAGGCGATTTCAATGTACACAATTCTTCGTGGCTGCGCTATTCGGGTCAGACAACATCCGAAGGAAGGTTTGTCGAGATTTTCGCTGAGTTAAACCACCTGACTCAGTTAGTTGACGAGCCAACTCGGATTCCTGACGTTGCAGGTCAATCCGCCAACACTCTAGACTTGTTTCTTACCTCTGATCCTAATAAATATAATGTCAGTGTATTATCCCCTCTAGGCACATCAGACCATTGTGTCATATCTGCAAATTTCTCATGCCAAAAAACGCCAGTTAAAGTTAAAACCCCTACGAGAACCGTTTGGCAATATGAGAAAGCCAACTGGGTCGGTCTCAATGAATTCTTCAGGAACTTTAACTGGTCACTATGCTTCCTCGATAGTGACGTGGATTCCAGTGCAGATATGATTACAAACTTAATTCTTTGTGGAATGAGAAATTTTATCCCGAATAGGGTAAAATCTATCAAACCCAAAGAAAACTCAGGGTTTGATTCGAGCTGTAAAGAGGTTATTAGGATCAAAAATGTAAGTTTCCGGAATTACAAAGCCAACCCAACTGAGGAAAACCGGAATAAGTTCAAACAAGCTAGAAAGACCTGTAACGGACATATACGACGCATTAAATTTTTGCATGACCAGAGATTACGGCAAAAAATACTACAATGTCCCAGTGGTAGTAAAAATTTCTGGTCATTTGTAAAAAATGTGCGTAACACTACGTCTTCGTCGGTTCCGACGCCCGTTTCCAATGACACTCCCTATGTAAGCTCGATTGATAAAGCCAATTTGCTTGCAGCACAGTTTGCTGTTAATTCGATGCTGCCAGTGAGTGACATGACTCCGCCTGTACTTGAAAGCGTAAACGATTCTATGGGACGAATCTTTTTTCGCACTCGCTCAGTTACTAGCGTACTTAAAAATCTTGGCATTTACAAATCCGCTGGCCCGGATAGTATCCCCGATATTGTTCTGGAGAGGTGTTCTTCGACGCTGACAGAACCACTGCGTAAGCTTTTCCATCTGTCCTATTCTACAGGTCTCTTTCCGAGTGGATGGAAAGCTGCATTTGTCCAGCCTGTCCCTAAAAAAGGCGTTTCCTCCTCACTATCTAACTATCGTCCAATTGCACTTACATCCCTTCTTTCCAAGGTCATGGAAACGCTGATCAATTTTCAGCTTAAGAAATATCTTGAAGAACGGAAGCTTCTTAATGACCGGCAGTATGGCTTTCGTTGCAATAGGTCCACTGGTGATCTCATGGTTTATCTCACCGAACAGTGGAACAAATCTTTACATCGGCATTTGATAGAGTTTGGCACCAAGCTCTCTTATCGAAAATGCGTGCATTTGGTATTGATGAATTCCTTCTTCGTTGGGTTAGAAATTACCTTTCGGACCGTTCAATTCAAGTAGTATTGGACGGGTTCAAATCTGATATTCACAAATTAAACGCTGGTGTGCCCCAGGACTCCGCTTGGTCTCCGACTCTCTTCCTTATTTTTATAAATGATCTTTTGTCTGAAACTTCTAACCCACTAAATTGTTTCGCGGATGACAGTACCCTCAGCTTTTCATATTCGTTTTTAGATTATCATCCTTGTCCTTCGGATGTGGAACTTCAACGGCAGCGTATGATAAGCTCATTAAATTCTGATCTCGACAGCATTGTACAATGGGGAATCAAAAACCGTGTAGAATTTAATGCCTCCAACACTCAATGCTGTCTACTGTCGCAAAAGCGTAACCCTCCCCCAATGCCACTATCCATGAGTGGTACTTGCATCGAGGAGACTGAACAGCTATCAGTCTTAGGTATGTGCATTACAAACCACTTGTTGTGGAGTGATCACATATTTGACATCGCCAAAAATGTTGCTAAGTGTTTAGGTTTTCTCCGACGATGCAAGAAGTTTTTTACCCCTTCTGATCTGGCTATAATTTATAAAGCCTATATTCGTCCAAAACTTGAGTAAAATTCCCATATTTGGGCAGGTGCTCCTATAACCCACTTGAGTCTCTTGGACAGAATTCAAAAGAGAGCTCTAAAAATGATAGGTGACCGTTGTCTTACTGCAACTTTTGCATCTCTCGAGCACCGTTCGCCGTCGTAAGGTTTCACGTCTCTCATTATTTTATCGCTACTTCCATAAGCAATGCTCTAATGAAATAGCCAGTTGCGTTTCTCCCTTCAAACATTTCAACCGTAATACTCGCTTTTTTAGGAATGCCCATCAGTTTACCCTTGAGCCCAATTTCGGTCGTACTGTAAAGTACAGAGATTCTTTTTTTAGTCGCACTACACGAATGTGGAATGCTTTACCAGACTCAATATTTCCCACTCATTATCATGTGCAGGCATTCAAAACCAATGTGCATCGGTATCTCCTTTCAAATCCTATCCTTCCTTCCTAATTACTCGCACTGTGTATAATCATTATAAGGGTATTCATATCCCCCAATATAAAAAAAAAGATACTTGTGGCTGTTACATTATGGAAAAAAGGTTAATTAAAATTAAGAAACTTATGTTATTGTATAATAGATTGCAATAAAAGAAAAAAATATATACATAAAAGTCTTTTCTTTACGACTGTCAAGTTAGCACTACATTTTTCGAAATTTAAAAAACTGAGTATGCAGTTAATTGTAGCTTTTTTGTTGTAAATTAGTTGTGGAAAAAAAAAATTTGTAGCTCGACGATTTTTCAAAAAAGTGGTATGTAGTGCTAGGTTGATATCAAGTTAGCACTACACTTTTTGATTTTGTTAAAACTAAGTACGCAATTAGTTGACAATTATTTGTTGTAAATTAGTTGTGGAAAGAAAAAAATTCCAAAAATTTTTTGTACCTTGATTTTTTTAAAAAAGGGGGGTATGTAGTGCTAACTTGACACCGTGAGTCCACGCATAAAACAAGGATATTCGAAAATGTAACGATGCAATTAATTGTAGCTTTTTTGTTTAAAATTAGTTGTGGAAAGAAAAAAATTCCAAAAATTTTTTTTACCTTGATTTTTTTAAAAAAGGGGGGTATGTAGTGCTAACTTGACACCGTGAGTCCACGCATAAAACAAGGATATTCGAAAATGTAACGATGCAATTAATTGTAGCTTTTTTGTTTAAAATTAGTTGTGGAAAGAAAAAAATTCCAAAAATTTTTTTTACCTTGATTTTTTTAAAAAAGGGGGGTATGTAGTGCTAACTTGACACCGTGAGTCCACGCATAAAACAAGGATATTCGAAAATGTAACGATGCAATTAATTGTAGCTTTTTTGTTTAAAATTAGTTGTGGAAAGAAAAAAATTCCAAAAATTTTTTTTACCTTGATTTTTTTAAAAAAGGGGGGTATGTAGTGCTAACTTGACACCGTGAGTCCACGCATAAAACAAGGATATTCGAAAATGTAACGATGCAATTAATTGTAGCTTTTTTGTTTAAAATTAGTTGTGGAAAGAAAAAAATTCCAAAAATTTTTTTTACCTTGATTTTTTAAAAAAGGGGGGTATGTAGTGCTAACTTGACACCGTGAGTCCACGCATAAAACAAGGATATTCGAAAATGTAACGATGCAATTAATTGTAGCTTTTTTGTTTAAAATTAGTTGTGGAAAGAAAAAAATTCCAAAAATTTTATTTGAGTAAATCTCTTTCTAGTTTGTCTCTTTTTTTCCTTTAAATACTTCTATCAATATGAGTGGCAGATAAACACTCAAGATGGCGTCATTTTCTTAAAGCAGGAAGTTTATCTATTGGCTGATAGATGGCGCTTATAATATCACTTATTTAAAAAAAAAATGAAATTGGTGAAATGAAAAATTTTTTGGAATTTTTTTCTTTTCACAACTAATTTTAAACAAAAAAGCTACAATTAATTGCATCGTTACATTTTCGAATGTCCTTGTTTTATGGGTGGACTCACGGTGTCAAGTTAGCACTACATACCCCCCTTTTTTAAAAAAATCAAGGTAAAAAAAATGTTTGGAATTTTTTTCTTTCCACAACTAATTTAAAACAAAAAAGCTACAATTAATTGCATCGTTACATTTTCGAATATCCTTGTTTTATGCGTGGACTCACGGTGTCAAGTTAGCACTACATACCCCCCTTTTTTAAAAAAATCAAGGTAAAAAAAATGTTTGGAATTTTTTTCTTTCCACAACTAATTTTAAACAAAAAAGCTACAATTAATTGCATCGTTACATTTTCGAATATCCTTGTTTTATGCGTGGACTCACGGTGTCAAGTTAGCACTACATACCCCCCTTTTTTAAAAAAATCAAGGTAAAAAAAATTTTTGGAATTTTTTTCTTTCCACAACTAATTTTAAACAAAAAAGCTACAATTAATTGCATCGTTACATTTTCGAATATCCTTGTTTTATGCGTGGACTCACGGTGTCAAGTTAGCACTACATACCCCCCTTTTTTAAAAAAATCAAGGTAAAAAAAATTTTTGGAATTTTTTTCTTTCCACAACTAATTTTAAACAAAAAAGCTACAAATAATTGCATCGTTACATTTTCGAATATCCTTGTTTTATGCGTGGACTCACGGTGTCAAGTTAGCACTACATACCCCCCTTTTTTAAAAAAATCAAGGTAAAAAAAATTTTTGGAATTTTTTTCTTTCCACAACTAATTTTAAACAAAAAAGCTACAATTAATTGCATCGTTACATTTTCGAATATCCTTGTTTTATGCGTGGACTCACGGTGTCAAGTTAGCACTACATACCCCCCTTTTTTAAAAAAATCAAGGTAAAAAAAATTTTTGGAATTTTTTTCTTTCCACAACTAATTTTAAACAAAAAAGCTACAATTAATTGCATCGTTACATTTTCGAATATCCTTGTTTTATGCGTGGACTCACGGTGTCAAGTTAGCACTACATACCCCCCTTTTTTAAAAAAATCAAGGTAAAAAAATTTTTTGGAATTTTTTTCTTTCCACAACTAATTTTAAACAAAAAAGCTACAATTAATTGCATCGTTACATTTTCGAATATCCTTGTTTTATGCGTGGACTCACGGTGTCAAGTTAGCACTACATACCCCCCTTTTTTAAAAAAATCAAGGTAAAAAAAATTTTTGGAATTTTTTTCTTTCCACAACTAATTTTTAACAAAAAAGCTACAATTAATTGCATCGTTACATTTTCGAATATCCTTGTTTTATGCGTGGACTCACGGTGTCAAGTTAGCACTACATACCCCCCTTTTTTAAAAAAATCAAGGTAAAAAAAATTTTTGGAATTTTTTTCTTTCCACAACTAATTTTAAACAAAAAAGCTACAATTAATTGCATCGTTACATTTTCGAATATCCTTGTTTTATGCGTGGACTCACGGTGTCAAGTTAGCACTACATACCCCCCTTTTTTAAAAAAATCAAGGTAAAAAAAATTTTTGGAATTTTTTTCTTTCCACAACTAATTTTAAACAAAAAAGCTACAATTAATTGCATCGTTACATTTTCGAATATCCTTGTTTTATGCGTGGACTCACGGTGTCAAGTTAGCACTACATACCCCCCTTTTTTAAAAAAATCAAGGTAAAAAAATTTTTTGGAATTTTTTTCTTTCCACAACTAATTTACAACAAATAGTTGTCAACTAATTGCGTACTTAGTTTTAACAAAATCAAAAAGTGTAGTGCTAACTTGATATCAACCTAGCACTACATACCACTTTTTTGAAAAATCGTCGAGCTACAAATTTTTTTTTTCCACAACTAATTTACAACAAAAAAGCTACAATTAACTGCATACTCAGTTTTTTAAATTTCGAAAAATGTAGTGCTAACTTGACAGTCGTCTTTTCTTTGATTTTGTTGAATTCACTCTTTGTAAATATGAGTAAGCGTGAGGTTGTTGAGGAGTTGCATAAAGCTGCACGTAAAACCTTCAAACGTCGTCATGCATCAAAGGCTACGATGACTTATGGCAAGCTGACCTGGTTGAAATGATACCATATAGTGAACAAAACAGAGGATTTAAATATTTACTGACAGTTATCGATACATATTCGAAATTTGCATGGGTCATCCCAATGAAAAACAAAAAGGGTATTACCATTACGAAAGGAATGGAACAAATATTTATATCTTCTTCTAGAATTCCAAAGAATATACAAACAGATGATGGCAAAGAATTTTTCAATAAAAACTTTAAACTCTTGATGGAAAAGTATAAAATTAATTATTACTCAACATTCTGTTCATTAAAGGCTTCCATTGTCGAAAGATTTAATAGAACTTTTAAAGAAAAAATGTGGAAAGAATTTAGTTTCAATGGAAACTATAAGTGGATCAATATTTTTGAGAAATTACTTAATGATTACAATCACTCTTTTCATAGAACCATTAAATGTTTTCCTGCAGATGTAACGAAGAAAAATTCAAAGTTATTGTTACCATTTTTTAAAAGTGATAAAGAAGAAACAAGTAAACGAAAATTTAAAATCGGCGACAAAGTAAGAATCAGCAAGTATAAACATGCATTTGAAAAGGGCTATACACCTAACTGGACAACAGAGGTTTTTAAAATAAGAAAAATAAATGTTACAAAACCAAATACATACATATGTATCTTCTTGAAGACTATCAAGGAAAATCTGTTCCAGGTAGTTTATATGAACCAGAACTGATGAAAACTAAATGTGGATATTTTTCTTGTGGAAAAGGTTCTACAAAACAGAGGAAATAAGGTTTTTGTTAAGTGGGTGGGTTTTCCATCAGAACATAACTCCTGAATTAATAAGAACGAATTACTATAAAATATAAGAATTGTAAAAATAAAAACAAAAGAAATAAAAGATATTTTTTTTCAACTGCATGTTTATTTTTTTCTTTGTTTACCATTATAATTTTTGTGTTTTTGTATTTATTATATTCTAGGTCTGCTTTTCTCTCCTTTTAAATATTTTCCGGCTGGAAACCGCTTTGCATCCAATAAAGGATCTGGGATTTTTTTCCTTTTTGGACGAAACTTTGCCAGTAGTACTTTCTCCAGAAGCGTACTTCCTCATCGTCGAAGAGTTCCTCAGGATCAAAATAGTTTGGTCCGTATTTGTCAGCCAATTCCCTTATGGTAGCAGCCCCATTGAACGGATCAAATAATGCTTCTCGGTATCTTTGAGTTGGTCCGTAATCCAATCCTGGTTGGGATTTGGACAGAACAAATCTAGCTCCTCAATGCCCTGGAATCTTGTATGGTACTCGTCATCGTTCTCATTTTCCATTTTTTTTTCTTTTTCGTAGCAAACGTTACTGTGGTCGCAAGTAAACTAACTAACCATTTCTAAGTATCGAACCCTTATATTGGTTCATATCTGTATGCCTACTCCTTGTACGCATATACCATACAAAGAAAAACAATAACTTGTATTGTATATGCATCACGAATCTAATCAGTTTTTTAAATTTTCTACCCTCATAAAAAAAGAAAAAAGTGGGTATATAAAGCAATACCTGGGGCCTGATTATGAGGTTCGCGGCGAATCGTTTTGCTAGCGAGTTTGCCATTTTTCAATTATTGCTTTCGCTTTCGCCTTCTTCGTTTTGAATTCGACCAATTAACGAATTCGAAGGCGAGTTTGAAATGTCATAATGTTTGTTGGCGAGTTGAATCCGATAGCTTTTTTTTGGCGGATTCACAGGCGAAAGAGTGTTTATTATTATTCAGTGTTCGATTTCGTGGATTATTTCTTTATTTTAATTTAAAAATGTGAGTTAGCTTTATTTTAATTTTCTTATAATTTATCCACAATAAAATATAAAATTTTAAAATTCATTCAAGGAACGATGTTCCTGTTCATTCATTTTAAAATTTATCATTTTTGGGCACAACTTTCTCTCAAGAATTTTAAGAGTTTCAGACAAAACGTTTGAGACTGTTGGTTGTGTCATTCCAAGGAGTACGTCTTGTCCAACTCCTTTTTGGTACGATCCCTCAGCAAAAAATCTCATAGTAGCGGCAAGCTTTAAAATTTAAGGAATGCCGTTGCTGTTCTGATCCTTGAATTCCTCACTGATCTCTTGCAAAATCAAGACAAAAGCTTCTTTCGAAAGTCGAAATAGTTTGATAAATCTATTAAGACAAAGTGTGTAGATTAATTGATTAATTTGATTTAAACTAAAAGGAAACAATACTTACTCAGTTGAAGGGAGATCCAGAGGAGAAGATTTGCTTCTTAGTAGTCTCCTGGACACCCGTAATCTTGAGGATTCCTGGGATTCCTCAAATTCCTATCTTTCAGAATAAATACACACCATAATTGATTCCATTTTGTAATTTTAATATTGTTTATTAAATAAATCACCGCAAATTTCACAAATTCAATCAAAACAAACCAAAATTTGTGGAAAGCTGTCAAACCAAAAGTGT
This sequence comes from Eupeodes latifasciatus, assembly GCA_920104205.1. Classification (NCBI taxonomy): domain Eukaryota; kingdom Metazoa; phylum Arthropoda; class Insecta; order Diptera; family Syrphidae; genus Eupeodes; species Eupeodes latifasciatus. The sequence continues at coordinate 237,237,366 of OV049924.1, forward strand.
CAAATCACTGGAATATAGAGAGAAAAAGTCAAACCAAAGTGTCAAATCACTGGAATATAGGAAGAACTGCTTTCGCTTCGCCGCGAGTTCGTTAATAAGGAAATACGAAGCGAGTCGAATTGAAAACGATCCGCCGCGAACCTCATAATCAGGCCCCTGTACAAATTAAAAGATTGGTATGTCAGTGAAAAAAAATGTAAAGAAATAAAAAAAAAAAACAAATAACAGAAAGTTTTTTTTTTGAAACCGTTTTTTTGTTTGTATATTTACAACTATAATTTATAATTTATTATTGATGATGAAACTTTCACTCGAACTCCTGGTCTCATTGAATTAATTCTAAAGAAAAATCCACGCCCACAAATATATACTAGTGATGACTTAGAAGAATATGGAAAAATCTTATATAAAACTAATGCACATAAAACTAATCATGATAGTTCCAGTCGAATCAAGTCAAATAAGGGGCAAAATATACAAAAATAATTAAACAACTTGCTGCAGGATTTAAAAGTGAAACAGAAAAAACTGGAAAATCTTATTCTGACATAACTGAAATGGAGTATACAAATAAAAATATTGAATATATGTATTGGAACGATCCTAATGAACTTGTTAATAGGCTAAGACTTTTGATAGCATCCAAAAATGCTGGTAATAAAAACCATCAGAATGAAATAAATTCTATAATCGAAGAGCTAAAAGAATCAAATATTATATATTAACTTCGTTTCAAACTATTAACATTGCATATTAACAGTGAACGTCGACAAGTTCGGTAGGAACTTCATGCCCCTTTCAAAAAACAAAGGTCTTCTAGGACCTCCAGGAATAGGTTTTAAACTTCTACCGTCTGGTGATTTAGATTTAGAAAGTAAATATTTAAACAATGTTGGAATTAATCCTGAATACCCCACCAAGCCGTTTGCAAAGGATATGTTGATGATCAAATAGGTCTTAAGGAAACAAGCATTATAAACCACATAAATTCTTCTTTAATGGAAGTTTTATCCACTTTTAATAAGGAAATTCATATGCTAAAAAAACCACATAGACTCTTCTATAAAGGAAACAATTAAAAGTATGGAACAAGAAAACATGGCATCACAATTAATATCCCAAAAACTTAAAGACTCCACACAGGAAAAGTATGTTGACGAGAAAATAAAAAATAAAGTTGAACATTTTATGAAAACGCTGTTCCCTAATGTACCCTTTACACCCATAGATGAAAATAAGTAAAAAATCTTGTTATATTTGTATTCATTTAATGTATCTGTATTTTATATATACATATAAGTGAAAATGAAGAAAGATTTTTCATTTTTCATAAAATAAAATAAAGTTTATTAGTTAGTATTCAACACTGAAACAACAAGGAACTTCAAAAATGGACTCTGTCAAAATAATAAAAGATATTTTCGAATTTTTAAAAGCAAATGGGGAATCAATATTGGATGAACACTATGAAGAATTTACTAACTGTATTTCAATGGTTAGTATGGACATCATTATTCAAACTGTTGTTGGTCATCCAACCAATGTGAAGAAGGGCCAGATTACACCTCATCGTGAGCGCATGCGTGGAATAATGGTCCATTGTTTCTCCGTGTTGTTTACCCCTTTTAATTAACTCAGTTTAGTTCCATAGTAGTTACCCAACAAACAAAAAAAAAACATCAATAACTAACGCCCCGCGAGTGCAACCAAAAAATACTAAACAAAAAAAATAGTGCAAACAAAAATAACTTTTAAATCACTACCTACCTAAAAATCAAAAAAAATAGAAATTGTGTACCCATACCTATAATTAAAAGTAAAAACAACACAGCGAGTTCCTAATGTGCTCCCCACCTTCCCCGCTCACCCCAATCTAACTTCTCTCACAGTTACTTGCATAGCTGCTGCGCACACTGTCTGCTAAATCATGCAGTGTAGCAAAAGACTATGTAAGTAATGCAAGATAAATTGCGGTTAAATTTGTTTGATGTACAGGAGCGGATCAGTGTGATTACTATTAAGGCATAACACTAATGGATAATTGCAACTGTGAAGTTTTTTTTTTGTAATCAAAATAAATTTTCTGCATAGATAACTGTCTTGCTTTGGTTTTTTTGTGCTTTTGTGTATTGTGATGGCTGGTAAGTTTTGTGTCGAATATAGCAACATTCGGGGGCTAAGAAAAAATTTGTGTTCTGTATACGTCCATACTGTTTTAAACAGGCCAGCTATTCTGGGACTAAGTGAAACCCAGGTTGGCGAAAACACCGATCATACGGAGTTTAACCTTCCTGGTTATAGCTTAGTGCCATTATTCTTTTCTCACCATGGTCTAGCCGTTTACGTCCGTAATGATGTTGCCTACCAGCTTCTGCCACAGTATGGCCAATTTATTAATACAAATTTTAATTATATATGGTTCAAATTTACTGTTCAAAGGCGCATCATTCATACTTGTTTTATTTATCGCAGCCCAAGTTTGGATAGTAATTCGACTTCAAACGAATTCGATGCGCTGTCCGACTCTATCCAGAGAATTGTATCCCATTTTCCGCACAGTGAGATCGTTGTTACGGGCGATTTCAATGTACACAATTCTTCGTGGCTGCGCTATTCGGGTCAGACAACATTCGAAGGAAGGTTTGTCGAGATTTTCGCTGAGTTAAACCACCTGACTCAGTTAGTTGACGAGCCAACTCGGATTCCTGACGTTGCAGGTCAATCCGCCAACACTCTAGACTTGTTTCTTACCTCTGATCCTAATAAATATAATGTCAGTGTATTATCGCCTCTAGGCACATCAGACCATTGTGTCATATCTGCAAATTTCTCATGCCAAAAAACGCCAGTTAAAGTTAAAACCCCTACGAGAACCGTTTGGCAATATGAGAAAGCCAACTGGGTCGGTCTCAATGAATTCTTCAGGAACTTTAACTGGTCACTATGCTTCCTCGATAGTGACGTGGATTCCAGTGCAGATATGATTACAAACTTAATTCTTTGTGGAATGAGAAATTTTATCCCGAAAAGGGTAAAATCTATCAAACCCAAAGAAAACTCATGGTTTGATTCGAGCTGTAAAGAGGTTATTAGGATCAAAAATGTAAGTTTCCGGAATTACAAAGCCAACCCAACTGAGGAAAACCGGAATAAGTTCAAACAAGCTAGAAAGACCTGTAACGGACATATACGACGCATTAAATTTTTGCATGACCAGAGATTACGGCAAAAAATACTACAATGTCCCAGTGGTAGTAAAAATTTCTGGTCATTTGTAAAAAATGTGCGTAACACTACGTCTTCGTCGGTTCCGACGCTCGTTTCCAATGACACTCCCTATGTAAGCTCGATTGATAAAGCCAATTTGCTTGCAGCACAGTTTGCTGTTAATTCGATGCTGCCAGTGAGTGACATGACTCCGCCTGTACTTGAAAGCGTAAACGATTCTATGGGACGAATCTTCTTTCGCACTCGCTCAGTTACTAGAGTACTTAAAAATCTTGGCATTCACAAATCCGCTGGCCTTCGACGCTGACAGAACCACTGCGTAAGCTTTTCCATCTGTCCTATTCTACAGGTCTCTTTCCGAGTGGATGGAAAACTGCATTTGTCCAGCCTGTCCCTAAAAAAGGCGTTTCCTCCTCACTATCTAACTATCGTCCAATTGCATTTACATCACTTCTTTCCAAGGTCATGGAAACGCTGATCAATTTTCAGCTTAAGAAATATCTTGAAGAACGGAAGCTTCTTAATGACCGGCAGTATGGCTTTCGTTGCAATAGGTCCACTGGTGGTCTCATGGTTTATCTCACCGAACAGTGGAACAAATCTTTACATCGGCATTTGATAGAGTTTGGCACCAAGCTCTCTTATCGAAAATGCGTGCATTTGGTATTGATTAATTCCTTCTTCGTTGGGTTAGAAATTACCTTTCGGACCGTTCAATTCAAGTAGTATTGGACGGGTTCAAATCTGATATTCACAAAATAAACGCTGGTGTGCCCCAGGGCTCCGCTTGGTCTCCGACTCTCTTCCTTATTTTTATAAATGATCTTTTGTCTGAAACTTCTAACCCACTAAATTGTTTCGCGGATGACAGTACCCTCAGCTTTTCACATTCGTTTTTAGATTATCATCCTTGTCCTTCGGATGTGGAACTTCAACGGCAGCGTATGATAAGCTCATTAAATTCTGATCTCGACAGCATTGTACAATGGGGAATCAAAAACCGTGTAGAATTTAATGCCTCCAACACTCAATGCTGTCTACTGTCGCAAAAGCGTAACCCTCCCCCAATGCCACTATCCATGAGTGGTACTTGCATCGAGGAGACTGAACAGCTATCAGTCTTAGGTATGTGCATTACAAACCACTTGTTGTGGAGTGATCACATATTTGACATCGCCAAAAATGTTGCTAAGTGTTTAGGTTTTCTCCGACGATGCAAGAAGTTTTTTACCCCTTCTGATCTGGCTATAATTTATAAAGCCTATATTCGTCCAAAACTTGAGTAAAATTCCCATATTTGGGCAGGTGCTCCTATAACCCACTTGAGTCTCTTGGACAGAATTCAAAAGAGAGCTCTAAAAATGATAGGTGACCGTTGTCTTACTGCAACTTTTGCATCTCTCGAGCACCGTTCGCCGTCGTAAGGTTTCACGTCTCTCATTATTTTATCGCTACTTCCATAAGCAATGCTCTAATGAAATAGCCAGTTGCGTTTCTCCCTTCAAACATTTCAACCGTAATACTCGCTCTTTTAGGAATGCCCATCAGTTTACCCTTGAGCCCAATTTCGGTCGTACTGTAAAGTACAGAGATTCTTTTTTTAGTCGCAGTACACGAATGTGGAATGCTTTACCAGACTCAATATTTCCCACTCATTACAATGTGCAGGCATTCAAAACCAATGTGCATCGGTATCTCCTTTCAAATCCTATCCTTCCTTCCTAATTACTCGCACTGTGTATAATCATTATAAGGGTATTCATATCCCCCAATATAAAAAAAAGATACTTGTGGCTGTTACATTATGGAAAAAAGGTTAATTAAAATTAAGAAACTTATGTTATTGTATAATAGATTGCAATAAAAGAAAAAAATATATACATAAAAGTCTTTTCTTTGATTTTGTTGAATTCACTCTTTGTAAATATGAGTAAGCGTGAGGTTGTTGAGGAGTTGCATAAAGCTGCACGTAAAACCTTCAAACGTCGTCATGTTATCATCAAAGGCTACGATGACTTATGGCAAGCTGACCTGGTTGAAATGATACCATATAGTGAACAAAACAGAGGATTTAATTATTTACTGACAGTTATCGATACATTTTCGAAATTTGCATGGGTCATCCCAATGAAAAACAAAAAGGGTATTACCATTACGAAAGGAATGGAACAAATATTTATATCTTCTTCTAGAATTCCAAAGAATATACAAACAGATGATGGAAAAGAATTTTTCAATAAAAACTTTAAACTCTTGATGGAAAAGTATAAAATTTATCATTACTCAACATTCTGTTCATTAAAGACTTCCATTGTCGAAAGATTTAATAGAACTTTTAAAGAAAAAATGTGGAAAGAATTTAGTTTCAATGGAAACTATAAGTGGATCAATATTTTTGAGAAATTACTTAATGATTACAATCACTCTTTTCATAGAACCATTAAATGTTTTCCTGCAGATGTAACGAAGAAAAAATTCAAAGTTATTGTTACCATTTTTTAAAAGTGAAGTAAACAAGTAAACGAAAATTTAAAATCGGCGACAAAGTAAGAATCAGCAAGTATAAACATGCATTTGAAAAGGGCTATACACCTAACTGGACAACAGAGGTTTTTAAAATAAGAAAAATAAATGTTACAAAACCATATACATACATATGTATCTTCTTGAAGACTATCAAGGAAAATCTGTTCCAGGTAGTTTATATGAACCAGAACTGATGAAAACTAAATGTGGATATTTTTCTTGTGGAAAATGTTCTACAAAACAGAGGATATAAGGTTTTTGTTAAGTGGGTGGGTTTTCCATCAGAACATAACTCTTGAATTAATAAGAACGAATTACTATAAAATATAAGAATTGTAAAAATAAAAACAAAAGAAATAAAAGATATTTTTTTTCAACTGCATGTTTATTTTTTTCTTTGTTTACCATTATAATTTTTGTTTTTTTGTATTTATTATATTCTAGGTCTGCTTTTCTCTCCTTTTAAATATTTTCCGGCTGGAAACCGCTTTGCATCCAATAAAGGATCTGGGATTTTTTTCCTTTTTGGACGAAACTTTGCCAGTAGTACTTTCTCCAGAAGCGTACTTCCTCATCGTCGAAGAGTTCCTCAGGATCAAAATAGTTTGGTCCGTATTCGTCAGCCAACTCCCTTATGGTAGCAGCCCCATTGAACGGATCAAATAATGCTTCTCGGTATCTTTGAGTTGGTCCGTAATCCAATCTCTCCTGGTTGGGATTTGGACAGAACAAATCTAGCTCATCAATGCCCTGGAATCTTGTATGGTACTCGTCATCGTTCTCATTTTCCATTTTTTTTCTTTTTCGTAGCAAACGTTACTGTGGTCGCAAGTAAACTAACTAACCATTTCTAAGTATCGAACCCTTATATTGGTTCATATCTGTATGCCTACTCCTTGTACGCATATACCATACAAAGAAAAACAATAACTTGTATTGTATATGCATCACGAATCTAATCAGTTTTTTAAATTTTCTACCCTCATAAAAAAAGAAAAAAGTGGGTATATAAAGCAATACCTGGGGCCTGATTATGAGGTTCGCGGCGAATCGTTTTGCTAGCGAGTTTGCCATTTTTTAATTATTGCTTTCGCTTTCGCCTTCTTCGTTTTGAATTCGACCAATTAACGAATTCGAAGGCGAGTTTGAAATGTCATAATGTTTGTTGGCGAGTTGAATCCGATAGCTTTTTTTGTCGGATTCACAGGCGAAAGAGTGTTTATTATTATTCAGTGTTCGATTTCGTGGATTATTTCTTTATTTTAATTTAAAAATGTGAGTTAGCTTTATTTTAATTTTCTTATAATTTATCCACAATAAAATATAAAATTTTAAAATTCATTCAAGGAACGATGTTCCTGTTCATTCATTTTAAAATTTATCATTTTTGGGCACAACTTTCTCTCAAGAATTTTAAGAGTTTCAGACAAAACGTTTGAGACTGTTGGTTGTGTCATTCCAAGGAGTACGTCTTGTCCAACTCCTTTTTGGTACGATCCCTCAGCAAAAAATCTCATAGTAGCGGCAAGCTTTAAAATTTAAGGAATGCCGTTGCTGTTCTGATCCTTGAATTCCTCACTGATCTCTTGCAAAATCAAGACAAAAGCTTCTTTCGAAAGTCGAAATAGTTTGATAAATCTATTAAGACAAAGTGTGTAGATTAATTGATTAATTTGCTTTAAACTAAAAGGAAACAATACTTACTCAGTTGAAGGGAGATCCAGAGGAGAAGATTTGCTTTTTAGTAGTCTCCTGGACACCCGTAATCTTGAGGATTCCTGGGTTTCCTCAAATTCCTATCTTTCAGAATAAATACACACCATAATTGATTCCATTTTGTAATTTTAATATTGTTTATTAAATAAATCACGGCAAATTTCACAAATTCAATCAAAACAAACCAAAATTTGTGGAAAGCTGTCAAACCAAAAGTGTCAAATCACTGGAATATAGAGAGAAAAAGTCAAACCAAAGTGTCAAATCACTGGAATATAGGAAGAACTGCTTTCGCTTCGCCGCGAGTTCGTTAATAAGGAAATACGAAGCGAGTCGAATTTGAAAGGTCGAATTGAAAACGATCCGCCGCGAACCTCATAATCAGGCCCCTGTACAAATTAAAAGATTGGTATGTCAGTGAAAAAAAAATGTAAAGAAATAAAAAAAAACAAATAAAAGAAAGTTTTTTTTTTTGAAACCGTTTTTTTGTTTGTATATTTACAATTATAATTTATAATTTATTATTGATGATGAAACTTTCACTCGAACTCCTGGTCTCATTGAATCAATTCTAAAGAAAAATCCACGCCCACAAATATATACTAATGATGACTTAGAAGAATATGGAAAAATCTTATATAAAACTAATGCACATAAAACTAATCATGATAGTTCGAATCAAGTCAAATAGGGGGCAAAATATACAAAAATAATTAAACAACTTGCTGCAGGATTTAAAAGTGAAACAGAAAAAACTGGAAAATCTTATTCTGACATAACTGAAATGGAGTATACAAATAAAAATATTGAATATATGTATTGGAACGATCCTAATGAACTTGTTAATAGGCTAATACTTTTGATAGCATCCAAAAATGCTGGTAATAAAAACCATTAGAATGAAATAAATTCTATAATCGAAGAGCTAAAAGAATCAAATATTATATATTAACTTCGTTTCAAACTATTAACATTGCATATTAACAGTGAGTGTCGACAAGTTCGGTAGGAACTTCATGCCCCTTTCAAAAAACAAAGGTCTTCTAGGACCTCCAGGAATAGGTTTTAAACTTCTACCGTCTGGTGATTTAGATTTAGAAAGTAAATATTTAAACAATGTTGGAATTAATCCTGAATACCCCCACCAAGCCGTTTGCAAAGGATATGTTGATGATCAAATAGGTCTTAAGGAAACAAGCATTATAAACCACATAAATTCTTCTTTAATGGAAGTTTTATCCACTTTTAATAAGGAAATTCATATGCTAAAAAAACCACATAGACTCTTCTATAAAGGAAACAATTAAAAGTATGGAACAAGAAAACATGGCATCACAATTAATATCCCAAAAACTTAAAGACTCCACACAGGAAAAGTATGTTGACGAGAAAATAAAAAATAAAGTTGAACATTTTATGAAAACGCTGTTCCCTAATGTACCCTTTACACCCATAGATGAAAATAAGTAAAAAATCTTGTTATATTTGTATTAATTTAATGTATCTGTATTTTATATATACATATAAGTGAAAATGAAGAAAGATTTTTCATTTTTCATAAAATAAAATAAAGTTTATTAGTTAGTATTCAACACTGAAACAACAAGGAACTTCAAAAATGGACTCTGTCAAAATAATAAAAGATATTTTCGAATTTTTAAAAGCAAATGGGGAATCAATATTGGATGAACACTATGAAGAATTTACTAACTGTATTTCAATGGTTAGTATGGACATCATTATTCAAACTGTTGTTGGTCATCCAACCAATGTGAAGAAGGGCCAGATTACACCTCATCGTGAGCGCATGCGTAGTAGTATCTGAACAAATAATACACTTGCTAATAATAAGCAACAGTATAAATCTAAAATATTTTAATGTCAGTTACGAAAAATAAAAATAAAAGGACTTTTAATTTAGCTTCGAAAGAATACGGTCGTGTTTTATTTATATTGGAAATAAGCAAACATTACATTGGCGACGAGGAAGAAAACCAAACGCTTAGCAAAATAAGGGATACCAAACAATTAACAAAATTATTTAATAATAAGACGAATATACCAAGCAATTGACTAAGTGATTTAATAAGAAGTCGAATTTTATTGGAGGAATAGAAATCGGTGCCGGAGGTACATAATATGTTTAAAGGAAAAAAGAATATGTATAAATATTTAAATAATAATGCTTATACATACATATATGTTTATGTATGTATGTTTAAGAATGTTTATACACATGCATATACACATTCATATTCATGTATATGCAATTAAGTTATATTTGAAAAAAAAAAATATATGAATGAATAATTGATAGCTTTAATGCATGGTTTTAATACCGAATTTGTGGTTTAAATACCGATTGTGTAGCTTAAATGCCGAAAGTCACAAGGTTTAAATACCGATTGTGTGGCTTAAATGCCGAAAGTCACAAGGTTTAAATACCGATTGGGTGGCTTAAATGCCGAAAGTCACAAGGTTTAAATACCGATTGTGTGGCTTAAATGCCGAGTTTAAAAAAAAAAAAAATGTTTTACCAATTTTTTTTTTTTCTAGAAATAAAGGAGTAGTTTTTGTATATTAAACAGAGCTGTCATTTGTATGTTGTTTTTCTTTATTTGTTATGTAATATAGAAAATACTAAAATTGGACTGATGGTGGCACCTTTCAATTTTGGATTGTATGAAGATAACATTTGACATGAGTGGAGAAATTGGGTCCAATCATTCGATTTCTGCATGAAAGCAAGCGGAATTGAAGGTGAAGAGAAGAAATGTTCCTTAATTCTACATTTTGCTGGTAGACAGATACAGGAAATTTTTTTAAAACTACCGGAACAGCAAGCAAACGGTTAAAAGGTCCAATGGCAAATGAATACGTACTACAGTTGACACCGTATCAAGATGCTTTAGAAAGATTAAATGACTTCTTCTTACCTTAACAAAATGCAACTTATGAACGACACATTTTTCGTTCAGTGAAACAAAAAGATAACGAAAATGTTAGTCTTTTTGCTACGCGATTGAAAACACAAGCAGAGCGTTGTAATTTTGGAAATGAACTGGAAGAGAATGTTAAAGATCGAATAATAGAAAAATGTCGTTCCGATACGCTCAGACGAGAAATGTTAAAACTTGGTGATGCTAAATTAGATATCGTTTTACGCACTGCTAATATTTTTGAATCTATAAACAAACAAGAAAAAGTATTCAAAACCAATCCAGAAACAACTGAAGTAAACAAAATAAATGTTCAAAAACAAGAAAAATATGAAAAGCGTAAGATCGATTAATAATTTGAATGCTTCAGGTGTGGATTCGCAGGTCACCGAGCAAATGATGAAAAATGTCCAGCCATTGGAAAATCATGCAACAAATGCGGCGGACGTAATCATTTTGCAAGTAAATGCAGAGCAAGACGTTTCATTGAACAAAAGTTAGACAATGAAACCAAAAATTACAACTTTAAAAGAAAGAAACTAGAATTTGAAAATCGAGATGACCCACGAGCATTGAAACTAAACGAAAGTTATCACTCAGTTAAATACATAAATAATGATGGTGCACAAACTGATAATAGTGATTACGTATTTTGTATTCATTCAAACGAAGCTGAAAATACAATTAAGTGCAAAATTGTGGGAATAGAAACAACTGCTATTGTCGATTCTGGTTCAAAGTTTAATCTCATTGATTATAAAGAATGGAAGAACCTGAAAGCCAAGAAAATAATTGTTTCAAACCAACGAAAAGAAACCACAAAAGTTTTTAAAGCTTATGGGGGTCAAGTGTTGAAAATTGCTGGCGTATTTGAAACGAAAATTGAAGTAGCTGGAAAGGAAACAACTGCCGAATTTTATGTTATCCAAGAAGAAGGAAGATTTTTAATTGGTAGCGATACAGCGTTGACATTGGGGATATTGAATATTGGTTATCATGTAAACAAAATTGAGAATACAGACAAAATTGAACCGATGGAAAAATAATAGATGTTTTGGTGGAAATTCCATTGCGAGAAAACATTAAACCTATCGCACAACCGTACAGACCGATCGCAATGCCTTTGGAAGAAGCAGTTCATAAGAAAATCGAGGAATTGCAAAAACAAGGCATCATTGAGAGGGTCAATGGTCCATCCAAATGGATTTCACCAATGGTTGTTATTCCAAAAGACGATGGGAAAGATATTCGAATTTGTATTGATATGCGCAGAGCCAATGAAGCAGTTCATAGAGAAAATTGCCCACTGCCAACAATGGAAAACTTCTTGCCATATATTGGGAATGGTAAAAGAAAGTGCTTTTCAAAATTAGATGTTAAACAGGCATTCCACCAGGTTGAAATTTCTGAAAAATCACGGGAAATAACTTCCTTTATCACTAGAAAAGGACTTTTTAGGTACACAAGATTAATGTTTGGCATTACATGCGCTCCAGAAATTTTTCAAAAGATTATGGAACAAATGTTAAGTGGTTGCGATGGCTGTCTTATTTACTTTGATGACATTCTTTTATATGATGAAAACGAAGACGAACTAAAAGAGCGTGTAGAGAAAGTACTCTCAATTTAAAAAAATAAGAACGTAATATTAAACTAAGACAAATGTGTATACAACGTTAAAGAAATAAAATTTCTTGGACACAAATTATCCGCAAGTGGTATAGCACCAAAAGATGACAAAGTGTTCTCAGTTAAGCAATTTAGAGTGCCAAAATCAGCTGAAAAGGTTAGAAGTTTTTTTGGGTTTAGTCACATATATAGGAAAATTTATACCAGACTTGGCTACAATTACAGACCCATTGAGATTTCTTACAAGGAAAAACCAATTCTTCAAATGGACTGAACTACAACAAAAAGCGTTTGTCGAACTAAAAAATCATTTGACAAACGAGATGATGTTAGGGTTCTATGATGTTGATGATAAGACTCAATTGTTTGCTGATGCCAGTCCTGTAGGGCTTGGAGCCGTTTTAGTACAAATCAATCACATTGGACCAAGAATAATTTCATATGCAAGTAAAAGCTTATCGGATGTGGAAAAGCGATACTGCCAAACAGAAAAAGAGGCACTTGCACTTGTGTGGGCTGTAGACAGATTTCACTACTACTTGTTCGGAAGAGAATTCGAACTTATTACAGATCATAAGCCACTACAAATAATTTTTGGTGCTAAGTCAAGACCATGTGCAAGAATAGAAATATGGGTTCTACGTCTGCAATCTTATAGGTATAAAGTAATATACATAAAAGGCAAAAACAATATTGCAGATCCACTTTCAAGGTTACTGGAAGACAAACATTCCGATTTTACATTTGATGAGCAAGCTGAACACTATGTGAATTGGGTTGCTAATACAACAACTCCAAAAGCATTAAAATTATGTGAAATAGTGGAACAATCCAAGAAGGATCCGATCATTACGCAGCCATTTACATATGGGTTGAATCACTGAAACCATTTAAGTCATTTGAATGTGAGTTTTGTTTTACTGGTGATATTCTGTTACGTGGCACTCGTATTGTGATGCCAGAAGCTCTTCGTGAAAGAACAATTCAGCTATCACATGAGGGACATCCTGGTATGACTGTAATGAAACGTCGTTTACGTTCAAAAATATGGTGGCCAAAGATGGATCAACAAACAGAAGATGTTGTAAAAAAATGTTATGGCTGTACTTTAGTTGCTGCTCCTTATGCACCTGAACCAATAAAAAGGAAAGAACTACCAACACACCCATGGCAAAATTTAGCTATTGATAACCTTGGTCCATTGCCAACAGGCCATAATTTACTCGTAGTTGTAGATTACTACAGTCGGTTTGTTGAAATAGAAATAATGAAGAAAATCGATACCTCAGAAACTATTAAACGATTGCAAGTTATTTTTGCTCGCTTCGGACTGCCTCTTTCCATAACAGCAGACAACGCTAAGCAACTAACCGGCGAAGAGTTTCAAAACTATTGAAATGAAAATAACATTAAGTTAATTAGTACTATTCCTTACTGGCCACAGCAAAATGGAGAAGTAGAACGGCAAAATCGCTCAATACTTAAACGTTTGATTATCAGTCAAAACACTGGAGGGAATTGGATTTCCGATTTGCAAAAATATCTTCTAATGTACAGATCTACACCTCATTCTACATTCTACAACACTTAAAACTCCAGCTGAGCTGTTGTTTGGTCACAATATTCGAGAAAAAATTCCAACAATAAACCAAACATTAGAAAAAGATGAAGAAACTAGCGATCGTGACAAAGAGAAGAAGGAAAAGGAGAAGAACTATGCTGATAGCAGACGCAACACCAAAGAAATAAATATTCAAAAAGGTGACGAAGTATTGGCTAAAAGAGAAAATAAAACAAACAAATTATCTTCACCGTTCGACCCCACAATTTATAAAGTACTCAATCGAAAAGGAAGTGAGGTTACAATCGAAGCCCCAGAAACAAAAAAGCAGTATCGTCGAAATGTGGCTCATCTAAAAAAAATAAATGATGACGAACCAGTTTCTAAGAGGTTAACACGTTTAACGACAAGGCAACAAAATACATAGTAACATGAAACGAAAATAATTGCATTTTTAAACTTTGTAAAATTATAAAAAGAAAAGAGTAATGTAGTATCTGAACAAATAATACACTTGCTAATAATAAGCAACAGTATAAATCTAAAATACTTTAATGTCAGTTACGAAAAATAAAAATAAAAGGACTTTTAATTTAGCTTCAAAAGAATACGGTCGTGTTTTATTTATATTGGAAATAAGCAAACATTACAGTAGTTACCCAACAAACAAAAAAAAAAACATCAATAACTAACGCGCCGCGAGTGCAACCAAAAAATACTAAACAAAAAAAATAGTGCAAACAAAAATAACTTTTAAATCACTACCTACCTAAAAATAAAAAAAAATAGAAATTGTGTACCCATACCTATAATTAAAAGTAAAAACAACACAGCGAGTTCCTAATGTGCTCCCCACCTTCCCCGCTCAACCCAATCTAACTTCTCTCACAGTTACTTGCATAGCTGCTGCGCAAACTGTCTGCTAAATCATGCAGTGTAGCAAAAGACTATGTAAGTAATGCAAGATAAATTGCGGTTAAATTTGTTTGATGTACAGGAGCGGATCAGTGTGATTACCATTAAGGCATAACACTAATGGATAATTGCAACTGTGAAGTTTTTTTTTTGTAATCAAAATAAATTTTCTGCATAGATAACTGTCTTGCTTTGGTTTTTTTGTGCTTTTGTGTATTGTGATGGCTGGTAAGTTTTGTGTCGAATATAGCAACATTCGGGGGCTAAGAAAAAATTTGTGTTCTGTATACGTCCATACTGTTTTAAACAGGCCAGCTATTCTGGGACTAAGTGAAACCCAGGTTGGCGAAAACACCGATCATACGGAGTTTAACCTTCCTGGTTATAGCTTAGTGCCATTATTCTTTTCTCACCATGGTCTAGCCGTTTACGTCCGTAATGATGTTGCCTACCAGCTTCTGCCACAGTATGGCCAATTTATTAATACAAATTTTAATTATATATGGTTAAAATTTACTTTTCAAAGGCGCATCATTCATACTTGTTTTATTTATCGCAGCCCAAGTTTGGATAGTAATTCGACTTCAAACGAATTCGATGCGCTGTCCGACTCTATCCAGAGAATTGTATCCCATTTTCCGCACAGTGAGATCGTTGTTACGGGCGATTTCAATGTACACAATTCTTCGTGGCTGCGCTATTCGGGTCAGACAACATCCGAAGGAAGGTTTGTCGAGATTTTCGCTGAGTTAAACCACCTGAATCAGTTAGTTGACGAGCCAACTCGGATTCGTGACGTTGCAGGTCAATCCGCCAACACTCTAGACTTGTTTCTTACCTCTGATCCTAATAAATATAATGTCAGTGTATTATCGCCTCTAGGCACATCAGACCATTGTGTCATATCTGCAAATTTCTCATGCCAAAAAACGCCAGTTAAAGTTAAAACCCCTACGAGAACCGTTTGGCAATATGAGAAAGCCAACTGGGTCGGTCTCAATGAATTCTTCAGGAACTTTAACTGGTCACTATGCTTCCTCGATAGTGACGTGGATTCCAGTGCAGATATGATTACAAACTTAATTCTTTGTGGAATGAGAAATTTTATCCCGAATAGGGTAAAATCTATCAAACCCAAAGAAAACTCATGGTTTGATTCGAGCTGTAAAGAGGTTATTAGGATCAAAAATGTAAGTTTCCGGAATTACAAAGCCAACCCAACTGAGGAAAACCGGAATAAGTTCAAACAAGCTAAAAAGACCTGTAACGGACATATACGACGCATTAAATTTTTGCATGACCAGAGATTACGGCAAAAAATACTACAATGTCCCAGTGGTAGTAAAAATTTCTGGTCATTTTTAAAAAATGTGCGTAACACTACGTCTTCGTCGGTTCCGACGCTCGTTTCCAATGACACTCCCTATGTAAGCTCGATTGATAAAGCCAATTTGCTTGCAGCACAGTTTGCTGTAAATTCGATGCTGCCAGTGAGTGACATGACTCCGCCTGTACTTGAAAGCGTAAACGATTCTATGGGACGAATCTTCTTTCGCACTCGCTCAGTTACTAGAGTACTTAAAAATCTTGGCATTCACAAATCCGCTGGCCCGGATAGTATCCCCGCTATTGTTCTGGAGAGGTGTTCTTCGACGCTGACAGAACCACTGCGTAAGCTTTTCCATCTGTCCTATTCTACAGGTCTCTTTCCGAGTGGATGGAAAACTGCATTTGTCCAGCCTGTCCCTAAAAAAGGCGTTTCCTCCTCACTATCTAACTATCGTCCAATTGCACTTACATCACTTCTTTCCAAGGTCATGGAAACGCTGATCAATTTTCAGCTTAAGAAATATCTTGAAGAACGGAAGCTTCTTAATGACCGGCAGTATGGCTTTCGTTGCAATAGGTCCACTGGTGATCTCATGGTTTATCTCACCGAACAGTGGAACAAATCTTTACATCGGCATTTGATAGAGTTTGGCACCAAGCTCTCTTATCGAAAATGCGTGCATTTGGTATTGATGAATTCCTTCTTCGTTGGGTTAGAAATTACCTTTCGGACCGTTCAATTCAAGTAGTATTGGACGGGTTCAAATCTGATATTCACAAAATAAACGCTGGTGTGCCCCAGGGCTCCGTTTGGTCTCCGACTCTCTTCCTTATTTTTATAAATGATCTTTTGTCTGAAACTTCAAACCCACTAAATTGTTTCGCGGATGACAGTACCCTCAGCTTTTCACATTCGTTTTTAGATTATCATCCTTGTCCTTCGGATGTGGAACTTCAACGGCAGCGTATGATAAGCTCATTAAATTCTGATCTCGACAGCATTGTACAATGGGGAATCAAAAACCGTGTAGAATTTAATGCCTCCAACACTCAATGCTGTCTACTGTCGCAAAAGCGTAACCCTCCCCCAATGCCACTATACATGAGTGGTACTTGCATCGAGGAGACTGAACAGCTATCAGTCTTAGGTATGTGCATTACAAACCACTTGTTGTGGAGTAATCACATATTTGACATCGCCAAAAATGTTGCTAAGTGTTTAGGTTTTCTCCGACGATGCAAAAAGTTGTTTACCCCTTCTGATCTGGCTATAATTTATAAAGCCTATATTCGTCCAAAACTTGAGTACAATTCCCATATTTGGGCAGGTGCTCCTATAACCCACTTGAGTCTCTTGGACAGAATTCAAAAGAGAGCTCTAAAAATGATAGGTGACCGTTGTCTTACTGCAACTTTTGCATCTCTCGAGCACCGTCGCCGTCGTAAGGTTTCACGTCTCTCATTATTTTATCGCTACTTCCATAAGCAATGCTCTAATGAAATCGCCAGTTGCGTTTCTCCCTTCAAACATTTCAACCGTAATACTCGCTCTTTTAGGAATGCCCATCAGTTTACCCTTGAGCCCAATTTCGGTCGTACTGTAAAGTACAGAGATTCTTTTTTTAGTCGCACTACACGAATGTGGAATGCTTTACTAGACTCAATATTTCCCACTCATTATCATGTGCAGGCATTCAAAACCAATGTGCATCGGTATCTCCTTTCAAATCCTATCCTTCCTTCCTAATTACTCTCACTGTGTATAATCATTATAAGGGTATTCATATCCCCCAATATAAAAAAAAAAAGATACTTGTGGCTGTTACATTATGGAAAAAAGGTTAATTAAAATTAAGAAACTTATGTTATTGTATAATAGATTGCAATAAAAGAAAAAAATATATACATAAAAGTCTTTTCTTTGATTTTGTTGAATTCACTCTTTGTAAATATGAGTAAGCGTGAGGTTGTTGAGGAGTTGCATAAAGCTGCACGTAAAACCTTCAAACGTCGTCATGTTATCATCAAAGGCTACGATGACTTATGGCAAGCTGACCTGGTTGAAATGATACCATATAGTGAACAAAACAGAGGATTTAATTATTTACTGACAGTTATCGATACATTTTCGAAATTTGCATGGGTCATCCCAATGAAAAACAAAAAGGGTATTACCATTACGAAAGGAATGGAACAAATATTTATATCTTCTTCTAGAATTCCAAAGAATATACAAACAGATGATGGAAAAGAATTTTTCAATAAAAACTTTAAACTCTTGATGGAAAAGTATAAAATTAATCATTACTCAACATTCAGTTCATTAAAGGCTTCCATTGTCGAAAGATTTAATTGAACTTTTAAAGAAAAAATGTGGAAAGAATTTAGTTTCAATGGAAACTATAAGTGGATCAATATTTTTGAGAAATTACTTAATGATTACAATCACTCTTTTCATAGAACCATTAAATGTTTTCCTGCAGATGTAACGAAGAAAAATTCAAAGTTATTGTTACCATTTTTTAAAAGTGATAAAGAAGAAACAAGTAAACGAAAATTTAAAATCGGCGACAAAGTAAGAATCAGCAAGTATAAACATGCATTTGAAAAGGGCTATACACCTAACTGGACAACAGAGGTTTTTAAAATAAGAAAAATAAATGTTACAAAACCAAATACATACATATGTATCTTCTTGAAGACTATCAAGGAAAATCTGTTCAAGGTAGTTTATATGAACCAGAACTGATGAAAACTAAATGTGGATATTTTTCTTGTGGAAAAGGTTCTACAAAACAGAGGAAATAAGGTTTTTGTTAAGTGGTTGGGTTTTCCATCAGAACATAACTCCTGAATTAATAAAAACTAATTACTATAAAATATAAGAATTGTAAAAATAAAAGCAAAAGAAATAAAAGATATTTTTTTTCAACTGCATGTTTATTTTTTTCTTTGTTTACCATTATAATTTTTGTTTTTTTTTTTTTGTATTTATTATATCCTAGGTCTGCTTTTCTCTCCTTTTAAATATTTTCCGGCTGGAAACCGCTTTGCATCCAATAAAGGATCTGGGATTTTTTTCCTTTTTGGACGAAACTTTGCCAGTAGTACTTTCTCCAGAAGCGTACTTGTTTTGAATTCCTCATCGTCGAAGAGTTCCTCAGGATCAAAATAGTTTGGTCCTTATTCGTCAGCCAATTCCCTTATGGTAGCAGCCCCATTGAACGGATCAAATAATGCTTCTTGGTATCTTTGAGTTGGTCCGTAATCCAATCTCTCCTGGTTGGGATTTAGACAGAACAAATCTAGCTCCTCAATGCCCTGTAATCTTGTATGTTACTCGTCATCGTTCTCATTTTCCATTTTTTTTTCTTTTTCGTAGCAAACGTTACTGTGGTCGCAAGTAAACTAACTAACCATTTCTAAGTATCGAACCCTTATATTGGTTCATATCTGTATGCCTACTCCTTGTACGCATATACCATACAAAGAAAAACAATAACTTGTATTGTATATGCATCACGAATCTAATCAGTTTTTTAAATTTTCTACCCTCATAAAAAAAGAAAAAAGTGGGTATATAAAGCAATGCCTGTACAAATTAAAAGATGGGTATGTCAGTGAAAAAAATGTAAAGAAATAAAAAAAAAAACAAATAAAGAAAGTTTTTTTTTTTGAAACCGTTTTTTTTGTTTGTATATTTACAACTATAATTTTTTATTTAAGAAATGAAAATGGATTATTATTATTGCTGATGAAACTTTCACTCGAACTCCTGGTCTCATTGAATTAATTCTAAAGAAAAATCCACGCCCACAAATATATACTAGTGATGACTTAGAAGGATATGGAAAAATCTTATATAAAACTAATGCACATAAAACTAATCATGATAGTTCCAGTCGAATCAAATCAAATAGGGGGCAAAATATACAAAAATAATTAAACAACTTGCTGCAGGATTTAAAAGTGAAACAGAAAAAACTGGAAAATCTTATTCTGACATAACTGAAATGGAGTATACAAATAAAAATATTGAATATATGTATTGGAACGATCCTAATGAACTTGTTAATAGGCTAAGACTTTTGATAGCATCCAAAAATGCTGGTAATAAAAACCATTAGAATGAAATAAATTCTATAATCGAAGAGCTAAAAGAATCAATTATTATATATTAACTTCGTTTCAAACTATTAACATTGCATATTAACAGTGAACGTCGACAAGTTCGGTAGGAACTTCATGCCCTTTCAAAAAACAAAGGTCTTCTAGGACCTCCAGCAATAGGTTTTAAACTTCTACCGTCTGGTGATTTAGATTTAGAAAGTAAATATTTAAACAATGTTGGAATTAATCCTGAATACCCCCACCAAGCCGTTTGCAAAGGATATGTTGATGATCAAATAGGTCTTAAGGAAACAAGCATTATAAACCACATAAATTCTTCTTTAATGGAAGTTTTATCCACTTTTAATAAGGAAATTCATATTCTAAAAAACCACATAGACTCTTCTATAAAGGAAACAATTAAAAGTATGGAACAAGAAAACATGGCATCACAATTAATATCCCAAAAACTTAAAGACTCCACAGAGAAAAAGTTTGTTGACGAGAAAATAAAAAATAAAGTTGAACATTTTATGAAAACGCTGTTCCCTAATGTACCCTTTACACCCATAGATGAAAATAAGTAAAAAATCTTGTTATATTTGTATTAATTTAATGTATCTGTATTTTATATATACATATATGTAAGTGAAAATGAAGAAAGATTTTTCATTTTTCATAAAATAAAATAAAGTTTATTAGTTAGCATTCAACACTGAAACAACAAGGAACTTCAAAAATGGACTCTGTCAAAATAATAAAAGATATTTTCGAATTTTTAAAAGCAAATGGGGAATCAATATTGGATGAACACTATGAAGAATTTACTAACTGTATTTCAATGGTTAGTATGGACATCATTATTCAAACTGTTGTTGGTCATCCAACCAATGTGAAGAAGGGCCAGATTACACCTCATCGTGAGCGCATGCGTGGAATAATGGTCCATTGTTTCTCCGTGTTGTTTACCCCTTTTAATTAACTCAGTTTAGTTCCATAGTAGTTACCCAACAAGCAAAAAAAAACATCAATAACTAACGCGCCGCGAGTGCAACCAAAAAATACTAAACAAAAAAAATAGTGCAAACAAAAATAACTTTTAAATCACTACCTACCTAAAAATCGAAAAAAAATAGAAATTGTGTACCCATACCTATAATTAAAAGTAAAAACAACACAGCGAGTTCCTAATGTGCTCCCCACCTTCCCCGCTCACCCCAATCTAACTTCTCTCACAGTTACTTGCATAGCTGCTGCGCACACTGTCTGCTAAATCATGCAGTGTAGCAAAAGACTATGTAAGTAATGCAAGATAAATTGCGGTTAAATTTGTTTGATGTACAGGAGCGGATCAGTGTGATTACCATTAAGGCATAACACTAATGGATAATTGCAACTGTGAAGTTTTTTTTTTTGTAATCAAAATAAATTTGCTGCATAGATAACTGTCTTGCTTTGGTTTTTTTTTGTGCTTTTGTGTATTGTGATGGCTGGTAAGTTTTGTGTCGAATATAGCAACATTCGGGGGCTAAGAAAAAATTTGTGTTCTGTATACGTCCATACTGTTTTAAACAGGCCAGCTATTCTGGGACTAAGTGAAACTCAGGTTGGCGAAAACACCGATCATACGGAGTTTAACCTTCTTGGTTATAGCTATATATAGTGCCATTATTCTTTTCTCACCATGGTCTAGCCGTTTACGTTCGTAATGATGTTGCCTACCAGCTTCTGCCACAGTATGGCCAATGTATTAATACAAATTTTAATTATATATGGTTCAAATTTACTGTTCAAAGGCGCATCATTCATACTTGTTTTATTTATCGCAGCCCAAGTTTGGATAGTAATTCGACTTCAAACGAATTCGATGCGCTGTCCGACTCTATCCAGAGAATTGTATCCCATTTTCCGCACAGTGAGATCGTTGTTACGGGCGATTTCAATGTACACAATTCTTCGTGGCTGCGCTATTCGGGTCAGACAACATCCGAAGGAAGGTTTGTCGAGATTTTCGCTGAGTTAAACCACCTGACTCAGTTAGTTGACGAGCCAACTCGGATTCCTGACGGTGCAGGTCAATCCGCCAACACTCTAGACTTGTTTCTTACCTCTGATCCTAATAAATATAATGTCAGTGTATAATCGCCTCTAGGCACATCAGACCATTGTGTCATATCTGCAAGTTTCTCATGCCAAAAAACGCCAGTTAAAGTTAAAACCCCTACGAGAACCGTTTGGCAATATGAGAAAGCCAACTGGGTCGGTCTCAATGAATTCTTCAGGAACTTTAACTGGTCACTATGCTTCCTCGATAGTGACGTGGATTCCAGTGCAGATATGATTACAAACTTAATTCTTTGTGGAATGAGAAATTTTATCCCGAAAAGGGTAAAATCTATCAAACCCAAAGAAAACTCATGGTTTGATTCGAGCTGTAAAGAGGTTATTAGGATCAAAAATGTAAGTTTCCGGAATTACAAAGCCAACCCAACTGAGGAAAACCGGAATAAGTTCAAACAAGCTAGAAAGACCTGTAACGGACATATACGACGCATTAAATTTTTGCATGACCAGAGATTACGGCAAAAAATACTACAATGTCCCAGTGGTAGTAAAAATTTCTGGTCATTTGTAAAAAATGTGCGTAACACTACGTCTTCGTCGGTTCCGACGCTCGTTTCCAATGACACTCCCTATGTAAGCTCGATTGATAAAGCCAATTTGCTTGCAGCACAGTTTGCTGTTAATTCGATGCTGCCAGTGAGTGACATGACTCCGCCTGTACTTGAAAGCGTAAACGATTCTATGGGACGAATCTTCTTTCGCACTCGCTCAGTTACTAGAGTACTTAAAAATCTTGGCATTCACAAATCCGCTGGCCTTCGACGCTGACAGAACCACTGCGTAAGCTTTTCCATCTGTCCTATTCTACAGGTCTCTTTCCGAGTGGATGGAAAACTGCATTTGTCCAGCCTGTCCCTAAAAAAGGCGTTTCCTCCTCACTATCTAACTATCGTCCAATTGCATTTACATCACTTCTTTCCAAGGTCATGGAAACGCTGATCAATTTTCAGCTTAAGAAATATCTTGAAGAACGGAAGCTTCTTAATGACCGGCAGTATGGCTTTCGTTGCAATAGGTCCACTGGTGGTCTCATGGTTTATCTCACCGAACAGTGGAACAAATCTTTACATCGGCATTTGATAGAGTTTGGCACCAAGCTCTCTTATCGAAAATGCGTGCATTTGGTATTGATTAATTCCTTCTTCGTTGGGTTAGAAATTACCTTTCGGACCGTTCAATTCAAGTAGTATTGGACGGGTTCAAATCTGATATTCACAAAATAAACGCTGGTGTGCCCCAGGGCTCCGCTTGGTCTCCGACTCTCTTCCTTATTTTTATAAATGATCTTTTGTCTGAAACTTCTAACCCACTAAATTGTTTCGCGGATGACAGTACCCTCAGCTTTTCACATTCGTTTTTAGATTATCATCCTTGTCCTTCGGATGTGGAACTTCAACGGCAGCGTATGATAAGCTCATTAAATTCTGATCTCGACAGCATTGTACAATGGGGAATCAAAAACCGTGTAGAATTTAATGCCTCCAACACTCAATGCTGTCTACTGTCGCAAAAGCGTAACCCTCCCCCAATGCCACTATCCATGAGTGGTACTTGCATCGAGGAGACTGAACAGCTATCAGTCTTAGGTATGTGCATTACAAACCACTTGTTGTGGAGTGATCACATATTTGACATCGCCAAAAATGTTGCTAAGTGTTTAGGTTTTCTCCGACGATGCAAAAAGTTGTTTACCCCTTCTGATCTGGCTATAATTTATAAAGCCTATATTCGTCCAAAACTTGAGTACAATTCCCATATTTGGGCAGGTGCTCCTATAACCCACTTGAGTCTCTTGGACAGAATTCAAAAGAGAGCTCTAAAAATGATAGGTGACCGTTGTCTTACTGCAACTTTTGCATCTCTCGAGCACCGTCGCCGTCGTAAGGTTTCACGTCTCTCATTATTTTATCGCTACTTCCATAAGCAATGCTCTAATGAAATCGCCAGTTGCGTTTCTCCCTTCAAACATTTCAACCGTAATACTCGCTCTTTTAGGAATGCCCATCAGTTTACCCTTGAGCCCAATTTCGGTCGTACTGTAAAGTACAGAGATTCTTTTTTTAGTCGCACTACACGAATGTGGAATGCTTTACTAGACTCAATATTTCCCACTCATTATCATGTGCAGGCATTCAAAACCAATGTGCATCGGTATCTCCTTTCAAATCCTATCCTTCCTTCCTAATTACTCTCACTGTGTATAATCATTATAAGGGTATTCATATCCCCCAATATAAAAAAAAAAAGATACTTGTGGCTGTTACATTATGGAAAAAAGGTTAATTAAAATTAAGAAACTTATGTTATTGTATAATAGATTGCAATAAAAGAAAAAAATATATACATAAAAGTCTTTTCTTTGATTTTGTTGAATTCACTCTTTGTAAATATGAGTAAGCGTGAGGTTGTTGAGGAGTTGCATAAAGCTGCACGTAAAACCTTCAAACGTCGTCATGTTATCATCAAAGGCTACGATGACTTATGGCAAGCTGACCTGGTTGAAATGATACCATATAGTGAACAAAACAGAGGATTTAATTATTTACTGACAGTTATCGATACATTTTCGAAATTTGCATGGGTCATCCCAATGAAAAACAAAAAGGGTATTACCATTACGAAAGGAATGGAACAAATATTTATATCTTCTTCTAGAATTCCAAAGAATATACAAACAGATGATGGAAAAGAATTTTCCAATAAAAACTTTAAACTCTTGATGGAAAAGTATAAAATTAATCATTACTCAACATTCAGTTCATTAAAGGCTTCCATTGTCGAAAGATTTAATTGAACTTTTAAAGAAAAAATGTGGAAAGAATTTAGTTTCAATGGAAACTATAAGTGGATCAATATTTTTGAGAAATTACTTAATGATTACAATCACTCTTTTCATAGAACCATTAAATGTTTTCCTGCAGATGTAACGAAGAAAAATTCAAAGTTATTGTTACCATTTTTTAAAAGTGATAAAGAAGAAACAAGTAAACGAAAATTTAAAATCGGCGACAAAGTAAGAATCAGCAAGTATAAACATGCATTTGAAAAGGGCTATACACCTAACTGGACAACAGAGGTTTTTAAAATAAGAAAAATAAATGTTACAAAACCAAATACATACATATGTATCTTCTTGAAGACTATCAAGGAAAATCTGTTCAAGGTAGTTTATATGAACCAGAACTGATGAAAACTAAATGTGGATATTTTTCTTGTGGAAAAGGTTCTACAAAACAGAGGAAATAAGGTTTTTGTTAAGTGGTTGGGTTTTCCATCAGAACATAACTCCTGAATTAATAAAAACTAATTACTATAAAATATAAGAATTGTAAAAATAAAAGCAAAAGAAATAAAAGATATTTTTTTTCAACTGCATGTTTATTTTTTTCTTTGTTTACCATTATAATTTTTGTTTTTTTTTTTTGTATTTATTATATCCTAGGTCTGCTTTTCTCTCCTTTTAAATATTTTCCGGCTGGAAACCGCTTTGCATCCAATAAAGGATCTGGGATTTTTTTCCTTTTTGGACGAAACTTTGCCAGTAGTACTTTCTCCAGAAGCGTACTTGTTTTGAATTCCTCATCGTCGAAGAGTTCCTCAGGATCAAAATAGTTTGGTCCTTATTCGTCAGCCAATTCCCTTATGGTAGCAGCCCCATTGAACGGATCAAATAATGCTTCTTGGTATCTTTGAGTTGGTCCGTAATCCAATCTCTCCTGGTTGGGATTTAGACAGAACAAATCTAGCTCCTCAATGCCCTGTAATCTTGTATGTTACTCGTCATCGTTCTCATTTTCCATTTTTTTTTCTTTTTCGTAGCAAACGTTACTGTGGTCGCAAGTAAACTAACTAACCATTTCTAAGTATCGAACCCTTATATTGGTTCATATCTGTATGCCTACTCCTTGTACGCATATACCATACAAAGAAAAACAATAACTTGTATTGTATATGCATCACGAATCTAATCAGTTTTTTAAATTTTCTACCCTCATAAAAAAAGAAAAAAGTGGGTATATAAAGCAATGCCTGTACAAATTAAAAGATGGGTATGTCAGTGAAAAAAAATGTAAAGAAATAAAAAAAAAAAAACAAATAAAGAAATTTTTTTTTTTTGAAACCGTTTTTTTTTGTTTGTATATTTACAACTATAATTTTTTATTTAAGAAATGAAAATGGATTATTATTATTGCTGATGAAACTTTCACTCGAACTCCTGGTCTCATTGAATTAATTCTAAAGAAAAATCCACGCCCACAAATATATACTAGTGATGACTTAGAAGGATATGGAAAAATCTTATATAAAACTAATGCACATAAAACTAATCATGATAGTTCCAGTCGAATCAAATCAAATAGGGGGCAAAATATACAAAAATAATTAAACAACTTGCTGCAGGATTTAAAAGTGAAACAGAAAAAACTGGAAAATCTTATTCTGACATAACTGAAATGGAGTATACAAATAAAAATATTGAATATATGTATTGGAACGATCCTAATGAACTTGTTAATAGGCTAAGACTTTTGATAGCATCCAAAAATGCTGGTAATAAAAACCATTAGAATGAAATAAATTCTATAATCGAAGAGCTAAAAGAATCAATTATTATATATTAACTTCGTTTCAAACTATTAACATTGCATATTAACAGTGAACGTCGACAAGTTCGGTAGGAACTTCATGCCCTTTCAAAAAACAAAGGTCTTCTAGGACCTCCAGCAATAGGTTTTAAACTTCTACCGTCTGGTGATTTAGATTTAGAAAGTAAATATTTAAACAATGTTGGAATTAATCCTGAATACCCCCACCAAGCCGTTTGCAAAGGATATGTTGATGATCAAATAGGTCTTAAGGAAACAAGCATTATAAACCACATAAATTCTTCTTTAATGGAAGTTTTATCCACTTTTAATAAGGAAATTCATATTCTAAAAAACCACATAGACTCTTCTATAAAGGAAACAATTAAAAGTATGGAACAAGAAAACATGGCATCACAATTAATATCCCAAAAACTTAAAGACTCCACAGAGAAAAAGTTTGTTGACGAGAAAATAAAAAATAAAGTTGAACATTTTATGAAAACGCTGTTCCCTAATGTACCCTTTACACCCATAGATGAAAATAAGTAAAAAATCTTGTTATATTTGTATTAATTTAATGTATCTGT
Organism: Eupeodes latifasciatus; assembly: GCA_920104205.1. Taxonomy (NCBI): domain Eukaryota; kingdom Metazoa; phylum Arthropoda; class Insecta; order Diptera; family Syrphidae; genus Eupeodes; species Eupeodes latifasciatus. Next base: position 237,264,619 of record OV049924.1, read on the forward strand.
ATTTTATATATACATATATGTAAGTGAAAATGAAGAAAGATTTTTCATTTTTCATAAAATAAAATAAAGTTTATTAGTTAGCATTCAACACTGAAACAACAAGGAACTTCAAAAATGGACTCTGTCAAAATAATAAAAGATATTTTCGAATTTTTAAAAGCAAATGGGGAATCAATATTGGATGAACACTATGAAGAATTTACTAACTGTATTTCAATGGTTAGTATGGACATCATTATTCAAACTGTTGTTGGTCATCCAACCAATGTGAAGAAGGGCCAGATTAGACCTCATCGTGAGCGCATGCGTGGAATAATGGTCCATTGTTTCTCCGTGTTGTTTACCCCTTTTAATTAACTCAGTTTAGTTCCATAGTAGTTACCCAACAAGCAAAAAAAAACATCAATAACTAACGCGCCGCGAGTGCAACCAAAAAATACTAAACAAAAAAAATAGTGCAAACAAAAATAACTTTTAAATCACTACCTACCTAAAAATCGAAAAAAAATAGAAATTGTGTACCCATATCTATAATTAAAAGTAAAAACAACACAGCGAGTTCCTAATGTGCTCCCCACCTTCCCCGCTCAACCCAATCTAACTTCTCTCACAGTTACTTGCATAGCTGCTGCGCACACTGTCTGCTAAATCATGCAGTGTAGCAAAAGACTATGTAAGTAATGCAAGATAAATTGCGGTTAAATTTGTTTGATGTACAGGAGCGGATCAGTGTGATTACCATTAAGGCATAACACTAATGGATAATTGCAACTGTGAAGTTTTTTTTTTGTAATCAAAATAAATTTGCTGCATAGATAACTGTCTTGCTTTGGTTTTTTTTTGTGCTTTTGTGTATTGTGATGGCTGGTAAGTTTTGTGTCGAATATAGCAACATTCGGGGGCTAAGAAAAAATTTGTGTTCTGTATACGTCCATACTGTTTTAAACAGGCCAGCTATTCTGGCACTAAGTGAAACCCAGGTTGGCGAAAACACCGATCATACGGAGTTTAACCTTCCTGGTTATAGCTTAGTGCCATTATTCTTTTCTCACCATGGTCTAGCCATTTACGTCCGTAATGATGTTGCCTACCAGCTTCTGTCACAGTATGGCCAATGTATAAATACAAATTTTAATTATATATGGTTCAAATTTACTGTTCAAAGGCGCATCATTCATACTTGTTTTATTTATCGCAGCCCAAGTTTGGATAGTAATTCAACTTCAAACGAATTCGATGCGCTGTCCGACTCTATCCTGAGAATTGTATCCCATTTTCCGCACAGTGAGATCGTTGTTACGGGCGATTTCAATGTACACAATTCTTCGTGGCTGCGCTATTCGGGTCAGACAACATCCGAAGGAAGGTTTGTCGAGATTTTCGCTGAGTTAAACCACCTGACTCAGTTAGTTGACGAGCCAACTCGGATTCCTGACGGTGCAGGTCAATCCGCCAACACTCTAGACTTGTTTCTTACCTCTGATCCTAATAAATATAATGTCAGTGTATTATCGCCTCTAGGCACATAAGACCATTGTGTCATATCTGCAAATTTCTCATGCCAAAAAACGCCAGTTAAAGTTAAAACCCCTACGAGAACCGTTTGGCAATATGAGAAAGCCAACTGGGTCGGTCTCAATGAATTCTTCAGGAACTTTAACTGGTCACTATGCTTCCTCGATAGTGACGTGGATTCCAGTGCAGATATGATTACAAACTTAATTCTTTGTGGAATGAGAAATTTTATCCCGAATAGGGTAAAATCTATCAAACCCAAAGAAAACATTAATAAAAAATAAGTATGACAAGTTGCTAGTGAGTTGTGGCTCCGCATTTTATTCAAATTATTCAAGTTTAAGAAAAGTTTAATTGTAAAAAAAAAAATTGTTCTCTATTCTAAAGAAGTTAAGCGTCAAGTTTCCATATCATTCTTGCTCAATCAAATTAATTTAATTTAAAAAAAATTGATAAAATAAAAGTATTTGCAATGTCTAATTCTAACCTCACAAATGGTAAGAGAAATCTTCGATCACACACGAATGATAGACTTGTTGGCTCTCCGATGAACTCTTCGTCAAGTCCTTCATCAACAAAAATTTGGGATAAGATTGAAATTCGTTTGGATAAATTAACATCGACATTAACTGACACTATTTTATCTATCTTGAGAAAAGAACTGAGTGAAATCACACTAACTTTTAATTCTCGATTGAATGAGATTGAAGCTAATTCTGATTTAAAAATTAAAAAACTTGAAGACGCGTTTGTATACAAGTGTAATGATGATATGAACAATATGGTTTTGGAATGTGAAACAAAATTTGCACAGAAAATGGAATTGGAACACAATAATATTGAACTACTGAAAACACAAATTGATGCCATAACTAGGAAAAACAGTGCAGGTGATCTTGTACTGCATGGAATACCAGTAAACCGAAACGAAAATCTGCATGAGATCTTTAACAAGTTTTGCACAACAATTAATGTTTCTCTGTCACATCCACATTAAATAATTCGAACTAAACAAAAAATAAGTCTTCTGTTAGCCCGATCATAATAAGACTTCAGAATGAAAATGAAAAAATCTTGTTTTGAAGAAGACGAGTGAATATTATCAAACAAAGTCTCGCTCAGTCACACTTGATGATCTTGGCTTCCAAAACAACAACAGATTTGTAAGGGTATATGAGTGCCTTACGCAGCATAATCATGCTGTCTTTTGCAAAGCTAATGACCTACGTAGGAGAAAACAGGTGCACTCGGTTTATTCAAGATATGGACGAGTTTTTATCAAAGTGCATGTTGAAAAGAGACCCATATGTATTACTAGTGTAAATCAATTGTATGCGGTGGTTTCGAATGTCCATTCGATTGAAACAAATTCTATGCTTGGAGCTTATGTTGATGTTGGTGCTTTAAATGCTTTAAATGTTGCCGCAGCCCAAGTTGTTGCTGGTGTCGGTGTTGCTGATGGTGATAATGTTGCAGACAATGTGAATGTTGCTGATGGTGTTTTTGATGCGAACGAGAGTTTAAATTTTTTGTAGTAATCTTTCTCTATTCAATTTTCTGTTTTTATTATTATGATGAATCTAAATTTGTTTATTTGCGTGTAGCCTACAATTATATGAATCTTGATTAACTTATTATTTTTCTGTCTCATTTTCATTAAATTCATTTATTTATTATTTATTTTATTTATTTATAATTTAATAAATCCAGACGGCAGCGGAGGAATTCCCGAGATGGAATCAACGGTGGCGTCTACAGTTCCAGTAAGGTTGAACTACTTAGTGAACACCTTATAGGGCTTCTACGACTTATTCGGAGCCCAGGCCTATAAGGAGCGGTTTATCCGGCTCCCCGTCCTTGGAGTTATACTAAGGATCTGGCCCTCCAGGTTGGGGGTTGTGCCGTCAGGGTGACTTCCTGACCACGTAAAAATCTTATAGTTGCGAAGCACCAACAAGCCTCGGATACGGACGGATTTACTGCTGACAACCAACGCAAACGAATTAAGGACAACGAACTTCGGATATGCACGTGGAATGTTAGGTCCCTTAACAGACCACGTGCAGCCGAAGAATTAGCGGAGGCCCTAGACTGCTATAAAGCAGACATCACCGCCATCCAGGAAATACGATGGGATGGGCCGGGCAAAAAGAGGATGAAAAACTGCGATATCTACTATGGTGACTGCTACCGAGAAAACCAACAGCGCTTATTTGGATGCGGCTTCGTCATTGGAGCCAGACTTAGGCAACAAGTCTTAAGCTATAGGTGCATCAACGAGCGCCTCATGACCATCCGCATCAAGGCTAAATTCGGCAACATTAGCCTGATATGCCCGCAAGCCCCCACAGATGAGAAGGATGACAACACCAAAGATATGTTCTTCGAGCTCTTAGATAAAACATACGAGCAGTGTCCTAGCTACGATATTAAAATTGTCCTGGGCGATTTTAATGCCAAGCTAGGAAGGGAAGACATCTTTGGTGGAATAATCGGGAAAAACAGCCTGCACGACAACACTTCCGACAGCGGATTCAGGCTCATAGATTTTGCTGCGGGGCGAAACGTCATGGTAGCCAGTACGCGTGTTCCACACCTCAACATCCACAAAGGAACTTAGAGATCTCCAGATCAATCTACCGTCAACCAGATTGACCATATTGCGATCGACGCCAGACACGCTTCCAGCATCATGGATGTCCGAACTTTCCAAGGAGCTAACATCGACTCGGACCACTACCTCGTTGTAGCCAAGGTAGCACTTCGGGTTTCCAGGCCCAAGGCAAAACAGGGAAATGTTGGGAGAAGGTACAACGTCGAACGGCTACAATCGCAAGAGATCGCCAAATCCTTCTCCGACCGAGTTACAAGTAACCTCTCTCGAAGTTCTGTGCCGCCAACACAATGTATAGAAAACCAGTGGCAACATTGCCAAGACGCACTCAGAGAAGCCGCCTCTGACGTGCTGGGTTTCAAGCGACCACCAACAAGGAACCCCTGGTTTGATGAGGAATGTCGGCAGGCAAATGCAGCCAAACAACAGGCACGCAAGGCGGCGCTGCATAAAAGGACGAGAGCTGCTCATGAGCTCTATGAGCAGAAGAGGCGAGAGGAACACCGACTTCTCAGAAGGAAAAAGAGAGAGCATGAGAAGCGTGCGGTCGAAGATGTTGAGAGGTTTAAAAGCAGAAACGAAGTTCGAAAGTTTTATGAACAGGTGAAACGAAATTCACAAGTACATAAACCTAGAACCGAAGGCTGCAAAGACGAAAGTGGAAACATCATAGTGGAACCGCAGTCAATGCTGAGGATATGGAAGGACCACTTCTGCAGACTGTATAACGGCGACGACGAACCGAATTCCGCTGTCAGGCAGGATGATCCATTCAACATAGACGACGAAAGCCAACAATCCCGTCCTCCCGACTTAGACGAAGTAAAGATTGCTATATCTAAGCTGAAGTCTAACAAAGCCGCTGGAGCGGATGGCTTGAATGCCGAGCTCTTTAAAGCAGCTGGAGATAAGTTGGTTAGGAGCATGCACCAACTTATCTGTAAGATATGGTCGGAAGAAAGCATGCCCGATGAATGGAACCTCAGTATTGTTTGCCCGATCCTGAAAAAAGGAGACCCTCTAAACTGCACCAATTATAGAGGAATCAGTCTACTTAACATCGCTTATAAAATCTTCTCTGCCGTAATATGTGAACGTCTAAAGCCCATCGTCAACAACCTGATAGGTCCTTATCAGTGTGGTTTTAGACCAGGAAAGTCCACAGTCGATCAAATATTCACATTACGGCAGATCCTGGAAAAAACCCAAGAACACCAAATCGACACCCACCATCTTTTCATCGATTTCAAGGCCGCATATGACAGTATCTACAGGGACGAACTGTATAGAGCCATGTCTAGTTTTGGCATCCCTGCCAAACTCGTCCGTTTGTGCAGGATGACCATGGAGAATTCACGCTGCTCCATAAAGGTTGGAAACAACTAAACTGAACCTTTCGATGTCAAAAAAGGTTTTAGACAAGGTGATGCGCTGTCATGTGATTTTTTTAACATCGTACTTGAAAGAATAGTGCAAAGCTCACACGTCAACACCAGAGGCACTATCTTTCAAAAGTCTGTCCAATTACTAGCATATGCTGATGACATTGACATAATCGGAAGAACTCAGCGTGATGTCAATGGGGCTTTTGTGAGTATTGAGGCAGAGGCGGCAAAAATGGGTTTAACGGTTAATGAGGGCAAAACAAAGTACATGCTGTCATCAAGAAAGGACCTACAACACCGACGTCTTGGTCAAAACGTCACCATCGACAGACGTAACTTTGAGGTAGTCAAGGACTTCGTCTACCTAGGCTCCGCTGTAAACGCAGAAAACAACACCAGCGCTGAGATCAAACGAAGAATAACTCTTGCTAACCGCTGTTTCTTTGGGTTAAGAAAGCAATTGAGTGGAAAAATTCTCTCTCGAAGGACCAAAGTGTCGCTATATAAGACCCTTATCATCCCCGTCCTGCTATACGGTGCAGAAGCATGGACTTTGACAAAAGCGGATGAAAGCACCTTGGGTCGTTTCGAGAGAAAGATTCTTCGTGTGATCTACGGTCCCGTATGCATCGAAGGGGAGTGGAGGAGAAGATGGAACGACGAGCTGTACGGGCTGTACAGCGACGTAGACTTAGCAAGAAGGGTAAAAGACCAACGACTAAGATGGCTAGGTCACGTAGAGCGCATGGAAACCAATGCTCCGGCCCGGAAAGTCTTCGAATCCACACCCACAGGACAGCGCAGTAGAGGAAGACCGCGAATCAGGTGGCGCGCACAAGTGGAAGGTGACCTCACCCAACTCGGAGCGCGAAACTGGAGACATATAGCTAGGGACCGAGCTAGATGGAGAAGTTTGTTGGGTGAGGCCCTAGTTCACACAGGACTGTAGCGCCACCTTAAGTAAGTAAGTAAGTATTTATAATTTTATTCTTCATTAGTGAGTTTCTTTTTCTAATAGTTGGTGGGTTTTCAGTCTCTTTTCTTTTTTTTTTTCTCTTCTTTCGTCTTTAATGTTTTATTCTTCTCCGGATATTGTGAGATCGGTGTGCAATGTACTGTGTAACGTGAGTAAAGGTTTAAATGTCTGTCACTTAAATGTGGGAAGCATTCGCTCTAAATACACTATCCTCCTTCAAATGTTAGGTAATTCGAATATGGATATTTTAATGATTTCTGAATCATGGCTGAATGAAAGTATTTCTTCAAATTTGCTGTGTTTTCCTGGTTGTGAATTATACAGAAATGATCGTTGTACTCGAGGGGGTGGTGTCTGTATGTATGTGAGAAATCATATTCCTGCAAAAGTTATATATTCTTCTACTGGCTGTATCGAATTCTTGTGCGTAGAAATAAAAAATAATCATAGTGAAAAATGTCTTCTAGTGGTGGTGTACTCACCACCTGGTTTGTTTAAAGAGAATAATTTGTATGAAATTGAAAGCACTCTTTTTATTTTAAACACTAAGTATTCAGATGTGCTTATTGCTGGAGATTTCAACGTTAACTTACTAGTCAGCAACGTAAATTCCCGTCTATTTCATTACTTTTGTAATAAATTAAGTTTGTTCATTATTAATAAACAATGGCCAACTTGCTTTCAGTCTTTAACCAATCCTTCACTCATTGACATTTTCTTAACAACTTCACTCCCAAAAATGTTGCGCAATGACCAGATAAGATTGACGTCTGAATTTATACATGAATTGATTTTCTGTTCTTTCCAGTTTAATGTTCAAAATGCTAATTCTGTAGAGAATTTTAATTTTCGATCTTATCGCAACTTTAATTCTGATGAAATTGTAAGCCGCACTCGAACTGATTTTTGGAATGAAATTTATTACACTAATGATGTAAGCACTAAGGTCTTAATTTTTAATAGGCTCCTGGAAAATTTATTTAATGAATTTGTTCCCTTAGTCACAAAACGAGTTAAAAAACCTGCATCAAGTTCTTGTCCATGGTATAGTAACGATATAGAAATTCAAATTAGAGATAGAGAACGTTTCTTCAGAAAGTTCAAACGTAATCCTACGGTTTATAACAGAAATCAGTATATTTTTGCAAGAAATAAAGTCACTTCTCTCATTCGTTCATGTAAAAAAGATTATTTTTCTGCTAAACTTAACATATCCTTGGGCTCTAAGGTTCTTTGGAAAAATCTTAAAGAAATTGGTATCTACTCTAACAAATCGTCATCTGGATGTTCATTGGATCCTGAGCAGATGAGGGCAGTTTATGCATCACCCCTGAATAGCTCTAGGTCGGCTATAGTTGTTCCGGATAATAATGTTGAACTGTTTTCATTTAACTGCGTCGATGAGTATGAAATCGTAAATGCTATTCGAACTGTAAAATCAAATGCAATCGGATCTGACAACATCTCGCCAAAGTTCATTAGAATAATTGTACCAGCCATTTTGCAACCCTTGAAACATATTTTAAATATTTGTTTCTACAGTTGTAAATTTCCTGAGCCATGGAAGTGCGGTGTAATAGTTCCAATTCCAAAAAGCAGCAAGTCACTAGAGCCGTCTGAATTTAGACCTATTAGTTTGTTGCCATTCTTTAGTAAGGTTTTTGAACGGCTTTTGGCTAATCAAATGATTAGCTATATTCAAATCAATCAAAAACTCTCGAAGTGGCAGTCTGGTTTTCGGTCTAAACATAGCTGTGAATCTGCTGTCATTAAGGTAACTACTGACTTTCGATTCGCCCTTGATAAAGATCATCTTGGAATCATGGTACTGCTAGATCTTTCCAAAGCTTTTGACTGTGTAGACCATCAAATTCTAATATCAAAGCTAAGTGATAAGTTTAATTTTTCTACATCGTCACTTAAGCTTTTGAAAGACTACCTTTGTAACAGAAGTCAAATAATAAGAACCGAGCAAGGAACTTCAGCTCCTTTTATTGCTCACTGTGGTGTTCCCCAAGGCTCTGTCCTCGGACCAAAATACAAACTCATGGTTTGATTCGAGCTGTAAAGAGGTTATTAGGATCAAAAATGTAAGTTTCCGGAATTACAAAGCCAACCCAACTGAGGAAAACCGGAATAAGTTCAAACAAGCTAGAAAGACCTGTAACGGACATATACGACGCATTAAATTTTTGCATGACCAGAGATTACGGCAAAAAATACTACAATGTCCCAGTGGTAGTACAAATTTCTGGTCATTTGTAAAAAATGTGCGTAACACTACGTCTTCGTCGGTTCCGACGCTCGTTTCCAATGACACTCCCTATGTAAGCTCGATTGATAAAGCCAATTTGCTTGCAGCACAGTTTGCTGTTAATTCGATGCTGCCAGTGAGTGACATGACTCCGCCTGTACTTGAAAGCGTAAACGATTCTATGGGACGAATCTTTTTTCGCACTCGCTCAGTTACTAGCGTACTTAAAAATCTTGGCATTTACAAATCCGCTGGCCCGGATAGTATCCCCGCTATTGTTCTGGAGAGGTGTTCTTCGACGCTGACAGAACCACTGCGTAAGCTTTTCCATCTGTCCTATTCTACAGGTCTCTTTCCGAGTGGATGGAAAACTGCATTTGTCCAGCCTGTCCCTAAAAAAGGCGTTTCCTCCTCACTATCTAACTATCGTCCAATTGCACTTACATCCCTTCTTTCCAAGGTCATGGAAACGCTGATCAATTTTCAGCTTAAGAAATATCTTGAAGAACGGAAGCTTCTTAATGACCGGCAGTATGGCTTTCGTTGCAATAGGTCCACTGGTGATCTCATGGTTTATCTCACCGAACAGTGGAACAAACCTTTACATCGGCATTTGATAGAGTTTGGCACCAAGCTCTCTTATCGAAAATGCGTGCATTTGGTATTGATGAATTCCTTCTTCGTTGGGTTAGAAATTACCTTTCGGACCGTTCAATTCAAGTAGTATTGGACGGGTTCAAATCTGATATTCACAAAATAAACGCTGGTGTGCCCCAGGGCTCCGTTTGGTCTCCGACTCTCTTCCTTATTTTTATAAATGATCTTTTGTCTGAAACTTCAAACCCACTAAATTGTTTCGCGGATGACAGTACCCTCAGCTTTTCACATTCGTTTTTAGATTATCATCCTTGACCTTCGGATGTGGAACTTCAACGGCAGCGTATGATAAGCTCATTAAATTCTGATCTCGACAGCATTGTACAATGGGGAATCAAAAACCGTGTAGAATTTAATGCCTCCAACACTCAATGCTGTCTACTGTCGCAAAAGCGTAACCCTCCCCCAATGCCACTATACATGAGTGGTACTTGCATCGAGGAGACTGAACAGCTATCAGTCTTAGGTATGTGCATTACAAACCACTTGTTGTGGAGTGATCACATATTTGACATCGCCAAAAATGTTGCTAAGTGTTTAGGTTTTCTCCGACGATGCAAGAAGTTGTTTACCCCTTCTGATCTGGCTATAATTTATAAAGCCTATATTCGTCCAAAACTTGAGTACAATTCCCATATTTGGGCAGGTGCTCCTATAACCCACTTGAGTCTCTTGGACAGAATTCAAAAGAGAGCTCTAAAAATGATAGGTGACCGTTGTCTTACTGCAACTTTTGCATCTCTCGAGCACCGTTCGCCGTCGTAAGGTTTCATGCCTCTCATTATTTTATCGCTACTTCCATAAGCAATGCTCTAATGAAATAGCCAGTTGCGTTTCTCCCTTCAAACATTTCAACCGTAATACTCGCTCTTTTAGGAATGCCCATCAGTTTACCCTTGAGCCCAATTTCGGTCGTACTGTAAAGTACAGATTCTTTTTTTAGTCGCACTACACGAATGTGGAATGCTTTACCAGACTCAATATTTCCCACTCATTACAATGTGCAGGCATTCAAAACCAATGTGCATCGGTATCTCCTTTCAAATCCTATCCTTCCTTCCTAATTACTCGCACTGTGTATAATCATTATAAGGGTATTCATATCCCCCAATATAAAAAAAAAAAGATACTTGTGGCTGTTACATTATGGAAAAAAGGTTAATTAAAATTAAGAAACTTATGTTATTGTATAAAAGATTGCAATAAAAGAAAAAAATATATACATAAAAGTCTTTTCTTTGATTTTGTTGAATTCACTCTTTGTAAATATGAGTAAGCGTGAGGTTGTTGAGGAGTTGCATAAAGCTGCACGTAAAACCTTCAAACGTCGTCATGTTATCATCAAAGGCTACGATGACTTATGGCAAGCTGACCTGGTTGAAATGATACCATATAGTGAACAAAACAGAGGATTTAATTATTTACTGACAGTTATCGATACATTTTCGAAATTTGCATGGGTCATCCCAATGAAAAACAAAAAGGGTATTACCATTACGAAAGGAATGGAACAAATATTTATATCTTCTTCTAGAATTCCAAAGAATATACAAACAGATGATGGAAAAGAATTTTTCAATAAAAACTTTTAACTCTTGATGGAAAAGTATAAAATTAATCATTACTCAACATTCTGTTCATTAAAGGCTTCCATTGTCGAAAGATTTAATAGAACTTTTAAAGAAAAAATGTGGAAAGAATTTAGTTTCAATGGAAACTATAAGCGGATCAATATTTTTGAGAAATTACTTAATGATTACAATCACTCTTTTCATAGAACCATTAAATGTTTTCCTGCAGATGTAACGAAGAAAAATTCAAAGTTATTGTTACCATTTTTTAAAAGTGATAAAGAAGAAACAAGTAAACGAAAATTTAAAATCGGCGACAAAGTAAGAATCAGCAAGTATAAACATGCATTTGAAAAGGGCTATACACCTAACTGGACAACAGAGGTTTTTAAAATAAGAAAAATAAATGTTACAAAACCAAATACATACATATGTATCTTCTTGAAGACTATCAAGGAAAATCTGTTCCAGGTAGTTTATATGAACCAGAACTGATGAAAACTAAATGTGGATATTTTTCTTGTGGAAAAGGTTCTACAAAACAGAGGAAATAAGGTTTTTGTTAAGTGGGTGGGTTTTCCATCAGAACATAACTCCTGAATTAATAAGAACGAATTACTATAAAATATAAGAATTGTAAAAATAAAAGCAAAAGAAATAAAAGATATTTTTTTTCAACTGCATGTTTATTTTTTTCTTTGTTTACCATTATAATTTTTGTTTTTTTGTATTTATTATATTCTAGGTCTGCTTTTCTCTCCTTTTAAATATTTTCCGGCTGGAAACCGCTTTGCATCCAATAAAGGATCTGGGATTTTTTTCCTTTTTGGACGAAACTTTGCCAGTAGTACTTTCTCCAGAAGCGTACTTCCTCATCGTCGAAGAGTTCTTCAGGATCAAAATAGTTTGGTCCGTATTCGTCAGCCAATTCCCTTATAGTAGCAGCCCCATTGAACGGATCAAATAATGCTTCTCGGTATCTTTGAGTTGGTCCGTAATCCAATCTCTCCTGGTTGGGATTTGGACAGAACAAATCTAGCTCCTCAATGCCCTGGAATCTTGTATGGTACTCGTTATCGTTCTCATTTTCCATTTTTTTTTCTTTTTCGTAGCAAACGTTACTGTGGTCGCAAGTAAACTAACTAACCATTTCTAAGTATCGAACCCTTATATTGGTTCATATCTGTATGCCTACTCCTTGTACGCATATACCATACAAAGAAAAACAATAACTTGTATTGTATATGCATCACGAATCTAATCAGTTTTTTAAATTTTCTACCCTCATAAAAAAAGAAAAAAGTGGGTATATAAAGCAATACCTGTGGCCTGATTATGAGGTTCGCGGCGAATCGTTTTGCTAGCGAGTTTGCCATTTTTCAATTATTGCTTTCGCTTTCGCCTTCTTCGTTTTGAATTCGACCAATTAACGAATTCGAAGGCGAGTTTGAAATGTCATAATGTTTGTTGGCGGGTTGAATCCGATAGCTTTTTTTTGGCGGATTCACAGGCGAAAGAGTGTTTATTATTATTCAGTGTTCGATTTCGTGGATTATTTCTTTATTTTAATTTAAAAATGTGAGTTAGCTTTATTTTAATTTTCTTATAATTTATCCACAATAAAATATAAAATTTTAAAATTCATTCAAGGAACGATGTTCCTGTTCATTCATTTTAAAATTTATCATTTTTGGGCACAACTTTCTCTCAAGAATTTTAAGAGTTTCAGACAAAATGTTTGAGACTGTTGGTTGTGTCATTCCAAGGAGTACGTCTTGTCCAACTCCTTTTTGGTACGATCCCTCAGCAAAAAATCTCATAGTAGCGGCAAGCTTTAAAATTTAAGGAATGCCGTTGCTGTTCTGATCCTTGAATTCCTCACTGATCTCTTGCAAAATGAAGACAAAAGCTTCTTTCGAAAGTCGAAATAGTTTGATAAATCTATTAAGACAAAGTGTGTAGATTAATTGATTAATTTGATTTAAACTAAAAGGAAACAATACTTACTCAGTTGAAGGGAGATCCAGAGGAGAAGATTTGCTTCTTAGTAGTCTCCTGGACACCCGTAATCTTGAGGATTCCTGGGATTCCTCAAATTCCTATCTTTCAGAATAAATACACACCATAATTGATTCCATTTTGTAATTTTAATATTGTTTATTAAATAAATCACCGCAAATTTCACAAATTCAATCAAAACGAACCAAAATTTGTGGAAAGCTGTCAAACCAAAAGTGTCAAATCACTGGAATATAGAGAGAAAAAGTCAAACCAAAGTGTCAAATCACTGGAATATAGGAAGAACTGCTTTCGCTTCGCCGCGAGTTCGTTATTAAGGAAATACGAAGCGAGTCGAATTTGAAAGGTCGAATTGAAAACGATCCGCCGCGAACCTCATAATCAGGACCCTGTACAAATTAAAAGATGGGTATGTCAGTGAAAAAAAATGTAAAGAAATAAAAAAAAACAAATAAAAGAAAGTTTTTTTTTTGAAACCGTTTTTTTGTTTGTATATTTACAACTATAATTTATAATTTATTATTGATGATGAAACTTTCACTCGAACTCCTGGTCTCATTGAATTAATTCTAAAGAAAAATCCACGCCCACAAATATATACTAGTGATGACTTAGAAGAATTTGGAAAATAATAATAATATATAAAACTAATGCACATAAAACTAATCATGATAGTTCCAGTCGAATCAAGTCAAATAGGGGGCAAAATATACAAAAATAATTAAACAACTTGCTGCAGGATTTAAAAGTGAAACAGAAAAAACTGGAAAATCTTATTCTGACATAACTGAAATTTAGTATACAAATAAAAATATTGAATATATGTATTGGAACGATCCTAATGAACTTGTTAATAGGCTAATACTTTTGATAGCATCCAAAAATGCTGGTAATAAAAACCATTAGAATGAAATAAATTCTATAATCGAAGAGCTAAAAGAATCAAATATTATATATTAACTTCGTTTCAAACTATTAACATTGCATATTAACAGTGAACGTTGACAAGTTCGGTAGGAACTTCATGCCCCTTTCAAAAAACAAAGGTCTTCTAGGACCTCCAGCAATAGGTTTTAAACTTCTACCATCTGGTGATTTAGATTTAGAAAGTAAATATTTAAACAATGTTGGAATTAATCCTGAATACCCCCACCAAGCCGTTTGCAAAGGATATGTTGATGATCAAATAGGTCTTAAGGAAACAAGCATTATAAACCACATAAATTCTTCTTTAATGGAAGTTTTATCCACTTTTAATAAGGAAATTCATATGCTAAAAAAACCACATAGACTCTTCTATAAAGGAAACAATTAAAAGTATGGAACAAGAAAACATGGCATCACAATTAATATCCCAAAAACTTAAAGACTCCACACAGGAAAAGTATGTTGACGAGAAAATAAAAAATAAAGTTGAACATTTTATGAAAACGCTGTTCCCTAATGTACCCTTTACACCCATAGATGAAAATAAGTAAAAAATCTTGTTATATTTGTATTAATTTAATGTATCTGTATTTTATATATACATATAAGTGAAAATGAAGAAAGATTTTTCATTTTTCATAAAATAAAATAAAGTTTATTAGTTAGTATTCAACACTGAAACAACAAGGAACTTCAAAAATGGACTCTGTCAAAATAATAAAAGATATTTTCGAATTTTTAAAAGCAAATGGGGAATCAATATTGGATGAACACTATGAAGAATTTACTAACTGTATTTCAATGGTTAGTATGGACATCATTATTCAAACTGTTGTTGGTCATCCAACCAATGTGAAGAAGGGCCAGATTACACCTCATCGTGAGCGCATGCGTGGAATAGTGGTCCATTGTTTCTCCGTGTTGTTTACCCCTTTTAATTAACTCAGTTTAGTTCCATAGTAGTTACCCAACAAACAAAAAAAAACATCAATAACTAACGCGCCGCGAGTGCAACCAAAAAATACTAAACAAAAAAAATAGTGCAAACAAAAATAACTTTTAAATCACTACCTACCTAAAAATCGAAAAAAAATAGAAATTGTGTACCCATATCTATAATTAAAAGTAAAAACAACACAGCGAGTTCCTAATGTGCTCCCCACCTTCCCCGCTCACCCCAATCTAACTTCTCTCACAGTTACTTGCATAGCTGCTGCGCACACTGTCTGCTAAATCATGCAGTGTAGCAAAAGACTATGTAAGTAATGCAAGATAAATTGCGGTTAAATTTGTTTGATGTACAGGAGCGGATCAGTGTGATTACCATTAAGGCATAACACTAATGGATAATTGCAACTGTGAAGTTTTTTTTTTGTAATCAAAATAAATTTGCTGCATAGATAACTGTCTTGCTTTGGTTTTTTTTGTGCTTTTGTGTATTGTGATGGCTGGTAAGTTTTGTGTCGAATATAGCAACATTCGGGGGCTAAGAAAAAATTTGTGTTCTGTATACGTCCATACTGTTTTAAACAGGCCAGCTATTCTGGGACTAAGTGAAACCCAGGTTGGCGAAAACACCGATCATACGGAGTTTAACCTTCCTGGTTATAGCTTAGTGCCATTATTCTTTTCTCACCATGGTCTAGCCGTTTACGTCCGTAATGATGTTGCCTACCAGCTTCTGCCACAGTATGGCCAATGTATTAATACAAATTTTAATTATATATGGTTCAAATTTACTGTTCAAAGGCGCATCATTCATACTTGTTTTATTTATCGCAGCCGAAGTGTGGATAGTAATTCTACTTCAAACGAAATCGATGCGCTGTCCGACTCTATCCAGAGAATTGTATCCCATTTTCCGCACAGTGAGATCGTTGTTACGGGCGATTTCAATGTACACAATTCTTCGTGGCTGCGCTATTCGGGTCAGACAACATCCGAAGGAAGGTTTGTCGAGATTTTCGCTGAGGTTAACCACCTGACTCAGTTAGTTGACGAGCCAACTCGGATTCCTGACGGTGCAGGTCAATCCGCCAACACTCTAGACTTGTTTCTTACCTCTGATCCTAATAAATATAATGTCAGTGTATTATCGCCTCTAGGCACATCAGACCATTGTGTCATATCTGCAAATTTCTCATGCCAAAAAACGCCAGTTAAAGTTAAAACCCCTACGAGAACCGTTTGGCAATATGAGAAAGCCAACTGGGTCGGTCTCAATGAATTCTTCAGGAACTTTAACTGGTCACTATGCTTCCTCGATAGTGACGTGGATTCCAGTGCAGATATGATTACAAACTTAATTCTTTGTGGAATGAGAAATTTTATCCCGAATAGGGTAAAATCTATCAAACCCAAAGAAAACTCATGGTTTGATTCGAGCTGTAAAGAGGTTATTAGGATCAAAAATGTAAGTTTCCGGAATTACAAAGCCAACCCAACTGAAGAAAACCGGAATAAGTTCAAACAAGCTAGAAAGACCTGTAACGGACATATACGACGCATTAAATTTTTGCATGACCAGAGATTACGGCAAAAAATACTACAATGTCCCAGTGGTAGTAAAAATGTCTGGTCATTTGTAAAAAATGTGCGTAACACTACGTCTTCGTCGGTTCCGACGCTCGTTTCCAATGACACTCCCTATGTAAGCTCGATTGATAAAGCCAATTTGCTTGCAGCACAGTTTGCTGTAAATTCGATGCTGCCAGTGAGTGACATGACTCCGCCTGTACTTGAAAGCGTAAACGATTCTATGGGACGAATCTTTTTTCGCACTCGCTCAGTTACTAGCGTACTTAAAAATCTTGGCATTTACAAATCTGCTGGCCCGGATAGTATCCCCGCTATTGTTCTGGAGAGGTGTTCTTCGACGCTGACAGAACCACTGCGTAAGCTTTTCCATCTGTCCTATTCTACAGGTCTCTTTCCGAGTGGATGGAAAACTGCATTTGTCCAGCCTGTCCCTAAAAAAGGCGTTTCCTCCTCACTATCTAACTATCGTCCAATTGCACTTACATCCCTTCTTTCCAAGGTCATGGAAACGCTGATCAATTTTCAGCTTAAGAAATATCTTGAAGAACGGAAGCTTCTTAATGACCGGCAGTATGGCTTTCGTTGCAATAGGTCCACTGGTGATCTCATGGTTTATCTCACCGAACAGTGGAACAAATCTTTACATAGGCATTTGATAGAGTTTGGCACCAAGCTCTCTTATCGAAAATGCGTGCATTTGGTATTGATGAATTCCTTCTTCGTTGGGTTAGAAATTACCTTTCGGACCGTTCAATTCAAGTAGTATTGGACGGGTTCAAATCTGATATTCACAAAATAAACGCTGGTGTGCCCCAGGGCTCCGTTTGGTCTCCGACTCTCTTCCTTATTTTTATAAATTATCTTTTGTCTGAAACTTCAAACCCACTAAATTGTTTCGCGGATGACAGTACCCTCAGCTTTTCACATTCGTTTTTAGATTATCATCCTTGTCCTTCGGATGTGGAACTTCAACGGCAGCGTATGATAAGCTCATTAAATTCTGATCTCGACAGCATTGTACAATGGGGAATCAAAAACCGTGTAGAATTTAATGCCTCCAACACTCAATGCTGTCTACTGTCGCAAAAGCGTAACCCTCCCCCAATGCCACTATACATGAGTGGTACTTGCATCGAGGAGACTGAACAGCTATCAGTCTTAGGTATGTGCATTACAAACCACTTGTTGTGGAGTGATCACATATTTGACATCGCCAAAAATGTTGCTAAGTGTTTAGGTTTTCTCCGACGATGCAAAAAGTTGTTTACCCCTTCTGATCTGGCTATAATTTATAAAGCCTATATTCGTCCAAAACTTGAGTACAATTCCCATATTTGGGCAGGTGCTCCTATAACCCACTTGAGTCTCTTGGACAGAATTCAAAAGAGAGCTCTAAAAATGATAGGTGACCGTTGTCTTACTGCAACTTTTGCATCTCTCGAGCACCGTCGCTGTCGTAAGGTTTCACGTCTCTCATTATTTTATCGCTACTTCCATAAGCAATGCTCTAATGAAATCGCCAGTTGCGTTTCTCCCTTCAAACATTTCAACCGTAATACTCGCTCTTTTAGGAATGCCCATCAGTTTACCCTTGAGCCCAATTTCGGTCGTACTGTAAAGTACAGAGATTCTTTTTTTAGTCGCACTACACGAATGTGGAATGCTTTACTAGACTCAATATTTCCCACTCATTATCATGTGCAGGCATTCAAAACCAATGTGCATCGGTATCTCCTTTCAAATCCTATCCTTCCTTCCTAATTACTCTCACTGTGTATAATCATTATAAGGGTATTCATATCCCCCAATATAAAAAAAAAAAGATACTTGTGGCTGTTACATTATGGAAAAAAGGTTAATTAAAATTAAGAAACTTATGTTATTGTATAATAGATTGCAATAAAAGAAAAAAATATATACATAAAAGTCTTTTCTTTGATTTTGTTGAATTCACTCTTTGTAAATATGAGTAAGCGTGAGGTTGTTGAGGAGTTGCATAAAGCTGCACGTAAAACCTTCAAACGTCGTCATGTTATCATCAAAGGCTACGATGACTTATGGCAAGCTGACCTGGTTGAAATGATACCATATAGTGAACAAAACAGAGGATTTAATTATTTACTGACAGTTATCGATACATTTTCGAAATTTGCATGGGTCATCCCAATGAAAAACAAAAAGGGTATTACCATTACGAAAGGAATGGAACAAATATTTATATCTTCTTCTAGAATTCCAAAGAATATACAAACAGATGATGGAAAAGAATTTTTCAATAAAAACTTTAAACTCTTGATGGAAAAGTATAAAATTAATCATTACTCAACATTCAGTTCATTAAAGGCTTCCATTGTCGAAAGATTTAATAGAACTTTTAAAGAAAAAATGTGGAAAGAATTTAGTTTCAATGGAAACTATAAGTGGATCAATATTTTTGAGAAATTACTTAATGATTACAATCACTCTTTTCATAGAACCATTAAATGTTTTCCTGCAGATGTAACGAAGAAAAATTCAAAGTTATTGTTACCATTTTTTAAAAGTGATAAAGAAGAAACAAGTAAACGAAAATTTAAAATCGGCGACAAAGTAAGAATCAGCAAGTATAAACATGCATTTGAAAAGGGCTATACACCTAACTGGACAACAGAGGTTTTTAAAATAAGAAAAATAAATGTTACAAAACCAAATACATACATATGTATCTTCTTGAAGACTATCAAGGAAAATCTGTTCAAGGTAGTTTATATGAACCAGAACTGATGAAAACTAAATGTGGATATTTTTCTTGTGGAAAAGGTTCTACAAAACAGAGGAAATAAGGTTTTTGTTAAGTGGTTGGGTTTTCCATCAGAACATAACTCCTGAATTAATAAAAACGAATTACTATAAAATATAAGAATTGTAAAAATAAAAGCAAAAGAAATAAAAGATTTTTTTTTTTCAACTGCATGTTTATTTTTTTCTTTGTTTACCATTATAATTTTTGTTTTTTTTTTTTTGTATTTATTATATCCTAGGTCTGCTTTTCTCTCCTTTTAAATATTTTCCGGCTGGAAACCGCTTTGCATCCAATAAAGGATCTGGGATTTTTTTCCTTTTTGGACGAAACTTTGCCAGGAGTACTTTCTCCAGAAGCGTACTTGTTTTGAATTCCTCATCGTCGAAGAGTTCCTCAGGATCAAAATAGTTTGGTCCTTATTCGTCAGCCAATTCCCTTATGGTAGCAGCCCCATTGAACGGATCAAATAATGCTTCTTGGTATCTTTGAGTTGGTCCGTAATCCAATCTCTCCTGGTTGGGATTTAGACAGAACAAATCTAGCTCCTCAATGCCCTGGAATCTTGTATGTTACTCGTCATCGTTCTCATTTTCCATTTTTTTTCTTTTTCGTAGCAAACGTTACTGTGGTCGCAAGTAAACTAACTAACCATTTCTAAGTATCGAACCCTTATATTGGTTCATATCTGTATGCCTACTCCTTGTACGCATATACCATACAAAGAAAAACAATAACTTGTATTGTATATGCATCACGAATCTAATCAGTTTTTTAAATTTTCTACCCTCATAAAAAAAGAAAAAAGTGGGTATATAAAGCAATACCTGTACAAATTAAAAGATGGGTACGTCAGTGAAAAAAAATGTAAAGAAATAAAAAAAACAAATAAAGAAAGTTTTTTTTTTTTGAAACCGTTTTTTTGTTTGTATATTTACAACTATAATTTTTTATTTAAGAAATGAAAATGGATTATTATTATTGATGATGAAACTTTCACTCGAACTCCTGGTCTCATTGAATTAATTCTAAAGAAAAATCCACGCCCACAAATATATACTAATGATGACTTAGAAGAATATGGAAAAATCTTATATAAAACTAATGCACATAAAACTAATCATGATAGTTCGAATCAAGTCAAATAGGGGGCAAAATATACAAAAATAATTAAACAACTTGCTGCAGGATTTAAAAGTGAAACAGAAAAAATTGGAAAATCTTATTCTGACATAACTGAAATGGAGTATACAAATAAAAATATTGAATATATGTATTGGAACGATCCTAATGAACTTGTTAATAGGCTAATACTTTTGATAGCATCCAAAAATGCTGGTAATAAAAACCATTAGAATGAAATAAATTCTATAATCGAAGAGCTAAAAGAATCAAATATTATATATTAACTTCGTTTCAAACTATTAACATTGCATATTAACAGTGAGTGTCGACAAGTTCGGTAGGAACTTCATGCCCCTTTCAAAAAACAAAGGTCTTCTAGGACCTCCAGGAATAGGTTTTAAACTTCTACCGTCTGGTGATTTAGATTTAGAAAGTAAATATTTAAACAATGTTGGAATTAATCCTGAATACCCCCACCAAGCCGTTTGCAAAGGATATGTTGATGATCAAATAGGTCTTAAGGAAACAAGCATTATAAACCACATAAATTCTTCTTTAATGGAAGTTTTATCCACTTTTAATAAGGAAATTCATATTCTAAAAAACCACATAGACTCTTCTATAAAGGAAACAATTAAAAGTATGGAACAAGAAAACATGGCATCACAATTAATATTCCAAAAAATTAAAGACTCCACAGAGGAAAAGTTTGTTGACGAGAAAATAAAAAATAAAGTTGAACATTTTATGAAAACGCTGTTCCCTAATGTACCCTTTACACCCATAGATGAAAATAAGTAAAAAATCTTGTTATATTTGTATTAATTGAATGTATCTGTATTTTATATATACATATATGTAAGTGAAAATGAAGAAAGATTTTTCATTTTTCATAAAATAAAATAAAGTTTATTAGTTAGCATTCAACACTGAAACAACAAGGAACTTCAAAAATGGACTCTGTCAAAATAATAAGATATTTTCGAATTTTTAAAAGCAAATGGGGAATCAATATTGGATGAACACTATGAAGAATTTACTAACTGTATTTCAATGGTTAGTATGGACATCATTATTCAAACTGTTGTTGGTCATCCAACCAATGTGAAGAAGGGCCAGATTACACCTCATCGTGAGCGCATGCGTGGAATAATGGTCCATTGTTTCTCCGTGTTGTTTACCCCTTTTAATTAACTCAGTTTAGTTCCATAGTAGTTACCCAACAAGCAAAAAAAAACATCAATAACTAACGCGCCGCGAGTGCAACCAAAAAATACTGAACAAAAAAAATAGTGCAAACAAAAATAACTTTTAAATCACTACCTACCTAAAAATCGAAAAAAAAAATAGAAATTGTGTACCCATACCTATAATTAAAAGTAAAAACAACACAGCGAGTTCCTAATGTGCTCCCCACCTTCCCCGCTCACCCCAATCTAACTTCTCTCACAGTTACTTGCATAGCTGCTGCGCACACTGTCTGCTAAATCATGCAGTGTAGCAAAAGACTATGTAAGTAATGCAAGATAAATTGCGGTTAAATTTGTTTGATGTACAGGAGCGGATCAGTGTGATTACCATTAAGGCATAACACTAATGGATAATTGCAACTGTGAAGTTTTTTTTTTGTAATCAAAATAAATTTTCTGCATAGATAACTGTCTTGCTTTGGTTTTTTTTGTGCTTTTGTGTATTGTGATGGCTGGTAAGTTTTGTGTCGAATATAGCAACATTCGGGGGCTAAGAAAAAATTTGTGTTCTGTATACGTCCATACTGTTTTAAACAGGCCAGCTATTCTGGCACTAAGTGAAACCCAGGTTGGCGAAAACACCGATCATACGGAGTTTAACCTTCCTGGTTATAGCTTAGTGCCATTATTCTTTTCTCACCATGGTCTAGCCATTTACGTCCGTAATGATGTTGCCTACCAGCTTCTGCCACAGTATGGCCAATGTATTAATACAAATTTTAATTATATATGGTTCAAATTTACTGTTCAAAGGCGCATCATTCATACTTGTTTTATTTATCGCAGCCCAAGTTTGGATAGTAATTCAACTTCAAACGAATTCGATATGCTGTCCGACTCTATTCAGAGAATTGTATCCCATTTTCCGCACAGTGAGATCGTTGTTACGGGCGATTTCAATGTACACAATTCTTCGTGGCTGCGCTATTCGGGTCAGACAACATCCGAAGGAAGGTTTGTCGAGATTTTCGCTGAGTTAAACCACCTGACTCAGATAGTTGACGAGCCAACTCGGATTCCTGACGTTGCAGGTCAATCCGCCAACACTCTAGACTTGTTTCTTACCTCTGATCCTAATA
The DNA here is from genome assembly GCA_920104205.1 of Eupeodes latifasciatus. Lineage (NCBI taxonomy): Eukaryota > Metazoa > Arthropoda > Insecta > Diptera > Syrphidae > Eupeodes > Eupeodes latifasciatus. The sequence continues at coordinate 237,287,308 of OV049924.1, forward strand.
AATATAATGTCAGTGTATTATCGCCTCTAGGCACATCAGACCATTGTGTCATATCTGCAAATTTCTCATGCCAAAAAACGCCAGTTAAAGTTAAAACCCCTACGAGAACCGTTTGGCAATATGAGAAAGCCAACTGGGTCGGTCTCAATGAATTCTTCAGGAACTTTAACTGGTCACTATGCTTCCTCGATAGTGACGTGGATTCCAGTGCAGATATGATTACAAACTTAATTCTTTGTGGAATGAGAAATTTTATCCCGAATAGGGTAAAATCTATCAAACCCAAAGAAAACATTAATAAAAAATAAGTATGACAAGTTGGTAGTGAGTTGTGGCTCCGCATTTTATTCAAATTATTCAAGTTTAAGTAAAGTTTAATTGTAAAAAAAAAACAATTTGTTCTCTATTCTAAAGAAGTTAAGCGTCAAGTTTCCATATCATTCTTGCTCAATCAAATTAATTTAATTTAAAAAAATTGATAAAATAAAAGTATTTGCAATGTCTAATTCTAACCTAACAAATGGTAAGAGAAATCTTCGATCACACACGAATGATAGACTTGTTGGCTCTCCGATGAACTCTTCGTCAAGTCCTTCATCAACAAAAATTTGGGATAAGATTGAAATTCGTTTGGATAAATTAACATCGACATTACTTGACACTATTTTATCTATCTTGAGAAAAGAACTGAGTGAAATCACACTAACTTTTAATTCTCGATTGAATGAGATTGAAGCTAATTCTGATTTAAAAATTAAAAAACTTGAAGACGAGTTTGTATACAAGTGTAATGATGATATGAACAATATGGTTTTGGAATGTGAAACAAAATTTGCACAGAAAATGGAATTGGAACACAATAATATTGAACTACTGAAAACATATGATGCCATAACTAGGAAAAACATTGCAGGTGATCTTGTACTGCATGGAATACCAGTAAACCGAAACGAAAATCTGCATGAGATCTTTAACTAGTTTTGCACAACAATTAATGTTTCTCTGTCACATCCACATTATATAATTCGAACTAAACAAAAAAATAAGTCTTCTGTTAGCCCGATCATAATAAGAAGACGAGTGAATATTATCAAACAAAGTCTCGCTCAGTCACACTTGATGATCTTGGCTTCCAAAACAACAACAGATTTGTAAGGGTATATGAGTGCCTTACGCAGCATAATCATGCTGTCTTTTGCAAAGCTAATGACCTACGTAGGAGAAAACAGGTGCACTCGGTTTATTCAAGATATGGACGAGTTTTTATCAAAGTGCATGTTGAAAAGAGACCCATATGTATTACTAGTGTAAATCAATTGTATGCGGTGGTTTCGAATGTCCATTCGATTGAAACAAATTCTATGCTTGGAGCTTATGTTGATGTTGGTGCTTTAAATGTTGCCGCAGCCCAAGTTGTTGCTGGTGTCGGTGTTGCTGATGGTGATAATGTTGCAGACAATGTGAATGTTGCTGATGGTGTTTTTGATGCGAACGAGAGTTTAAATTTTTTGTAGTAATCTTTCTCTATTCAATTTTCTGTTTTTATTATTATGATGAATCTAAATTTGTTTATTTGCGTGTAGCCTACAATTATATGAATCTTGATTAACTTATTATTTTTCTGTCTCATTTTCATTAAATTCATTTATTTATTATTTATTTTATTTATTTATAATTTTATTCTTCATTAGTGAGTTTCTTTTTCTAATAGTTGGTGGGTTTTCACTCTTTTTTTTTTTTTCTCTTCTTTCGTCTTTAATGTTTTATTCTTCTCCGGATATTGTGAGATCGGTGTGCAATGTACTGTGTAACGTGAGTAAAGGTTTAAATGTCTGTCACTTAAATGTGGGAAGCATTCGCTCTAAATACACTATCCTCCTTCAAATGTTAGGTAATTCGAATATGGATATTTTAATGATTTCTGAATCATGGCTGAATGAAAGTATTTCTTCAAATTTGCTGTGTTTTCCTGGTTGTGAATTATACAGAAATGATCGTTGTACTCGAGGGGGTGGTGTCTGTATGTATGTGAGAAATCATATTCCTGCAAAAGTTATATATTCTTCTACTGGCTGTATCGAATTCTTGTGCGTAGAAATAAAAAATAATCATAGTGAAAAATGTCTTCTAGTGGTGGTGTACTCACCACCTGGTTTGTTTAAAGAGAATAATTTGTATGAAATTGAAAGCACTCTTTTTATTTTAAACACTAAGTATTCAGATGTGCTTATTGCTGGAGATTTCAACGTTAACTTACTAGTCAGCAACGTAAATTCCCGTCTATTTCATTACTTTTGTAATAAATTAAGTTTGTTCATTATTAATAAACAATGGCCAACTTGCTTTCAGTCTTTAACCAATCCTTCACTCATTGACATTTTCTTAACAACTTCACTCCCAAAAATGTTGCGCAATGACCAGATAAGATTGACGTCTGAATTTATACATGAATTGATTTTCTGTTCTTTCCAGTTTAATGTTCAAAATGCTAATTCTGTAGAGAATTTTAATTTTCGATCTTATCGCAACTTTAATTCTGATGAAATTGTAAGCCGCACTCGAACTGATTTTTGGAATGAAATTTATTACACTAATGATGTAAGCACTAAGGTCTTAATTTTTAATAGGCTCCTGGAAAATTTATTTAATGAATTTGTTCCCTTAGTCACAAAACGAGTTAAAAAACCTGCATCAAGTTCTTGTCCATGGTATAGTAACGATATAGAAATTCAAATTAGAGATAGAGAACGTTTCTTCAGAAAGTTCAAACGTAATCCTACGGTTTATAACAGAAATCAGTATATTTTTGCAAGAAATAAAGTCACTTCTCTCATTCGTTCATGTAAAAAAGATTATTTTTCTGCTAAACTTAACATATCCTTGGGCTCTAAGGTTCTTTGGAAAAATCTTAAAGAAATTGGTATCTACTCTAACAAATCGTCATCTGGATGTTCATTGGATCCTGAGCAGATGAGGGCAGTTTATGCATCACCCCTGAATAGCTCTAGGTCGGCTATAGTTGTTCCGGATAATAATGTTGAACTGTTTTCATTTAACTGCGTCGATGAGTATGAAATCGTAAATGCTATTCGAACTGTAAAATCAAATGCAATCGGATCTGACAACATCTCGCCAAAGTTCATTAGAATAATTGTACCAGCCATTTTGCAACCCTTGAAACATATTTTAAATATTTGTTTCTACAGTTGTAAATTTCCTGAGCCATGGAAGTGCGGTGTAATAGTTCCAATTCCAAAAAGCAGCAAGTCACTAGAGCCGTCTGAATTTAGACCTATTAGTTTGTTGCCATTCTTTAGTAAGGTTTTTGAACGGCTTTTGGCTAATCAAATGATTAGCTATATTCAAATCAATCAAAAACTCTCGAAGTGGCAGTCTGGTTTTCGGTCTAAACATAGCTGTGAATCTGCTGTCATTAAGGTAACTACTGACTTTCGATTCGCCCTTGATAAAGATCATCTTGGAATCATGGTACTGCTAGATCTTTCCAAAGCTTTTGACTGTGTAGACCATCAAATTCTAATATCAAAGCTAAGTGATAAGTTTAATTTTTCTACATCGTCACTTAAGCTTTTGAAAGACTACCTTTGTAACAGAAGTCAAATAATAAGAACCGAGCAAGGAACTTCAGCTCCTTTTATTGCTCACTGTGGTGTTCCCCAAGGCTCTGTCCTCGGACCAAAATACAAACTCATGGTTTGATTCGAGCTGTAAAGAGGTTATTAGGATCAAAAATGTAAGTTTCCGGAATTACAAAGCCAACCCAACTGAGGAAAACCGGAATAAGTTCAAACAAGCTAGAAAGACCTGTAACGGACATATACGACGCATTAAATTTTTGCATGACCAGAGATTACGGCAAAAAATACTACAATGTCCCAGTGGTAGTACAAATTTCTGGTCATTTGTAAAAAATGTGCGTAACACTACGTCTTCGTCGGTTCCGACGCTCGTTTCCAATGACACTCCCTATGTAAGCTCGATTGATAAAGCCAATTTGCTTGCAGCACAGTTTGCTGTTAATTCGATGCTGCCAGTGAGTGACATGACTCCGCCTGTACTTGAAAGCGTAAACGATTCTATGGGACGAATCTTTTTTCGCACTCGCTCAGTTACTAGCGTACTTAAAAATCTTGGCATTTACAAATCCGCTGGCCCGGATAGTATCCCCGCTATTGTTCTGGAGAGGTGTTCTTCGACGCTGACAGAACCACTGCGTAAGCTTTTCCATCTGTCCTATTCTACAGGTCTCTTTCCGAGTGGATGGAAAACTGCATTTGTCCAGCCTGTCCCTAAAAAAGGCGTTTCCTCCTCACTATCTAACTATCGTCCAATTGCACTTACATCCCTTCTTTCCAAGGTCATGGAAACGCTGATCAATTTTCAGCTTAAGAAATATCTTGAAGAACGGAAGCTTCTTAATGACCGGCAGTATGGCTTTCGTTGCAATAGGTCCACTGGTGATCTCATGGTTTATCTCACCGAACAGTGGAACAAACCTTTACATCGGCATTTGATAGAGTTTGGCACCAAGCTCTCTTATCGAAAATGCGTGCATTTGGTATTGATGAATTCCTTCTTCGTTGGGTTAGAAATTACCTTTCGGACCGTTCAATTCAAGTAGTATTGGACGGGTTCAAATCTGATATTCACAAAATAAACGCTGGTGTGCCCCAGGGCTCCGTTTGGTCTCCGACTCTCTTCCTTATTTTTATAAATGATCTTTTGTCTGAAACTTCAAACCCACTAAATTGTTTCGCGGATGATAGTACCCTCAGCTTTTCACATTCGTTTTTAGATTATCATCCTTGTCCTTCGGATGTGGAACTTCGACGGCAGCGTATGATAAGCTCATTAAATTCTGATCTCGACAGCATTGTACAATGGGGAATCAAAAACCGTGTAGAATTTAATGCCTCCAACACTCAATGCTGTCTACTGTCGCAAAAGCGTAACCCTCCCCCAATGCCACTATACATGAGTGGTACTTGCATCGAGGAGACTGAACAGCTATCAGTCTTAGGTATGTGCATTACAAACCACTTGTTGTGGAGTGATCACATATTTGACATCGCCAAAAATGTTGCTAAGTGTTTAGGTTTTCTCCGACGATGCAAGAAGTTGTTTACCCCTTCTGATCTGGCTATAATTTATAAAGCCTATATTCGTCCAAAACTTGAGTACAATTCCCATATTTGGGCAGGTGCTCCTATAACCCACTTGAGTCTCTTGGACAGAATTCAAAAGAGAGCTCTAAAAATGATAGGTGACCGTTGTCTTACTGCAACTTTTGCATCTCTCGAGCACCGTCGCCGTCGTAAGGTTTCACGTCTCTCATTATTTTATCGCTACTTCCATAAGCAATGCTCTAATGAAATCGCCAGTTGCGTTTCTCCCTCCAACATTTCAACCGTAATACTCGCTCTTTTAGGAATGCCCATCAGTTTACCCTTGAGCCCAATTTCGGTCGTACTGTAAAGTACAGAGATTCTTTTTTTAGTCGCACTACACGAATGTGGAATGCTTTACCAGACTCAATATTTCCCACTCATTATCATGTGCAGGCATTCAAAACCAATGTGCATCGGTATCTCCTTTCAAATCCTATCCTTCCTTCCTAATTACTCTCACTGTGTATAATCATTATAAGGGTATTCATATCCCCCAATATAAAAAAAAAAAGATACTTGTGGCTGTTACATTATGGAAAAAAGGTTAATTAAAATTAAGAAACTTATGTTATTGTATAATAGATTGCAATAAAAGAAAAAAATATATACATAAAAGTCTTTTCTTTGATTTTGTTGAATTCACTCTTTGTAAATATGAGTAAGCGTGAGGTTGTTGAGGAGTTGCATAAAGCTGCACGTAAAACCTTCAAACGTCGTCATGTTATCATCAAAGGCTACGATGACTTATGGCAAGCTGACCTGGTTGAAATGATACCATATAGTGAACAAAACAGAGGATTTAATTATTTACTGACAGTTATCGATACATTTTCGAAATTTGCATGGGTCATCCCAATGAAAAACAAAAAGGGTATTACCATTACGAAAGGAATGGAACAAATATTTATATCTTCTTCTAGAATTCCAAAGAATATACAAACAGATGATGGAAAAGAATTTTTCAATAAAAACTTTAAACTCTTGATGGAAAAGTATAAAATTAATCATTACTCAACATTCAGTTCATTAAAGGCTTCCATTGTCGAAAGATTTAATAGAACTTTTAAAGAAAAAATGTGGAAAGAATTTAGTTTCAATGGTAACTATAAGTGGATCAATATTTTTGAGAAATTACTTAATGATTAAAATCACTCTTTTCATAGAACCATTAAATGTTTTCCTGCAGATGTAACGAAGAAAAATTCAAAGTTATTGTTACCATTTTTTAAAAGTGATAAAGAAGAAACAAGTAAACGAAAATTTAAAATCGGCGACAAAGTAAGAATCAGCAAGTATAAACATGCATTTGAAAAGGGCTATACACCTAACTGGACAACAGAGGTTTTTAAAATAAGAAAAATAAATGTTACAAAACCAAATACATACATATGTATCTTCTTGAAGACTATCAAGGAAAATCTGTTCAAGGTAGTTTATATGAACCAGAACTGATGAAAACTAAATGCGGATATTTTTCTTGTGGAAAAGGTTCTACAAAACAGAGGAAATAAGGTTTTTGTTAAGTGGTTGGGTTTTCCATCAGAACATAACTCCTGAATTAATAAAAACGAATTACTATAAAATATAAGAATTGTAAAAATAAAAGCAAAAGAAATAAAAGATATTTTTTTTCAACTGCATGTTTATTTTTTTCTTTGTTTACCATTATAATTTTTGTTTTTTTTTTTTTTGTATTTATTATATCCTAGGTCTGCTTTTCTCTCCTTTTAAATATTTTCCGGCTGGAAACCGCTTTGCATCCAATAAAGGATCTGGGATTTTTTTCCTTTTTGGACGAAACTTTGCCAGCAGTACTTTCTCCAGAAGCGTACTTGTTTTGAATTCCTCATCGTCGAAGAGTTCCTCAGGATCAAAATAGTTTGGTCCTTATTCGTCAGCCAATTCCCTTATGGTAGCAGCCCCATTGAACGGATCAAATAATTGTTGGTCCGTAATCCAATCTCTCCTGGTTGGGATTTAGACAGAACAAATCTAGCTCCTCAATGCCCTGGAATCTTGTATGTTACTCGTCATCGTTCTCTTTTTCCATTTTTTTTTCTTTTTCGTAGCAAACGTTACTGTGGTCGCAAGTAAACTAACTAACCATTTCTAAGTATCGAACCCTTATATTGGTTCATATCTGTATGCCTACTCCTTGTACGCATATACCATACAAAGAAAAACAATAACTTGTATTGTATATGCATCACGAATCTAATCAGTTTTTTAAATTTTCTACCCTCATAAAAAAAGAAAAAAGTGGGTATATAAGGCAATACCTGTACAAATTAAAAGATGGGTATGTCAGTGAAAAAAAATGTAAAGAAATAAAAAAAACAAATAAAGAAAGTTTTTTTTTTTGAAACCGTTTTTTTGTTTGTATATTTACAACTATAATTTTTTATTTAAGAAATGAAAATGGATTATTATTATTGATGATGAAACTTTCACTCGAACTCCTGGTCTCATTGAATTAATTCTAAAGAAAAATCCACGCTCACAAATATATACTAGTGATGACTTAGAAGAATTTGGAAAAATCTTATATAAAACTAATGCACATAAAACTAATCATGATAGTTCCAGTCGAATCAAATCAAATAGGGGGCAAAATATACAAAAATAATTAAACAACTTGCTGCAGGATTTAAAAGTGAAACAGAAAAAACTGGAAAATCTTATTCTGACATAACTGAAATGGAGTATACAAATAAAAATATTGAATATATGTATTGGAACGATCCTAATGAACTTGTTAATAGGCTAAGACTTTTGATAGCATCCAAAAATGCTGGTAATAAAAACCATTAGAATGAAATAAATTCTATAATCGAAGAGCTAAAAGAATCAATTATTATATATTAACTTCGTTTCAAACTATTAGCATTGCATATTAACAGTGAACGTCGACAAGTTCGGTAGGAACTTCATGCCCCTTTCAAAAAACAAAGGTCTTCTAGGACCTCCAGCAATAGGTTTTAAACTTCTACCGTCTGGTGATTTAGATTTAGAAAGTAAATATTTAAACAATGTTGGAATTAATCCTGAATACCCCCACCAAGCCGTTTGCAAAGGATATGTTGATGATCAAATAGGTCTTAAGGAAACAAGCATTATAAACCACATAAATTCTTCTTTAATGGAAGTTTTATCCACTTTTAATAAGGAAATTCATATTCTAAAAAACCACATAGACTCTTCTATAAAGGAAACAATTAAAAGTATGGAACAAGAAAACATGGCATCACAATTAATATCCCAAAAAATTAAAGACTCCACAGAGGAAAAGTTTGTTGACGATAAAATAAAAAATAAAGTTGAACATTTTATGAAAACGCTGTTCCCTAATGTACCCTTTACACCCATAGATGAAAATAAGTAAAAAATCTTGTTATATTTGTATTAATTTAATGTATCTGTATTTTATATATACATATATGTAAGTGAAAATGAAGAAAGATTTTTCATTTTTCATAAAATAAAATAAAGTTTATTAGTTAGCATTCAACACTGAAACAACAAGGAACTTCAAAAATGGACTCTGTCAAAATAATAAGATATTTTCAAATTTTTAAAAGCAAATGGGGAATCAATATTGGATGAACACTATGAAGAATTTACTAACTGTATTTCAATGGTTAGTATGGACATCATTATTCAAACTGTTGTTGGTCATCCAACCAATGTGAAGAAGGGCCAGATTACACCTCATCGTGAGCGCATGCGTGGAATAATGGTCCATTGTTTCTCCGTGTTGTTTACCCCTTTTAATTAACTCAGTTTAGTTCCATAGTAGTTACCCAACAAGCAAAAAAAAAACATCAATAACTAACGCGCCGCGAGTGCAACCAAAAAATACTAAACAAAAAAAATAGTGCAAACAAAAATAACTTTTAAATCACTACCTACCTAAAAATCGAAAAAAAAATAGAAATTGTGTACCCATACCTATAATTAAAAGTAAAAACAACACAGCGAGTTCCTAATGTGCTCCCCACCTTCCCCGCTCACCCCAATCTAACTTCTCTCACAGTTACTTGCATAGCTGCTGCGCACACTGTCTGCTAAATCATGCAGTGTAGCAAAAGACTATGTAAGTAATGCAAGATAAATTGCGGTTAAATTTGTTTGATGTACAGGAGCGGATCAGTGTGATTACCATTAAGGCATAACACTAATGGATAATTGCAACTGTGAAGTTTTTTTTTTGTAATCAAAATAAATTTTCTGCATAGATAACTGTCTTGCTTTGGTTTTTTATGTGCTTTTGTGTATTGTGATGGCTGGTAAGTTTTGTGTCGAATATAGCAACATTCGGGGGCTAAGAAAAAATTTGTGTTCTGTATACGTCCATACTGTTTTAAACAGGCCAGCTATTCTGGCACTAAGTGAAACCCAGGTTGGCGAAAACACCGATCATACGGAGTTTAACCTTCCTGGTTATAGCTTAGTGCCATTATTCTTTTCTCACCATGGTCTAGCCATTTACGTCCGTAATGATGTTGCCTACCAGCTTCTGCCACAGTATGGCCAATGTATTAATACAAATTTTAATTATATATGGTTCAAATTTACTGTTCAAAGGCGCATCATTCATACTTGTTTTATTTATCGCAGCCCAAGTTTGGATAGTAATTCAACTTCAAACGAATTCGATGTGCTGTCCGACTCTATTCAGAGAATTGTATCGCATTTTCCGCACAGTGAGATCGTTGTTACGGGCGATTTCAATGTACACAATTCTTCGTGGCTGCGCTATTCGGGTCAGACAACATCCGAAGGAAGGTTTGTCGAGATTTTCGCTGAGTTAAACCACCTGACTCAGATAGTTGACGAGCCAACTCGGATTCCTGACGTTGCAGGTCAATCCGCCAACACTCTAGACTTGTTTCTTACCTCTGATCCTAATAAATATAATGTCAGTGTATTATCGCCTCTAGGCACATCAGACCATTGTGTCATATCTGCAAATTTCTCATGCCAAAAAACGCCAGTTAAAGTTAAAACCCCTACGAGAACCGTTTGGCAATATGAGAAAGCCAACTGGGTCGGTCTCAATGAATTCTTCAGGAATTTTAACTGGTCACTATGCTTCCTCGATAGTGACGTGGATTCCAGTGCAGATATGATTACAAACTTAATTCTTTGTGGAATGAGAAATTTTATCCCGAATAGGGTAAAATCTATCAAACCCAAAGAAAACATTAATAAAAAATAAGTATGACAAGTTGCTAGTGAGTTGTGGTTCCGCATTTTATTCAAATTATTCAAGTTTAAGTAAAGTTTAATTGTAAAAAAAAAATTTGTTCTCTATTCTAAAGAAGTTAAGCGTCAAGTTTCCATATCATTCTTGCTCAATCAAATTAATTTAATTTAAAAAAATTGAAAAAATAAAAGTATTTGCAATGTCTAATTCTAACCTCACAAATGGTAAGAGAAATCTTCGATCACACACGAATGATACCCTTGTTGGCTCTCCGATGAACTCTTCGTCAAGTCCTTCATCAACAAAAATTTGGGATAAGATTGAAATTCGTTTGGATAAATTAACATCGACATTAACTGACACTATTTTATCTATCTTGAGAAAAGAACTGAGTGAAATCACACTAACTTTTAATTCTCGATTGAATGAGATTGAAGCTAATTCTGATTTAAAAATTAAAAAACTTGAAGACGCGTTTGTATACAAGTGTAATGATGATATGAACAATATGGTTTTGGAATGTGAAACAAAATTTGCACAGAAAATGGAATTGGAACACAATAATATTGAACTACTGAAAACACAAATTGATGCCATAACTAGGAAAAACATTGCAGGTGATCTTGTACTGCATGGAATACCAGTAAACCGAAACGAAAATCTGCATGAGATCTTTAACAAGTTTTGCACAACAATTAATGTTTCTCTGTCACATCCACATTATATAATTCGAACTAAACAAAAAAATAAGTCTTCTGTTAGCCCGATCATAATAAGACTTCAGAATGAAAATGAAAAAATCTTGTTTTGAAGAAGACGAGTGAATATTATCAAACAAAGTCTCGCTCAGTCACACTTGATGATCTTGGCTTCCAAAACAACAACAGATTTGTAAGGGTATATGAGTGCCTTACGCAGCATAATCATGCTGTCTTTTGCAAAGCTAATGACCTACGTAGGAGAAAACAGGTGCACTCGGTTTATTCAAGATATGGACGAGTTTTTATCAAAGTGCATGTTGAAAAGAGACCCATATGTATTACTAGTGTAAATCAATTGTATGCGGTGGTTTCGAATGTCCATTCGATTGAAACAAATTCTATGCTTGGAGCTTATGTTGATGTTGGTGCTTTAAATGCTTTAAATGTTGCCGCAGCCCAAGTTGTTGCTGGTGTCGGTGTTGCTGATGGTGATAATGTTGCAGACAATGTGAATGTTGCTGATGGTGTTTTTGATGCGAACGAGAGTTTAAATTTTTTGTAGTAATCTTTCTCTATTCAATTTTCTGTTTTTATTATTATGATGAATCTAAATTTGTTTATTTGCGTGTAGCCTACAATTATATGAATCTTGATTAACTTATTATTTTTCTGTCTCATTTTCATTAAATTCATTTATTTATTATTTATTTTATTTATTTATAATTTTATTCTTCATTAGTGAGTTTCTTTTTCTAATAGTTGGTGGGTTTTCAGTCTCTTTTCTTTTTTTCTCTTCTTTCGTCTTTAATGTTTTATTCTTCTCCGGATATTGTGAGATCGGTGTGCAATGTACTGTGTAACGTGAGTAAAGGTTTAAATGTCTGTCACTTAAATGTGGGAAGCATTCGCTCTAAATACACTATCCTCCTTCAAATGTTAGGTAATTCGAATATGGATATTTTAATGATTTCTGAATCATGGCTGAATGAAAGTATTTCTTCAAATTTGCTGTGTTTTCCTGGTTGTGAATTATACAGAAATGATCGTTGTACTCGAGGGGGTGGTGTCTGTATGTATGTGAGAAATCATATTCCTGCAAAAGTTATATATTCTTCTACTGGCTGTATCGAATTCTTGTGCGTAGAAATAAAAAATAATCATAGTGAAAAATGTCTTCTAGTGGTGGTGTACTCACCACCTGGTTTGTTTAAAGAGAATAATTTGTATGAAATTGAAAGCACTCTTTTATTTTAAACACTAAGTATTCAGATGTGCTTATTGCTGGAGATTTCAACGTTAACTTACTAGTCAGCAACGTAAATTCCCGTCTATTTCATTACTTTTGTAATAAATTAAGTTTGTTCATTATTAATAAACAATGGCCAACTTGCTTTCAGTCTTTAACCAATCCTTCACTCATTGACATTTTCTTAACAACTTCACTCCCAAAAATTTTGCGCAATGACCAGATAAGATTGACGTCTGAATTTATACATGAATTGATTTTCTGTTCTTTCCAGTTTAATGTTCAAAATGCTAATTCTGTAGAGAATTTTAATTTTCGATCTTATCGCAACTTTAGTTCTGATGAAATTGTAAGCCGCACTCGAACTGATTTTTGGAATGAAATTTATTACACTAATGATGTAAGCACTAAGGTCTTAATTTTTAATAGGCTCCTGGAAAATTTATTTAATGAATTTGTTCCCTTAGTCACAAAACGAGTTAAAAAACCTGCATCAAGTTCTTGTCCATGGTATAGTAACGATATAGAAATTCAAATTAGAGATAGAGAACGTTTCTTCAGAAAGTTCAAACGTAATCCTACGGTTTATAACAGAAATCAGTATATTTTTGCAAGAAATAAAGTCACTTCTCTCATTCGTTCATGTAAAAAAGATTATTTTTCTGCTAAACTTAACATATCCTTGGGCTCTAAGGTTCTTTGGAAAAATCTTAAAGAAATTGGTATCTACTCTAACAAATCGTCATCTGGATGTTCATTGGATCCTGAGCAGATGAGGGCAGTTTATGCGTCACCCCTGAATAGCTCTAGGTCGGCTATAGTTGTTCCGGATAATAATGTTGAACTGTTTTTATTTAACTGCGTCGATGAGTATGAAATCGTAAATGCTATTCGAACTGTAAAATCAAATGCAATCGGATCTGACAACATCTCGCCAAAGTTCATTAGATTAATTGTACCAGCCATTTTGCAACCCTTGAAACATATTTTAAATATTTGTTTCTACAGTTGTAAATTTCCTGAGCCATGGAAGTGCGGTGTAATAGTTCCAATTCCAAAAAGCAGCAAGTCACTAGAGCCGTCTGAATTTAGACCTATTAGTTTGTTGCCATTCTTTAGTAAGGTTTTTGAACGGCTTTTGGCTAATCAAATGATTAGCTATATTCAAATCAATCAAAAACTCTCGAAGTGGCAGTCTGGTTTTCGGTCTAAACATAGCTGTGAATCTGCTGTCATTAAGGTAACTACTGACTTTCGATTCGCCCTTGATAAAGATCATCTTGGAATCATGGTACTGCTAGATCTTTCCAAAGCTTTTGACTGTGTAGACCATCAAATTCTAATATCAAAGCTAAGTGATAAGTTTAATTTTTCTACATCGTCACTTAAGCTTTTGAAAGACTACTTTTGTAACAGAAGTCAAATAATAAGAACCGAGCAAGGAACTTCAGCTCCTTTTATTGCTCACTTTGGTGTTCCCCAAGGCTCTGTCCTCGGACCACTTCTATTTTCCCTGTTTATCAATGATCTACCAAATGTTATTAAAAATTGTTCAATTCACTTGTATGTAGACGATGTTTTGATGTATAAATTTTGCAAACTAGGTATGATGGAAGATGCTGTAGCGCGAATCAATGAGGATTTAGTTCATGTTCAGGAATGGGTTCACACGAATATGTTACGTCTTAATCCTTCGAAGACGTTGAGTATGGTGTGTTCAAAAAATGATGTTGTTCTTGAAGATATCCCTAAAGTTATTTTGAATTCCCGAACAGTTGAGTTTGTCGATAAAGTAAAGTACTTAGGCTATCAAATTAACAATAAACTCACTTGCTGCGATGCCATCTCGGATGCTGTAAGACGTATTTACTTTGGTCTACGCTCTCTAAGGACCTCGTCACAATTTCTGAATGAAGATATCAAAAAACATTTAGTCAAAAGCTTGCTTCTTCCTTTCTTTGCTTTTAATTGCTCTGTATACCCTTGTCTTGACTTTGAGTGTAAACGAAAACTTAACGTAGCATTTAACGATTGCTTGCGTTTCATATACAATATACCTAGGTGTGAAAGTGTGTCTAGTGTTCAGTCTACGTTATTGGGGATAAGTTTGAATAATCATTTATTGTTTCGTAATATATTACTTTTGCATAACATTATTAATGGAAGATCTCCAGGGTATTTAGGGGAAATGCTTCAATTCGCTCAATCCCATAGAGGGTTACGACTTATTTTGCCACGTTTTCTTCATTCCATTACTGATCGATCTCACCTCGTCTTTTCAATAAGGATTTGGAATAGCCTTCCCTTTGAACTTCAAAGAATCACTTCACCAACCATTTTTAAGAAAAAGTTACTTGCTTATATTGTGACAAATATCAATTAATCGTCTTCTACTGTTAATGTTATACCCACTCCTTTGTTATTTATTAATTTATTGTATCAATGTAATCCATTTATTATCATACTTTTTTCTATTATAGTCTTTTTTTTCATTATATTACTATTATTTATAATTAATTATGTAACGTATCTTGTCAAATGTATAATTAACTTGTTGAATATTTAGATGCAATTAAAAGATCCTGTAATCTTGATGTATCATGTAAATGCTTATAAATACAAATACAAATACAAATACAAATACAAATACAAATACAAATACAAATACAAATACAAATACAAATACAAATACAAATACAAATACAAATACAAATACAAATACAAATACAAATACAAATACAAATACAAATACAAATACAAATACAAATACAAATACAAATACAAATACAAATACAAATACAAATACAAATACAAATACAAATACAAATACAAACTCATGGTTTGATTCGAGCTGTAAAGAGGTTATTAGGATCAAAAATGTAAGTTTCCGGAATTACAAAGCCAACCCAACTGAGGAAAACCGGAATAAGTTCAAACAAGCTAGAAAGACCTGTAACGGACATATACGACGCATTAAATTTTTGCATGACCAGAGATTACGGCAAAAAATACTACAATGTCCCAGTGGTAGTAAAAATTTCTGGTCATTTGTAAAAAATGTGCGTAACACTACGTCTTCGTCGGTTCCGACGCTCGTTTCCAATGACACTCCCTATGTAAGCTCGATTGATAAAGCCAATTTGCTTGCAGCACAGTTTGCTGTTAATTCGATGCTGCCAGTGAGTGACATGACTCCGCCTGTACTTGAAAGCGTAAACGATTCTATGGGACGAATCTTTTTTCGCACTCGCTCAGTTACTAGCGTACTTAAAAATCTTGGCATTTACAAATCCGCTGGCCCGGATAGTATCCCAGCTATTGTTCTGGAGAGGTGTTCTTCGACGCTGACAGAACCACTGCGTAAGCTTTTCCATCTGTCCTATTCTACAGGTCTCTTTCCGAGTGGATGGAAAACTGCATTTGTCCAGCCTGTCCCTAAAAAAGGCGTTTCCTCCTCACTATCTAACTATCGTCCAATTGCACTTACATCCCTTCTTTCCAAGGTCATGGAAACGCTGATCAATTTTCAGCTTAAGAAATATCTTGAAGAACGGAAGCTTCTTAATGACCGGCAGTATGGCTTTCGTTGCAATAGGTCCACTGGTGATCTCATGGTTTATCTCACCGAACAGTGGAACAAATCTTTACATCGGCATTTGATAGAGTTTGGCACCAAGCTCTCTTATCGAAAATGCGTGCATTTGGTATTGATGAATTCCTTCTTCGTTGGGTTAGAAATTACCTTTCGGACCGTTCAATTCAAGTAGTATTGGACGGGTTCAAATCTGATATTCACAAAATAAACGCTGGTGTGCCCCAGGGCTCCGTTTGGTCTCCGACTCTCTTCCTTATTTTTATAAATGATCTTTTGTCTGAAACTTCAAACCCACTAAATTGTTTCGCGGATGACAGTACCCTCAGCTTTTCACATTCGTTTTTAGATTATCATCCTTGACCTTCGGATGTGGAACTTCAACGGCAGCGTATGATAAGCTCATTAAATTCTGATCTCGACAGCATTGTACAATGGGGAATCAAAAACCGTGTAGAATTTAATGCCTCCAACACTCAATGCTGTCTACTGTCGCAAAAGCGTAACCCTCCCCCAATGCCACTATACATGAGTGGTACTTGCATCGAGGAGACTGAACAGCTATCAGTCTTAGGTATGTGCATTACAAACCACTTGTTGTGGAGTGATCACATATTTGACATCGCCAAAAATGTTGCTAAGTGTTTAGGTTTTCTCCGACGATGCAAGAAGTTGTTTACCCCTTCTGATCTGGCTATAATTTATAAAGCCTATATTCGTCCAAAACTTGAGTACAATTCCCATATTTGGGCAGGTGCTCCTATAACCCACTTGAGTCTCTTGGGCAGAATTCAAAAGAGAGCTCTAAAAATGATAGGTGACCGTTGTCTTACTGCAACTTTTGCATCTCTCGAGCACCGTCGCCGTCGTAAGGTTTCACGTCTCTCATTATTTTATCGCTACTTCCATAAGCAATGCTCTAATGAAATCGCCAGTTGCGTTTCTCCCTCCAACATTTCAACCGTAATACTCGCTCTTTTAGGAATGCCCATCAGTTTACCCTTGAGCCCAATTTCGGTCGTACTGTAAAGTACAGAGATTCTTTTTTTAGTCGCACTACACGAATGTGGAATGCTTTACCAGACTCAATATTTCCCACTCATTATCATGTGCAGGCATTCAAAACCAATGTGCATCGGTATCTCCTTTCAAATCCTATCCTTCCTTCCTAATTACTCTCACTGTGTATAATCATTATAAGGGTATTCATATCCCCCAATATAAAAAAAAAGATACTTGTGGCTGTTACATTATGGAAAAAAGGTTAATTAAAATTAAGAAACTTATGTTATTGTATAATAGATTGCAATAAAAGAAAAAAATATATACATAAAAGTCTTTTCTTTGATTTTGTTGAATTCACTCTTTGTAAATATGAGTAAGCGTGAGGTTGTTGAGGAGTTGCATAAAGCTGCACGTAAAACCTTCAAACGTCGTCATGTTATCATCAAAGGCTACGATGACTTATGGCAAGCTGACCTGGTTGAAATGATACCATATAGTGAACAAAACAGAGGATTTATTTATTTACTGACAGTTATCGATACATTTTCGAAATTTGCATGGGTCATCCCAATGAAAAACAAAAAGGGTATTACCATTACGAAAGGAATGGAACAAATATTTATATCTTCTTCTAGAATTCCAAAGAATATACAAACAGATGATGGAAAAGAATTGTTCAATAAAAACTTTAAACTCTTGATGGAAAAGTATAAAATTAATCATTACTCAACATTCAGTTCATTAAAGGCTTCCATTGTCGAAAGATTTAATAGAACTTTTAAAGAAAAAATTTAGTTTCAATGGAAACTATAAGTGGATCAATATTTTTGAGAAATTACTTAATGATTACAATCACTCTTTTCATAGAACCATTAAATGTTTTCCTGCAGATGTAACGAAGAAAAATTCAAAGTTATTGTTACCATTTTTTAAAAGTGATAAAGAAGAAACAAGTAAACGAAAATTTAAAATCGGCGACAAAGTAAGAATCAGCAAGTATAAACATGCATTTGAAAAGGGCTATACACCTAACTGGACAACAGAGGTTTTTAAAATAAGAAAAATAAATGTTACAAAACCAAATACTTTGCTTTGCATCCAATAAAGGATCTGGGATTTTTTTCCTTTTTGGACGAAACTTTGCCAGTAGTACTTTCTCCAGAAGCGTACTTGTTTTGAATTCCTCATCGTCGAAGAGTTCCTCAGGATCAAAATAGTTTGGTCCTTATTCGTCAGCCAATTCCCTTATGGTAGCAGCCCCATTGAACGGATCAAATAATGCTTCTTGGTATCTTTGAGTTGGTCCGTAATCCAATCTCTCCTGGTTGGGATTTAGACAGAACAAATCTAGCTCCTCAATGCCCTGGAATCTTGTGTTACTCGTCATCGTTCTCATTTTCCATTTTTTTTTCTTTTTCGTAGCAAACGTTACTGTGGTCGCAAGTAAACTAACTAACCATTTCTAAGTATCGAACCCTTATATTGGTTCATATCTGTATGCCTACTCCTTGTACGCATATACCATACAAAGAAAAACAATAACTTGTATTGTATATGCATCACGAATCTAATCAGTTTTTTAAATTTTCTACCCTCATAAAAAAAGAAAAAAGTGGGTATATAAAGCAATACCTGTACAAATTAAAAGATGGGTATGTCAGTGAAAAAAAATGTAAAGAAATAAAAAAAACAAATAAAGAAAGTTTTTTTTTTTGAAACCGTTTTTTTGTTTGTATATTTACAACTATAATTTTTTATTTAAGAAATGAAAATGGATTATTATTATTGATGATGAAACTTTCACTCGAACTCCTGGTCTCATTGAATTAATTCTAAAGAAAAATCCACGCCCACAAATATATACTAGTGATGACTTAGAAGAATATGGAAAAATCTTATATAAAACTAATGCACATAAAACTAATCATGATAGTTCCAGTCGAATCAAATCAAATAGGGGGCAAAATATACAAAAATAATTAAACAACTTGCTGCAGGATTTAAAAGTGAAACAGAAAAAACTGGAAAATCTTATTCTGACATAACTGAAATGGAGTATACAAATAAAAATATTGAATATATGTATTGGAACGATCCTAATGAACTTGTTAATAGGCTAAGACTTTTGATAGCATCCAAAAATGCTGGTAATAAAAACCATTAGAATGAAATAAATTCTATAATCGAAGAGCTAAAAGAATCAATTATTATATATTAACTTCGTTTCAAACTATTAACATTGCATATTAACAGTGAACGTCGACAAGTTCGGTAGGAACTTCATGCCCCTTTCAAAAAACAAAGGTCTTCTAGGACCTCCAGCAATAGGTTTTAAACTTCTACCGTCTGGTGATTTAGATTTAGAAAGTTAATATTTAAACAATGTTGGAATTAATCCTGAATACCCCCACCAAGCCCTTTGCAAAGGATATGTTGATGATCAAATAGGTCTTAAGGAAACAAGCATTATAAACCACATAAATTCTTCTTTAATGGAAGTTTTATCCACTTTTAATAAGGAAATTCATATTCTAAAAAACCACATAGACTCTTCTATAAAGGAAACAATTAAAAGTATGGAACAAGAAAACATGGCATCACAATTAATATCCCAAAAAATTAAAGACTCCACAGAGGAAAAGTTTGTTGACGATAAAATAAAAAATAAAGTTGAACATTTTATGAAAACGCTGTTCCCTAATGTACCCTTTACACCCATAGATGAAAATAAGTAACAAATCTTGTTATATTTGTATTAATTGAATGTATCTGTATTTTATATATACATATATGTAAGTGAAAATGAAGAAAGATTTTTCATTTTTCATAAAATAAAATAAAGTTTATTAGTTAGCATTCAACACTGAAACAACAAGGAACTTCAAAAATGGACTCTGTCAAAATAATAAGATATTTTCGAATTTTTAAAAGCAAATGGGGAATCAATATTGGATGAACACTATGAAGAATTTACTTACTGTATTTCAATGGTTAGTATGGACATCATTATTCAAACTGTTGTTGGTCATCCAACCAATGTGAAGAAGGGCCAGATTACACCTCATCGTGAGCGCATGCGTGGAATAATGGTCCATTGTTTCTCCGTGTTGTTTACCCCTTTTAATTAACTCAGTTTAGTTCCATAGTAGTTACCCAACAAGCAAAAAAAAACATCAATAACTAACGCGCCGCGAGTGCAACCAAAAATACTAAACAAAAAAAATAGTGCAAACAAAAATAACTTTTAAATCACTACCTACCTAAAAATCGAAAAAAAAATAGAAATTGTGTACCCATACCTATAATTAAAAGTAAAAACAACACAGCGAGTTCCTAATGTGCTCCCCACCTTCCCCGCTCACCCCAATCTAACTTCTCTCACAGTTACTTGCATAGCTGCTGCGCACACTGTCTGCTAAATCATGCAGTGTAGCAAAAGACTATGTAAGTAATGCAAGATAAATTGCGGTTAAATTTGTTTGATGTACAGGAGCGGATCAGTGTGATTACCATTAAGGCATAACACTAATGGATAATTGCAACTGTGAAGTTTTTTTTTGTAATCAAAATAAATTTTCTGCATAGATAACTGTCTTGCTTTGGTTTTTTATGTGCTTTTGTGTATTGTGATGGCTGGTAAGTTTTGTGTCGAATACAGCAACATTCGGGGGCTAAGAAAAAATTTGTGTTCTGTATACGTCCATACTGTTTTAAACAGGCCAGCTATTCTGGCACTAAGTGAAACCCAGGTTGGCGAAAACACCGATCATACGGAGTTTAACCTTCCTGGTTATAGCTTAGTGCCATTATTCTTTTCTCACCATGGTATAGCCATTTACGTCCGTAATGATGTTGCCTACCAGCTTCTGCCACAGTATGGCCAATGTATTAATACAAATTTTAATTATATATGGTTCAAATTTACTGTTCAAAGGCGCATCATTCATACTTGTTTTATTTATCGCAGCCCAAGTTTGGATAGTAATTCAACTTCAAACGAATTCGATGCGCTGTCCGACTCTATCCAGAGAATTGTATCCCATTTTCCGCACAGTGAGATCGTTGTTACGGGCGATTTCAATGTACACAATTCTTCGTGGCTGCGCTATTCGGGTCAGACAACATCCGAAGGAAGGTTTGTCGAGATTTTCGCTGAGTTAAACCACCTGACTCAGTTAGTTGACGAGCCAACTCGGATTCCTGACGTTGCAGGTCAATCCGCCAACACTCTAGACTTGTTTCTTACCTCTGATCCTAATAAATATAATGTCAGTGTATTATCGCCTCTAGGCACATCAGACCATTGTGTCATATCTGCAAATTTCTCATGCCAAAAAACGCCAGTTAAAGTTAAAACCCCTACGAGAACCGTTTGGCAATATGAGAAAGCCAACTGGGTCGGTCTCAATGAATTCTTCAGGAATTTTAACTGGTCACTATGCTTCCTCGATAGTGACGTGGATTCCAGTGCAGATATGATTACAAACTTAATTCTTTGTGGAATGAGAAATTTTATCCCGAATAGGGTAAAATCTATCAAACCCAAAGAAAACATTAATAAAAAATAAGTATGACAAGTTGCTAGTGAGTTGTGGTTCCGCATTTTATTCAAATTATTCAAGTTTAAGTAAAGTTTAATTGTAAAAAAAAATTTGTTCTCTATTCTAAAGAAGTTAAGCGTCAAGTTTCCATATCATTCTTGCTCAATCAAATTAATTTAATTTAAAAAAATTGATAAAATAAAAGTATTTGCAATGTCTAATTCTAACCTCACAAATGGTAAGAGAAATCTTCGATCACACACGAATGATAGACTTGTTGGCTCTCCGATGAACTCTTCGTCAAGTCCTTCATCAACAAAAATTTGGGATAAGATTGAAATTCGTTTGGATAAATTAACATCGACATTAACTGACACTATTTTATCTATCTTGAGAAAAGAACTGAGTGAAATCACACTAACTTTTAATTCTCGATTGAATGAGATTGAAGCTAATTCTGATTTAAAAATTAAAAAACTTGAAGACGCGTTTGTATACAAGTGTAATGATGATATGAACAATATGGTTTTGGAATGTGAAACAAAATTTGCACAGAAAATGGAATTGGAACACAATAATATTGAACTACTGAAAACACAAATTGATGCCATAACTAGGAAAAACATTGCAGGTGATCTTGTACTGCATGGAATACCAGTAAACCGAAACGAAAATCTGCATGAGATCTTTAACAAGTTTTGCACAACAATTAATGTTTCTCTGTCACATCCACATTATATAATTTGAACTAAACAAAAAAATAAGTCTTCTGTTAGCCCGATCATAATAAGACTTCAGAATGAAAATGAAAAAAATCTTGTTTTGAAGAAGACGAGTGAATATTATCAAACAAAGTCTCGCTCAGTCACACTTGATGATCTTGGCTTCCAAAACAACAACAGATTTGTAAGGGTATATGAGTGCCTTACGCAGCATAATCATGCTGTCTTTTGCAAAGCTAATGACCTACGTAGGAGAAAACAGGTGCACTCGGTTTATTCAAGATATGGACGAGTTTTTATCAAAGTGCATGTTGAAAAGAGACCCATATGTATTACTAGTGTAAATCAATTGTATGCGGTGGTTTCGAATGTCCATTCGATTGAAACAAATTCTATGCTTGGAGCTTATGTTGATGTTGGGGCTTTAAATGTTGCCGCAGCCCAAGTTGTTGCTGGTGTCGGTGTTGCTGATGGTGATAATGTTGCAGACAATGTGAATGTTGCTGATGGTGTTTTTGATGCGAACGAGAGTTTAAATTTTTTGTAGTAATCTTTCTCTATTCAATTTTCTGTTTTTATTATTATGATGAATCTAAATTTGTTTATTTGCGTGTAGCCTACAATTATATGAATCTTGATTAACTTATTATTTTTCTGTCTCATTTTCATTAAATTCATTTATTTATTATTTATTTTATTTATTTATAATTTTATTCTTCATTAGTGAGTTTCTTTTTCTAATAGTTGGTGGGTTTTCAGTCTCTTTTCTTTTTTTTTTTTCTCTTCTTTCGTCTTTAATGTTTTATTCTTCTCCGGATATTGTGAGATCGGTGTGCAATGTACTGTGTAACGTGAGTAAAGGTTTAAATGTCTGTCACTTAAATGTGGGAAGCATTCGCTCTAAATACACTATCCTCCTTCAAATGTTAGGTAATTCGAATATGGATATTTTAATGATTTCTGAATCATGGCTGAATGAAAGTATTTCTTCAAATTTGCTGTGTTTTCCTGGTTGTGAATTATACAGAAATGATCGTTGTACTCGAGGGGGTGGTGTCTGTATGTATGTGAGAAATCATATTCCTGCAAAAGTTATATATTCTTCTACTGGTTGTATCGAATTCTTGTGCGTAGAAATAAAAAATAATCATAGTGAAAAATGTCTTCTAGTGGTGGTGTACTCACCACCTGGTTTGTTTAAAGAGAATAATTTGTATGAAATTGAAAGCACTCTTTTTATTTTAAACACTAAGTATTCAGATGTGCTTATTGCTGGAGATTTCAACGTTAACTTACTAGTTAGCAACGTAAATTCCCGTCTATTTCATTACTTTTGTAATAAATTAAGTTTGTTCATTATTAATAAACAATGGCCAACTTGCTTTCAGTCTTTAACCAATCCTTCACTCATTGACATTTTCTTAACAACTTCACTCCCAAAAATTTTGCGCAATGACCAGATAAGATTGACGTCTGAATTTATACATGAATTGATTTTCTGTTCTTTCCAGTTTAATGTTCAAAATGCTAATTCTGTAGAGAATTTTAATTTTCGATCTTATCGCAACTTTAATTCTGATGAAATTGTAAGCCGCACTCGAACTGATTTTTGGAATGAAATTTATTACACTAATGATGTAAGCACTAAGGTCTTAATTTTTAATAGGCTCCTGGAAAATTTATTTAATGAATTTGTTCCCTTAGTCACAAAACGAGTTAAAAAACCTGCATCAAGTTCTTGTCCATGGTATAGTAACGATATAGAAATTCAAATTAGAGATAGAGAACGTTTCTTCAGAAAGTTCAAACGTAATCCTACGGTTTATAACAGAAATCAGTATATTTTTGCAAGAAATAAAGTCACTTCTCTCATTCGTTCATGTAAAAAAGATTATTTTTCTGCTAAACTTAACATATCCTTGGGCTCTAAGGTTCTTTGGAAAATCTTAAAGAAATTGGTATCTACTCTAACAAATCGTCATCTGGATGTTCATTGGATCCTGAGCAGATGAGGGCAGTTTATGCGTCACCCCTGAATAGCTCTAGGTCGGCTATAGTTGTTCCGGATAATAATGTTGAACTGTTTTCATTTAACTGCGTCGATGAGTATGAAATCGTAAATGCTATTCGAACTGTAAAATCAAATGCAATTGGATCTGACAACATCTCGCCAAAGTTCATTAGATTAATTGTACCAGCCATTTTGCAACCCTTGAAACATATTTTAAATATTTGTTTCTACAGTTGTAAATTTCCTGAGCCATGGAAGTGCGGTGTAATAGTTCCAATTCCAAAAAGCAGCAAGTCACTAGAGCCGTCTGAATTTAGACCTATTAGTTTGTTGCCATTCTTTAGTAAGGTTTTTGAACGGCTTTTGGCTAATCAAAAACTCTCGAAGTGGCAGTCTGGTTTTCGGTCTAAACATAGCTGTGAATCTGCTGTCATTAAGGTAACTACTGACTTTCGATTCGCCCTTGATAAAGATCATCTTGGAATCATGGTACTGATAGATCTTTCCAAAGCTTTTGACTGTGTAGACCATCAAATTCTAATATCAAAGCTAAGTGATAAGTTTAATTTTTCTACATCGTCACTTAAGCTTTTGAAAGACTACCTTTGTAACAGAAGTCAAATAATAAGAACCGAGCAAGGAACTTCAGCTCCTTTTATTGCTCACTGTGGTGTTCCCCAAGGCTCTGTCCTCGGACCACTTCTATTTTCCCTGTTTATCAATGATCTACCAAATGTTATTAAAAATTGCTCAATTCACTTGTACGCAGACGATGTTTTGATGTATAAATTTTGCAAACTAGGTATGATGGAAGATGCTGTAGCGCGAATCAATGAGGATTTAGTTCATGTTCAGGAATGGGTTCACACGAATATGTTACGTCTTAATCCTTCGAAGACGTTTAGTATGGTGTGTTCAAAAAATGATGTTGTTCTTGAAGATATCCCTAAAGTTATTTTGAATTCCCGAACAGTTGAGTTTGTCGATAAAGTAAAGTACTTAGGCTATCAAATTAACAATAAACTCACTTGCTGCGATGCCATCTCGGATGCTGTAAGACGTATTTACTTTGGTCTACGCTCTCTAAGGACCTCGTCACAATTTCTAAATGAAGATATCAAAAAACATTTAGTCAAAAGCTTGCTTCTTCCTTTCTTTGCTTTTAATTGCTCTGTATACCCTTGTCTTGACTTTGAGTGTAAACGAAAACTTAACGTAGCATTTAACGATTGCTTGCGTTTCATATAATGGGTGATTTTTTTGAGGTTAGGATTTTCATGCATTAGTAATTGACAGATCACGCGGGATTTCAGACATGGTGTCAAAGAGAAAGATGCTCAGTATGCTTTGACATTTCATCATGAATAGACTTACTAACGAGCAACGCTTGCAAATCATTGAATTTTATTACCAAAATCAGTGTTCGGTTCGAAATGTGTTTCGCGCTTTACGTCCGATGAGCGATGAGGCTCATTTCTGGTTGAATGGCTACGTAAATAAGCAAATTTGCCGCATTTGGAGTGAAGAGCAACCAGAAGCCGTTCAAGAACTGCCCATGCATCCCGAAAAATGCACTGTTTGGTGTGGTTTGTACGCTGGTGGAATCATTGGACCGTATTTTTTCAAAGACGCTGTTGGACGCAACGTTACGGTGAATGGCGATCGCTATCGTTCAATGCTAACAAACTTTTTGTTGCCAAAAATGGAAGAACTGAACTTGGTTGACATGTGGTTTCAACAAGATGGCGCTACATGCCACACAGCTCGCGATTCTATGGCCATTTTGAGGGAAAACTTCGGAGAACAATTCATCTCAAGGAATGGACCGGTAAGTTGGCCACCAAGATCATGCGATTTGACGCCTTTAGACTATTTTTTGTGGGGCTACGTCAAGTCTAAAGTCTACACAAATAAGCCAGCAACTATTCCAGCTTTGGAAGACAACATTTCCGAAGAAATTCGGGCTATTCCGGCCGAAATGCTCGAAAAAGTTACTCAAAATTGGACTTTCCGAATGGACCACCTAAGACGCAGCCGGGGTCAACATTTAAATGAAATTATCTTCTAAAAGTAAATGTCATGGACCAATCTAACGTTTCAAATAAAGAATCGATGAGATTTTGCAAATTTTATGCGTTTTTTTTTTTTAAAAAGTTCTCAAGCTCTTAAAAAATCACCCGATACAATATACCTAGGTGTGAAAGTGTGTCTAGTGTTCAGTCTACGTTATTGGGGATAAGTTTGAATAATCATTTATTGTTTCGTAATATATTACTTTTGCATAACATTATTAATGGAAGATCTCCAGGGTATTTAGGGGAAATGCTTCAATTCGCTCAATCCCATAGAGGGTTACGACTTATTTTGCCACTTTTTCTTCATTCCATTACTGATCGATCTCACCTCGTCTTTTCAATAAGGATTTGGAATAGCCTTCCCTTTGAACTTCAAAGAATCACTTCACCAACCATTTTTAAGAAAAAGTTACTTGCTTATATTGTGACAAATATCA
Organism: Eupeodes latifasciatus; assembly: GCA_920104205.1. Lineage (NCBI taxonomy): Eukaryota > Metazoa > Arthropoda > Insecta > Diptera > Syrphidae > Eupeodes > Eupeodes latifasciatus. The sequence continues at coordinate 237,314,033 of OV049924.1, forward strand.
ATTAATCGTCTTCTACTGTTAATGTTATACCCACTCCTTTGTTATTTATTAATTTATTGTATCAATGTAATCCATTTATTATCATACTTTTTTCTATTATATTCTTTTTTTTTTTCATTATATTACTATTATTTATAATTAATTATGTAACGTATCTTGTCAAATGTATAATTAACTTGTTGAATATTTAGATGCAATTAAAAGATCCTGTAATCTTGATGTATCATGTAAATGCTTATAAATACAAATACAAATAAAAATACAAATACAAATACAAATACAAATACAAACTCATGGTTTGATTCGAGCTGTAAAGAGGTTATTAGGATCAAAAATGTAAGTTTCCGGAATTACAAAGCCAACCCAACTGAGGAAAACCGGAATAAGTTCAAACAAGCTAGAAAGACCTGTAACGGACATATACGACGCATTAAATTTTTGCATGACCAGAGATTACGGCAAAAAATACTACAATGTCCCAGTGGTAGTAAAAATTTCTGGTCATTTGTAAAAAAATGTGCGTAACACTACGTCTTCGTCGGTTCCGACGCTCGTTTCCAATGACACTCCCTATGTAAGCTCGATTGATAAAGCCAATTTGCTTGCAGCACAGTTTGCTGTTAATTCGATGCTGCCAGACTCCGCCTGTACTTGAAAGCGTAAACGATTCTATGGGACGAATCTTCTTTCGCGCTCGCTCAGTTACTAGAGTACTTAAAAATCTTGGCATTCACAAATCCGCTGGCCCGGATAGTATCCCAGCTATTGTTCTGGAGAGGTGTTCTTCGACGCTGACAGAACCACTGCGTAAGCTTTTCCATCTGTCCTATTCTACATTTCTCTTTCCGAGTGGATGAAAAACTGCATTTGTCCAGCCTGTCCCTAAAAAAGGCGTTTCCTCCTCACTATCTAACTATCGTCCAATTGCACTTACATCCCTTCTTTCCAAGGTCATGGAAACGCTGATCAATTTTCAGCTTAAGAAATATCTTGAAGAACGGAAGCTTCTTAATGACCGGCAGTATGGCTTTCGTTGCAATAGGTCCACTGGTGATCTCATGGTTTATCTCACCGATCAGTGAAACAAATCTTTACATCGTCTTGGAGAAAGTAAAATTATTGCACTCGATATTTCAAAGGCATTTGATAGAGTTTGGCACCAAGCTCTCTTATCGAAAATGCGTGCATTTGGTATTGATGAATTCCTTCTTCGTTGGGTTAGAAATTAGTATTGGACGGGTTCAAATCTGATATTTACAAAATAAACGCTGGTGTGCATCAGGGCTCCGTTTGGTCTCCGACTCTCTTCCTAATTTTTATAAATGATCTTTTGTCTGAAACTTCTAACCCACTAAATTGTTTCGCGGATGACAGTACCCTCAGCTTTTCACATTCGTTTTTAGATTCTCATCCTTGTCCTTCGGATGTGGAACTTCAACGGCAGCGTATTAAATTCTGATCTCGACAGCATTGTACAATGGGGAATCAAAAACCGTGTAGAATTTAATGCCTCCAACACTCAATGCTGTCTACTGTCGCAAAAGCGTAACCCTCCCTCATTGCCACTATCCATGAGTGGTACTTGCATCGAGGAGACTGAACAGCTATCAGTCTTAGGTATGTGCATTACAAACCACTTGTTGTGGAGTGATCACATATTTGACATCGCCAAAAATGTTGCTAAGTGTTTAGGTTTTCTCCGACGATGCAAGAAGTTTTTTACCCCTTCTGATCTGGCTATAATTTATAAAGCCTATATTCGTCCAAAACTTTAGTACAATTCCCATATTTGGGCAGGTGCTCCTATAACCCACTTGAGTCTCTTGGACAGAATTCAAAAGAGAGCTCTAAAAATGATAGGTGACCGTTGTCTTACTGCAACTTTTGCATCTCTCGAGCACCGTCGCCGTCGTAAGGTTTCATGTCTCTCATTATTTTATCGCTACTTCCATAAGCTATGCTCTAATGAAATAGCCAGTTGCGTTTCTCCCTTCAAACATTTCAACCGTAATACTCGTTCTTTTAGGAATGCCCATCAGTTTACCCTTGAGCCCAATTTCGGTCGTACTGTAAAGTACAGAGATTCTTTTTTTAGTCGCACTACACGAATGTGGAATGCTTTACCAGACTCAATATTTCCCACTCATTATCATGTGCAGGCATTCAAAACCAATGTGCATCGGTATCTCCTTTCAAATCCTATCCTTCCTTCCTAATTACTCGCACTGTGTATAATCATTATAAGGGTATTCATATCCCCCAATATAAAAAAAAAGATACTTGTGACTGTTACATTATGGAAAAAAGGTTAATTAAAATTAAGAAACTTATGTTATTGTATAATAGATTGCAATAAAAGAAAAAAATATATACATAAAAGTCTTTTCTTTGATTTTGTTGAATTCACTCTTTGTAAATATGAGTAAGCGTGAGGTTTTTGAGGAGTTGCATAAAGCTGCACGTAAAACCTTCAAACGTCGTCATGTTATCATCAAAGGCTACGATGACTTATGGCAAGCTGACCTGGTTGAAATGATACCATATAGTGAACAAAACAGAGGATTTAATTATTTACTGACAGTTATCGATACATTTTCGAAATTTGCATGGGTCATCCCAATGAAAAACAAAAAGGGTATTACCATTACGAAAGGAATGGAACAAATATTTATATCTTCTTCTAGAATTCCAAAGAATATACAAACAGATGATGGAAAAGAATTTTTCAATAAAAACTTTAAACTCTTGATGGAAAAGTATAAAATTAATCATTACTCAACATTCAGTTCATTAAAGGCTTCCATTGTCGAAAGATTTAATAGAACTTTTAAAGAAAAAATGTGGAAAGAATTATTTTCAATGGAAACTATAAGTGGATCAATATTTTTGAGAAATTACTTAATGATTACAATCACTCTTTTCATAGAACCATTAAATGTTTTCCTGCAGATGTAACGAAGAAAAATTCAAAGTTATTGTTACCATTTTTTAAAAGTGATAAAGAAGAAACAAGTAAACGAAAATTTAAAATCGGCGACAAAGTAAGAATCAGCAAGTATAAACATGCATTTGAAAAGGGCTATACACCTAACTGGACAACAGAGGTTTTTAAAATAAGAAAAATAAATGTTACAAAACCAAATACATACATATGTATCTTCTTGAAGACTATCAAGGAAAATCTGTTCAAGGTAGTTTATATGAACCAGAACTGATGAAAACTAAATGTGGATATTTTTCTTGTGGAAAAGGTTCTACAAAACAGAGGAAATAAGGTTTTTGTTAAGTGGTTGGGTTTTCCATCAGAACATAACTCCTGAATTAATAAAAACGAATTACTATAAAATATAAGAATTGTAAAAATAAAAACAAAAGAAATAAAAGATATTTTTTTTTCAACTGCATGTTTATTTTTTTCTTTGTTTACCATTATAATTTTTGTTTTTTTGTATTTATTATATCCTAGGTCTGCTTTTCTCTCCTTTTAAATATTTTCCGGCTGGAAACCGCTTTGCATCCAATAAAGGATCTGGGATTTTTCCTTTTTGGACGAAACTTTGCCAGTAGTACTTTCTCCAGAAGCGTACTTGTTTTGAATTCCTCATCGTCGAAGAGTTCCTCAGGATCAAATAGTTTGGTCCGTATTCGTCAGCCAATTCCCTTATGGTAGCAGCCCCATTGAATGGATCAAATAATGCTTCTCGGTATCTTTGAGTTGGTCCGTAATCCAATCTTTCCTGGTTGGGATTTGGACAGAACAAATCTAGCTCCTCAATGCCCTGGAATCTTGTATGGTACTCGTCATCGTTCTCATTTTCCATTTTTTTTTTCTTTTTCGTAGCAAACGTTACTGTGGTCGCAAGTAAACTAACTAACCATTTCTAAGTATCGAACCCTTATATTGGTTCATATCTGTATGCCTACTCCTTGTACGCATATACCATACAAAGAAAAACAATAACTTGTTTTGTATATGCATCACGAATCTAATTAGTTTTTTAAATTTTCTACCCTCATAAAAAAAGAAAAAAGTGGGTATACAAAGCAATACCTGTACAAATTAAAAGATGGGTATGTCAGTGAAAAAAAATGTAAAGAAATAAAAAAAAAAAACAAATAAAAGAAAGTTTTTTTTTTTGAAACCGCTTTTTGTTTGTATATTTACAACTATAATTTTTTATTTAAGAAATGAAAATGGATTATTATTATTGATGATGAAACTTTCACTCGAACTCCTGGTCTCATTGAATTAATTCTAAAGAAAAATCCACGCCCACAAATATGTACTAGTGATGACTTAGAAGAATATGGAAAAATCTTATATAAAACTAATGCACATAAAACTAATCATGATAGTTCCAGTCGAATCAAGTCAAATAGGGGGCAAAATATACAAAAATAATTAAACAACTTGCTGCAGGATTTAAAAGTGAAACAGAAAAAACTGGAAAATCTTATTCTGACATAACTGAAATGGAGTATACAAATAAAAATATTGAATATATGTATTGGAACGATCCTAATGAACTTGTTAATAGGCTAAGACTTTTGATAGCATCCAAAAATGCTGGTAATAAAAACCATTAGAATGAAATAAATTCTATAATCGAAGAGCTAAAAGAATCAAATATTATATATTAACTTCGTTTCGTGCTAAAAAACCACAGACTCTTCTATAAAGGAAACAATTAAAAGTATGGAACAAGAAAACATGGCATCACAATTAATATCCCAAAAACTTAAAGACTCCACAGAGGAAAAGTATGTTGACGAGAAAATAAAAAATAAAGTTGAACATTTTATGAAAACGCTGTTCCCTAATGTACCCTTTACACACATAGATGAAAATAAGTAAAAAATCTTGTTATATTTGTATTAATTTAATGTATCTGTATTTTATACTAGCTTTTCACCCGCGGCTTCGCCCGCAGTGGAGAAATTAAATAAGTATGAGAGATAAAGGGTAAGGGTATAATAATAGAAATGAGTCAATATACTAACTAAATTTTATTGCTTGGCTGAGATCAACAATTTTTAAAAATTACTACAGACAATGAAGTTTCAACACCTTAATATATGCTTATTGAAATGCAACAACAAATGTTAAAATATATTTCACCGTAACAAAAATAAATAATTCTGAATTCTAACAATTTAAAAAAATAAAATACAAAGTATTAATTTAAGATATTTTTATAGACAATGTTATAAGTTTTCCCGTCGGGTGCAAATATGTGTAAATTCCGGGCATTAGATACACATGAACAGGCTACATAAAGTTGACCATGAGAAGCATGGGTTTTCTAAATGCACTCCTGCTACCTGTAATGTTTGTCCTTGTGCCTTGTTTATACTAACAGCAAAGCTAAGCTTGACGGGAAACTGAACCCTTTTAAATTGGAATGGAAGGTCAGCGGGAATAATTGGTATCCGAGGTATTATAACACTATTTCCCTTACCGACACCTGTTAAAATAGTAACACCAAGTATGTTCTGTCCCAATATTGTTATCCGAAGCTTTGTTCCATTACATAGCCGAGGAGCATCTAGATTTCGCATAAGCATTACTGGTACATTTAGTTTCAATTGAAGTTTATGTGACAGTACACCCCAAGGGCGGATCCAGACTTTTAATCAGGGGGGGGGTCACACACTTAGATGAGTTTTTAATCACAGCTTAAAAATGTTCTTTAATGTTTTGTAAAGGAAGCTTACAAAATTTAAATAACATAATGTGCATAATAACCTTACGTTAACACATTTCAAGGGCTAAAGTGACAACTTTAAATAAATTGGGTGGCGCAACACTCCGTTGAGAACTAGGGTCTAGTGACTTACAACTCTCAACCATTCCTGTGTGCGAGTACTGTTGTCAGGGATGGAGGGGACCTACAGATTTAAGCCGAATCCGAACGGCTAATTTGAGAAAGCACTTTTCATGACAAGAATTACTCTTGGAGAATTTGTCAATTCCTTTAGATGGAATAGGCAGGGATCGAACCCAAGACCTCTGGCATGACAGTCCAACGCACTTACCATCATGCCACCGGTACCACAGTGACAACTTTAATTATCAAATTATTTTAGAACACTGTTGTACAATGTACAGCAATTTATGATGACTCGCTACATATGAAAGCAATCCAAGATTCCAACAGTTTTCTAAATATGCCATATTTAAGAGCTAAATCACAGTGGTGCATTTTACGCAGAATTAATGTAAGAAACTGTTTGGAAAAGTAGCTTTTTCCAAAAATAAAATATACTTTTCGTGTTTCCATTTCTATTAATGCGAAGAACGCTACAAAACTTGAAAAATCCAGAAAATGGGAGAGGATCTGATATGAAGAATTGTCGGGTTTTTTTCTATTATTACTATCCCTATCAGTCTGTTTACTCGTATTTTGATCTTAGTCAACAGAACTTAAAAATTGTAGAGAGACAAATGTTTGGTTCTTGAATTTAGCCATTAGTTTAACAAAACTGTCACTTTTGCAGTTTTTGGGACATTTATATTATTGAAATTCGTGTTTAAATCTCAGTTCTTCAAAAGCAGATTTATTTATTTTTTTAAGATCTTTTGTATTCAACAGAAAATTAATTTTGAAAGAAATAAAATCCACGACTGGGTCGTTAGAACTTGCTAATTTCTCCCAACAAGTAGGTTTAAAAATATTTCCTATATTTTAAAATGTACCTGCAAAAAAAGTTTTTCTCAAAAATTTAATACCATTTCATTTCTCAAAAACTCTAAATTAACTTATTTTTTTTCGAAAATCATTTTAAATTTTAAATTTCGTCTTAAAAAAATATTTTTGGTAAGCACTAAATAAAGTGCTTATAAATATACATTTAAATTTCGTTAAGAAATGTTGACCCCTTTCTGAGATATCGAGTTTAAACAAAACTGAGATATCGAGTAAACAAAGTTAATAGGTATTATTTTTTAAATTTAAAAAAATGACTTTTTGATCATCAAAAATCATCATCAATTTGATCATTTGATCATCGAAAAGAACTTGCACTAGTTCTTGAGAAAACTTAAAAACAAAATAAAAGTTATGAGGGTTACCCTTCTTAAGCAATACCAAAATATGTTTCTTTTGTAGAAAGAAGCCAAATTAAGAATACAAAATTTAGAGAAAGTTTTAAAAAATCACATATTTTAACAAACAAATTTGTATGGGAAGTGCTGTTATTTTTCCTATTAATAAAAAAAAAAAACGCCTTATGCTAATTAGCTGAAAATCTTAATTTCAATCAACACAATTGTTTGGACTGTAGGGGCCAGAACAGATAGACAGACGGACGAAATCGGGGTACCCACGTTTTTCGACTTCTCTACCATCGTAATGTCATGTTTGATTAAAAGCTCTAGTTCGATTTTTTTAACTAATGCAAAACTTGCTACATATTTCCTACATGTCACAAGTAAAAACCACTTTTATATGTATCAAAAAAATTTAATAATAAAATTGAAGGCTAGTTTTAGGAATTTAAAGGCAACTTATTATCAAGTTGATGATCTCTTATTCAAGGTTTCTTTCTTTCTTTCTTTCTTTCTTTTAAGAACCTGAATATTTGTTGTTTTTCTTAGAAACAAATTTTATGAAAATAATTTAAAGCATGACTAAAATTTTTTTCAAATTCTAAATTGAGTGAAAACAATAATTTCATTTGTTTTAAAAATTTTAAATTACTAACAAATTTTGAGATGAAATCTTTAATTATACATCTTAACTGTATATACTTTTTGGCTCATATGATCCCCTCCTTGGAAACAAAGTTTAAGTAAGTAAAATACAAATTTTGTTTTCATATACACAGAATATATAATTCAAAATATAATGGGGGTCATATGCATTAACGCAATACGATTAGTTTTGAATTGAAGGGAATTCCTACAATAAAACAAACAAATTATCTCCCAGGGGGGGGTCATGACCCCCATGACCCCCCCCCCCTGGATCCACCATTGGTACACCCGATAGTTCAAGTGAATTTAAAAACTGCACAGGATATGAAGTACTTAGTTCCGTATCCATAATCCTCCTGGAACCTCGTTTAAAATGTCAGTGTTGATCCTATTTACAATTTTATTTCTTGGTGCTAATATTGCTCTTGCACACAACCACTGATCACTACACAAATTTTTTTGCAATTCCGGAAAAACATTAGCAATGAGATCCACATGACGATATTTTGACAAACAATTTTGGCATTTTTTCAAATAAAAGCAGAGTAAGAATTAACATCAGCGAGTAAGATCTAAAATATTGAAGTAACAGCTAACCACAAAAATTACGGATAACCTCAAAAATGTGAATAGTATTATACTGCATGTAACGACAGAGGAAAATAACATAAATATAGAAAAATTAGAAACAGTTGAAACTATATTCAATTGAATTAGATATTGAATTAGATATTGTCGTCACCGTCGGTAATACAGTGGTTTGGTATTACAGTATTCAGGGTTGAAACTTCATTACTATGATGCTAGATGGCGTTGAAGTAGCTAAATTTGACGATATTTTGACAAACAATTTTCTTATTTTTCGTAATTTTTTTTTATTATTTTTTAATAAAAAGTATCCTATGTTACTTCTAATACCTTCAAGAGTGTATGTGCAAAGTTTCATGATGATCGGTTAAGTAGTTTTTGCGTGAAAGCGTAACAAACAAACTTACAATCGCATTTATAATATTATTAAATTAAATTAAAATATAAATATATAGTATAGTATAGTATAGTATAGTATAGTATAGTATAGTATAGTATAGTATAGTATAGTATAGTATAGTATAGTATAGTATAGTATAGTATAGTATAGTATAGTATAGTATAGTATAGTATAGTATAGTATAGTATAGTATAGTATAGTATAGTATAGTATAGTATAGTATAGTATAGTATAGTATAGTATAGTATAGTATAGTATAGTATAGTATAGTATAGTATAGTATAGTATAGTATAGTATAGTATAGTATAGTATAGTATAGTATAGTATAGTATAGTATAGTATAGTATAGTATAGTATAGTATAGTATAGTATAGTATAGTATAGTATAGTATAGTATAGTATAGTATAGTATAGTATAGTATAGTATAGTATAGTATAGTATAGTATAGTATAGTATAGTATAGTATAGTATAGTATAGTATAGTATAGTATAGTATAGTATAGTATAGTATAGTATAGTATAGTATAGTATAGTATAGTATAGTATAGTATAGTATAGTATAGTATAGTATAGTATAGTATAGTATAGTATAGTATAGTATAGTATAGTATAGTATAGTATAGTATAGTATAGTATAGTATAGTATAGTATAGTATAGTATAGTATAGTATAGTATAGTATAGTATAGTATAGTATAGTATAGTATAGTATAGTATAGTATAGTATAGTATAGTATAGTATAGTATAGTATAGTATAGTATAGTATAGTATAGTATAGTATAGTATAGTATAGTATAGTATAGTATAGTATAGTATAGTATAGTATAGTATAGTATAGTATAGTATAGTATAGTATAGTATAGTATAGTATAGTATAGTATAGTATAGTATAGTATAGTATAGTATAGTATAGTATAGTATAGTATAGTATAGTATAGTATAGTATAGTATAGTATAGTATAGTATAGTATAGTATAGTATAGTATAGTATAGTATAGTATAGTATAGTATAGTATAGTATAGTATAGTATAGTATAGTATAGTATAGTATAGTATAGTATAGTATAGTATAGTATAGTATAGTATAGTATAGTATAGTATAGTATAGTATAGTATAGTATAGTATAGTATAGTATAGTATAGTATAGTATAGTATAGTATAGTATAGTATAGTATAGTATAGTATAGTATAGTATAGTATAGTATAGTATAGTATAGTATAGTATAGTATAGTATAGTATAGTATAGTATAGTATAGTATAGTATAGTATAGTATAGTATAGTATAGTATAGTATAGTATAGTATAGTATAGTATAGTATAGTATAGTATAGTATAGTATAGTATAGTATAGTATAGTATAGTATAGTATAGTATAGTATAGTATAGTATAGTATAGTATAGTATAGTATAGTATAGTATAGTATAGTATAGTATAGTATAGTATAGTATAGTATAGTATAGTATAGTATAGTATAGTATAGTATAGTATAGTATAGTATAGTATAGTATAGTATAGTATAGTATAGTATAGTATAGTATAGTATAGTATAGTATAGTATAGTATAGTATAGTATAGTATAGTATAGTATAGTATAGTATAGTATAGTATAGTATAGTATAGTATAGTATAGTATAGTATAGTATAGTATAGTATAGTATAGTATAGTATAGTATAGTATAGTATAGTATAGTATAGTATAGTATAGTATAGTATAGTATAGTATAGTATAGTATAGTATAGTATAGTATAGTATAGTATAGTATAGTATAGTATAGTATAGTATAGTATAGTATAGTATAGTATAGTATAGTATAGTATAGTATAGTATAGTATAGTATAGTATAGTATAGTATAGTATAGTATAGTATAGTATAGTATAGTATAGTATAGTATAGTATAGTATAGTATAGTATAGTATAGTATAGTATAGTATAGTATAGTATAGTATAGTATAGTATAGTATAGTATAGTATAGTATAGTATAGTATAGTATAGTATAGTATAGTATAGTATAGTATAGTATAGTATAGTATAGTATAGTATAGTATAGTATAGTATAGTATAGTATAGTATAGTATAGTATAGTATAGTATAGTATAGTATAGTATAGTATAGTATAGTATAGTATAGTATAGTATAGTATAGTATAGTATAGTATAGTATAGTATAGTATAGTATAGTATAGTATAGTATAGTATAGTATAGTATAGTATAGTATAGTATAGTATAGTATAGTATAGTATAGTATAGTATAGTATAGTATAGTATAGTATAGTATAGTATAGTATAGTATAGTATAGTATAGTATAGTATAGTATAGTATAGTATAGTATAGTATAGTATAGTATAGTATAGTATAGTATAGTATAGTATAGTATAGTATAGTATAGTATAGTATAGTATAGTATAGTATAGTATAGTATAGTATAGTATAGTATAGTATAGTATAGTATAGTATAGTATAGTATAGTATAGTATAGTATAGTATAGTATAGTATAGTATAGTATAGTATAGTATAGTATAGTATAGTATAGTATAGTATAGTATAGTATAGTATAGTATAGTATAGTATAGTATAGTATAGTATAGTATAGTATAGTATAGTATAGTATAGTATAGTATAGTATAGTATAGTATAGTATAGTATAGTATAGTATAGTATAGTATAGTATAGTATAGTATAGTATAGTATAGTATGATAATACATATATGTAAGTGAAAATTAAGAAAGAATTTTCATTTTTCATAAAATAAAATAAAGTTTATTAGTTAGCATTCAACACTGAAACAACAAGGAATCTCAAAAATGGACTCTGTCAAAATAATAAAAAATATTTTCGAATTTTTAAAAGCAAATGGGGAATCAATATTGGATGAACACTATGAAGAATTTACTAACTGTATTTCAATGGTTAGTATGGACATCATTATTCAAACTGTTGTTGGTCATCCAACCAATGTGAAGAAGGGCCAGATTACACCTCATCGTGAGCGCATGCGGGGAATAGTGGTCCATTGTTTCTCCGTGTTGTTTACCCCTTTTAATTAACTCAGTTTAGTTTCATAGTAGTTACCCAACAAACAACAAAAAAAACATCAATAACTAACGCGCCGCGAGTGCAACAAAAAAATACTAAACAAAAAAAATAGTGCAAACAAAAATAACTTTTAAATCACTACCTACCTAAAAATCGAAAAAAAATAGAAATTGTGTACCCATACCTATAATTAAAAGTAAAAACAACACAGCGAGTTCCTAATGTGCTCCCCACCTTCCCCGCTCACCCCAATCTAACTTCTCTCACAGTTACTTGCATAGCTGCTGCGCACACTGTCTGCTAAATCATGCAGTGTAGCAAAAGACTATGTAAGTAATGCAAGATAAATTGCGGTTAAATTTGTTTGATGTACAGGAGCGGATCAGTGTGATTACCATTAAGGCATAACACTAATGGATAATTGCAACTGTGAAGTTTTTTTTTTGTAATCAAAATAAATTTTCTGCATAGATAACTGTCTTGCTTTGGTTTTTTTGTGCTTTTGTGTATTGTGATGGCTGGTAAGTTTTGTGTCGAATATAGCAACATTCGGGGGCTAAGAACAAATTTGTGTTCTGTATACGTCCATACTGTTTTAAACAGGCCAGCTATTCTGGCACTAAGTGAAACCCAGGTTGGCGAAAACACCGATCATACGGAGTTTAACCTTCCTGGTTATAGCTTAGTGCCATTATTCTTTTCTCACCATGGTCTAGCCGTTTACGTCCGTAATGATGTTGCCTACCAGCTTCTGCCACAGTATGGCCAATTTATTAATACAAATTTTAATTATATATGGTTCAAATTTACTGTTCAAAGGCGCATCATTCATACTTGTTTTATTTATCGCAGCCCAAGTTTGGATAGTAATTCGACTTCAAACGAATTCGATGCGCTGTCCGACTCTATCCAGAGAATTGTATCCCATTTTTCGCACAGTGAGATCGTTGTTACGGGCGATTTCAATGTACACAATTCTTCGTGGCTGCGCTATTCGGGTCAGACAACATCCGAAGGAAAGTATGTCGAGATTTTCGCTGAGTTAAACCACCTGACTCAGTTAGTTGACGAGCCAACTCGGATTCCTGACGTTGCAGGTCAATCCGCCAACACTCTAGACTTGTTTCTTACCTCTGATCCTAATAAATATAATGTCAGTGTATTATCGCCTCTAGGCACATCAGACCATTGTGTCATATCTGCAAATTTCTCATGCCAAAAAACGCCAGTTAAAGTTAAAACCCCTACGAGAACCGTTTGGCAATATGAGAAAGCCAACTGGGTCGGTCTCAATGAATTCTTCAGGAACTTTAACTGGTCACTATGCTTCCTCGATAGTGACGTGGATTCCAGTGCAGATATGATTACAAACTTAATTCTTTGTAGAATGATAAAATCTATCAAACCCAAAAAAAACTCATGATTTGATTCGAGCTGTAAGGAGGTTATTAGGATCAAAAATGTAAGTTTCCGGAATTACAAAGCCAACCCAACTGAGGAAAACCGGAATAAGTTCAAACAAGCTAGAAAGACCTGTAACGGACATATACGACGCATTAAATTTTTGCATGACCAGAGATTACGGCAAAAAATACTACAATGTCCCAGTGGTAGTACAAATTTCTGGTCATTTGTAAAAAATGTGCGTAACACTACGTCTTCGTCGGTTCCGACGCTCGTTTCCAATGACACTCCCTATGTAAGCTCGATTGATAAAGCCAATTTGCTTGCAGCACAGTTTGCTGTTAATTCGATGCTGCCAGTGAGTGACATGACTCCGCCTGTACTTGAAAGCGTAAACGATTCTATGGGACGAATCTTCTTCATTCATTCACAAATCCGCTGGCCCGGATAGTATCCCCGCTATTGTTCTGGAGAGGTGTTCTTCGACGCTGACAGAACCACTGCGTAAGCTTTTCCATCTGTCCTATTCTACAGGTCTCTTTCCGAGTGGATGGAAAACTGCATTTGTCCAGCCTGTCCCTAAAAAAGGCGTTTCCTCCTCACTATCTAACTATCGTCCAATTGCACTTACATCACTTCTTTCCAAGGTCATGGAAACGCTGATCAATTTTCAGCTTAAGAAATATCTTGAAGAACGGAAGCTTCTTAATGACCGGCAGTATGGCTTTCGTTGCAATAGGTCCACTGGTGATCTCATGGTTTATCTCACCGAACAGTGGAACAAATCTTTACATCGGCATTTGATAGAGTTTGGCACCAAGCTCTCTTATCGAAAATGCGTGCATTTGGTATTGATGAATTCCTTTTTCGTTGGGTTAGAAATTACCTTTCGGACCGTTCAATTCAAGTAGTATTGGACGGGTTCAAATCTGATATTCACAAAATAAACGCTGGTGTGCCCCAGGGCTCCGTTTGGTCTCCGACTCTCTTCCTTATTTTTATAAATGATCTTTTGTCTGAAACTTCTAACCCACTAAATTGTTTCGCGGATGACAGTACCCTCAGCTTTTCACATTCGTTTTTAGATTCTCATCCTTGTCCTTCGGATGTGGAACTTTAACGGCAGCGTATGATAAGCTCATTAAATTCTGATCTCGACAGCATTGTACAATGGGGAATCAAAAACCGTGTAGAATTTAATGCCTCCAACACTCAATGCTGTCTACTGTCGCAAAAGCGTAACCCTCCCCCAATGCCACTATCCATGAGTGGTACTTGCATCGAGGAGACTGAACAGCTATCAGTCTTAGGTATGTGCATTACAAACCACTTGTTGTGGAGTGATCACATATTTGACATCGCCAAAAATGTTGCTAAGTGTTTAGGTTTTCTACGACGATGCAAGAAGTTTTTTACCCCTTCTGATCTGGCTATAATTTATAAAGCCTATATTCGTCCAAAACTTTAGTACAATTCCCATATTTGGGCAGGTGCTCCTATAACCCACTTGAGTCTCTTGGACAGAATTCAAAAGAGAGCTCTAAAAATGATAGGTGACCGTTGTCTTACTGCAACTTTTGCATCTCTCGAGCACCGTTGCCGTCGTAAGGTTTCATGCCTCTCATTATTTTATCGCTACTTCCATAAGCCCAATTTCGGTCGTACTGTAAAGTACAGAGATTCTTTTTTTAGTCGCACTACACGAATGTGGGATGCTTTACCAGACTCAATATTTCCCACTCATTACAATGTGCAGGCATTCAAAACCAATGTGCATCGGTATCTCCTTTCAAATCCTATCCTTCCTTCCTAATTACTCGCACTGTGTATAATCATTATAAGGGTATTCATATCCCCCAATATAAAAAAAAAAAAAAAAAAAGATACTTGTGGCTGTTACATTATGGAAAAAAGGTTAATTAAAATTAAGAAACTTATGTTATTGTATAATAGATTGCAATAAAAGAAAAAAATATATATATAAAAAAAAATATATATATATAAAACCTTATTTTGTAATTTTTATAAATATATATGTAATTTTGAAATATTTTTTTTATATGAAACCTTTGTAACAAAAGAAAATAGTATAAGATACGAAAAATTCTTCCCTGGTTATAAACTTGAATGGATCCCTGCGACAAGAACACAACAGCAAATACGAGGCAGAGCAAGTGGCGGCTGCTTATATGGATATAAGAAATGTATTGAATAGATCTACAAACTGAGCTTCATCAAACAACACGACACCGTTTTTCTCAGAGGTTATTTTGGAGGTGCTTTACTTAACCTGGTCCCTGCGTACATCAACTGCAATCACTGGCGAAGCGACTTTGAAAAACTTACAACTTTCTTCGAAGAAACAGACCTTAATAATTTCATACTATTTGGCGATTTGAATGTAAGAACAGGCACGAAAGGAAGTGTAGATGTGCAGCTTTCGAATTAAAATCTGGTTTCAATGATTAGAACATCAAAGGATAGTTCCTACGATCGCAATTCAAACGCGTTTATAGAGTTTTTAGAAGAGAAAGGAGCATTCATTTTGAATGGGAGAGGTTTCGGCGACAATACTGGTGAATTCACATTCGTGAGCTGTACTGCTGTCCATCATATAGCAGTATCGGTGCAATATGTAACTTTAAAGTCGGTTGTGAAACTTTCTCCGACCATATGCCCCTCATTATAAATCTAAACGTACAATCATCATCGACGTACAACGATAACTTGAAACTTCTACCAAGGCTTAAATGGCGGGAGGAAAGAGTATTCGCATACACAAACAGTTTAGATCGACACATTTCACAAACGATTACTGATATAGACGAAAATGAAGATCTTTGTCTTAAGATTAAGGAATGTATATACAACACAAACGGGGAAATTAATTGTCCGAGTACGAACTTCACGCCAAAGAAACCGTGGTTTGATACTGCTTGCTTTTATGCCAGGAGAAATGTCATCAATAGCCTAAAGATGTACAGAAAATACAATATTGACGCTTACAGAACACTCTACCGTGATGAGTACAAGAAATTTAGGGCCCTATGCACAGCAAAACAGCGTAATTATTATCAATATATCACAAGTCAACTAGCAGCAGTTAAGACAACAAGTGACTGGTGGAAACTGGCAAAGAAAATACGTAACAATACAAACGAAAGCAACATGTCGGCAAATATACACACATTAGAGTTTAGAACACACTTTCAAAACCTTCTCTATCAAACATTGTCCACAGAAACATCTTTCGAATATGCTTCAAATAGAGTTGTATATATACCCTTGCTTGATAAGGAAATTGAAATCAGCGAAGTTCTTGCAGCTATTACTACGGCAAAGGATAATAAAGCTCCCGGAATCGATGGAATTCCATTTGAATTTTACAAAAATGCAACGCCCAACTTAATCTTAGAAATTCACCGTCTATTCAGCGATACCTTTCGCACTGGTACAATTCCTAACTCGTTCAAAAGATCAATAATATTCCCTCTTTTTAAGAAAGGAAATCCCAAGGATGTAGCCAACTACCGTGGTCTGTCTTTTATGTACACTATATATAAGCTGTTCACAACTGTTCTTCTGAATAGACTAAGCCAATGGGTCAAAGCAAATCATATTTTAAACGAATTCCAAGCTGCATACAGAGAAAACTACTCAACCACGGACCAAATCTTCAATCTCTCCTGCCTTATAAGCCTTCAGCTTAACCGGAAAAATAAACTGTATGCGTTTTTCATAGATTTGAAAGCTGCGTTCGACAATATTAACAGAAACGCATTGTTCTACAAACTGACTCAGTTAGGTATATCTACAAAAATGGTATTGATTCTTAAAGCACTCTATACCAACAACACTGCTACAGTATGGAACGGCACTCATATCAGTGACTTCTTCCCTATTAATCAAGGTGTGAAACAAGGATGTGTTCTAAGCGCTCTGCTATTTATCTTGTTCTTAAACGACCTTGATTCTGATTTGCCGTGTGGAGTTACTATGGAAGGAGTATCGGTAAAAGCTCTACTTTACGCAGACGACATAGTGCTACTCTCAGATAATCCTGCTTTCTTACAGATAATGATAAACAGCTTTGCAAATTATTGTTCCAAATGGCAACTGCATGTGAACCTAACAAAATCAGAAATAGTTATTTTTCGAAATGGTGGACGTCGAGCAGCTGAAGAAAAATGGAAGTACAACGACACCGAGATCAAAATATCTAACAATTTCAAATACCTAGGAGTAAATCTCACATACAATATGTCTTGGACGGATCATCTTACGAAAAGGCTAGTAATGTCTAAGAATTCAATTAATGCTACTTGGTCAAACTTTATCAGAAATAAGAACATACGACACTCAGATAAATTCAAAATATACGAAGCTGCTTCAAAGTCTATAATGAATTACTGTGCCCAAGTTTGGGGATATTCGGAGAATGACTTGAAAAGTTGCAAAGGTTTTTCATTAAAAGATGCTTCTCCCTTCCTAATAACACGCTAAACTATGTTCTCAATATTGAAACTGGACTAAGAAAAGCTTATATTACGACACTAAAACTCCACTTTAAATACATCCAAAGGGTAAGCACGCTCCCTGAAAACAGACTGCCAAGAAGACTTATGGATATCATCGTGAGAAAAAAGATCTACTGGGCTGACAAATGGTCAGAACTCTTTAACGATCTGAACATTCAGTTTGACTGGAACACTAAGTCTGAATGGAAGGCACTGCACGCAGAAACTTGCGAAAAACTTGCAACTTGAACTATGCTGAGGTACCAAACTATTTCAATGATAGTAACTCGCGTGAAATGATAAGTATGGTATTAAAGTCCAGGTGTGGATTGCTCAACCTCAATGCACGAGCATTTAAAAATAATACAGATGGAATTTGTACGATCTGCAACCTTGACGCTACTGAAAATACGTATCATTTTGTAGGAGTGTGTCCTAGTTTCCGAACTTACAGAAAAAGATTCCTTGGAAGCGAAAAACTTAACCGTGATCAGTTCCTAGAAATCCTGAATGGCCAAAACTATTTACAACTTTACAATTATTTAAAAAACGCTCTAAGGTATAGAAAACTAATAATTAATGAATATTCTTAAAAAATACACCAATCCAACGCTGAACTTACTTAAGTAAACAATTTAACCTAACAGGCAACATAATATGTTATTGTCATTCATTTAATTTATATTATTACGAAAACCATGAAATTGTTAATATTCAGAAAATAAAATTTTTTATCTATCTATCTATCTATCTATATAAAAGTCTTTTCTTTGATTTTGTTGAATTCGCTCTTTGTAAATATGAGTAAGCGTGAGGTTGTTGAGGAGTTGCATAAAGCTGCACGTAAAAACTTCAAACGTCGTCATGTTATCATCAAAGGCTACGATGACTTATGGCAAGCTGACCTGGTTGAAATGATACCATATAGTGAACAAAACAGAGGATTTAATTATTTACTGACAGTTATCGATACATTTTCGAAATTTGCATGGGTCATCCCAATGAAAAACAAAAAGGGTATTACCATTACGAAAGGAATGGAACAAATATTTATATCTTCTTCTAGAATTCCAAAGAATATACAAACAGATGATGGAAAAGAATTTTTCAATAAAAACTTTAAACTCTTGATGGAAAAGTATAAAATTAATCATTACTCAACATTCAGTTCATTAAAGGCTTCCATTGTCGAAAGATTTAATAGAACTTTTAAAGAAAAAATGTGGAAAGAATTTAGTTTCAATGGAAACTATAAGTGGATCAATATTTTTGAGAAATTACTTAATGATTGCAATCACTCTTTTCATAGAACCATTAAATGTTTTCCTGCAGATGTAACGAAGAAAAATTCAAAGTTATTGTTACCATTTTTTAAAAGTGATAAAGAAGAAACAAGTAAACGAAAATTTAAAATCGGTGACAAAGTAAGAATCAGCAAGTATAAACATGCATTTGAAAAGGGCTATACACCTAACTGGACAACAGAGGTTTTTAAAATAAGAAAAATAAATGTTACAAAACCAAATACATACATACATATGTATCTTCTTGAAGACTATCAAGGAAAATCTGTTCAAGGTAGTTTCTATGAACCAGAACTGATGAAAACTAAATGTGGATATTTTTCTTGTGGAAAAGGTTCTACAAAACAGAGGAAATAAGGTTTTTGTTAAGTGGGTGGGTTTTCCATCAGAACATAACTCCTGAATTAATAAAAACGAATTACTATAAAATATAAGAATTGTAAAAATAAAAACAAAAGAAATAAAAGATATTTTTTTTTCAACTGCATGTTTATTTTTTTCTTTGTTTACCATTATAATTTTTGTTTTTTTGTATTTATTATATCCTAGGTCTGCTTTTCTCTCCTTTTAAATATTTTCCGGCTGGAAACCGCTTTGCATCCAATAAAGGATCTGGGATTTTTTTCCTTTTTGGACAAAACTTTGCCAGTAGTACTTTCTCCAGAAGCGTACTTGTTTTGAATTCCTCATCGTCGAAGAGTTCCTCAGGATCAAAATAGTTTGGTCCGTATTCGTCAGCCAATTCCCTTATGGTAGCAGCCCCATTGAATGGATCAAATAATGCTTCTCGGTATCTTTGAGTTGGTCCGTAATCCAATCTTTCCTGGTTGGGATTTGGACAGAACAAATCTAGCTCCTCAATGCCCTGGAATCTTGTATGGTAGTCGTCATCGTTCTCATTTTCCATTTTTTTTTTCTTTTTCGTAGCAAACGTTACTGTGGTCGCAAGTAAACTAACTAACCATTTCTAAGTATCGAACCCTTATATTGGTTCATATCTGTATGCCTACTCCTTGTACGCATATACCATACAAAGAAAAACAATAACTTGTATTGTATATGCATCACGAATCTAATCAGTTTTTTTTTAATTTTCTACCCTCATAAAAAAAGAAAAAAGTGGGTATATAAAGCAATACCTGAACAAATTAAAGATGTGTATGTCAGTGAAAAAAAATGTAAAGAAATAAAAAAAAACAAATAAAAGAAAGTTTTTTTTTGAAACCGTTTTTTTGTTTGTATATTTACAACTATAATTTTTTATTTAAGAAATGAAAATGGATTATTATTATTGATGATGAAACTTTCATTCGAACTCCTGGTCTCATTGAATTAATTCTAAAGAAAAATCCACGCCCACAAATATATACTAGTGATGACTTAGAAGAATATGAAAAAATCTTATATAAAACTAATGCACATAAAACTAATCATGATAGTTCCAGTCGAATCAAGTCAAATAGGGGGCAAAATATACAAAAATAATTAAACAACTTGCTGCAGGATTTAAAAGTGAAACAGAAAAAACTGGAAAATCTTATTCTGACATAACTGAAATGGAGTATACAAATAAAAAATATTGAATATATGTATTGGAACGATCCTAATGAACTTGTTAATAGGCTAAGACTTTTGATAGCATCCAAAAATGCTGGTAATAAAAACCATTAGAATGAAATAAATTCTATAATCGAAGAGCTAAAAGAATCAAATATTATATATTAACTTCGTTTCAAACTATTAACATTGCATATTAACAGTGAACGTCGACAAGTTCGGTAGGAACTTCATGCCCCTTTCAAAAAACAAAGGTCTTCTAGGACCTCCAGGAATAGGTTTTAAACTTCTACCGTCTGGTGATTTAGATTTAGAAAGTAAATATTTAAACAATGTTGGAATTAATCCTGAATACCCCCACCAAGCCGTTTGCAAAGGATATGTTGATGATCAAATAGGTCTTAAGGAAACAAGCATTATAAACCACATAAATTCTTCTTTATTGGAAGTTTTATCCACTTTTAATAAGGAAATTCATATTCTAAAAAACCACATAGACTCTTCTATAAAGGAAACAATTAAAAGTATGGAACAAGAAAACATGGCATCACAATTAATATCCCAAAAACTTAAAGACTCCACAGAGGAAAAGTTTGTTGACGAGAAAATAAAAAATAAAGTTGAACATTTTATGAAAACGCTGTTCCCTAATGTACCCTTTACACCCATAGATGAAAATAAGTAAAAAATCTTGTTATATTTGTATTAATTGAATGTATCTGTATTTTATATATACATATATGTAAGTGAAAATGAAGAAAGATTTTTCATTTTTCATAAAATAAAATAAAGTTTATTAGTTAGCATTCAACACTGAAACAACAAGGAACTTCAAAAATGGACTCTGTCAAAATAATAAAAGATATTTTCGAATTTTTAAAAGCAAATGGGGAATCAATATTGGATGAACACTATGAAGAATTTACTAACTGTATTTCAATGGTTAGTATGGACATCATTATTCAAACTGTTGTTGGTCATCCAACCAATGTGAAGAAGGGCCAGATTACACCTCATCGTGAGCGCATGCGTGGAATAGTGGTCCATTGTTTCTCCGTGTTGTTTACCCCTTTTAATTAACTCAGTTTAGTTCCATAGTAGTTACCCAACAAACAAAAAAAAAACATCAATAACTAACGCGCCGCGAGTGCAACCAAAAAATACTAAACAAAAAAATAGTGCAAACAAAAATAACTTTTAAATCACTACCTACCTAAAAATCGAAAAAAAATAGAAATTGTGAACCCATACCTATAATTAAAAGTAAAAACAACTCAGCGAGTTCCTAATGTGCTCCCCACCTTCCCCGCTCACCCCAATCTAACTTCTCTCACAGTTAATTGCATAGCTGCTGCGCACACTGTCTGCTAAATCATGCAGTGTAGCAAAAGACTATGTAAGTAATGCAAGATAAATTGCGGTTAAATTTGTTTGATGTACAGGAGCGGATCAGTGTGATTACCATTAAGGCATAACACTAATGGATAATTGCAACTGTGAAGTTTTTTTTTTGTAATCAAAATAAATTTTCTGCATAGATAACTGTCTTGCTTTGGTTTTTTTTGTGCTTTTGTGTATTGTGATGGCTGGTAAGTTTTGTGTCGAATATAGCAACATTCGGGGGCTAAGCAAAAAATTTGTGTTCTGTATACGTCCATACTGTTTTAAACAGGCCAGCTATTCTGGGACTAAATGAAACCCAGGTTGGCGAAAACACCGATCATACGGAGTTTAACCTTCCTGGTTATAGCTTAGTGCCATTATTCTTTTCTCACCATGGTCTAGCCGTTTACGTCCGTAATGATGTTGCCTACCAGCTTCTGCCACAGTATGGCCAATGTATTAATACAAATTTTAATTATATATGGTTCAAATTTACTGTTGAAAGGCGCATCATTCATACTTGTTTTATTTATCGCAGCCCAAGTTTGGATAGTAATTCGACTTCAAACGAATTCGATGCGCTGTCCGACTCTATCCAGAGAATTGTATCCCATTTTCCGCACAGTGAGATCGTTGTTACGGGCGATTTCAATGTACACAATTCTTCGTGACTGCGCTATTCGGGTCAGACAACATCCGAAGGAAGGTTTGTCGAGATTTTCGCTGAGTTAAACCACCTGACTCAGTTAGTTGACGAGCCAACTCGGATTCCTGACGGTGCAGGTCAATCCGCCAACACTCTAGACTTGTTTCTTACCTCTGATCCTAATAAATATAATGTCAGTGTATTATCGCCTCTAGGCACATCAGACCATTGTGTCATATCTGCAAGTTTCTCATGCCAAAAAACGCCAGTTAAAGTTAAAACCCCTACGAGAACCGTTTGGCAATATGAGAAAGCCAACTGGGTCGGTCTCAATGAATTCTTCAGGAACTTTAACTGGTCACTATGCTTCCTCGATAGTGACGTGGATTCCAGTGCAGATATGATTACAAACTTAATTCTTTGTGGAATGATAAAATCTATCAAACCCAAAGAAAACTCATGATTTGATTCGAGCTGTAAAGAGGTTATTAGGATCAAAAATGTAAGTTTCCGGAATTACAAAGCCAACCCAACTGAGGAAAACCGGAATAAGTTCAAACAAGCTAGAAAGACCTGTAACGGACATATACGACGCATTAAATTTTTGCATGACCAGAGATTACGGCAAAAAATACTACAATGTCCCAGTGGTAGTAAAAATTTCTGGTCATTTTTAAAAAATGTGCGTAACACTACGTCTTCGTCGGTTCCGACGCTCGTTTCCAATGACACTCCCTATGTAAGCTCGATTGATAAAGCCAATTTGCTTGCAGCACAGTTTGCTGTTAATTCGATGCTGCCAGTGAGTGACATGACTCCGCCTGTACTTGAAAGCGTAAACGATTCTATGGGACGAATCTTCTTTCGCACTCGCTCAGTTACTAGAGTACTTAAAAATCTTGGCATTCACAAATCCGCTGGCCCGGATAGTATCCCCGCTATTGTTCTGGAGAGGTGTTCTTCGACGCTGACAGAACCACTGCGTAAGCTTTTCCATCTGTCCTATTCTACAGGTCTCTTTCCGAGTGGATGGAAAACTGCATTTGTCCAGCCTGTCCCTAAAAAAGGCGTTTCCTCCTCACTATCTAACTATCGTCCAATTGCACTTACATCACTTCTTTCCAAGGTCATGGAAACGCTGATCAATTTTCAGCTTAAGAAATATCTTGAAGAACGGAAGCTTCTTAATGACCGGCAGTATGGCTTTCGTTGCAATAGGTCCACTGGTGATCTCATGGTTTATCTCACCGAACAGTGGAACAAATCTTTACATCGGCATTTGATAGAGTTTGGCACCAAGCTCTCTTATCGAAAATGCGTGCATTTGGTATTGATGAATTCCTTCTTCGTTGGGTTAGAAATTACCTTTCGGACCGTTCAATTCAAGTAGTATTGGACGGGTTCAAATCTGATATTCACAAAATAAACGCTGGTGTGCCCCAGGGCTCCGTTTGGTCTCCGACTCTCTTCCTTATTTTTATAAATGATCTTTTGTCTGAAACTTCAAACCCACTAAATTGTTTCGCGGATGACAGTACCCTCAGCTTTTCACATTCGTTTTTAGATTATCATCCTTGACCTTCGGATGTGGAACTTCAACGGCAGCGTATGATAAGCTCATTAAATTCTGATCTCGACAGCATTGTACAATGGGGAATCAAAAACCGTGTAGAATTTAATGCCTCCAACACTCAATGCTGTCTACTGTCGCAAAAGCGTAACCCTCCCCCAATGCCACTATACATGAGTGGTACTTGCATCGAGGAGACTGAACAGCTATCAGTCTTAGGTATGTGCATTACAAACCACTTGTTGTGGAGTGATCACATATTTGACATCGCCAAAAATGTTGCTAAGTGTTTAGGTTTTCTCCGACGATGCAAGAAGTTGTTTACCCCTTCTGATCTGGCTATAATTTATAAAGCCTATATTCGTCCAAAACTTGAGTACAATTCCCATATTTGGGCAGGTGCTCCTATAACCCACTTGAGTCTCTTGGACAGAATTCAAAAGAGAGCTCTAAAAATGATAGGTGACCGTTGTCTTACTGCAACTTTTGCATCTCTCGAGCACCGTCGCCGTCGTAAGGTTTCATGCCTCTCATTATTTTATCGCTACTTCCATAAGCCCAATTTCGGTCGTACTGTAAAGTACAGAGATTCTTTTTTTAGTCGCACTACACGAATGTGGGATGCTTTACCAGACTCAATATTTCCCACTCATTACAATGTGCAGGCATTCAAAACCAATGTGCATCGGTATCTCCTTTCAAATCCTATCCTTCCTTCCTAATTACTCGCACTGTGTATAATCATTATAAGGGTATTCATATCCCCCAATATAAAAAAAAAAAAAAAAAAAGATACTTGTGGCTGTTACATTATGGAAAAAAGGTTAATTAAAATTAAGAAACTTATGTTATTGTATAATAGATTGCAATAAAAGAAAAAAATATATATATAAAAAAAAATATATATATATAAAACCTTATTTTGTAATTTTTATAAATATATATGTAATTTTGAAATATTTTTTTTATATGAAACCTTTGTAACAAAAGAAAATAGTATAAGATACGAAAAATTCTTCCCTGGTTATAAACTTGAATGGATCCCTGCGACAAGAACACAACAGCAAATACGAGGCAGAGCAAGTGGCGGCTGCTTATATGGATATAAGAAATGTATTGAATAGATCTACAAACTGAGCTTCATCAAACAACACGACACCGTTTTTCTCAGAGGTTATTTTGGAGGTGCTTTACTTAACCTGGTCCCTGCGTACATCAACTGCAATCACTGGCGAAGCGACTTTGAAAAACTTACAACTTTCTTCGAAGAAACAGACCTTAATAATTTCATACTATTTGGCGATTTGAATGTAAGAACAGGCACGAAAGGAAGTGTAGATGTGCAGCTTTCGAATTAAAATCTGGTTTCAATGATTAGAACATCAAAGGATAGTTCCTACGATCGCAATTCAAACGCGTTTATAGAGTTTTTAGAAGAGAAAGGAGCATTCATTTTGAATGGGAGAGGTTTCGGCGACAATACTGGTTAATTCACATTCGTGAGCAATAGAGGGTCTTCAATCATTGATTACTGCTGTCCATCATATAACAGTATCGGTGCAATATGTAACTTTAAAGTCGGTTGTGAAACTTTCTCCGACCATATGCCCCTCATTATAAATCTAAACGTACAATCATCATCGACGTACAACGATAACTTGAAACTTCTACCAAGGCTTAAATGGCGGGAGGAAAGAGTATTCGCATACACAAACAGTTTAGATCGACACATTTCACAAACGATTACTGATATAGACGAAAATGAAGATCTTTGTCTTAAGATTAAGGAATGCATATACAACACAAACGGGGAAATTAATTGTCCGAGTACGAACTTCACGCCAAAGAAACCGTGGTTTGATACTGCTTGCTTTTATGCCAGGAGAAATGTCATCAATAGCCTAAAGATGTACAGAAAATACAATATTGACGTTTACAGAACACTCTACCGTGATAAGTACAAGAAATTCAGGGCCCTATGCACAGCAAAACAGCGTAATTATTATCAATATATCACAAGTCAACTAGCAGCAGTTAAGACAACAAGTGACTGGTGGAAACTGGCAAAGAAAATACGTAACAATACAAACGAAAGCAACATGTCGGCAAATATACACACATTAGAGTTTAGAACACACTTTCAAAACCTTCTCTATCAAACATTGTCCACAGAAACATCTTTCGAATATGCTTCAAATAGAGTTGTATATATACCCTTGCTTGATAAGGAAATTGAAATCAGCGAAGTTCTTGCAGCTATTACTACGGCAAAGGATAATAAAGCTCCCGGAATCGATGGAATTCCATTTGAATTTTACAAAAATGCAACGCCCAACTTAATCTTAGAAATTCACCGTCTATTCAGCGATACCTTTCGCACTGGTACAATTCCTAACTCGTTCAAAAGATCAATAATATTCCCTCTTTTTAAGAAAGGAAATCCCAAGGATGTAGCCAACTACCGTGGTCTGTCTTTTATGTACACTATATATAAGCTGTTCACAACTGTTCTTCTGAATAGACTAAGCCAATGGGTCAAAGCAAATCATATTTTAAACGAATTCCAAGCTGCATACAGAGAAAACTACTCAACCACGGACCAAATCTTCAATCTCTCCTGCCTTATAAGCCTTCAGCTTAACCGGAAAAATAAACTGTATGCGTTTTTCATAGATTTGAAAGCTGCGTTCGACAATATTAACAGAAACGCATTGTTCTACAAACTGACTCAGTTAGGTATATCTACAAAAATGGTATTGATTCTTAAAGCACTCTATACCAACAACACTGCTACAGTATGGAACGGCACTCATATCAGTGACTTCTTCCCTATTAATCAAGGTGTGAAACAAGGATGTGTTCTAAGCGCTCTAAGCGTTCTTAAACGACCTTGATTCTGATTTGCCGTGTGGAGTTACTATGGAAGGAGTATCGGTAAAAGCTCTACTTTACACAGACGACATAGTGCTACTCTCAGATAATCCTGCTTCCTTACAGATAATGATAAACAGCTTTGCAAATTATTGTTCCAAATGGCAACTGCATGTGAACCTAACAAAATCAGAAATAGTTATTTTTCGAAATGGTGGACGTCGAGCAGCTGAAGAAAAATGGAAGTACAACGACACCGAGATCAAAATATCTAACAATTTCAAATACCTAGGAGTAAATCTCACATACAATATGTCTTGGACGGATCATCTTACGAAAAGGCTAGTAATGTCTAAGAATTCAATTAATGCTACTTGGCCAAACTTTATCAGAAATAAGAACATACAACACTCAGATAAATTCAAAATATACGAAGCTGCTTCAAAGTCTATAATGAATTACTGTGCCCAAGTTTGGGGATATTCGGAGAATGACTTGAAAAGTTGCAAAGGTTTTTCATTAAAAGATGCTTCTCCCTTCCTAATAACACGCTAAACTATGTTCTCAATATTGAAACTGGACTAAGAAAAGCTTATATTACGACACTAAAACTCCACTTTAAATACATCCAAAGGGTAAGCACGCTCCCTGAAAACAGACTGCCAAGAAGACTTATGGATATCATCGTGAGAAAAAAGATCTACTGGGCTGACAAATGGTCAGAACTCTTTAACGATCTGAACATTCAGTTTGACTGGAACACTAAGTCTGAATGGAAGGCACTGCACGCAGAAACTTGCGAAAAACTTGCAACTTGAACTATGCTGAGGTACCAAACTATTTCAATGATAGTAACTCGCGTGAAATGATAAGTATGGTATTAAAGTCCAGGTGTGGATTGCTCAACCTCAATGCACGAGCATTTAAAAATAATACAGATGGAATTTGTACGATCTGCAACCTTGACGCTACTGAAAATACGTATCATTTTGTAGGAGTGTGTCCTAGTTTCCGAACTTACAGAAAAAGATTCCTTGGAAGCGAAAAACTTAACCGTGATCAGTTCCTAGAAATCCTGAATGGCCAAAACTATTTACAACTTTACAATTATTTAAAAAACGCTCTAAGGTATAGAAAACTAATAATTAATGAATATTCTTAAAAAATACACCAATCCAACGCTGAACTTACTTAAGTAAACAATTTAACCTAACAGGCAACATAATATGTTATTGTCATTCATTTAATTTATATTATTACGAAAACCATGAAATTGTTAATATTCAGAAAATAAATTTTTTTATCTATCTATCTATCTATCTATATAAAAGTCTTTTCTTTGATTTTGTTGAATTCGCTCTTTGTAAATATGAGTAAGCGTGAGGTTGTTGAGGAGTTGCATAAAGCTGCACGTAAAAACTTCAAACGTTCGTCATGTTATCATCAAAGGCTACGATGACTTATGGCAAGCTGACCTGGTTGAAATGATACCATATAGTGAACAAAACAGAGGATTTAATTATTTACTGACAGTTATCGATACATTTTCGAAATTTGCATGGGTCATCCCAATGAAAAACAAAAAGGGTATTACCATTACGAAAGGAATGGAACAAATATTTATATCTTCTTCTAGAATTCCAAAGAATATACAAACAGATGATGGAAAAGAATTTTTCAATAAAAACTTTAAACTCTTGATGGAAAAGTATAAAATTAATCATTACTCAACATTCAGTTCATTAAAGGCTTCCATTGTCGAAAGATTTAATAGAACTTTTAAAGAAAAAATGTGGAAAGAATTTAGTTTCAATGGTAACTATAAGTGGATCAATATTTTTGAGAAATTACTTAATGATTACAATCACTCTTTTCATAGAACCATTAAATGTTTTCCTGCAGATGTAACGAAGAAAAATTCAAAGTTATTGTTACCATTTTTTAAAAGTGATAAAGAAGAAACAAGTAAACGAAAATTTAAAATCGGCGACAAAGTAAGAATCAGCAAGTATAAACATGCATTTGAAAAGGGCTATACACCTAACTGGACAACAGAGGTTTTTAAAATAAGAAAAATAAATGTTACAAAATCAAATACATACATACATATGTATCTTCTTGAAGACTATCAAGGAAAATCTGTTCAAGGTAGTTTCTATGAACCAGAACTGATGAAAACTAAATGTGGATATTTTTCTTGTGGAAAAGGTTCTACAAAACAGAGGAAATAAGGTTTTTGTTAAGTGGTTGGGTTTTCCATCAGAACATAACTCCTGAATTAATAAAAACGAATTACTATAAAATATAAGAATTGTAAAAATAAAAACAAAAGAAATAAAAGATATTTTTTTTCAAATGCATGTTTATTTTTTTCTTTGTTTACCATTATAATTTTTGTTTTTTTGTATTTATTATATCCTAGATCTGCTTTTCTCTCCTTTTAAATATTTTCCGACTGGAAACCGCTTTGCATCCAATAAAGGATCTGGGATTTTTTTCCTTTTTGGACGAAACTTTGCCAGTAGTACCTTCTCCAGAAGCGTACTTGTTTTGAATTCCTCATCGTCGAAGAGTTCCTCAGGATCAAAATAGTTTGGTCCGTATTCGTCAGCCAATTCCCTTATGGTAGCAGCCCCATTGAATGTATCAAATAATGCTTCTCGGTATCTTTGAGTTGGTCCGTAATCCAATCTTTCCTGGTTGGGATTTGGACAGAACAAATCTAGCTCCTCAATGCCCTGGAATCTTGTATGGTAGTCGTCATCGTTCTCATTTTCCATTTTTTTTTTCTTTTTCGTAGCAAACGTTACTGTGGTCGCAAGTAAACTAACTAACCATTTCTAAGTATCGAACCCTTATATTGGTTCATTTCTGTATGCCTACTCCTTGTACGCATATACCATACAAAGAAAAACAATAACTTGTATTGTATATGCATCACGAATCTAATCAGTTTTTTTTTAATTTTCTACCCTCATAAAAAAAGAAAAAAGTGGGTATATAAAGCAATACCTGTACAAATTAAAGATGTGTATGTCAGTGAAAAAAAATGTAAAGAAATAAAAAAACACAAATAAAAGAAAGTTTTTTTTTGAAACCGTTTTTTTGTTTGTATATTTACAACTATAATTTTTTATTTAAGAAATGAAAATGGATTATTATTATTGATGATGAAACTTTCACTCGAACTCCTGGTCTCATTGAATTAATTCTAAAGAAAATTCCACGCCCACAAATATATACTAGTGATGACTTAGAAGAATATGAAAAAATCTTATATAAAACTAATGCACATAAAACTAATCATGATAGTTCCAGTCGAATCAAGTCAAATAGGGGGCAAAATATACAAAAATAATTAATCAACTTGCTGCAGGATTTAAAAGTGAAACAGAAAAAACTGGAAAATCTTATTCTGACATAACTGAAATGGAGTATACAAATAAAAATATTGAATATATGTATTGGAACGATCCTAATGAACTTGTTAATAGGCTAAGACTTTTGATAGCATCCAAAAATTCTGGTAATAAAAACCATTAGAATGAAATAAATTTTATAATCGAAGAGCTAAAAGAATCAAATATTATATATTAACTTCGTTTCAAACTATTAACATTGCATATTTACAGTGAACGTCGACAAGTTCGGTAGGAACTTCATGCCCCTTTCAAAAAACAAAGGTCTTCTAGGACCTCCAGGAATAGGTTTTAAACTTCTACCGTCTGGTGATTTAGATTTAGAAAGTAAATATTTAAACAATGTTGGAATTAATCCTGAATACCCCCACCAAGCCGTTTGCAAAGGATATGTTGATGATCAAATAGGTCTTAAGGAAACAAGCATTATAAACCACATAAATTCTTCTTTAATGGAAGTTTTATCCACTTTTAATAAGGAAATTCATATGCTAAAAAACCACAGACTCTTCTATAAAGGAAACAATTAAAAGTATGGAACAAGAAAACATGGCATCACAATTAATATCCCAAAAACTTAAAGACTCCACAGAGGAAAAGTATGTTGACGAGAAAATAAAAAATAAAGTTGAACATTTTATGAAAACGCTGTTCCCTAATGATGAAAATAAGTAAAAAATCTTGTTATATTTGTATTAATTTAATGTATCTGTATTTTATATATACATATATGTAAGTGAAAATGAAGAAAATAAAATAAAGTTTATTAGTTAGCATTCAACACTGAAACAACAAGGAACTTCAAAAATGGACTCTGTCAAAATAATAAAAGATATTTTCGAATTTTTAAAAGCAAATGGGGAATCAATATTGGATGAACACTATGAAGAATTTACTAACTGTATTTCAATGGTTAGTATGGACATCATTATTCAAACTGTTGTTGGTCATCCAACCAATGTGAAGAAGGGCCAGATTACACCTCATCGTGAGCGCATGCGTGGAATAGTGGTCCATTGATTCTCCGTGTTGTTTACCCCTTTTAATTAACTCAGTTTAGTTCCATAGTAGTTACCCAACAAACAAAAAAAAAACATCAATAACTAACGCGCCGCGAGTGCAACCAAAAAATACTAAACAAAAAAATAGTGCAAACAAAAATAACTTTTAAATCACTACCTACCTAAAAATCGAAAAAAATAGAAATTGTTAACCCATACCTATAATTAAAAGTAAAAACAACTCAGCGAGTTCCTAATGTGCTCAACACCTTCCCCGCTCACCCCAATCTAACTTCTCTCACAGTTATTTGCATAGCTGCTGCGCACACTGTCTGCTAAATCATGCAGTGTAGCAAAAGACTATGTAAGTAATGCAAGATAAATTGCGGTTAAATTTGTTTGATGTACAGGAGCGGATCAGTGTGATTACCATTAAGGCATAACACTAATGGATAATTGCAACTGTGAAGTTTTTTTTTTGTAATCAAAATAAATTTTCTGCATAGATAACTGTCTTGCTTTGGTTTTTTTTTGTGCTTTTGTGTATTGTGATGGCTGGTAAGTTTTGTATCGAATATAGCAACATTCGGGGGCTAAGAAAAAATTTGTGTTCTGTATACGTCCATACTGTTTTAAACAGGCCAGCTATTCTGGCACTAAGTGAAACCCAGGTTGACGAAAACACCGATCATACGGAGTTTAACCTTCCTGGTTATAGCTTAGTGCCATTATTCTTTTCTCACCATGGTCTAGCCGTTTACGTCCGTAATGATGTTGCCTACCAGCTTCTGCCACAGTATGGCCAATGTATTAATACAAATTTTAATTATATATGGTTCAAATTTACTGTTCAAAGGCGCATCATTCATACTTGTTTTATTTATCGCAGCCCAAGTTTGGATAGTAATTCGACTTCAAACGAATTCGATGCGCTGTCCGACTCTATCCAGAGAATTGTATCCCATTTTTCGCACAGTGAGATCGTTGTTACGGGCGATTTTAATGTACACAATTCTTCGTGGCTGCGCTATTCGAGTCAGACAACATCCGAAGGAAAGTATGTCGAGATTTTCGCTGAGTTAAACCACCTGACACAGTTAGTTGACGAGCCAATTCGGATTCCTGACGTTGCAGGTCAATCCGCCAACACTCTAGACTTGTTTCTTACCTCTGATCCTAATAAATATAATGTCAGTGTATTATCGCCTCTAGGCACATCAGACCATTGTGTCATATCTGCAAATTTTTCATGCCAAAAAACGCCAGTTAAAGTTAAAACCCCTACGAGAACCGTTTGGCAATATGAGAAAGCCAACTGGGTCGGTCTCAATGAATTCTTCAGGAACTTTAACTGGTCACTATGCTTCCTCGATAGTGACGTGGATTCCAGTGCAGATATGATTACAAACTTAATTCTTTGTGAAATGAGAAATTTTATCCCGAATAGGGTAAAATCTATCAAACCCAAAGAAAACTCATGGTTTGATTCGAGCTGTAAAGAGGTTATTAGGATCAAAAATGTAAGTTTCCGGAATTACAAAGCCAATCCAACTGAGGAAAACCGGAATAAGTTCAAACAAGCTAGAAAGACCTGTAACGGACATATACGACGCATTAAATTTTTGCATGACCAGAGATTACGGCAAAAAATACTACAATGTCCCAGTGGTAGTAAAAATTTCTGGTCATTTGTAAAAAAATGTGCGTAACACTACGTCTTCGTCGGTTCCGACGCTCGTTTCCAATGACACTCCCTATGTAAGCTCGATTGATAAAGCCAATTTGCTTGCAGCACAGTTTGCTGTTAATTCGATGCTTCCAGTGAGTGACATGACTCCGCCTGTACTTGAAAGCGTAAACGATTCTATGGGACGAATCTTCTTTCGCACTCGCTCAGTTACTAGAGTACTTAAAAATCTTGGCATTCACAAATCCGCTGGCCCGGATAGTATCCCCGCTATTGTTCTGGAGAGGTGTTCTTTGACGCTGACAGAACCACTGCGTAAGCTTTCCCATCTGTCCTATTCTACAGGTCTCTTTCCGAGTGGATGGAAAACTGCATTTGTCCAGCCTGTCCCTAAAAAAGGCGTTTCCTCCTCACTATCTAACTATCGTCCAATTGTACTTACATCCCTTCTTTCCAAGGTCATGGAAACGCTGATCAATTTTCAGCTTAAGAAATATCTTGAAGAACGGAAGCTTCTTAATGACCGGCAGTATGGCTTTCGTTGCAATAGGTCCACTGGTGATCTCATGGTTTATCTCACCGAACAGTGGAACAAATCTTTACATCGTCTTGGAGAAAGTAAAATTATTGCACTCGATATTTCAAAGGCATTTGATAGAGTTTGGCACCAAGCTCTCTTATCGAAAATGCGTGCATTTGGTATTAATGAATTCCTTCTTCATTGGGTTAGAAATTACCTTTCGGACCGTTCAATTCAAGTAATATTGGACGGGTTCAAATCTGATATTCACAAAATAAACGCTGGTGTGCTCCAGGGCTCCGTTTGGTCTCCGACTCTCTTCCTTATTTTTATAAATGATCTTTTGTCTGAAACTTCTAACCCACTAAATTGTTTCGCGGATGACAGTACCCTTAGCTTTTCACATTCGTTTTTAGATTCTCATCCTTGTCCTTCGGATGTGGAACTTCAACGGCAGCGTATGATAAGCTCATTAAATTCTGATCTCGACAGCATTGTATGTACAATGGGGAATCAAAAACCGTGTAGAATTTAATGCCTCCAACACTCAATGCTGTCTACTGTCGCAAAAGCGTAACCCTCCCCCAATGCCACTATCCATGAGTGGTACTTGCATCGAGGAGACTGAACAGCTATCAGTCTTAGGTATGTGCATTACAAACCACTTGTTGTGGAGTGATCACATATTTGACATCGCCAAAAATGTTGCTAAGTGTTTAGGTTTTCTCCGACGATGCAAGAAGTTTTTT
The DNA here is from genome assembly GCA_920104205.1 of Eupeodes latifasciatus. NCBI lineage: Eukaryota > Metazoa > Arthropoda > Insecta > Diptera > Syrphidae > Eupeodes > Eupeodes latifasciatus. The sequence goes on from OV049924.1 coordinate 237,348,389, forward strand.
ACCCCTTCTGATCTGGCTATAATTTATAAAGCCTATTTTGGTCCAAAACTTGAGTACAATTCCCATATTTGGGCAGGTGCTCCTATAACCCACTTGAGTCTCTTGGACAGAATTCAAAAGAGAGCTCTAAAAATGATAGGTGACCGTTGTCTTACTGCAACTTTTGCATCTCTCGAGCACCGTTCGCCGTCGTAAGGTTTCACGTCTCTCATTATTTTATCGCTACTTCCATAAGCAATGCTCTAATGAAATAGCCAGTTGCGTTTCTCCCTTCAAACATTTCAACCGTAATACTCGTTCTTTTAGGAATGCCCATCAGTTTATCCTTGAGCCCAATTTCGGTCGTACTGTAAAGTACAGAGATTCTTTTTTTAGTCGCACTACACGAATGTGGAATGCTTTACCAGACTCAATATTTCCCACTCATTACAATGTGCAGGCATTCAAAACCAATGTGCATCGGTATCTCCTTTCAAATCCTATCCTTCCTTCCTAATTACTCGCACTGTGTATAATCATTATATCCTCCAATATAAAAAAAAGGATACTTGTGGCTGTTACATTATGGAAAAAAGGTTAATTAAAATTAAGAAACTTATGTTATTGTATAATAGATTGCAATAAAAGAAAAAAAAATATATATAAAAGTCTTTTCTTTGATTTTGTTGAATTCACTCTTTGTAAATATGAGTCAGCGTGAGGTTGTTGAGGAGTTGCATAAAGCTGCACGTAAAAACTTCAAACGTCGTCATGTTATCATCAAAGGCTACGATGACTTATGGCAAGCTGACCTGGTTGAAATGATACCATATAGTGAACAAAACAGAGGATTTAATTATTTACTGACAGTTATTGATACATTTTCGAAATTTGCATGGGTCATTCCAATGAAAAACAAAAAGAGTATTACCATTACGAAAGGAATGGAACAAATATTTATATCTTCTTCTAGAATTCCAAAGAATATACAAACAGATGATGGAAAAGAATTTTTCAATAAAAACTTTAAACTCTTGATGGAAAAGTATAAAATTAATCATTACAAAACAAGTAAACGAAAATTTAAAATCGGTGACAAAGTAAGAATCAGCAAGTATAAACATGCATTTGAAAAGGGCTATACACCTAACTGGACAACAGAGGTTTTTAAAATAAGAAAAATAAATGTTACAAAACCAAATACATACATATGTATCTTCTTGAAGACTATCAAGGAAAACCTCTTCAAGGTAGTTTCTATGAACCAGAACTGATGAAAACTAAATGTGGATATTTTTCTTGTGGAAAAGGTTCTACAAAACAGAGGAAATAAGGTTTTTGTTAAGTGGTTGGGTTTTCCATCAGAACATAACTCCTGGATTAATAAAAACGAATTACTATAAAATATAAGAATTGTAAAAATAAAAACAAAAGAAATAAAAGATATTTTTTTTTCAACTGCATGTTTATTTTTTTCTTTGTTTACCATTATAATTTTTGTTTTTTGTATTATCCTAGGTCTGCTTTTCTCTCCTTTTAAATATTTTCCGGCTGGAAACCGCTTTGCATCCAATAAAGGATCTGGGATTTTTTTCCTTTTTGGACGAAATTTTGCCAGTAGTACTTTCTCCAGAAGCGTACTTGTTTTGAATTCCTCATCGTCGAAGAGTTCCTCAGGATCAAAATAGTTTGGTCCGTATTCGTCAGCCAATTCCCTTATGCTAGCAGCCCCATTGAATGGATCAAATAATGCTTCTCGGTATCTTTGAGTTGGTCCGTAATCCAATCTTTCCTGGTTGGGATTTGGACAGAACAAATCTAGCTCCTCAATGCCCTGGAATCTTGTATGGTACTCGTCATCGTTCTCATTTTCCATTTTTTTTTCTTTTTCGTAGCAAACGTTACTGTGGTCGCAAGTAAACTAACTAACCATTTCTAAGTATCGAACCCTTATATTGGTTCATATCTGTATGCCTACTCCTTGTACGCATATACCATACAAAGAAAAACAATAACTTGTTTTGTATATGCATCACGAATCTAATTAGTTTTTTAAATTTTCTACCCTCATAAAAAAAGAAAAAAGTGGGTATACAAAGCAATACCTGTACAAATTAAAAGATGGGTATGTCAGTGAAAAAAAATGTAAAGAAATAAAAAAAAAACAAATAAAAGGAAGTTTTTTTTTTTTTTTGAAACCGTTTTTTTGTTTGTATATTTACAGCTACAATTTTTTATTTAAGAAATGAAAATGGATTATTATTTCATTTTCATAAATTTTAGTTCATGGGTTGAACCGATTTGTCTTACAATCTCTAAGACATAGCCACCTCCCCCAATTGTTGTCATGGTGCTTACCGAAAGTTGGGAATATCTCTGAGGTAGAAAAGTCTCTAGGAATAAATAATTACAAATTACTTTATTTTTTATTACAATGCGATCTCCCCAACGCTTTTTAACTTTTCGTAGAGCAAAAATATTGTATTTGATGTTTGCATCCAGCTCAGATATTTTTTTGGATGGTTTAAAATTGCTTATTTCGTTAAGCGAGTTTGCTTCTCTTACCGCAAAATCATCAAGAGTGAATATGGAATATTCTTCTTGAAAATACATCTTGGCTTCTTAATTCTCGTAATAAACTGTGCTCGTCGATAACAACAAAATTTCCTTTTATAGAAGTCCTCGCATTCAAAATATTTGTATTTTAGTAGAAGTATCCCCAGATCCCCACTCAATCTTAATATAAAACCTGCATAAACCTTTTTTTTCTGAATATTTTCATGTTCATTCAGGAAAATAAAATTAATTCACAACGAATTTTCTGAATGTTTTATTTGTTATTCATACGAATAAACATGTTAAGGAGGTGCATACATACGGTGACCATATTTTCCGAGACAAAATAATAAACAGTACCCAAAAAATGAAAAATGTTGACCAGTTTTCAAGATTTTTTTTTTATTTCATTGAGTAACAGTAAATAAATATAATATAAATTAATTTATAAATTTAGTATAATTAGGTATATTTATAAAATAAATAAAAAAGGAACTTTCATCGATAATAAACAAAACAAACATAAAAATAACACAGATTCTTTCAGTCTCTAACTTATTTACAAACAAAAATAAACAAAACCTTAAACTCTTTTATATCATATTGGCTAGTCAAACAACTTTGACATCGAATTATAATATATTAGTATTGTTAAAATAAGTACTTTTCGGAAGAATAATTTTTTTTAATTAATTCTGGCTTTCCTTTTAAATAATTCTTAAATTGGATGCAATTTAATTCATAATTCCATTTGCAAATTAAAATGGACCTGATTGTTTTAATTTTCATTTTGTTTTTTTCGTTTGTCCATACATTGTTTAAAATTGAGAAAACTCTCTCTGTAGAGGCATTAGACCCAGACTCTACGATTTTTGAAATGTTTCATATTGTATCATTTTTGTATTGAAAAACTTGAAAATTTCAACCCACCTATCTCCAGCACTCATTTAGCTTTCCTTCCATTCAACAATTTTTTCTGAAGAAACGTAATTTTTTACACATGACAACTCGTCGAAAACATCTTACTGAAATATTGCTTCTCTTTTTCATAATATACATTAAACTTAACTCCACTTTGTCCCAGGAAGGAGTGTAATCCTTACTCTTCATTTATTTTTGGAGTGAAGGATTTTTCAACAATGCAATAATTCCAACAGTCGGAGTGCATTCACAAAATTACTTTTGGAAAATGTCATAACTAGTCCAAATGCAAAAAAGATGAGTTTCATTCACATTCACTGAAAGTTTTTTGTTACCATTGCCATGGTCAGTAAAACTCAATGGTAAAATTAATTTCCAGTGGTGAGTCATCCTGTGGGCAAGTGTAGAGTATTAGTTTAACTTCCCCTGTATGTTGGGATGTATAATATGATCTGATTTTTGTAATTGTGAGTAAGAATTGTTCCGAAAAAGAAAGACTACGAATTATGGTGTAAGGGTACGTTTTCATTAAACATTTAATGGTTTTCATGCTTAGGCTTTCCTTAAAGAAAAAAAATCATAAAATAATGAACAAATAATGAGCAATTTCTAAAATAATGAACAGTTTTATGTTTTCCGACACACAATAATTCATAATGAACATTTTCTTCAAATAATGAACTGTTCATTATAATAATGAACGGATGGTCACCGTATGCATACATAATTTGTATTTACCATTAGTGTGATTGTTTAGGGTACGTGGTCCACGATCAATTTTCTTTTCCCATTAGATAATCGTGATAAGTCTGAGTGGTTTTCAGGTATCGAATTTTCTTTGTTTTGTTTTTTGTTTTTTACCTTGCAGAATTTTATTACCATTGAATGAAGGTGATCAATTTGAAAAAAAAAGAAAAAGAACTGAAACATGTTAAATCTTGTATTTTCCATTAGTGTGTTTGTTCAGTGTACGTGGTCCACGATCAATTTTCTTTACCCATTAGATAGTCGTGATAAGGAGTTGCCTTTTCTTACTAGTCTGAGTGGTTTCCAGGTATCGAATTTTCTTTGTTTTTTATTACCATTGAAATGACGGTGATAAAGTTAATAAAATGTGAAACTTGTTGATCCCATGAAAAATTTTCTTTGATGTTTGTTTTTTTATTACCCTTGAAAGAAAGTTGATAATTTAAGAAAAATTGAAACATGTTTATCCTTGCAAATGAGATTTAATCAAATACCTTCAATGTGGGATCCTATAATATATTTATATATACAAACCCAAGACATATTGTGAGCGAGGTTTAAAACATAATATACAAACCCAAAACACGTTACCAACGAGGTTTAGAACCTTATATAAAAACCCAAACCACGTTGTGAACCAGGTTAAGAACATAAAGTTACGTTCCCCAACTTCGAAGTATATAGTTACATAACGAGGTTAAATACGCTAGACTTTGCTTTTTAAATTCAGTTTGAAATTAGTTTTCAATTCAAAAGGAGGTCTTGTGAAAGTTGAAGTTTTTTTATAAATTTAAATTTTAAATTCTCAAATCTTAAAGTTATTTTTCATAAAGTTTTGTTTATTAAATATAAGTGAAAAGTGTGGAGAAAAAAAACATATAAAAATAAAATAAAATCACAGATAAGAAACTATACAGATGTCTCATCCCCATAGAAGAAAATGTCCCATATTTTTTTCACTACTCCTTGGCTATTAACTGACAAAAAGCTTTTTGTCAGTTGATCTTCAAGCACAAAAAGCTGTTTTTGATTGCACATATTGGCTTGCCAGTATGCCTGTTCAAAGCTATGTGTATAACTATAAAAAATTCTAAAGTTGTTTTTTCTCTCAAGTCAACGTCCATAGAGACAAAGAAAAAAAGAAACTGTTTTGGTTTCGATGATGTTTTGGTGCCGATGATGTTACCATATTTCAGTTGCTATTGTTCAAGCGATGTAGGTATTTTATGCTATTTATGCTATTTATTATTGAATATGAAAATAAAAACCATAGTTATTAATTTTTCATTGTTATATTTTACTATATCAAATAAAACAATATACATATATGTTGAAAATACATTTAAGAAAGGAAGAGAAGATGAGTTAGGTGCAAGACATTTTAAAAATAATTTGTATGGATTCCTATGGTAACACTGATGCAAATGTACGTGCGCCGCCGCTGGTGAGCGTATGAGGCTTAGTTTTGGTTGCCTTCCTTATTTTGATTTTTTTTGATACATATATTGAACGCATGTGTGTATGTCATGTATCCATAGATATATGTATATGACAAAAGGGTAAGTTTCAATTTCGGTCTTTTTGTTGTTTGTTGATTGTTTCTTTGTTGTCCTATGCAAAACGTAAGTTGCGTATTTTGTGAACTTAAACAGGTGTAGGTAGGTACTCATGTAAATAATTTCGATACAAAAAAGAGGCTCGGATGTGACCCACACTGATAACTTACTATTGATGCCCACTTAAATTTTTCAAAATTTATTTTTTTTATTTGGAAAAATTGTATTAGTAAGTAAGTCTGCAAAAATATACATTTAAGCTGTTTTCTGTGGAAATAGATGTATCGAAAAGTTAAATTAATATATTTTGAAAGAAGTTTGGTTTCTCTCAAATAAACATTGTGCCAACAATACCTATTTCTATGGGATGAAACAACTTTAAAGTCAATATCTTTCTTTATTCAATCTAATTTATAAATTCAATTAGGTTAATCATTTTTTTATTTTTTTTTGCTTAAGGTTTTTAGTTTTCTGTAAAATAAAAAATTGTTGTTAATAACAACAATTTGTACAATTTTTTTCTTTCTTTTTTCTTTCTCCTTTACCCGATATTTCAGTTTAAGAATCAATTTCACGTTTTTTTAGTACTTTTTTTTTAGGTTTTAATTAAAGGAAAAAACTATCGGTTGATTAACTTTTTATTTTAAACTATATTTTAAACATTTTTTGTATTAAATTAAATAAGTTTGAAGTCAATATCTTTCTCTGTTTTCAAGATGCTTTAGTAGAAACTATTTTTACCAGTTTTTAGTAGTTTTCTAAAAAAAAATAGTTAATTGGGATGTTAAAATAGGTCTGTTAAGTTTTGTTTAGAAGTTTGTATATGTTTAATACATCACTGCTCTTAGCCTATTTAAGCAAAGGTGGTTTTATAAAAAGTTTAAGAGACAATTTTTGGCCTTGACAATTAAAAATAAAATATCGTAAGTATTTATAATTATTTATTTTATTATTGATCTTTTATAAAATTGCCTTTGCTTAAATAGTTTCCAGGGGTCACGAACGTGGACGTGGCAAAATATCGACTTAAGAGAAGAAATTAAAATACTTAAAGCCCGTGCAAAGCTAAATATACAAGAGAAAATTGACATTTTACCAATGAACCAAAACTCAAAAACGTTTGCAAAACTCATTTTATCGCAAAGTACAACAGAATACACTGAAGAAGAAAAATGGATTTCGCAGTGTATATTTTTCCGTTCAGCCGCCGCGCCGGTTATAATTTTTTGAGAAATCAATTACAATTTCACTTGCCTCATCCATCTTCTTTGCATAGATGGATAAGTATTAAAGGCCTTTCTCCAGGCTTAAACAAAAACGTTTTAGAGGAGATAGAAAAAATTACCTCAAAATTGGCAACGAAAGAGAAAGAAGTGGTTCTAATTTTTGATGAAATGAGCCTTCAGACAAGTTTAACCTACAATGAATACAAAGATGTAATTGAAGGTTTTGTAGATTAATGCAAAAACCAAAGATCTGATATATGTGCTAAGTCAGCCTGCGTTTTTATGATACGTAGTTTATGTGGCAACTTTAAACAAGTTTTGTATCATGTCATTTGCCCAAGTAATATCCCTTCACAACAACTTGAGGTAGAAGTGCATAACTGTTTGGATATATGCGAGAAATTAAAATTAAATGTACGAGCTATTTGCTGCGATCAAGGGCCTACAAATAGAAGTTTGTTTAATAAATTATGTCTAGATGACAAAAGTTGTAACTTTGTTTACAAACAACAAAAAATTTATGGTATGTATGATATTCCTCATCTTTTGAAAAGCATTAGGAATAATTTATTGAAATATAATTTGGCCACGGATGATGGAATTGTAAGTTGGAAAATAATTGAATATATGTACAATTCTGAAAGATTAAATGCAACAAAAATTTGTCCAAAATTAACATCGGCACATATTGACCCAACAGAATTTCAAAAAATGAATGTAAAGTTGGCGGCACAAGTACTAAGTAGATCTGTAGCTTGTGGAATTGAAGCTTTATTAGGTCTAAACAAATTTCCCATAAATATATCGCATTTTGCAAAACCAACAGCTAATTTTATAAACAAAATAAACCGGCTTTTCGACCTTTTAAATGGAAAACCAGCTATTAAAAAAAATGATCAAAATCTAATATTCATAAGAGAAATGAAAACATATATTCTCAACATTCAGCCTATTAATTCAAGAAACAAAGCGTTTTGTTTCAAAGGTTTTGCCCTAAGTATTGAGAGCATTTTGCAAATACAAAAAGCATTATATATAGACCATAATGATTTATATTATTTAAATATTAACAAATTTAACCAAGATCCCTTACAAAATTTATTTGGAAAGATAAGAGCAAGAAATGTTAATAAAAGTAATCCGAATGCTGCTGAATTTGGCTCCCTTCTAGCAAAAGTTATAGCTATGAAATTTGTATTCAAATCTAAATGTTCAAACTGTGAAGAAGACGATACAGAATATCTTAAAGTTGATTGGAATGCTATTTTACAAACCAATGCTGAGGAACAAATATCGATTTCGTATGAGCTACCGGAGAGTGAATCATTTAGAAAACGACATGAATATTGATAATAAATTAAATGCTTTACCGCCTGAAGACACGATTTTGATAAAGGTGCCGGAAATCGACGATCTTGCTACCAGATACTATGCAGGCTATTGCCTTTTTAAATCGATGAAAAAAATGAATAGTATCTGTGAAAACTGTATTCAACAAATGTCAAAAGATAAGCTTCAATTTGATTTAACGGAAATATTAATTAAATTGAGAGAATACGAAACCTTAAAAGAAAATACGGTTCTTATATGCCCTTCTGAAAATTTTTTCCAAGTCTGTAGTCTTCACGTAAAAATATTTACAACTTTCTTCAAAAAACACCTTTTATATCGAGATTAAAAGAAAACATTGTAAGAGAATGTATAAACGCAACAAACAGACAATATCCTAGCTGGTTCGATGATTCCGATGAATGCTATGCACATAAAATTGACATCATACATTTTTTAATAAAAGTCTTACTTTGGAAAAATTGTAAATGGGTAATTGACACAAAAGATAAAAGGTATAAAAATCGTAGAACTAAAATAAAAAAATTAATGAATGTTATGAACGCGTAGCTCAAACAAAAACAATAAAAAAAAACAAATACATAACCAATTTACATATACATATATAAATGTACAATTCAGCGGGTGGTAGGTGGGTGGTGGTCGATATTTTGCCACGTCCACGTTCGTGACCCCTGGAAACTATTTAAGCAAAGGCAATTTTATAAAAGATCAATAATAAAATAAATAATTATAAATACTTACGATATTTTATTTTTAATTGTCAAGGCCAAAAATTGTCTCTTAAACTTTTTATAAAACCACCTTTGCTTAAATAGGCTAAGAGCAGTGATGTATTAAACATATACAAACTTCTAAACAAAACTTAACAGACCTATTTTAACATCCCAATTAACTATTTTTTTTAGAAAACTACTAAAAACTGGTAAAAATAGTTTCTACTAAAGCATCTTGAAAACAGAGAAAGATATTGACTTCAAACTTATTTAATTTAATACAAAAAATGTTTAAAATATAGTTTAAAATAAAAAGTTAATCAACCGATAGTTTTTTCCTTTAATTTAAACCTAAAAAGAAAGTACTAAAAAAACGTGAAATTGATTCTTAAACTGAAATATCGGGTAAAGGAGAAAGAAAAAAGAAAGAAAAAAATTGTACAAATTGTTGTTATTAACAACAATTTTTTATTTTACAGAAAACTAAAAACCTTAAGCAAAAAAAAAATAAAAAAATGATTAACCTAATTGAATTTATAAATTAGATTGAATAAAGAAAGATATTGACTTTAAAGTTGTTTCATCCCATAGAAATAGGTATTGTTGTTAATGTTTTGTAACAATTTAAGACAATGTTTATTTGAGAGAAACCAAACTTCTTTCAAAATATATTAATTTAACTTTTCGATACATCTATTTCCACAGAAAACAGCTTAAATGTATATTTTTGCAGACTTACTTACTAATACAATTTTTCCAAATAAAAAAAATAAATTTTGAAAAATTTAAGTGGGCATCAATAGTAAGTTATCAGTGTGGGTCACATCCGAGCCTCTTTTTTGTATCGAAATTATTTACATGAGTACCTACCTACACCTGTTTAAGTTCACAAAATACGCAACTTACGTTTTGCATAGGACAACAAAGAAACAATCAACAAACAACAAAAAGACCGAAATTGAAACTTACCCTTTTGTCATATACATATATCTATGGATACATGACATACACACATGCGTTCAATATATGTATCAAAAAAAATCAAAATAAGGAAGGCAACCAAAACTAAGCCTCATACGCTCACCAGCGGCGCACGTACATTTGCATCAGTGTTACCATAGGAATCCATACAAATTATTTTTAAAATGTCTTGCACCTAACTCATCTTCTCTTCCTTTCTTAAATGTATTTTCAACATATATGTATATTGTTTTATTTGATATAGTAAAATATAACAATGAAAAATTAATAACTATGGTTTTTATTTTCATATTCAATAATAAATAGCATAAATAGCATAAAATACCTACATCGCTTGAACAATAGCAACTGAAATATGGTAACATCATCGGCACCAAAACATCATCGAAACCAAAACAGTTTCTTTTTTTCTTTGTCTCTATGGACGTTGACTTGAGAGAAAAAACAACTTTAGAATTTTTTATAGTTATACACATAGCTTTGAACAGGCATACTGGCAAGCCAATATGTGCAATCAAAAACAGCTTTTTGTGCTTGAAGATCAACTGACAAAAAGCTTTTTGTCAGTTAATAGCCAAGGAGTAGTGAAAAAAATATGGGACATTTTCTTCTATGGGGATGAGACATCTGTATAGTTTCTTATCTGTGATAAAATATTTGAAATCTTATTTTCAAACTAAAACTTATTAAAAAAACTGTTTGCAAGTTATTACTTTTTTTTTGTTTTGTACACAGCTTAAAAAAAAATAAATAAAAATGAATGATACAAAATCTTGTGCGTTTTGCAAGAAAATGTTTTCGAGTGTCGGTGTGTTAAATCGTCACATTAAAACGAAGCATTTCAACTTCTCGGGATCCTGTCTTCTCTGTGGGGAGACGTTTGAATCTCAAACAGATCAAAAGTTGCATTTAATTTGTCACGGTAAAAATTTACCGCGACAAAAGTCATTCTTTCATTTATCCCATTCCTTGTTCCTTCCTTGCCATTTCTTCTTTTCTCTACAGGTGTTTCTGTCAATGTACTGAGAGAGAGAAGGGCAGCCATGGTCCATCAGCCATTGGTTCACTCTCTCAGTATTTTGACGAGACAATCATCATCGATATCAATCTTGATATTGAACGTGGATAACCAATTGCGACGGACAGACAGGCGGTCTGATCCAGCAGAGAGAGAGCGTGGGTGACAGTTGGCCCCAGACGCTAGATGTAACTCATTTTGAGAATGGCCAAGAGCCCAACATACATATTCGAAACCTATAATTTTCATTTCTCACCATTGTACAAAATGGAACGCTATTCGCTTATCCCTCACCCCCACAATCTAACACAAGCTAACCGACGTAGTTTTATTTTTTTTGTAATCGCGTATAAATATATAACTGCCAACTTTTCCTTCGAAATTATATACATATTCCTTAATCAAGGTTTCTTCCATCATTTTCGATTTCTTCTCTATTCTTTTGTTATATTATTGTATCCTAGATTCGGAGGGGACTAATGTATTCATTAATTCGAAGTAGAATTCTTGAAAGAAATAGTGGGAAAATGGCTGAACACGCTCATTGAGTTTGCCGCCCCTGGAAGTGACACAAGCCGAGGAGTTATGTATGTGCGAGTAGGTAGGACGGCTGGATTTCAAGAGCGTCGGCTCACTTCAGCAAATAAGCTGTATGATGCTGAATTATGACGTGATCGAAGTCCGCGCGTTCCGATTGGCCGAAAGCATTGGGGGATGAGTAAAGAAGAGGTTTGGACAGACATCAAAAACCCTGGAAAGATCACTTCTTTACTGACGACAAAAAGACCAAGATCATATTTTAAAAAAAGAAAGCAAATTAGGGAGAAAAGTGTCAAAGTTTAAGAATTTTATTTCGAGTGATATAAGTGGAAAAAAAAGTCAAGAAATTTTGTAAGGGATAGGAGAAAAATCGAGAAGAAATAACTAGGAAGTGTGGATGAAGGAAGGAAAGGTGGAAAAACAAAAGGGAAAAGAAATCAAAGAGGGCAGAGAAAAAAAAGTTAAGTATAGTGGTTTTTATTATTTTACATTCAAATCGTTTGGTATTATACTGTAGAAAAATTTTAGAAAAAGATCAGAAATCGGTTGACTTGTGTTCCGTTAAAATTTTCTCGAAATTACGAGACGCGTGGCCCGTTAATCTTTTCTTTTGTCCGTTCGGGACAAAGCAATAGCGGTCCATTTTACTTCATTTCAAAATTTCCATTGTTCTATTTTTTTTGTTGGTTAAAAAATCTTGGGTTTTACTCCTATTTAAAAGATTTCCCAAGCAAACCAGTTTTAAAACTAATAAAAAGAGTTAAAATCCCATTTCGGGAATATAAATTTATTCTTTTTATTTAAAAGTGCTTTCACCGTCGGTTCCGCTCTGAAGGTTTGCAATTTTCTTTAATTTTTCATAAAAAAAATTGCTGGCGCCCATTTTACTTTTCAGGTCTTACACCCCTGTGGTAATCAAAAATCATTTCGATCGATTGAATTGATCGATAAAAATAATTTATTCGACCCATAAAATTAATTGGTGTAACCCACCCCTTTGATCTAGCCGTGGTGGTAGCATTGGAAGTGGTACCTGTTGCACTTCGAATTCGAACACACCTTATCGTCGTTTCCTTTGGTTTGACATTCGTCTGATAACCAAATCATATCATAAGTCGTGTCCTCGTGTGCCGGTCGCGTTTCGGTTTCGTCGTTTATTTTTCTTAAATTATAATTAAATACCTAAGTAATATAATTGTTCGGTTCGTCGCGGAAAAGTGCAACAAATTGGCGCCCAACGTGGGGCTTGTGAAGAATAAATTATTTGTTTATATTTTCAACCGCGGTGGAAAGCTTTTGTCGTCTGAACAAAACTTTAATTAATTTTCCTAGTGATTATCCCAGTGTTATTAGGGAAGTTTTCGTTTAATCTGTTTTTGGTTCCTTTTACTTTCCTTGGTTTTCTTTTTTCTTTCAGTGTTATTATTGGCCCATTAATTAATTAAGTTGATACGATCATCATACCAACATAATTATATCTAGTGAGTGGCATTTTATATACACATTTTGATAAGTGGTTCCCGTTCTTTTATATTGGACAAAGTGTACCTACCTAACCTGCATATAACATTTGTACCTACATTGGCTAAAAAGGAAATTACTCTAGGAAACTGTAAGTTGTTTTATTTTCATTACTTTTTTTGCCATTTTGGAAATCTGCAAGGGAATACCTAAGCATAACTAAATTCCTTTCATATTTTATATGTAAAATAATTTTATAATTCATCAAATTGATTCCAACGGTAAATCTTCGTACGGTGTTTATTTACTTTATGCATAGTGGTTTATATATCCTTGGTGTTTTCTTTTTTCTTTCTTTTCTTTCACGCAAAAGTTTTAATTTGATTACGGTTTCGTTTTTTGTGTATACGTTTAATTTGGCCTCGAATAATTTTGGAATTAAATTCTTATTTGCAATTCGATTTTTGGTGTGACGATATTTAGTGTGACAACCACTAATTCAATTTTTTTTGATACATTTTTTTTGCTCTAGCATACTTTTGTTGTATATTTTGTTAATTTAGAAGTGGAATATTGGAAAAATTTCATCAAGTACAGGGTGTTAGGAAAGTTTTCTCTTTGTGGAATTTCCAAGCTATTTTTGTATTAATTTTTTTTATTATTTTTTATTCTTTGAGGTGGTATAGTTGAAAAATTTTATTCGCTAGTACAGGGTGGTACGAAAATTTGTTTCTGGTAAAATCCAACATTATTTGAAAAGTTGTCTTTAGATTACCTTTTCCTCTGATTTGGTTAAGAGAAAGCAATCAACTGGGTGTTGATTTAGTGCCTTATTTCAACGTTTTAGCTTAAGGTATATTACCAATCCTAGTAAAATAATTATATTTGCACTAATTTACAATTTTTTTTGTACCAAAATTATAATCGTGGTTTTATTTGTTTTAGCGTGATCGCGAACAAAATCAACTGGGTGTTGATTTTTGGAACTTTTTTTTAAATTTTGCCAAGTATTTTTTTTTAGCTTTCGAGATTTAAATTCCATTTTAAATAGAGGTTCGGACAAACAACTGGGTGTTGATTTGGCCTCGTTATAGTTCGGTGAAGACAATTTTCGGTTTTTTATTTGTGTTCCTTGCGCGTTCACTTGAATTTTTTTTGTTGTGTATAAAGCAACCAGCTGGGTGTTGGTATTTTGTTTTATACTGCGCTTTGTTTTGATTAAAAGAAAATAATTTTTTTTTAACGTCGGTACATATTTAACTTTTCGAAACCGTTCCATTTTTTTTCTTCCGAGGAAAATTGAAAATGGATGTTTACCGGTTGAACAAAGAGGAACTCTCTTACGAGTTACGCGCCCGCGGCGGTTTTAAAGAAGGTACGGTGGAGAACATGAGAGCCACTCTCAGATCTTCACGTATTCTGCAACGCTCATGATCTATATCATCGGATAGTTCGCACTACCCGTTTTCTTTCGGAGAAGATACCGAGGCGGTTAAGAACAAAATTTTGGAAATTAAGGAACTTTTGAAAGTTCCGCCTAAGAATCCGAAGTCTTCGGAGTATCTTAAGTCTTTGACCAAAATTGAGTGGGCTTTAGTTAGGTTGAATAGGGCTAAGGCAGAGTCGTCGGAAGAGGTCAATGAAGTGGCCGATTTGAAGGGGGAGTTATTGTTGTTAATGGCAAAATTAACAGAAGGAGATGAGGATACACCACACGATATTGAGAAAAATAAACCGAAAACAAATACGTTGGCAGCAGGGTTGGAAGCGTTACCACCTGCAATCGACCAACGAGCGAGTTCAGGATTTCAACGACAGACCGAGGCTTGCTTACACCAAGATGAGGTCCGTGACCGGAATCCTGAGCGTATTGAGAAATGGGATATATAATTCTCTGGTGAGCGGTGTGGCTCATCAGTGAATGCATTTTTGGAAAGCGTAGAAGAGCTTAGGATTTCGCATGGAGTTTCTGAGGAAAGACTTTTTCGTTCAGCAGTCGATCTTTTCACTGGGAAGGCACTCCTCTGGTTTAGGGCGATTAGGGACTCGATTTCAACCTGGAAGGAATTGGTTAGCGAGATTAAGTTGGAATTTTTACCCTCCAACTACGACGATCTCTTATTGGAGGAAGTCAAGCGAAATACCCAAAGGAAGGATGAGTCCATGGGGATTTATATTGCCCTCATGCACTCTTTTTAAGAGATTTTTGGAGCCTCTGAGTGAGAATAGGAAGCTGTCCATTCTCATGAAGAATATTACTCCATTCTACCAGACGCAATTGGGGTTGGCCGATATTAAATCAGTCAATGAACTCGTTGCGTTGGGTAGAAAGTTAGAAACGATCAGAACAAATGTAGAAGCTTTCGTTACTCCTCCTAATAACCGCTCTAGGCAGGCTTTGGAGCCTGATGTTGCCTATGTTGCTTCCGTTCAGGAAACAGCAGCAACAGTTGCAGTTGGAAATAACCCACCACCTCGTAGGCCCATTCGATGTTTCAAGTGCAATGGGGAAGGTCATTTCTCTAATAACTGTTCCGCTCCTAGGAAGTGTTTTGGTTGTGGGCTGTAGGTACAACCAGACGCGATTGTCGGCGTTGCTCGGGAAATGGGCAACGGTCTCTTGGGCCAGCAGGACAAGAGCGCCGTCGCAATTAGGGAGGTCACCTGCTGACGACCAGCTGGTAGGGAAAATACAACTTGGTTTCACGTTAGATGCAAGCGGGGACGATAGACGTCCATACTTAGGTGTAAACATTTACGGGGTTAGCATTTTAGGAGTCCTAGATTCAGGAGCAGCAAGAACAATTATTTGTAGGGATGGGTGGACACTATTGAACGATTTAGGATTACATTTAGAGACAAGTAATGTTAGGCAGGTTCATTTAGCCGATGTTGCACGTGTAGGAGTATTAGGGATAGTAAACTTACCTAAAATAGTAGAAAACAAATCAGTTTTAGTTGAGTGTTTGGTAATACCCTCACTCCCACATGCCATGATCCTTGTTGCAGATTTTTGGGCACTATCGGGAATTGTCCCGGATCTTAGTTCAGGAATGTGGAGCTTTTCGAGCCAGGAGATGGTGGCTTCGATAGATAGCACGTCGCTTACAGAAGAGTCAGAATTAGACGTTGAGCAGAGGGCAAAACTAAATGTTTTAATTGAAGATTTGTTTAGGAATATGCCAGAAGGGTTAGGAGTTACAGATAGAGTAGAACACATAATCAGGACGACGTCAGAAACAATTAAACAGCGGTACTATCCGGTTTCACCCGCGATGCAGGTCCACATCGACAAATCCCTTAAGGAGATGTTAGATGATGGAGTCATTGAAAAATCATATAGTCCTTGGGCTTCGCCCATTGTTTTGATTAAAAAGAAAGACAGAACTTTTCGGTTCTGCGTCGATTATAGGAACTTGAATCAGGCAACAGAAAGGGATGCTTATCCGTTTCCAATTATCTCGGCGATTTTGGATAAGCTTAGGAATGCTAGGTTTCTTTCATCACTTGACATTAAATCGGCTTATTGGCAAATTCCAATGTCAGAAGAATCTAAAAAGTTTACAGCTTTACGGTTCCTGGCAGGGGTTTGTTCCAATTCAAGCGGATGCCTTTCGGCTTACACAATGCCCCTGCGACTTGGCAGAGGTTTATAGATAGTGTTTTAGGGCCTGAGTTGGAGCCATTCGTTTTCGTGTATCTTGATGATATCATTATCGTCACAGATACATTTGAAAAACACGGCCCCGATTTTAACTTGTCCCGATTTTAGTCTTCCATTTGTAGTCCAAACCGACGCGTCAGATTACGGTATCGGGGCCGTACTTACCCAAACCTTTGAAGATGGCGAAAAGGTCATCTGTTATTTAAGTAGGTCACTCAATCGAAGTGAAAGGAATTATTCGACGACTGAAAAGGAATGCTTAGGAGTTTTGTGGGCGGTTGAGAAGTTGAGGCCGTATCTCGAAGGTGTTCGATTCACGGTCATCACAGATCATTACTCACTCGTTTGGTTGAGTAACCTCAAAGACCCACAAGGTAGATTAGCGCGCTGGGCAGTAAGGCTACAGCAGTTTGATTTTAAAATCATTCACCGGAAGGGAAAAGACCATGTCGTGCCGGACATGTTATCTCGGGGGGTTCCAGTAGTGGCTGGGATCTCGGATGAGGATATAGACCCTTGGGTGTCAAAAATGATTTCGTCAGTTGAGTAGAATCCATTAGATTATCCAGCTTGGAGGGTAGAGAGTGGCCGACTTTACAAGTTTGTCAAATCGACACATATAGTGGTGCACGGAAATAATGAAGAGTGGAAGTTGGTATGAGGGAAAAAGAATAGGTTAGATATTTTGAAAGAATGCCATGATAGTCCGTTAGCTGGACATATGGGGGTAATGAAGACATTTGCTAGAGTAGGGGCTAAATATTATTGGCCAAAAATGAGGAAAGATGTAACAAATTATGTGAGGAATTGTAGAATCTGTCAACAAGTGAAACCAGTTAATGATAAACCAGCCGGTCTTATGACTGAAAGGATAGGAGTTTCTTCTCCGTGGGAGATGATTAGTGTTAATTTAGTAGGTCCATTACCCAAGTCACATAGGGGGTTAATGTATATCCTTACAATTGTAGACTATCTTACAAAATTCCCATTATTGTTTTCGTTAAAATCTGCAACGGCAAAGGCAGTTTGTAAGGAGTTGGAGGATAACGTGTTTCTGTTATTTGGGGTTCCAAAAGTAGTCATTTGCGATAACGGTCCGCAGTTTAAGAGTAGGGAACTTAAGGCGCTTTGTAATGAATATTCATCCAAGATTAGGTTTACCCCACACTATCATCCCCAGGCTAACCCCGCGGAGAGAATTAATCAAATTATTAAGACAACGTTGAGAGCTTATGTTTCAGAGAATCACAGAGTATGGGATTCTCAATAAGCTAAGGTAGCTTGTGCTATACGCACCTCTCAACATGAAGTGTTAGGAGTTTCTCCATATTATGCCAATTTCGGCAAAGAAATGTCAACTAGTGGTAGGGAGGAAGTGACACTTAGTGATCAGGGTATAGATGGTAATGAGATAGCATCGCAAGGAGAGGTAGGAGAAAGGTTTAGGAAACTTAGGGCGGATATAGCTGTCAAAATTCGAACTGCATCCAAGAAGTATGTCGGGCCATTTAGAATCCGAAAACGGTTGTCTGCCTGGACCTATGTCCTAGAGGATGACAATGGTAAAGATCGTGGCACTTGGCACACTAAAGATCTTAAACCTTTCAATAAATTTTCAGAAAACGATTAAGTCGGAAGTCCCACAGTAAAGTAACGTTTTTTTTGTTCTGTTTTGCTTTGTTTTTATTTCTTTTCTTTTTTTTGATCTCCTTTCGAACCGACTGCCATATTTGGCCTGATGGTAACCAGGTCCGGCCGTAGGAAATTTTTTACTTTTGTGTCAAAAGGTAAACACATTTCCAAGGAGGAAAGGGTGGAGTTTGTCACGGTAAAAATTTACCGCGACAAAAGTCATTCTTTCATTTATCCCATTCCTTGTTCCTTCCTTGCCATTTCTTCTTTTCTCTACAGGTGTTTCTGTCAATGTACTGAGAGAGAGAAGGGCAGCCATGGTCCATCAGCCATTGGTTCACTCTCTCAGTATTTTGACGAGACAATCATCATCGATATCAATCTTGATATTGAACGTGGATAACCAATTGCGACGGACAGACAGGCGGTCTGATCCAGCAGAGAGAGAGCGTGGGTGACAGTTGGCCCCAGACGCTAGATGTAACTCATTTTGAGAATGGCCAAGAGCCCAACATACATATTCGAAACCTATAATTTTCATTTCTCACCATTGTACAAAATGGAACGCTATTCGCTTATCCCTCACCCCCACAATCTAACACAAGCTAACCGACGTAGTTTTATTTTTTTTGTAATCGCGTATAAATATATAACTGCCAACTTTTCCTTCGAAATTATATACATATTCCTTAATCAAGGTTTCTTCCATCATTTTCGATTTCTTCTCTATTCTTTTGTTATATTATTGTATCCTAGATTCGGAGGGGACTAATGTATTCATTAATTCGAAGTAGAATTCTTGAAAGAAATAGTGGGAAAATGGCTGAACACGCTCATTGAGTTTGCCGCCCCTGGAAGTGACACAAGCCGAGGAGTTATGTATGTGCGAGTAGGTAGGACGGCTGGATTTCAAGAGCGTCGGCTCACTTCAGCAAATAAGCTGTATGATGCTGAATTATGACGTGATCGAAGTCCGCGCGTTCCGATTGGCCGAAAGCATTGGGGGATGAGTAAAGAAGAGGTTTGGACAGACATCAAAAACCCTGGAAAGATCACTTCTTTACTGACGACAAAAAGACCAAGATCATATTTTAAAAAAAGAAAGCAAATTAGGGAGAAAAGTGTCAAAGTTTAAGAATTTTATTTCGAGTGATATAAGTGGAAAAAAAAGTCAAGAAATTTTGTAAGGGATAGGAGAAAAATCGAGAAGAAATAACTAGGAAGTGTGGATGAAGGAAGGAAAGGTGGAAAAACAAAAGGGAAAAGAAATCAAAGAGGGCAGAGAAAAAAAAGTTAAGTATAGTGGTTTTTATTATTTTACATTCAAATCGTTTGGTATTATACTGTAGAAAAATTTTAGAAAAAGATTAGAAATCGGTTGACTTGTGTTCCGTTAAAATTTTCTCGAAATTACGAGACGCGTGACCCGTTATCCTTTTCTTTTGTCCGTTCGGGACAAAGCAATAGCGGTCCATTTTACTTCATTTCAAAATTTCCATTGTTCTATTTTTTTGTTCGTTAAAAAATGTTGGCTTTTACTCCTATTTAAAAGATTTCCCAAGCAAACCAGTTTTAAAACTAATAAAAAGAGTTAAAATCCCATTTCGGGAATATAAATTTATTCTTTTTATTTAAAAGTGCTTTCACCGTCGGTTCCGCTCTGAAGGTTTGCAATTTTCTTTAATTTTTCATAAAAAAAATTGCTGGCGCCCATTTTACTTTTCAGGTCTTACACCCCTGTGGTAATCAAAAATCATTTCGATCGATTGAATTGATCGATAAAAATAATTTATTCGACCCATAAAATTAATTGGTGTAACCCACCCCTTTGATCTAGCCGTGGTGGTAGCATTGGAAGTGGTACCTGTTGCACTTCGAATTCGAACACACCTTATCGTCGTTTCCTTTGGTTTGACATTCGTCTGATAACCAAATCATATCATAAGTCGTGTCCTCGTGTGCCGGTCGCGTTTCGGTTTCGTCGTTTATTTTTCTTAAATTATAATTAAATACCTAAGTAATATAATTGTTCGGTTCGTCGCGGAAAAGTGCAACAAATTGGCGCCCAACGTGGGGCTTGTGAAGAATAAATTATTTGTTTATATTTTCAACCGCGGTGGAAAGCTTTTGTCGTCTGAACAAAACTTTAATTAATTTTCCTAGTGATTATCCCAGTGTTATTAGGGAAGTTTTCGTTTAATCTGTTTTTGGTTCCTTTTACTTTCCTTGGTTTTCTTTTTTCTTTCAGTGTTATTATTGGCCCATTAATTAATTAAGTTGATACGATCATCATACCAACATAATTATATCTAGTGAGTGGCATTTTATATACACATTTTGATAAGTGGTTCCCGTTCTTTTATATTGGACAAAGTGTACCTACCTAACCTGCATATAACATTTGTACCTACATTGGCTAAAAAGGAAATTACTCTAGGAAACTGTAAGTTGTTTTATTTTCATTACTTTTTTTGCCATTTTGGAAATCTGCAAGGGAATACCTAAGCATAACTAAATTCCTTTCATATTTTATATGTAAAATAATTTTATAATTCATCAAATTGATTCCAACGGTAAATCTTCGTACGGTGTTTATTTACTTTATGCATAGTGGTTTATATATCCTTGGTGTTTTCTTTTTTCTTTCTTTTCTTTCACGCAAAAGTTTTAATTTGATTACGGTTTCGTTTTTTGTGTATACGTTTAATTTGGCCTCGAATAATTTTGGAATTAAATTCTTATTTGCAATTCGATTTTTGGTGTGACGATATTTAGTGTGACAACCACTAATTCAATTTTTTTTTGATACATTTTTTTTGCTCTAGCATACTTTTGTTGTATATTTTGTTAATTTAGAAGTGGAATATTGGAAAAATTTCATCAAGTACAGGGTGTTAGGAAAGTTTTCTCTTTGTGGAATTTCCAAGCTATTTTTGTATTAATTTTTTTTATTATTTTTTATTCTTTGAGGTGGTATAGTTGAAAAATTTTATTCGCTAGTACAGGGTGGTACGAAAATTTGTTTCTGGTAAAATCCAACATTATTTGAAAAGTTGTCTTTAGATTACCTTTTCCTCTGATTTGGTTAAGAGAAAGCAATCAACTGGGTGTTGATTTAGTGCCTTATTTCAACGTTTTAGCTTAAGGTATATTACCAATCCTAGTAAAATAATTATATTTGCACTAATTTACAATTTTTTTTGTACCAAAATTATAATCGTGGTTTTATTTGTTTTAGCGTGATCGCGAACAAAATCAACTGGGTGTTGATTTTTGGAACTTTTTTTTAAATTTTGCCAAGTATTTTTTTTTAGCTTTCGAGATTTAAATTCCATTTTAAATAGAGGTTCGGACAAACAACTGGGTGTTGATTTGGCCTCGTTATAGTTCGGTGAAGACAATTTTCGGTTTTTTATTTGTGTTCCTTGCGCGTTCACTTGAATTTTTTTTGTTGTGTATAAAGCAACCAGCTGGGTGTTGGTATTTTGTTTTATACTGCGCTTTGTTTTGATTAAAAGAAAATAATTTTTTTTTAACGTCGGTACATATTTAACTTTTCGAAACCGTTCCATTTTTTTTCTTCCGAGGAAAATTGAAAATGGATGTTTACCGGTTGAACAAAGAGGAACTCTCTTACGAGTTACGCGCCCGCGGCGGTTTTAAAGAAGGTACGGTGGAGAACATGAGAGCCACTCTCAGATCTTCACGTATTCTGCAACGCTCATGATCTATATCATCGGATAGTTCGCACTACCCGTTTTCTTTCGGAGAAGATACCGAGGCGGTTAAGAACAAAATTTTGGAAATTAAGGAACTTTTGAAAGTTCCGCCTAAGAATCCGAAGTCTTCGGAGTATCTTAAGTCTTTGACCAAAATTGAGTGGGCTTTAGTTAGGTTGAATAGGGCTAAGGCAGAGTCGTCGGAAGAGGTCAATGAAGTGGCCGATTTGAAGGGGGAGTTATTGTTGTTAATGGCAAAATTAACAGAAGGAGATGAGGATACACCACACGATATTGAGAAAAATAAACCGAAAACAAATACGTTGGCAGCAGGGTTGGAAGCGTTACCACCTGCAATCGACCAACGAGCGAGTTCAGGATTTCAACGACAGACCGAGGCTTGCTTACACCAAGATGAGGTCCGTGACCGGAATCCTGAGCGTATTGAGAAATGGGATATATAATTCTCTGGTGAGCGGTGTGGCTCATCAGTGAATGCATTTTTGGAAAGCGTAGAAGAGCTTAGGATTTCGCATGGAGTTTCTGAGGAAAGACTTTTTCGTTCAGCAGTCGATCTTTTCACTGGGAAGGCACTCCTCTGGTTTAGGGCGATTAGGGACTCGATTTCAACCTGGAAGGAATTGGTTAGCGAGATTAAGTTGGAATTTTTACCCTCCAACTACGACGATCTCTTATTGGAGGAAGTCAAGCGAAATACCCAAAGGAAGGATGAGTCCATGGGGATTTATATTGCCCTCATGCACTCTTTTTAAGAGATTTTTGGAGCCTCTGAGTGAGAATAGGAAGCTGTCCATTCTCATGAAGAATATTACTCCATTCTACCAGACGCAATTGGGGTTGGCCGATATTAAATCAGTCAATGAACTCGTTGCGTTGGGTAGAAAGTTAGAAACGATCAGAACAAATGTAGAAGCTTTCGTTACTCCTCCTAATAACCGCTCTAGGCAGGCTTTGGAGCCTGATGTTGCCTATGTTGCTTCCGTTCAGGAAACAGCAGCAACAGTTCCAGTTGGAAATAACCCACCACCTCGTAGGCCCATTCGATGTTTCAAGTGCAATGGGGAAGGTCATTTCTCTAATAACTGTTCCGCTCCTAGGAAGTGTTTTGGTTGTGGGCTGTAGGTACAACCAGACGCGATTGTCGGCGTTGCTCGGGAAATGGGCAACGGTCTCTTGGGCCAGCAGGACAAGAGCGCCGTCGCAATTAGGGAGGTCACCTGCTGACGACCAGCTGGTAGGGAAAATACAACTTGGTTTCACGTTAGATGCAAGCGGGGACGATAGACGTCCATACTTAGGTGTAAACATTTACGGGGTTAGCATTTTAGGAGTCCTAGATTCAGGAGCAGCAAGAACAATTATTTGTAGGGATGGGTGGACACTATTGAACGATTTAGGATTACATTTAGAGACAAGTAATGTTAGGCAGGTTCATTTAGCCGATGTTGCACGTGTAGGAGTATTAGGGATAGTAAACTTACCTAAAATAGTAGAAAACAAATCAGTTTTAGTTGAGTGTTTGGTAATACCCTCACTCCCACATGCCATGATCCTTGTTGCAGATTTTTGGGCACTATCGGGAATTGTCCCGGATCTTAGTTCAGGAATGTGGAGCTTTTCGAGCCAGGAGATGGTGGCTTCGATAGATAGCACGTCGCTTACAGAAGAGTCAGAATTAGACGTTGAGCAGAGGGCAAAACTAAATGTTTTAATTGAAGATTTGTTTAGGAATATGCCAGAAGGGTTAGGAGTTACAGATAGAGTAGAACACATAATCAGGACGACGTCAGAAACAATTAAACAGCGGTACTATCCGGTTTCACCCGCGATGCAGGTCCACATCGACAAATCCCTTAAGGAGATGTTAGATGATGGAGTCATTGAAAAATCATATAGTCCTTGGGCTTCGCCCATTGTT
Organism: Eupeodes latifasciatus; assembly: GCA_920104205.1. NCBI lineage: Eukaryota > Metazoa > Arthropoda > Insecta > Diptera > Syrphidae > Eupeodes > Eupeodes latifasciatus. The sequence goes on from OV049924.1 coordinate 237,372,394, forward strand.
TTGATTAAAAAGAAAGACAGAACTTTTCGGTTCTGCGTCGATTATAGGAACTTGAATCAGGCAACAGAAAGGGATGCTTATCCGTTTCCAATTATCTCGGCGATTTTGGATAAGCTTAGGAATGCTAGGTTTCTTTCATCACTTGACATTAAATCGGCTTATTGGCAAATTCCAATGTCAGAAGAATCTAAAAAGTTTACAGCTTTACGGTTCCTGGCAGGGGTTTGTTCCAATTCAAGCGGATGCCTTTCGGCTTACACAATGCCCCTGCGACTTGGCAGAGGTTTATAGATAGTGTTTTAGGGCCTGAGTTGGAGCCATTCGTTTTCGTGTATCTTGATGATATCATTATCGTCACAGATACATTTGAAAAACACGGCCCCGATTTTAACTTGTCCCGATTTTAGTCTTCCATTTGTAGTCCAAACCGACGCGTCAGATTACGGTATCGGGGCCGTACTTACCCAAACCTTTGAAGATGGCGAAAAGGTCATCTGTTATTTAAGTAGGTCACTCAATCGAAGTGAAAGGAATTATTCGACGACTGAAAAGGAATGCTTAGGAGTTTTGTGGGCGGTTGAGAAGTTGAGGCCGTATCTCGAAGGTGTTCGATTCACGGTCATCACAGATCATTACTCACTCGTTTGGTTGAGTAACCTCAAAGACCCACAAGGTAGATTAGCGCGCTGGGCAGTAAGGCTACAGCAGTTTGATTTTAAAATCATTCACCGGAAGGGAAAAGACCATGTCGTGCCGGACATGTTATCTCGGGGGGTTCCAGTAGTGGCTGGGATCTCGGATGAGGATATAGACCCTTGGGTGTCAAAAATGATTTCGTCAGTTGAGTAGAATCCATTAGATTATCCAGCTTGGAGGGTAGAGAGTGGCCGACTTTACAAGTTTGTCAAATCGACACATATAGTGGTGCACGGAAATAATGAAGAGTGGAAGTTGGTATGAGGGAAAAAGAATAGGTTAGATATTTTGAAAGAATGCCATGATAGTCCGTTAGCTGGACATATGGGGGTAATGAAGACATTTGCTAGAGTAGGGGCTAAATATTATTGGCCAAAAATGAGGAAAGATGTAACAAATTATGTGAGGAATTGTAGAATCTGTCAACAAGTGAAACCAGTTAATGATAAACCAGCCGGTCTTATGACTGAAAGGATAGGAGTTTCTTCTCCGTGGGAGATGATTAGTGTTAATTTAGTAGGTCCATTACCCAAGTCACATAGGGGGTTAATGTATATCCTTACAATTGTAGACTATCTTACAAAATTCCCATTATTGTTTTCGTTAAAATCTGCAACGGCAAAGGCAGTTTGTAAGGAGTTGGAGGATAACGTGTTTCTGTTATTTGGGGTTCCAAAAGTAGTCATTTGCGATAACGGTCCGCAGTTTAAGAGTAGGGAACTTAAGGCGCTTTGTAATGAATATTCATCCAAGATTAGGTTTACCCCACACTATCATCCCCAGGCTAACCCCGCGGAGAGAATTAATCAAATTATTAAGACAACGTTGAGAGCTTATGTTTCAGAGAATCACAGAGTATGGGATTCTCAATAAGCTAAGGTAGCTTGTGCTATACGCACCTCTCAACATGAAGTGTTAGGAGTTTCTCCATATTATGCCAATTTCGGCAAAGAAATGTCAACTAGTGGTAGGGAGGAAGTGACACTTAGTGATCAGGGTATAGATGGTAATGAGATAGCATCGCAAGGAGAGGTAGGAGAAAGGTTTAGGAAACTTAGGGCGGATATAGCTGTCAAAATTCGAACTGCATCCAAGAAGTATGTCGGGCCATTTAGAATCCGAAAACGGTTGTCTGCCTGGACCTATGTCCTAGAGGATGACAATGGTAAAGATCGTGGCACTTGGCACACTAAAGATCTTAAACCTTTCAATAAATTTTCAGAAAACGATTAAGTCGGAAGTCCCACAGTAAAGTAACGTTTTTTTTGTTCTGTTTTGCTTTGTTTTTATTTCTTTTCTTTTTTTTGATCTCCTTTCGAACCGACTGCCATATTTGGCCTGATGGTAACCAGGTCCGGCCGTAGGAAATTTTTTACTTTTGTGTCAAAAGGTAAACACATTTCCAAGGAGGAAAGGGTGGAGTTTGTCACGGTAAAAATTTACCGCGACAAAAGTCATTCTTTCATTTATCCCATTCCTTGTTCCTTCCTTGCCATTTCTTCTTTTCTCTACAGGTGTTTCTGTCAATGTACTGAGAGAGAGAAGGGCAGCCATGGTCCATCAGCCATTGGTTCACTCTCTCAGTATTTTGACGAGACAATCATCATCGATATCAATCTTGATATTGAACGTGGATAACCAATTGCGACGGACAGACAGGCGGTCTGATCCAGCAGAGAGAGAGCGTGGGTGACAGTTGGCCCCAGACGCTAGATGTAACTCATTTTGAGAATGGCCAAGAGCCCAACATACATATTCGAAACCTATAATTTTCATTTCTCACCATTGTACAAAATGGAACGCTATTCGCTTATCCCTCACCCCCACAATCTAACACAAGCTAACCGACGTAGTTTTATTTTTTTTGTAATCGCGTATAAATATATAACTGCCAACTTTTCCTTCGAAATTATATACATATTCCTTAATCAAGGTTTCTTCCATCATTTTCGATTTCTTCTCTATTCTTTTGTTATATTATTGTATCCTAGATTCGGAGGGGACTAATGTATTCATTAATTCGAAGTAGAATTCTTGAAAGAAATAGTGGGAAAATGGCTGAACACGCTCATTGAGTTTGCCGCCCCTGGAAGTGACACAAGCCGAGGAGTTATGTATGTGCGAGTAGGTAGGACGGCTGGATTTCAAGAGCGTCGGCTCACTTCAGCAAATAAGCTGTATGATGCTGAATTATGACGTGATCGAAGTCCGCGCGTTCCGATTGGCCGAAAGCATTGGGGGATGAGTAAAGAAGAGGTTTGGACAGACATCAAAAACCCTGGAAAGATCACTTCTTTACTGACGACAAAAAGACCAAGATCATATTTTAAAAAAAGAAAGCAAATTAGGGAGAAAAGTGTCAAAGTTTAAGAATTTTATTTCGAGTGATATAAGTGGAAAAAAAAGTCAAGAAATTTTGTAAGGGATAGGAGAAAAATCGAGAAGAAATAACTAGGAAGTGTGGATGAAGGAAGGAAAGGTGGAAAAACAAAAGGGAAAAGAAATCAAAGAGGGCAGAGAAAAAAAAGTTAAGTATAGTGGTTTTTATTATTTTACATTCAAATCGTTTGGTATTATACTGTAGAAAAATTTTAGAAAAAGATTAGAAATCGGTTGACTTGTGTTCCGTTAAAATTTTCTCGAAATTACGAGACGCGTGACCCGTTATCCTTTTCTTTTGTCCGTTCGGGACAAAGCAATAGCGGTCCATTTTACTTCATTTCAAAATTTCCATTGTTCTATTTTTTTGTTCGTTAAAAAATTTTGGCTTTTACTCCTATTTAAAAGATTTCCCAAGCAAACCAGTTTTAAAACTAATAAAAAGAGTTAAAATCCCATTTCGGGAATATAAATTTATTCTTTTTATTTAAAAGTGCTTTCACCGTCGGTTCCGCTCTGAAGGTTTGCAATTTTCTTTAATTTTTCATAAAAAAAATTGCTGGCGCCCATTTTACTTTTCAGGTCTTACACCCCTGTGGTAATCAAAAATCATTTCGATCGATTGAATTGATCGATAAAAATAATTTATTCGACCCATAAAATTAATTGGTGTAACCCACCCCTTTGATCTAGCCGTGGTGGTAGCATTGGAAGTGGTACCTGTTGCACTTCGAATTCGAACACACCTTATCGTCGTTTCCTTTGGTTTGACATTCGTCTGATAACCAAATCATATCATAAGTCGTGTCCTCGTGTGCCGGTCGCGTTTCGGTTTCGTCGTTTATTTTTCTTAAATTATAATTAAATACCTAAGTAATATAATTGTTCGGTTCGTCGCGGAAAAGTGCAACAAATTGGCGCCCAACGTGGGGCTTGTGAAGAATAAATTATTTGTTTATATTTTCAACCGCGGTGGAAAGCTTTTGTCGTCTGAACAAAACTTTAATTAATTTTCCTAGTGATTATCCCAGTGTTATTAGGGAAGTTTTCGTTTAATCTGTTTTTGGTTCCTTTTACTTTCCTTGGTTTTCTTTTTTCTTTCAGTGTTATTATTGGCCCATTAATTAATTAAGTTGATACGATCATCATACCAACATAATTATATCTAGTGAGTGGCATTTTATATACACATTTTGATAAGTGGTTCCCGTTCTTTTATATTGGACAAAGTGTACCTACCTAACCTGCATATAACATTTGTACCTACATTGGCTAAAAAGGAAATTACTCTAGGAAACTGTAAGTTGTTTTATTTTCATTACTTTTTTTGCCATTTTGGAAATCTGCAAGGGAATACCTAAGCATAACTAAATTCCTTTCATATTTTATATGTAAAATAATTTTATAATTCATCAAATTGATTCCAACGGTAAATCTTCGTACGGTGTTTATTTACTTTATGCATAGTGGTTTATATATCCTTGGTGTTTTCTTTTTTCTTTCTTTTCTTTCACGCAAAAGTTTTAATTTGATTACGGTTTCGTTTTTTGTGTATACGTTTAATTTGGCCTCGAATAATTTTGGAATTAAATTCTTATTTGCAATTCGATTTTTGGTGTGACGATATTTAGTGTGACAACCACTAATTCAATTTTTTTTTGATACATTTTTTTTGCTCTAGCATACTTTTGTTGTATATTTTGTTAATTTAGAAGTGGAATATTGGAAAAATTTCATCAAGTACAGGGTGTTAGGAAAGTTTTCTCTTTGTGGAATTTCCAAGCTATTTTTGTATTAATTTTTTTTATTATTTTTTATTCTTTGAGGTGGTATAGTTGAAAAATTTTATTCGCTAGTACAGGGTGGTACGAAAATTTGTTTCTGGTAAAATCCAACATTATTTGAAAAGTTGTCTTTAGATTACCTTTTCCTCTGATTTGGTTAAGAGAAAGCAATCAACTGGGTGTTGATTTAGTGCCTTATTTCAACGTTTTAGCTTAAGGTATATTACCAATCCTAGTAAAATAATTATATTTGCACTAATTTACAATTTTTTTTGTACCAAAATTATAATCGTGGTTTTATTTGTTTTAGCGTGATCGCGAACAAAATCAACTGGGTGTTGATTTTTGGAACTTTTTTTTAAATTTTGCCAAGTATTTTTTTTTAGCTTTCGAGATTTAAATTCCATTTTAAATAGAGGTTCGGACAAACAACTGGGTGTTGATTTGGCCTCGTTATAGTTCGGTGAAGACAATTTTCGGTTTTTTATTTGTGTTCCTTGCGCGTTCACTTGAATTTTTTTTGTTGTGTATAAAGCAACCAGCTGGGTGTTGGTATTTTGTTTTATACTGCGCTTTGTTTTGATTAAAAGAAAATAATTTTTTTTTAACGTCGGTACATATTTAACTTTTCGAAACCGTTCCATTTTTTTTCTTCCGAGGAAAATTGAAAATGGATGTTTACCGGTTGAACAAAGAGGAACTCTCTTACGAGTTACGCGCCCGCGGCGGTTTTAAAGAAGGTACGGTGGAGAACATGAGAGCCACTCTCAGATCTTCACGTATTCTGCAACGCTCATGATCTATATCATCGGATAGTTCGCACTACCCGTTTTCTTTCGGAGAAGATACCGAGGCGGTTAAGAACAAAATTTTGGAAATTAAGGAACTTTTGAAAGTTCCGCCTAAGAATCCGAAGTCTTCGGAGTATCTTAAGTCTTCGACCAAAATTGAGTGGGCTTTAGTTAGGTTGAATAGGGCTAAGGCAGAGTCGTCGGAAGAGGTCAATGAAGTGGCCGATTTGAAGGGGGAGTTATTGTTGTTAATGGCAAAATTAACAGAAGGAGATGAGGATACACCACACGATATTGAGAAAAATAAACCGAAAACAAATACGTTGGCAGCAGGGTTGGAAGCGTTACCACCTGCAATCGACCAACGAGCGAGTTCAGGATTTCAACGACAGACCGAGGCTTGCTTACACCAAGATGAGGTCCGTGACCGGAATCCTGAGCGTATTGAGAAATGGGATATATAATTCTCTGGTGAGCGGTGTGGCTCATCAGTGAATGCATTTTTGGAAAGCGTAGAAGAGCTTAGGATTTCGCATGGAGTTTCTGAGGAAAGACTTTTTCGTTCAGCAGTCGATCTTTTCACTGGGAAGGCACTCCTCTGGTTTAGGGCGATTAGGGACTCGATTTCAACCTGGAAGGAATTGGTTAGCGAGATTAAGTTGGAATTTTTACCCTCCAACTACGACGATCTCTTATTGGAGGAAGTCAAGCGACATACCCAAAGGAAGGATGAGTCCATGGGGATTTATATTGCCCTCATGCACTCTTTTTAAGAGATTTTTGGAGCCTCTGAGTGAGAATAGGAAGCTGTCCATTCTCATGAAGAATATTACTCCATTCTACCAGACGCAATTGGGGTTGGCCGATATTAAATCAGTCAATGAACTCGTTGCGTTGGGTAGAAAGTTAGAAACGATCAGAACAAATGTAGAAGCTTTCGTTACTCCTCCTAATAACCGCTCTAGGCAGGCTTTGGAGCCTGATGTTGCCTATGTTGCTTCCGTTCAGGAAACAGCAGCAACAGTTGCAGTTGGAAATAACCCACCACCTCGTAGGCCCATTCGATGTTTCAAGTGCAATGGGGAAGGTCATTTCTCTAATAACTGTTCCGCTCCTAGGAAGTGTTTTGGTTGTGGGCTGTAGGTACAACCAGACGCGATTGTCGGCGTTGCTCGGGAAATGGGCAACGGTCTCTTGGGCCAGCAGGACAAGAGCGCCGTCGCAATTAGGGAGGTCACCTGCTGACGACCAGCTGGTAGGGAAAATACAACTTGGTTTCACGTTAGATGCAAGCGGGGACGATAGACGTCCATACTTAGGTGTAAACATTTACGGGGTTAGCATTTTAGGAGTCCTAGATTCAGGAGCAGCAAGAACAATTATTTGTAGGGATGGGTGGACACTATTGAACGATTTAGGATTACATTTAGAGACAAGTAATGTTAGGCAGGTTCATTTAGCCGATGTTGCAGGTGTAGGAGTATTAGGGATAGTAAACTTACCTAAAATAGTAGAAAACAAATCAGTTTTAGTTGAGTGTTTGGTAATACCCTCACTCCCACATGCCATGATCCTTGTTGCAGATTTTTGGGCACTATCGGGAATTGTCCCGGATCTTAGTTCAGGAATGTGGAGCTTTTCGAGCCAGGAGATGGTGGCTTCGATAGATAGCACGTCGCTTACAGAAGAGTCAGAATTAGACGTTGAGCAGAGGGCAAAACTAAATGTTTTAATTGAAGATTTGTTTAGGAATATGCCAGAAGGGTTAGGAGTTACAGATAGAGTAGAACACATAATCAGGACGACGTCAGAAACAATTAAACAGCGGTACTATCCGGTTTCACCCGCGATGCAGGTCCACATCGACAAATCCCTTAAGGAGATGTTAGATGATGGAGTCATTGAAAAATCATATAGTCCTTGGGCTTCGCCCATTGTTTTGATTAAAAAGAAAGACAGAACTTTTCGGTTCTGCGTCGATTATAGGAACTTGAATCAGGCAACAGAAAGGGATGCTTATCCGTTTCCAATTATCTCGGCGATTTTGGATAAGCTTAGGAATGCTAGGTTTCTTTCATCACTTGACATTAAATCGGCTTATTGGCAAATTCCAATGTCAGAAGAATCTAAAAAGTTTACAGCTTTACGGTTCCTGGCAGGGGTTTGTTCCAATTCAAGCGGATGCCTTTCGGCTTACACAATGCCCCTGCGACTTGGCAGAGGTTTATAGATAGTGTTTTAGGGCCTGAGTTGGAGCCATTCGTTTTCGTGTATCTTGATGATATCATTATCGTCACAGATACATTTGAAAAACACGGCCCCGATTTTAACTTGTCCCGATTTTAGTCTTCCATTTGTAGTCCAAACCGACGCGTCAGATTACGGTATCGGGGCCGTACTTACCCAAACCTTTGAAGATGGCGAAAAGGTCATCTGTTATTTAAGTAGGTCACTCAATCGAAGTGAAAGGAATTATTCGACGACTGAAAAGGAATGCTTAGGAGTTTTGTGGGCGGTTGAGAAGTTGAGGCCGTATCTCGAAGGTGTTCGATTCACGGTCATCACAGATCATTACTCACTCGTTTGGTTGAGTAACCTCAAAGACCCACAAGGTAGATTAGCGCGCTGGGCAGTAAGGCTACAGCAGTTTGATTTTAAAATCATTCACCGGAAGGGAAAAGACCATGTCGTGCCGGACATGTTATCTCGGGGGGTTCCAGTAGTGGCTGGGATCTCGGATGAGGATATAGACCCTTGGGTGTCAAAAATGATTTCGTCAGTTGAGTAGAATCCATTAGATTATCCAGCTTGGAGGGTAGAGAGTGGCCGACTTTACAAGTTTGTCAAATCGACACATATAGTGGTGCACGGAAATAATGAAGAGTGGAAGTTGGTATGAGGGAAAAAGAATAGGTTAGATATTTTGAAAGAATGCCATGATAGTCCGTTAGCTGGACATATGGGGGTAATGAAGACATTTGCTAGAGTAGGGGCTAAATATTATTGGCCAAAAATGAGGAAAGATGTAACAAATTACGTGAGGAATTGTAGAATCTGTCAACAAGTGAAACCAGTTAATGATAAACCAGCCGGTCTTATGACTGAAAGGATAGGAGTTTCTTCTCCGTGGGAGATGATTAGTGTTAATTTAGTAGGTCCATTACCCAAGTCACATAGGGGGTTAATGTATATCCTTACAATTGTAGACTATCTTACAAAATTCCCATTATTGTTTTCGTTAAAATCTGCAACGGCAAAGGCAGTTTGTAAGGAGTTGGAGGATAACGTGTTTCTGTTATTTGGGGTTCCAAAAGTAGTCATTTGCGATAACGGTCCGCAGTTTAAGAGTAGGGAACTTAAGGCGCTTTGTAATGAATATTCATCCAAGATTAGGTTTACCCCACACTATCATCCCCAGGCTAACCCCGCGGAGAGAATTAATCAAATTATTAAGACAACGTTGAGAGCTTATGTTTCAGAGAATCACAGAGTATGGGATTCTCAATAAGCTAAGGTAGCTTGTGCTATACGCACCTCTCAACATGAAGTGTTAGGAGTTTCTCCATATTATGCCAATTTCGGCAAAGAAATGTCAACTAGTGGTAGGGAGGAAGTGACACTTAGTGATCAGGGTATAGATGGTAATGAGATAGCATCGCAAGGAGAGGTAGGAGAAAGGTTTAGGAAACTTAGGGCGGATATAGCTGTCAAAATTCGAACTGCATCCAAGAAGTATGTCGGGCCATTTAGAATCCGAAAACGGTTGTCTGCCTGGACCTATGTCCTAGAGGATGACAATGGTAAAGATCGTGGCACTTGGCACACTAAAGATCTTAAACCTTTCAATAAATTTTCAGAAAACGATTAAGTCGGAAGTCCCACAGTAAAGTAACGTTTTTTTTGTTCTGTTTTGCTTTGTTTTTATTTCTTTTCTTTTTTTTGATCTCCTTTCGAACCGACTGCCATATTTGGCCTGATGGTAACCAGGTCCGGCCGTAGGAAATTTTTTACTTTTGTGTCAAAAGGTAAACACATTTCCAAGGAGGAAAGGGTGGAGTTTGTCACGGTAAAAATTTACCGCGACAAAAGTCATTCTTTCATTTATCCCATTCCTTGTTCCTTCCTTGCCATTTCTTCTTTTCTCTACAGGTGTTTCTGTCAATGTACTGAGAGAGAGAAGGGCAGCCATGGTCCATCAGCCATTGGTTCAATCTCTCAGTATTTTGACGAGACAATCATCATCGATATCAATCTTGATATTGAACGTGGATAACCAATTGCGACGGACAGACAGGCGGTCTGATCCAGCAGAGAGAGAGCGTGGGTGACAGTTGGCCCCAGACGCTAGATGTAACTCATTTTGAGAATGGCCAAGAGCCCAACATACATATTCGAAACCTATAATTTTCATTTCTCACCATTGTACAAAATGGAACGCTATTCGCTTATCCCTCACCCCCACAATCTAACACAAGCTAACCGACGTAGTTTTATTTTTTTTTGTAATCGCGTATAAATATATAACTGCCAACTTTTCCTTCGAAATTATATACATATTCCTTAATCAAGGTTTCTTCCATCATTTTCGATGTCTTCTCTATTCTTTTGTTATATTATTGTATCCTAGATTCGGAGGGGACTAATGTATTCATTAATTCGAAGTAGAATTCTTGAAAGAAATAGTGGGAAAATGGCTGAACACGCTCATTGAGTTTGCCGCCCCTGGAAGTGACACAAGCCGAGGAGTTATGTATGTGCGAGTAGGTAGGACGGCTGGATTTCAAGAGCGTCGGCTCACTTCAGCAAATAAGCTGTATGATGCTGAATTATGACGTGATCGAAGTCCGCGCGTTCCGATTGGCCGAAAGCATTGGGGGATGAGTAAAGAAGAGGTTTGGACAGACATCAAAATCCCTGGAAAGATCACTTCTTTACTGACGACAAAAAGACCAAGATCATATTTTAAAAAAAGAAAGCAAATTAGGGAGAAAAGTGTCAAAGTTTAAGAATTTTATTTCGAGTGATATAAGTGGAAAAAAAAGTCAAGAAATTTTGTAAGGGATAGGAGAAAAATCGAGAAGAAATAACTAGGAAGTGTGGATGAAGGAAGGAAAGGTGGAAAAACAAAAGGGAAAAGAAATCAAAAAGGGTATAGTTGGCAGAGAAAAAAAAGTTAAGTATAGTGGTTTTTATTATTTTACATTCAAATCGTTTGGTATTATACTGTAGAAAAATTTTAGAAAAAGATCAGAAATCGGTTGACTTGTGTTCCGTTAAAATTTTCTCGAAATTACGAGACGCGTGGCCCGTTAATCTTTTCTTTTGTCCGTTCGGGACAAAGCAATAGCGGTCCATTTTACTTCATTTCAAAATTTCCATTGTTCTATTTTTTTTGTTGGTTAAAAAATCTTGGGTTTTACTCCTATTTAAAAGGTTTCTCAAGCAAACCAGTTTTAAAACTAATAAAAAGAGTTAAAACCCCATTTCGGGAATATAAATTTATTCTTTTTATTTAAAAGTGCTTTCACCGTCGGTTCCGCTCCGAAGGTTTGCAATTTCCTTTAATTTTTCATAAAAAAAATTGCTGGCGCCCTTTTTACTTTTCAGGTCTTATACCCCTGTGGTAATCAAAAATCATTTCGATCACTTGAATTGATGGATAAAAATAATTTATTCGACCCATAAAATTAATTGGTGTAACCCACCCCTTTGATCTAGCCGTGGTGGTAGCATTGGAAGTGCTACCTGTTGCACTTCGAATTCGAACACACCTTATCGTTGTTTCTTTTGGTTTGACATTCGTCTGATAACCAAATCATATCATAAGTCGTGTCCTCGTGTGCCGGTCGCTTTTCGGTTTCGTCGTTTATTTTTCTTAAATTATAATTAAATACCTCGTTATATAATTGTTCGGTTCGTTGCGGAAAAGTGCAACAAATTCAATGCGCAAAGAATCAAAATGGACAGGAACAACCATTGAACCAACAACAACAACCCCATCATCAATATCATCAACAACTACCAGAACAACATCAACAGCAAATACAACAACAAAAATTAATTGAAAAACTTCATATACAAATACGCGAACTTCAACAACAACATAAGGAACAGCAACAAGAACGTCCATCAATTTCATCAGCAGCTGTAAAAATAATTGACGACCAACCATCAACTTCTGCAGCGGGAATTTCAACAAAGAATACAAGCATGGTTACTTGTACATTTTGCGAAGAACAAATACCCAAATGGGTACAACATCTTCGCAAAAATTCACACAAAACCAAAGTGCAAACAGTGTATGAGGGAAACGTGAACGAAATAAGGAATTCGTTTAAAAATCGCGTAATTTCCCTTTCTGTTCAAAATAAAAATGAACATGAAATGGATGCTAAGCTATTTCTTAATAAGAATAAAGCAATGATGCATGACATTCTTCACCAAAAAATAAGTGAACACCAGTCCATAAAATTCTATTTGGAACTTTTTGCGGAGTACGTAAAAATAAGTGGTGAGGAAATGTTGATAGAGTTGAAATCAATGGCTGCGGAAATGAAAGCAGTTTTCCTGGAAGTGGAAATAAATCCCATTCTTGAGGAAATGTTCAAGACTAACCTAATCGAAATGGATGAATTCCAAGAAAGGGATAGTGAATGGGCACTGATAAGAATAAAATCAGTGGAAATCAACAGTAACAAATACCAGCCATTGAGTGGTTCAAGATATTTATCTTTGCCAAGAAATATTGCTACCAAGAAAGCAATTGTCAATGTAGAGAACAATGATGAATATTGTTTTAAATGGCCAATTATATCTGCTTTTCATCCAGAGCTTGAGTCACATGTAGAGAGAACATCTTCCTACTATCAAGTATCTGATATATCCAGAGATATAATTGCCCTGGACAATATCATTCTGGATTTCACAGGGCTCTCATTTCCCCTTGAACTATCAGAAATAAAAATGTTTGAATCTAAGAACAACATAAGCATCAACGTTTTTGGAATTTCTGAGGGAGAAAAACCACAAATTGAGGGCCCATATTACATGACAATGCAAGAGAAACGCAATCATGTTAATCTCTTACTCCACATGAGCGGTGAAGTTACGCACTTTATGTGGATAAAGCATATCAGTCGGTTGATCACAAGTGAAGTATTGGAAAGTTCAAGAAGAAGATTACTGTACTGTAATACTTGCTTGCAGCATTTTTACAATGACCGCTCATTTGATAAACACAAGGGCGAGTGCAAAAAAATTGTAACAAAAATGCCAGAAAATGATAACAAGATGATCAAATTTTCAAGCTATGATAAACAAATGATGGTTCCATTTATAACATACGCTGATTTTGAATGCATCTTGAAACCGATTGGTACATGTTTACCGGACCCGTCAACGTCGTCAACATCCAACCTGCAAGAACACGTTCCCTGTGCATTTTCATACTACATGAAATGCTCCTTTGATGAAACCGAAGACATAATGCGGACTTCCATAGGTAATATTTACCTACTAATAACTTTTTTTTTTATCAACCAAATTCTCATATTTTTTTTATTTCTTTTTTTCTTTATAGGAGAAAACTGTGCTAGTGAGTTCATTCACAGTTTAGTTCGAGATACTACGGAGAAATATAATAACTATATCAAAAACGTGACACCGATGAAACCTCTCTCAGCGATGCAGGCATATTGCTTTGAGAAGGCAACAATGTGCACAATATGCCACAACAAAATTAACATACGAGTAGGAGAAATTAAGGTAAGGGATCATTGTCACTTAAAGGTGAACATAGGGGGGCAGCCCATAATCTTTGTAACCTTAAATATAAGGTGCCAACTTTTTTTCCGATTTTGTTTCATAATTTATCTGGTTCGAGAAATCGATGGTGAAATTGAAGTGATTCCACTAAATAAAGAAAAATATATTTCTTTTTCAAAGAAAATTTCTACTGATGAAAAACATTCAATAGAACTTAGATTCTTAGACTCTTTTCGCTTTTTGGGTGATAGCATAGATAGTTTAGCTAGAAATGTAGTTCCTTCAGGCTTCATTATAACCCGAAAATGCTTTGAAACAGAGCAAAGTCTGGAATTAGTGAAGAGAAAAGGTGTATTTCCATATGATTTTATGGATTCTTGACAAAAAATGTCTGAGCCATGTCTTCCTGAAAGAGTGAAGTTTTTCAACAAACTCACGAATGAGGAATGTTCAATGGAGGATTATCAGGTTGCCAAAAATATATGGAATCATTTTAACTGTAGTAATCTAAAAAAATTATATGGAAATCTACTTAAAAAGTGATGTTGTGTTGTTAGCTGACATTTTGGAAAATTTTAGAAATGTTTGTAAACATAGATATTCTCTAGATCCCTGTCACTACTATACAGCTCCTGATTTATCTTGGGATGCTATGTTAAAAGTGCCAAAAGTGGAACTGGAACTCTTGACTGACATTGAAATGTACAATTTCTTTCAAAAAGGGATAAGAGGTGGTCTTACCCAATGCAGTCATAGATATTCCAGAGCCAATAATAAATTTATTGAGTCCTATGACTCTGAAAAACCAGCTTCATACTTGGTTTATTTAGATGCCAATAATTTATATGGATGTGCAATGTCTCAGAATCTTCCTTGTGGAAGTTTTGAATGGCAGAACCCACAAGATTTTTCTCTGACAAATATAGAAAGTCTAAATGATATCAATGTGGGATATGTTTTAGAAGTTGATTTAGAATATCCCGAACATCTTCATGATATTCATAACGATTTGCCTTTTTGCCCAGAAAATATAGCAACACCAGGCTCTAAATTCAAGAAATTGGTAGCAAGTTTTTTACCAATACTGAACTATGATATTCACCGAGAGAGTTTAAAGCAAGCTCTGAAACATGGTTTGATTTTAAAAAAAGTCCATCGTGTGATTAAATTTAAACAATCAAAATGGCTAGAACAATATATTTCCCTTAATACCGAACTTAGAAAGAAAGCTAAAACTGATTTTCAGAAAAGGTTTTTTAAGCTAATGAATCTTTCTATTTATGGAAAAACAATGGAAAATATTGAGAAGCGTACTGATGTTAAAATTTTTACACGATGGGAAAATAAAAGAAAATCACTGGGTGCTAGAGGTTGGATTGCGAGACCAAACTTCCATAGTTCGTTACAATTTGCCCATGAAGATGATCGAGTATCTAACCCATTGTTGGCTATACAAATGAGTAAATGTAATGTTATACTCAACAAACCGATTTATCTAGGTTTCATAGTACTTGAGCTCTCAAAAATTCTTATGTATGAATTCCACTATGACTATATCAAACCAAAATATCATGAAAATGCTCTTCTTAACTATATGGATACTGATTCCTTTATTTATAATATCAAATGTGAAGGCTTCTATTCTGATATTTTGGATGATATACCATTGAGGTTTGATACATATGACTTTGATCCCAATAACCAACATAATATTCCTAGGATGAATAACAAAGCTTTAGGTATGTTTAAAGATGAGACCTGTGGGAAAAAATGTTGGAATTTGTTGGTTTGAGAGCTAAAATGTACTCTTTCACCGTACAAAATGCTAAATCTGTCCAGAAAGCGAAAGGAGTCAAAAGATCTGTCACCAAACGATTACGAATAGATGACTATAAAAGATGTCTATTTGACAAAATTGAAAAATATGAAAATATGTTAACTTTTAGGAGTAAATTACATACAATTTACACCCAAAAATTTAAACAAACTGGCATTAAGTGTTAAGGACACAAAAAGATATATGTATATGTGCAGATAACATCAGCACGCTTGCCTGGGGACATACAAATATTCCCAATGACAATGATCCCTTACTATGAAAAAAACCCTGTAAATATGTATATATATATATACATATAAAAAAATAAATAAATTCGAAAAAAGATTGTTTGATAATATAATATAATCTAATATAATAATGTAATGTAATGTAATATAATGTTATAAACTTAGAATGTAATAAATTTATTTATTTATTTATTTTTTTATTTATTTATTTATAATAATGTAATCAAATATGAATAAAATGATGTGTAAAAATGAAAAATGTGTCATTTGTCTTTTAATCAACATGTCGTTAACACTTGCTTTAAGTGGGAATGAGTCAACTCTTAATGCTCAGTATTTTCCACCAATCGTCCTAAAATCTAACTATGTATGTGGACTTATGATTTCCAAACATACGCATAATCAAAAAAGTCTCCGTACAGCAGACATTTTTTTTTTAAATCTCTAAAATATAGAATTTAAGATAACCAACATTTTTGAGAAGTTCCAGAAATGACAGAAATGATATCAAAAAATAATTTTCAACAAAATATATAAAGCATTTTATTTAAAAAACTTAAAATAAAAGAAATTCACAGCACAATATAAAAAAATAAGGAACAAAAAAGTCTCCGTACAGTTCATTTTTTCGACGAAAAAACTAACAAAAAATCACTTAACTTAAGGCAAAAATAAACTTAATAACTAGTAGGACCTCCTCTGTTCCTGATCACTTCCTGCAATCTGTGTCTCATCGAATGGACAAGCTTACGGGTCGTATCTGGAGAAATGTTGTTCCATTCCTCAAGTAGGACCGTTTTGAGGTCATTTTTGTTGGCGATTGTATGCTGCCAAGTGTTCTATAGGATTGAGATCTGGAGACTGAGCCGGATGTTTAACTTGCGTACGAACATTGTACAGCAACCATTCCTTTACCACCATGGAGGTGTGCTTAGGATCGTTGTCCTGTTGGAAAATGAAGTTGCTGCCGAGACCTAGTTTTTGGGCACTTAAATGTAGGTTTTCCTTAAGAATATTCAAGTACCCAAATTTATCCATGGTATTTTCTATGAATATGAGGTTTCAAACGCCGGAAGATGCCATACACCCCCACACCATGACATTACCGCCGCCGTGCTTTACAGTAGGTATCAAGTTTTTAGGATTCAGAGCAGTGTTGGGCTTTCTCCACACCTTACGGCGTCCATCTGAACCGAAGATGTTATATTTACTTTCGTCAGTAAATATAATCTGATCCCAGAAAGAATTTTCTTTCTCTAAGTGTGAGATAGCATACTCCAGTCTAGCTTTTTTATTTGCCTTTCGAATGAATGGCTTCTTCCGGCACACTCGACCATGAAAACCTTTTCTGGTTAAAAGGTTTCTAATGGTTTGGGGCGAAACATCAATTCCATCGCTGGTTTTCAATTTTCCAGCGAGAACTGGGGCACTTTGTTTAGGATCTTCCACAACACTCCTTAATAACCTCTTCTCCGTACGACGATCAATCTTTTTTGGACGGCCAGATCTTGGTTTGTTGGCAATTGTTTTTGTTTTTTTATAGCTTTCTACTACATATTGAACTGAGGAACGCGGTCTATTGACTATTTTGGAAATTTCGCCCAAAGATTTTCCCTCATTCCTCAAGTCAATTATGATTTGTTTATTGGCCAAGGGTATTTCCTTATTTTTAGCTGCCATTTTTCTTTCCTTAGGTGAAAAGAAATTTTTAAGCTGAAATTTCATTAAGTATACTAAAACTTACCAAAAAAAAACAAAAAAAATGTGATCATGAACCTTTCACTGCCAACTACATAAAACTAAATAACATAAAAATGAGATCTGTACGGAAACTTTTTTGTCTCTATTTTCAGGGCCCTCAACGTTATTAAACTCATAACGGTATCCTTCGTTTATATAAATGCATCGAATTTTGTTTGGTTTGAGAGCGAGAGGAGAACACGTGCTATCATCAGTGTTCCCACTTTAGCTCTATTATTGCACATTACTTTTTCCCTTGCAGAATTAAAAAAAAATTATCTCCGTACGGAGACTTTTTTGACTATGATAATTCAATTCCAAATGTGGATGAGAGTAATAACATGTTATGTATCGGTGAAAGTGTTATTTCTTTTCCTATTGATTCATGTGAAATTGAAGATATTAATAATTTAATACAAACAAAAATTAATGATATAAATAAAAAAAAGAAAAACCAAAGGAAAATTGAAATTAAAATCAAGGCAAACAACAACACTCTGAAATGTGAAATTTTCAGTTCAGATGATATCGACTTTTCAAAACCAAATTCTATTGGTTCGCTTTTAGGGTTTAGTAAAAAGTTGTTGAAATCAAACTTGCTACATGAATCAGATCTGTACGTTAACATAAATAGAGTTAATACAATCCACATTGAATGTAATATCATAGATGGAACGTACATTAATAACCAATCGGCGCATATTTTACATGAATTCTCTGTTAAAGTAAGCCCTGGCTATAAAATCATAGAAGTTCCAAGCAATGTTATTTATTTACCTGTGAACGTCAAACGAATAACATCATTGTGCCTTAAGCTCTGCGATCAAGACGGTAAAGATATTAATTTTAGAGGAGAAAACATAACGGATCGTTTACATTTAGGTACAACCAGAAAAATGATTGTGTATGAAAGCATATACAACTCCATATCTTATAAAAACATAGTTAAGAATAGTTCAGTCTTCAATCAAGCTTCGAACGCAGCTGCAGTAACACATTGCCTTACCAAACATAATCAGGACTTTTTATGTCAATAGGTCTTAAATTAAAAAAGAAGTCATAAATAATGTTGAATATTTTCCAAGATCCTGAAATAAGTGAAAGTATTTCTAAATATGAGTACCATACTTATTCACCATATCAAAACAATTTTGAACGAAATGACATCATTCAGATTTGTATACAACATCAAAATCTTAATGTTCTCCCTTCAGTCGTTCTTTGACTTTCAAAGTGAATACAAGTGTTTGGAAGTGATTAGCAGTTGACTTTTAATTTAAAAAAATATAATAATAAAAGTGCATTTGTAGGGTTTGCATTTAAGACGGCAGTGTGCCACCATTTTTAACAAGTAATCGGTAGCCCAGAGGAGGTGGCGTCCGAAGATAGCTCCAAGGGTCGTGGGTTCGAGTCCCAGGCGGAGTCGACAAGAAATATCATCGCTTTTTTTCATAACAGGGAAATAGTCGATTTTATTAACTGGGAAGAAAAAAGAATGGAGAAGGAGAAGAAAGCAGGGGTATCGAAAGATACCTCTGCTGATATATCGGGTGATGCGAAATTACTGCCAGCAGCGGTACCGCGAGTCACCGTAAAATCGGGTCATGCATCGGACCCGCAAACATCGATGACCAAGAGGAAGAGGCAAACACAAACACCAAATCTGGTTAAAAGAGCCAATCCATCTAAGCGGGCAGCTTTGAAAAAAAAGCTGCCAAAACAAGGTAAGGAAGTGACGTCATCAGAGAGTGAAATCTCTGAGGGTGAAGACTCTGAACCCCCCGAGTACATCTCTGATGGAGGAGAAGGGCAGTATAGGTCTCCGAAGAATAGAAATGAGATCCTATCGCAGCCAGAGCCGTCAAAAGAAAAGGCGTTGGAGGTGGAGTTGGACCTCCAAACCGAGGCAAAGCTGATGGAGGCCCTCCAAAACAAACAGGCCGAAATAAGCCAATACGAAGAAAGCCTTAAAAAACTCAAGGAGGAAATTGAGCCGCTCCTCAGCCAACTAAAGCTGAAGCAAGAGGCGCGCCGCGAACAAGAGGCAGCTCAACGGCAACAGCAGCAAAAACAACAGCAGCAAAGACAACAGCAGCAAAAACAACAGTAACAACAACCACAGCAGCAAAACAAACAACAATCAAAGCCCGCTCCCAAAAACACAGGAGCGGAGCAAAATAAAAAGACGCCATCAGCAGTGACAGGCCTAATGTCTGAGGGCCCATCGACTTCGGCTAATGCTAAGCAACAGCAACAACCAAGGCAGCAGGAACAGCAGAAGCAGCAGCAGCAGCAGAAGCAGCAGCAGAAGCAGCAACAGCAACAGCAGCAGCAACAGCAACACCAGAAACAACCACAGACAAAAAGGGAAAAAATACCACCAATAAGGACACACAGAGTTGACCTGGACGACATAAAACAGGTATGTAAGTCGGCCACTAAGGGCAAATTTCTAATAAAAATTCTAAACGAAAAAGAAAAGAATTATTCGGTCCAGTGTTTCTCACTGGCCGAATACAAGTTAGTAAAAGGGTTATTAAAAGAGGCCACAGCTGAGTTCTTCAGCTACACGCCTAAAAGTGAAAAATTTAAGACGGTCCTTCTGAAGGGCATAAGTTCCTGCACGGAACCGGAGGCGCTCTTAGCTGAGCTCCGTGAAAATGCCAATGATGATCTCGATTTTATCGGGGTCAAGCCTTTCACTACGGTGAAGTCCAGGCGAGGGGGTTACAGGCTGCCAATGTTCCTCGTAACATTATCGCCCCAAAGTAGTTTTGAGAGTCTGAGGGAAATCAAATGCCTCGACTATCAAGCCATACACTGGGAGACATTAAAAAGGCACGACGACATTTTACAATGTACGAAGTGCCAGAGGTTCGGCCATGCCGGAGCCAACTGCAATATGCAGTTGCGCTGCGTCAGGTGCTCCGAAACCCACAACGAGGGAGAATGCAAGCTGGGGAATGAGCGGGTTGAGGATTTGACCCAGCTCAAGTGTGTCCTTTGTGGAAACCAAGGGCACCCGGCTAACTATAGGGGTTGCCCTAAGGTCCAGCAAATGAAACAAAAACAGGCCAGTCAAAAAGCCGAAGGAAGTCGAACAGTTCGACAGGCTCCAACACAAAAATTCGTGGATCCCAAATTCTCTTACGCTCAAATGGTGTCAGCGAATGGGAAAACGAGACAGGCTCCACCAACAGTTGCCCCTGTGCCTAAGGCACCAGAGGTGCAGCCTGACATTGTAGCCTTGTTGTTGAGCATTCAAAGTCAACTTACAGGGCTGCAAAGTCAGATAAAGGAGCAAGGCAAAAGGATAGATCATCTCTACTCTTTGTTGCCTGGCCTGGCGCAATTTAGACCATAATGGGCGCGCTGCCGGAGACGCGCCTAAAAGTCCTAGCTGTGAATGTAAATTCACTGATTAGAATTGAACGAAGAGCCAATATGTTCCAATTGTTGAAAGACTACAGTCCCGATGTGTTTATGGCTAGCGAAACTAAGCTAAACCACAAACACAAATTGACTCATAAAAATTACAATATCGTAAGAAGAGACCGGCCCGACTCCACTCAAGGGGGCGGTGTCGCTCTCTTTATACGAAAAGGCATTAATTATAAGGTCATATACAACAATGAATTGCGAAAGCTCAAGACGCTAGAAGTTTGCGTTGTATGCATCTCTCTCACTCAAGGGAAGCGGATGTATATGATTGCGGCTGGAGCTCCGCAGGTTACTTACTTTGCTTCAGAACTCGAGATTCTTTTTAGGGAACTGAAACTGAGCTTGGAAGAAAACTATTTCATCTTGGCCGGTGATTTGAACACAAAACATGAAGATTGGGGAAATCAACATAGTAATCCTAGAGGTAACCATCTTTTTAATTTGATGGATCTTTACAGCGTTGAATATGGCGTCGACCTGCTGGCTACTGAAAAGCCATCGTATCCAAGAAGCGGCTCCTTTCTGGAGCTTTTGCTGTACGACACAAGACTGACAGTTACAGACAAAGTGGGTAATCACCCTCGTAACTGCTTACAGACAGTTGAGTACGACAGTGATCACTGCGGACTGGCTGCTGTAATGCAGATACCGAACGAACGCGTGGAGTTGGAGGAATACGTTGCAACGCACTCTTACAATTACAGTAAGATGCGCTGGCCTCGTTTCACCAACGCCCTAGCGAGAGAACTTCGTTCGAGTGACACCCCACCAAACAACAGAAACCTGACAAACACAGAAATTGACCAACATTTACAACAGATGGACGAAACAATAAAACGAACAATGGAACGGACAATACCAAAGTACAAAGAACGGGACCAAATGGACGCTTACAGAAACGCGACTATTGACACACTACGTAGGCACAAGAGTGGCTTACTGACAAGACTCAAAAACTTGTACAGACGACTCACAGACCCACACGACTTGGAGGTTAGGACACTGAAGTCGTCAATAAAAAATGTCAATCTGTTGATTAAGAAGAACTACAGGTTATCAATTAACAAGTACTGGGACCGCAAGATCCGGTCAGTTAATTCCAGTGACCCTAGTATGTTCCCCAAAATTAACAAGATATTCAGGAAAAAGAACGACAATGACCTTCCGTGTCTGAAACTCCAAAGAACTGAAGAGAACAGAGACGTACTCATGACAGCGCAAATAGATCCAGAAGAAGCCATCTTTGACGATGACTTTTACATAATTGAAGATCCGAAGGAAAAAGTGGAGGCGGTGGGAGCTGCTTTCCAGCAAGTGTACAAGGTGAATGTTAGCATTCGCCCCAACCACGACCTGGAAAACAGAACCCTACTTAATCACTTTTACCTTCAAAATGATATAACACATTGGCGATCTGAGAACCGTGGTTTTATGCGGTTCGATGACGATTCCTTGGCAAATGCCATAATCGCCGAGCAAACGGGACCAAGTCCCTTGTTAGTGACGAAGATTGAGCTTCAGCTCATCTTCAACTCAATAAAAAATAAAAAGTCAGCAGGTGTCGATGGTATATCCAACGTTGTACTAAGACATTTACCGATGGAGGCAATTGACATTTACACCACACTCTTCAATAATGCACTGAATAATGCATATTATCCAGTGCATTGGAAGACCGCTGTGGTTCATCCTCTCCCGAAAAAGGGAAAGGACAACTCCAACCCGTCAAATCTTCGGTCGATAAGTCTTCTTCCGAGCATCAGCAAAGTTTTCGAAAAAATCATTAATAGGGCTCTGACTAAGTGGGCTGCGGACAACAAAATAATTCCGGATAAACAATTCATGCTGCGTCTAAACTCGTTTCTGATATCCAATGGAATAAAACAAAACAACAATGCACAGGTGCTGTTCTGGTTGATTTGGAAAAGGCCTTTGACACCGTATGCTTAGAGGGTCTTTACCTAAAACTGAGCAGGCTTGGCATTAGCAAGCCATTGTTGTATATACTTTATGATATGCTTAACGGTAGAAAGTTTGTTGTCAAAAGTGGCAATGTAACTTCTACCACAACATTCTTAATTAAAAATGGTCTTCAACAGGGAGCGGTAATTCGCCGATTCTCTTCAGCATTTACACCAGCGATCTGATAGGTAGTCTTACAAAGGCAATTGCGTACGCCGACGATCTTATTGCGTACAGAACGGCCCGAAAGGTTTAGGTTATTAGAATTCTCTTGCAGCGTGATTTCGAGAAGATTCAGCGATATTGCGACGACTGGAAACTGAAAATAAATGTCCAGAAGTCGGAGACAATTCTGTTCCGGACTCCGTTGGCAAGGGCCACGAGGGATACGTGCAAGAATTGGCGCAAGATGGTCATCGTTGATCTTCACGGGCAGCCATTGGCGAGCAAAAGTGTAGTGAAGTACCTCGGTATCTGGTTAGATCAGTATTTATATTTCGACAGACATATAAATGCTGCTCTGACCAGGGCCAGAGGAGCCTTCGCTCTGACGAAACGGCTGTTTTACAGCAGTCGGCTTGACCCCAGAGTGAAGGTAATTTGCTACATGGCCCTCACACGGCCGATGATCGTTTATGGTTGTCCTGTGTGGTTCAACGTTGCCCCTTCCCAGATGGAGAAGTTTCGGGTGTTCGAGCGGCAGTGTTTACGACGCTGTACCGGCTTATATCGAACAGCCGAATCTTCTTACGTGCATTACTATTCCAACGAGGTCCTATACAACGGGGCTCGAATCAACAGAATTGACAATTTCGTGATAAAACTCGTTCGAGGTCACATTGCAAGAGCTATGTCTTCGACCAACAATTTAATTTTCGGGGCGTTCTATCCGAACGACGAGTATTTTGAAAGTGCACGCTTGAGCGGCTTCATTCCACCAGAGGCATTCCTGTTTTTAGATAGATGCGGTCTGATACAGGATAGATTGACAGTTCCGCTAATCTACCACGTCAGACGACGAACCGTGGATAGGCGACTCCTGTACAATCGGGACGTCATGGCACAAGACGGAGCAGAGCTCCTTCGGTTCAGTAGGGCTGTGTCCGAACGGGACCGAAATGATAGGGTGAAGCAGGAGAACCAGTTTTGGTGGCTTCAATCGGCACTTGATAGTGGGTAGTCGGGATGGGGTTTAAAGCCTTGGCCGGCTTACATACTTGTTTTATAGTTTTAGGGTTTAATTTTAAGTAGAATAGGCATGGTGGCACAAAAAAAATACAAAAAATACAAAAAAAGAAACATACAAAAACAAAATACAAAAAAAAAATACAAACAAAAATACAAAAAAAAAATAAAAAAATAAAAAAAAAAGACAACAAAATATGAAAAAAAAAACGTTAGATAGTTAGATTTGCTGCTGTGGTTGTTCTAGTTTTAAGTAGTTTATAGGTAGAATAGGTAGTTTTAGTTAGCTTTAAGTTTTATATTAAGGACCTTATTATAAGTAGTTTTTAAGTAAAAATAAAAAAGGATATTGACATTAGTTTTTCTAAATTTTCTAATGAATACAAAAATAAATAAAATGAATTGAAGTTAAATAGATCTTAGGGCCGAAAGGCATTAGCATTAAGTATTATTGTTTAACTTAGAGTGTCCGTATGGGACCAGTAAGTTAGTTGTAAGTTATGGTTAATTAGGCTAGTTTTATGAATTTTTGTCTAGCTTTAAGATAGATTTAAGATTGAATTAATAAAAATGAATTTAAAAAAAAAAAAAAAAATAATGTTCTCCCTTTGGTAAGTTTTTTATATATTGAAGGATCACTATCGACAGCAGATGTAAAAGAAATAGTCAATACAAAACTTGTAAACAATGCCATGGCTTTTCTTTTTGATGAAATACGTTATGAAATGTCGGAATAACATCAACGATCAAAAACTATTTATGTATCTTTAACTAAAAATGAAAGTGATATGCTATTAAACGCATCCTGGTCTCCTGACTCACCTATTAATTTGAAACCATTTCATTTTAATTATTGTATTCCACTGAACAAACTTTTAGGATTCGCTGAAGATTATAAAAAAAATCATTCCAAATGCTCGACATGATCTTATTATCACTCGTTCAAGAGTGGATGAAAACGCATTGATCTCTCCAACCAATGAAAAAGTACAAATTAACATTAAAAAAATACAATACAATAAATCTATAAGTAAAAGCAGCTCTATGAAAATTGCTTTCCGAAACTGGGATCTTTATGAATATCCCATGCTGCCAAGTTCTGATCATCATATCTGGAATGTCAAAACAACAACACAAATAGAAAAACCTCGATACATTGTTTTTGCTTTACAAACTGGGAAAAATAAAAATCTAGCTGCTGATCCTACAACATTTGATCATTGTAATCTAACAGACTTAATTAAAACTCTTTTATTTAAACTCTGATGCTTATCCACACGAAGATTTCAATGTTTCTTTTGAAAAAAAAACATATATAGCCTGTTTTACAAAATGTATACAGACTTTCAAAAATCTTACTATAATAAAAACATCACTGAACCTCTTCTTTCCTGGGAATTATTCAAATCACATGCTCCAGTTTTTGTGGTAGACTGCAGACACCAAAATGAAACTATGAAAACAGGACCCATCGATATACGTTTGGAAATGAGAACATCAAAACAAATTCCTGCAAATACTTCAGCTTACTGCCTTATGCTTCATGATAGAATTATTGACTATAATCCGCTTGAACAAGTTGTTACCAGAATAGTTTGAGAATAAAATAAAATATTTGTATGCTTACATTACGATAAGAAAATAATTGTAAACCTGATAAAAGGAAAGCAAATGTTTTTAATATAAATAAATATCGTAAAAAAAAACAAATGTGTCTTTTAATCAAACTCTTCTGAAATTCTCTTGCATTGTACATAATTCTAACCAGCACAACCAACAGAGATAAGTATTTTGGAATGCTAGTTCTTATTTGATCTTAAGCATATGACCATCCTATTAAGAAAAAAAATACAGATGGTGCTAGAAATCCAAACACTGATAAATTATTCCCAATTAGAATCAAACTTGAAACTTGGGATGCATCCCAATTGGGACGTGCGGTGCGGTACCGTGCCGGTGCTGAATGCAATTGGTTGGAGTAGGAGTGACATAGGTTTTGAATTGGGTGGAGTAGGAGCTACCCAACCAAAAAAGCAATATTCCAACAAAAATTTAATTTTTGAACTAGAAATCCAAAAGTATATCCCACAACCAATTTATCACTGAAAATCCAATCCCACAACCAATATTCAAATGAAAATACAAATCCAACCACTGACACTTATTCCCAATTAGAATCAAACTGGAAACTTGGATATGCATCCCAATTGGGATGTGCCGTGCCGTGGAGTAGAAGTTACCTTTTTATACTACTACTATTGTTTCTTTTATCGAAGTCCTAATCTAGAAACAGTACACGTGGCATGATGGTTAGTGCGTTGGACTAGTCGTTCTTTGACTTTCAAAGAGAGAACAAGTGTTTATAAGTCAGTCTCTCGACTGCTTTCTAACTAACCGGCTGTGTTTTCTTTAACTCTATTAATAATGAATAATTCCAAGTGCGATAAATGTCTAAAGGTTATTTACGATTCGACTTTTCTATCGTGTGATATATGTGGACTGCATTCACATTTAGAATGTGCTAACATTAATAAAAAAGACTTTAAAGTAATAATTTCCTATAAGAATATATTTTTCAAATGTGAAAAGTGTCCACATATCCAATAGCAAAAGTGCATACAAAAAATGAGAGAACTCTCTTTGTTACTTACTTGCTCTCCTATTACTTCTGGTTCTGGCTTTCAGAATGCACTTGCATTGTCATCAAACATTAATACACCTAAACTAGATGCAAGTCGCAATGTTCGTCATACTACTCGCACGCAGAGAAAACCATTAGTCAATGCTAACAAACGGACTTCCAGCTCCGTTGACGGGAGAGGGGTACCGAGGAGCTCATCTACACCTAATGATCACCTATCTTCGAGACAAAGAAGATATTCTCTTTCTTCTTTTGCACATAAAAACATTAAAAAACAGACAAAAGCGTCATCTTCTTCAAACAGTAAGTTAGACAATGTGTCTCCTTCACACTCATCATATCCATGCGATGACAACCAAGAAGCTGGTACAAGTGAAGCGACTGCTGCTGCTGCTGTGTTAACTCCGAATGATGACAACGAAGCTCTTGTTGTTCCTATTGAACCTTTTATTCAAGCTGATAAAGTTGTGGTTTTTGATGATGTTGCTGCACATACTATCAATAATGAAAATGATAATGTTGCTGTTGTTGCTATGGATGTTTCTGGAAACAATGTTGGTGCTGCTGATGTTGTTGGTGTTGATGCTATTGGTTGCAACAGAGATAGTATCGCAGGTCTCACTAGTGATAATGTTGATAATGCTACTGGCGTCAATGTTTTTGTTGCTCATGGTCATAACAAAAAACGTAAATATAAACAGCTGTTTGGCAGTGATGCTGATGCTTTAAGTGCTTTCCATCATATAACTGACGAGAATGTTATAAACTACACTGCGCGACGACTAAATTTGCCTGCAACAAGTTTAATATGTAGCAAATTAGTAAAGAAAGATGCTGACATCTCATCTCTCCGTTTTGTTAATTTTAAACTTGGTGTCCCAGTTGGATCGTTTAATGATGTTCTTGATTCATCTATTTGGCCTGTTGGAGTCCAGATAAAGGAATTCTCACATCGTCCAAAAAACGAATTGCATCCACACCAAAAAAGTTCTGCAACCTAAACAAAAGTTCTACTGATTTTACGATTTTTTATCACAATATTGGAGGTATGAGAACAAAATCTAATGATTTTTATATTTCCGTTGCCGACTGTTCGTATGACATTATCGTTCTAACTGAAACATGGTTAAATGATAGTTTTCTTTTAACCGAATATTTTACATCGGATTTTAATGTTTATCGAAAGGATCGCTGCCCTGCGAGTACAGGCTTAAAAAGAGGCGGCGGTGTTTTATTTGCCATCCGATCTGGATATATTTGTAGAGAAATTTTGTTATACGATAAAGATATTGAACAAATGTGTATTTGTGTAGATTTATGTATTTTAACTGGAAAAACTATTCATATTTATTTTTTTATTTCATACATTCCTTATCTCAATATTCTGTTTATGAAGCTCATATAAATAATGTTAAAGATATTGAAAAAACCTTAGATAAGAATTGTTATATTATAATCCTTGGAGATTTTAATTTACCAAATGTAAAATGGTTATTTGCAAATGATGATGAACAATATTTTCCTTCTAACTTAACTAAAGACTTTGAGTACAATGTAATTGATAGCCTATTGGCTTTAAATCTGCATCAAATTAATAATGTTCAAAATTCTATAGGTCGAATTTTAGATCTAATTTTTATTGATAAGAATCCAGAAGCTCAATTAGATGAGGCTACTTTCCTTTTGGGTGAAAATAGTGTTCATCATAAATCACTTGAAATTAAATTTAATTTTTCAGTTTTAATTTAATCACAGTTTTGTTCCTATGTTATAGCTCATGAATATGATTTTAAAAATACTGATTTTGTTGCTATGAACCGATATTTTGAAAGGGTAAATTGGCAAATTATTTATAATTGCAGTAATTTAGAGATGGCTTTTGCTATGTTTCGGAACATATTAGATGATGGCATTGCTAATTTCGTTCCTTTAAAAAAAAATTCAAAAAGGCCAATTTGGTTTAATAAAAGTTTGTCTAGGTTAAAAAATGTCGTAGCTAAACTTCGTAAAAATATTAAGATTTCGGATTCTTTTCGTGAACAATTTATTAGATCTAGGAAAGAGTACGAATTCTTAAGAAGATTTACATATAAACAATACATTTGGTCTCTTGAGTCGAAAATAAAAACTAATTCGAAGTGTTTTTGGACATTTCTAAATACTAAAAGAAAATCAATTGGAATTCCTTCCATTATTTCTTACAATGGTATTTTTTCTGAAAATTTAGAAGATATTTGTAAGAACTTTGCTTTATTTTTCCAATCGAACTTTTCTGATTTGGGTTTAAATTATATTGAAACACTTAGTTTCAATTCTAACATTAATGTTGGTGACCTTTCTTTATCGACAGTTGATGTATTAAATGCTTTAACAGTTTCTCTGCCGCACCGGACAATATTCCACCTTTAGTTTTGAAATTTTGTAAATATCACCTTAAAACCCCACTTTGCTTTATTTTTAATTTGTCCTTGAAACAATGAGTACATGGAAACATTCTCTGATAACTCCTTTGCAAAAATCTGGGTCTAAAGCATCTGTGGAAAATTATAGACCTATTGCTAAGCTTCAGCTAATCCCCAAATTATTTGAAGCAATTGTTAAAATTAAACTTTATAGTTTAGTTCAAAACCATATTTCCCTGCTACTGTCTTACTGTTGTTTAGAAAACCGTACTCAAGTGGATGTAATCTACACCGATTTTTCCAAGACGTTTGATCGGGTAAAACATAATGTTCTCTTGAAAAAACTTGAATTGCTTGGCTTTCACTCGAATCTCCTAAAATGGATAGCTTCTACTATTTGGTGGGACGAAGACAATATGTTAAAATTGGTGATGTTCTGTCCAATGAAATACAAAATCTTTCCGGTGTACCGCAAGGTAGTCATCTTGGTCCACTCCTTTTCATTTTATTTATAAATGATTTACCGAATTGCATTAAAAGTTCTAGATGTCTTTTATATGCTGATGATCTCAAGATTTTTAGTTCTGTAAGTTCTTCATCAGATGCTGGTAAAATTCAATTGGATATTGATAATATTACCAAGTGGTGTTTCATAAATGGTTTAAATTTTAATGTAAAAAAGTGTAGTATTGTTACGTTTTCTTAAATAAAGGATCCGATATGTTTTGATTACAAAATTGAGAATCAGTTCTTAATGAGGTTAACAAGTCAAAAGGATCTTGGTGTGATTTTTGTCTCAAATATGAATTTTTCTCTCCAAATTGATAATGTTATTTCAAAAGCTAACGCCATGTTGGGATTTATTTCAAGATCTTCTAAGTCATTCGAAGATCCTTATACTTTAAAAACTCTTTTTGTATCCCTTGTAAGACCTTTACTTGAATATTTTTGCATAATATAGGATCCCTTTACACAATCAAGTATTTTAAGGATTGAAAAGGTTCAGAAGAGATTTACAAAATTTGCTTTACGAAAGCTTTATAATTATTCAAATATGCCACCTTATGAGACCAGATGTGCTTTAATTGACTTAAAACCTTTAGTATCTAGAAGAAAATTGTATTCAGTACTCTTTGCTTACGATGTGCTCAACTGTAAGATAAATTGTTCATTTTTGTTGTCTCAGTTTAATATGTATGCTCCATCTCGTAATTTGCGTCCTAGAAATGGTAATTTTCTACATGTTCCTTTTCATAGCAAAAATTATGCGAAGCATAATCCAATAACTGCTTCTTGTATTGCTTTTAACGAATTTGAGTTTGTAATTGATTTTAATAAAAATAGATTAGATATTAAGAAAGATGTATTGAATTTGTTGTAATACTATGTTTTTACCACTGTCAATTTGTAAATATAATGTTTGATTTTAATGTAGTCTCCATAAAGTATTGTAACTTGAAAGACGAATAAATAAATAAATAAATAAATAAATAAATAAATAAGTGATTGGTAGTTAATTTTAAAATAAACAATTAAGAAGAAAAGTGCATTTGTAGGGTTTGCATTTAAGACGGCAGTGTGCCACAATTACTAACAAGTAAACTGTAGCACATACAAAGTGGGTAATCACCTTCGAAACTGCTTACAGACAGTCGAGTACGACTGCTATAATGCCGATTCCGAACAAACGCGTAGAGTTAGAGGAATAAGTTGCAACGCACTCTTACAATTACACTAAGATGCGCTGGCCGCGTTTCACCAACGCCTTAGCGAGAGCACTTCGTTTGAGTGACATAGCCCCACCAAACAACAGAAACCTGACAAATACAGAAATTGACCTACATTTACAACAGATGGACGAAACAATAAAACGAACGATGGAACGGACAATACCAAAGTACAAAGAAACGAAATGATATGACACAATGGCGATCTGAGAACCGCGGTTTCATGCGGTTCAATGACGATTCCTTGGCAAATGTCATAATCACCGAGCAAACGGGACCAAGTCCCTTGTTAGTGACGAAGGTTGAGCTTCAACTCATCTTCAACTCAATAAAAAACAAAAAGTCAGCAGATGTCGATGGTATATCCAACGTTGTACTAAGACATTTACCGATGGAGGCAATTGACATTTATACCACACTCTTCAATAATGCATTGAATAATGCATATTATCCAGTGCATTGGAAGACCACTATGGTTCATTCTCTCCCGAAAAAGGGAAAGGACAACTCCAACCCGTCAAATCTTCGGTCGATAAGTCTTCTTCCGAGCATCAGCAAAGTTTTCGAAAAGATCATCAATAGGGCTCTGACTAAGTGGGCTGCGAACAACAAAATAATTCCGGATAAACAGTTCGGGTTCAAGGCGGGTCATGGCACAATTCATGCTGCGTCTAAACTTTTTTCTGATATCCAATGGAATAAATCAAAACAACAATGCACAGGTGCTGTTCTGGTTTATTTGGAAAAGGCCTTTCACACCGTATGCTTAGAGGGTCTTTACCTAAAACTGAGCAGGCTCGGCATAAGCAAACCATTTTTGTATATACTTTATGATATGCTTAACGGTAGAAATTTTGTTGTCAACAGTGGCAATGTAACTTCTACCACAACATTCCAAATTAACAATGGTCTTCAACAGGGAGCTGTGAATTCGGCGATTCTCTTCAGCATTTTCACCAGTGATTAGGTAGTTTTACAAAGGCAATTGCGTACGCCGACGATCTAATTGCGTACAGAACGGCCCGAAAGGTTGAGGTTATAAGAACTCCCTTGCAGTGTGATTTCGACAAGATTCAGCGATATTGCGACGACTGGAAGCTGAAAACAAATGTCCAGAAGTCGGAGACAGTTTTGTTCCGGACTCCGTTGGCTAGGGCCACGAGGGATACGTGCAAGAATTGGCAAGATGGTCGTCGTTGATCTTAACGGGCAGCGATTAGCGAGCAAAAGGGTAGTGAAAAGCCTCGGTATCTGGTTAGATCAGTATTTATATTTCGACAGACATAAATGCTGCTCTGACCAGGAGCCTTCGCTCTGACGAAACGGCTGTTTTACAGCAGTCGGCTTGACCCTAGAGTGAAGGTAATTTGCTTCATGGCCCTCATACGGCCGATGATCGTTTATGGTTGTCCTGTGTGGTTCAACGTTGCCCCTTCCCAGATGGAGAAGTTTCGGGTGTTCGAGCGCCAGTATTTACGACGCTGTACCGGGTTATATATCGAACAGCCGAATCTTCTTACGTGCATTACTATTCCAACGAGGTCCTAAACAACGTGGTTCTAATCAACAGAAATGACAATTTCGTGATAAAACTCGTTCGAGGTCACATTGCAAGAGCTATGTCTTCGACCAACAATTTAATTTTCGGGGTGTTCTATCCGAACGACGAGTATTTTGAGAGTGCACGCTTGAGCGGCTTCATTCCACCAGAGGCATTCCTCTTTTTAGATAGATGCGGTCTGATACAGGATAGATTGGCAGTTCCGCTAATCTACCAAGTCAGACGACGAACCGTGGATAGGCGACTCCTGTACAATCGGGACGTCATGGCACAAGGCGGAGCAGAGCTCCTTCGGTTCAGTAGGGCTGTGTCCGAACGGGACCGAACTGATAGGGTGAAGCAAGAGAACCAGTTTTGGTGGCTTCAATCGGCACTTGATAGTGGGTAGTCGGGGTGGGGTTTTAAACCTTGGCCTTGGCTTACATACTTGTTTTATAGTTTTAGGGTTTAGTTTTAAGTAGAATAGGCATGGTGGCACAAAAAAAAATACAAAAAATATAAAAATAAAATTAAAAAAAAAAAACATTTAATAAGAAAAAAAAAGAAAAGAAAAGGACAACAAAATATGACAAACAAAAAACGTTAGATAGTTAGATTTGCTGCTGTGGTTGTTCTAGATTTAAGTAGTTTATAGGTAGAATACATAGGTAGTTTAAGTTAGTTTAAGTTTTATTTAAGGACCTTATTTTAAGTAGTTTTTAAGTAAAAATGAAAAAAGATATTGACATTAGTTTTTTTCAATTTTTTTAATAAATACAAAAATAAATAAAATTTAATTGAAGTAAAATAGATCTTAGGGCCGAAAGGCATTAGTATTAAGTGTTATAGTTTAACTTAGAGTGTCCGTATGGGACCAGTAAGTTAGTTGTAAGTTATGGTTAATTAGGCTAGTTTTATGAATTTTCGTCTAGCTTTAAGATAGGTTTAAGATTGAAGTAATAAAAGTGAATTAAAAAAAAAAAAGTATAGTCCGGAGACGAGTCAAGAGGTCGTGGGTTCGAGTCCCGGGCTGAGTCTACCAAAAATATAATTGCTTTTTTCTACAATCGGAAAAAATACCACCAATAAGGACACAGGCAGAGTTGGCCTGGACTACATAAAACAGGTATGTAAGTCGGCCACTAAGGGAAATTTTGTGATTAAAATTTTAAATGAAAAAGAAAAGAACTATTCGGTCCCGTGCTCCTCACTGGCCGTATACAAGTTAGTTAAAGGGTTGCTAAAAGAGGCCACAGCTGAGTTCTTCAGTTTCACGCCTCGAAGCGAAAAATTTAAGACAGTCCTCCTGAAGGGCATACGCTCCTGCACGGAACCGGAGGAGCTCATAGCTAAGCTCCACCAAACAGCCATCGAAGATCTCGATTTTATCGGGGTTAAGCCTTTCACTACGGTGAAGTCGAGGGGGTTATAGGCTGCCAATATTCCTCATAACATTATCGCCCCAAAGTAGGATTGAGCGTCTAAAAAGGCACGACGACATTTTACAATGTACGAAGTACCAGAGGTTTGGCCATGCCGGAGCCAACTGCAATATGCAGTTGCGCTGCGTCAAGTGCTCCGAAACCCACATTAAGGGAGAATGTAAGCTGGAGAATGAGCGGGTTGAGGATTTAACGCAGCTCAAGTGTGTCCTGTGTGGAAACCAAGGGCACCCGGCTAGCTATAGGGGTTGCCCTAAAGTCCAGCAAATGAAACAGAAACAGGCAAGTCAAAAAGCCGAACAGTTCGACAGGCTCCAACACAAAAATTCGTAGATCCCAAATTTTCCTAAGCCCAAATGGTGTCAGGGAACGGCAACACGAGACAGGCTCCACCAACGGTTATCCCAAAGGCCCTCGTGCCTGAGGCACCAGAGGTGCACCCTGACATTGTAGCCTGTTGTTGAGCATTCAAGGTCAACTTACAGGGCTGCAAAGTCAGATAAAGGA
Source organism: Eupeodes latifasciatus (assembly GCA_920104205.1). Classification (NCBI taxonomy): domain Eukaryota; kingdom Metazoa; phylum Arthropoda; class Insecta; order Diptera; family Syrphidae; genus Eupeodes; species Eupeodes latifasciatus. The sequence goes on from OV049924.1 coordinate 237,406,462, forward strand.
GCAAGGCAAAAGGGTAGATCATCTCTACTCTTTGTTGCCTGGCCTGGCGCAATTTAGACCATAATGAGTGCGCTGCCGGAGACGCGGTTCAAGGTCCTAGCTGTGAATGTAAATTCACTGATAAAGATTGAACGAAGAGCGAACATGTTCCAATTGTTGAAAGACTTCAGTCCCGATGTGTTTATGGCCAGCGAAACAAAGCTAAACCACAAACACAAATTGACTCATACAAATTACAATATCGTAAGAAAAGACCGGCCCGACTCCACTCAAGGGGCGGTGTCACTCTCTTTATACGAAAAGGCATTAATAAGGCAAAAAATAAGGTCATATACAATAATTAATTGCGAAAACTCAAACGCTAGAAGTTTGCGTTGTATGCATCTCTCTCACTCAAGAGAAGCGGATGTATATGATTGCGGCTTATGCGGCTGGAGCTCCGCAGGTTACTTACTTTGCTTCAGAACTCGAGATTCTTTTTAGAGAACTAAAACTAAGCTTAGGATAAAACTATTTCATCTTGGCCGGTGATTTGAACGCAAAACATGAAGATTGGAGAAATCAACATAGTAATCCCAGAGGTGACCATCTTTTTAATTTGATGAATCCTTACAGCGTTGAATATGGCGACGACCTGCTGGCTACTGAAAAGCCATCATGTCCAAGAAGCGGCTTCTTTCTGGATCTTTTGCTGTACGACACCAGACTGACAGTTACAGACAAAGTGGGTAATCACCCTCGAAACCGCTTACAGACAGTCGAGTACGACAGTGATCACTGCGGACTAGCTGAGGTAATGCAGATTCCGAACGAACGAATACGTTGCAACGCACTCTTACAATTACAGTAAGATGCGCTGCCTCGTTTCACCAACGCCTTAGCGAGAGCACTTCGTTCGAGTGACAGAAACCTGACAAATACAAAAATTGACCAACATTTACAACAGATGGACGAAACAATAAAACGAACGATGGAACGAACAATACCAAAGTACAAAAAAACAAAATGATATGACACAATGGCGATCTGAGAACCGCGGTTTCATGCGGTTCAATGACGATGTCATAATCGCGGAGCAAACGGGACCAAGTCCCTTGTTAGTGACGAAGGTTGAGCTTCAGCTCATCTTCAAAAATAAGTTTGTCTTCAAAGACATAAATGCCATTTGATTTGTCAAAAAACCCTCCATTTTTCGATTTCTTTGTTTGAAAATCGTTAAACCGGTTTTATTTAAATTAATTTTTTTATAACAAATTTTAAATGTTTTCTTAAAAATATTTTTGTTATGCAGTTGTTTAGTGATTGTAAATATACGTTTTAGATTTGAATTTCGAAAAAAATGTGGACTCTTTTTCGAGATATCGGATTTTGAGAAAAAAAAAAACAATATTTTTTTCAAAAATCCAAAAAAATATATACACTTTTGATCATCAAATATTGAAATCGGTTCATTACTTCCTGAGAATTATAAAAACAAAATTACGGTTCTATGAGCGGTACCCTTCCGGAGCAATACAAAAATACATTTTTAACTAAAAGAAGCCAAGTTAAGAAAAAAAATTAGAGAAAATTTAATACTAATCAAAAAATTAAGACAGTATTGATATGGGGTAAATTTTTTTCGGGTGCAAAAGCAAATAGTCCGCTTATGGCGGGCGGAGGGAAATTTTGTTGTCGAGAATAGAAATTTAGTCTGGACGACTCATCATCATATATGTATGTATATTATTTCGTCAGCATGTCTCCCTTTTTCGGCTCTCATACGGAACTGATTTTAACAATGAAGGTGTCAAAACAAAGAGAATTTTTCGTAGACTATGCGAATTGTATTTTTGAATATTAATTTATAATTTGTTGAAAAAACTTAACTTTTTATTATAATAAAAATATGAAATACTCAGAAAATGTTATGTTAAGGGAAATGATTTGTGTCTTTGAATGAACTTATCTAATACACACCATTTTTTGTCGGTAAGCTAGTTTCCAGGTATTTCCTTTGTGTGTACAAAGGCGCGATTCATCCCAAGACACAACTCATCCTAGGACAACTCATCCCGCAAATGAAAAATACTTGAAAGCATACTTAACGAAAACAATTATTTGTGTATTCAACTAGTTCGTTCAAAGCTTTTTCCTTTGGATAGCTTTATTTTAATTTCATATTAGAAGAACCAGGATGGAAAATAAATTATCTAAAGACAAGAAAGAGGAAGAACATGTATGTTTAAATTCTAAAGAGATCGCCTATTGGTTGGGTAGTTAGGTAATGTTATTGGTAGGTAGAAGGTACTTACTACAATCCAATCACATTCCTTCTTTCCTACAAGTTTTCAGCGCAAACATGGAGTTATTACGTTCAGTTTATTTTTTTCGTTAAAGTTTAAAAATAAAAACAAGCATACGAACAGGTACAAGAAATTGCTATTCATGTGTTATTTACAGTCAGGCTCTTGTGTGTTTTGGATTTTAGTTATGAAGTGACACGTAAGCAGAAGTTGTAGAGGTTGTACGTAATACCTATATAGGTATAATGTGTATAGGTTGAAAAAGTGATTCTAATAGAAAATACATATACTCTTTCTTGTCCGTTTCTTTAACTTGTAATAAGTATTTATTCTTTTATATAGCCGAAGGCAAAAAAAATATGTGTGAAACAACCTTATTCTTAAAGAATAATATTTTAAAATCATATATACAAAGGTACCAAGATAATACTTCTTGATAGACACTTTAAAATAGATTGTTGATTACATTATATCATATTCGTTAATCCGATGCAGTGGCGCTACACGGCCATCGTTGGTATTTACAATAGTTATAGTTATAAAAATACATAAATATTTACCAAATGCATTAAAGATAGGAATGTAATTAAAATTTTGTCAAAATAATGCATGCACAGTTAAAATAATTTAAAAAAAAAAAACTATTTTAAGATTCAAAATTTTACCTGAAAAATAAGTTTGTCTTCAAAATTTTAAATGCCATTTTATAAATCAAAAATCCCTTGATTTTTCGATTTTTTTTTTTTTCGAAAATCGTTAGAGCGGTTTTTTTTTAAATTATTTTTTATTAAAACAATTTTTCAATTTTGTTCTAAAAATATTTTTGGTATGCAGTTATTTAGTAATTGTAAATATACGCTCTACATTTGAATTTCGTAAAAAAATGTTGACTACTTTTTGAGATATAGAATTTTGAAAAAAAAAAAATCAATATTTTCTTAAAAATCCAAACAAAAAAATGCACTTTTGATAATCAAATATTGTTAAGGCAACATAAGAGCTCGTTCAAAAAAAATTATTGAAGTCGGTTCATAAGTTACTGAGAAAATTAAAAAACAAAATAACGGTTCTATGAGGGGTACCTTTCCGGAGCAATACAAAAATATGTTTTTCTTACTAAAAGAAGCCAAGTTAAAAAATAAAATTTTAGAGAAAATTAAAAAAAAATCTATCGGTTTGTTTTTGAGAAAATTCGACTGTTAGTTTTGATCTTAAAACAAAAATGAAAAAAACGCCTAACGCGAATCTGCTCAAAACCTTAACTTCCAAGTTTGAACTCAATCGACCCAATGGTTTGGGCTGTAGGAGCGTGGACAGACAGACAGGACAGACGGACGGAATCGCGGGACCCACTTTTTTCGACTTCTCTACCATCGTAATATCATGTTTGATTAAAATCTCGAGTTCGCAATTTTTTACGAATGCAAAACTTGCCATATACATAGTTCCTACAGGTCGTAAGTAAAAAAAAAACTTAAAACAAAGTGCAGAGAAACTTAGAACCGTACACACATTTCACTTTCAACAGATAACGATCCCAAACATACGGGTACAGTTCTTAAGTTGTGGATCGCCTCCAACACGCCCAAACACAATATAACAAACAAAACCCATCTTATAGACCTCCTGGTATCAGAATGGGAGAATGGGATGTCACGCGAAAACTTGTGAACTCTATGCCAAATCGTATAAATGGGTTATTAGGCTCAAAGGTTTTCCAAAAAAATATTAGGTAACCATATTCTTAACATAAGACATTCGAAACGAATTAAATTCTTTTGTCATTCTAGGGTACCAAGACATTTGGACTATTGTTTGTTGTTGTTGAATTAAAAAAAAAAAAGTATAGTCCGGAGACGAGTCAAGAGGTCGTGGGTTCGAGTCCCGGGCTGAGTCTACCAAAAATATAATTGCTTTTTTCTACAATCGGAAAAAATACCACCAATAAGGACACGCAGAGTTGGCCTGGACTACATAAAACAGGTATGTAAGTCGGCCACTAAGGGAAATTTTGTGATTAAAATTTTAAATGAAAAAGAAAAGAACTATTCGGTCCCGTGCTCCTCACTGGCCGTATACAAGTTAGTTAAAGGGTTGCTAAAAGAGGCCACAGCTGAGTTCTTCAGTTTCACGCCTCGAAGCGAAAAATTTAAGACAGTCCTCCTGAAGGGCATAAGCTCCTGCACGGAACCGGAGGAGCTCATAGCTAAGCTCCACCAAACAGCCATCGAAGATCTCGATTTTATCGGGGTTAAGCCTTTCACTACGGTGAAGTCGAGGGGGTTATAGGCTGCCAATATTCCTCGTAACATTATCGCCCCAAAGTAGGATTGAGCGTCTAAAAAGGCACGACGACATTTTACAATGTACGAAGTATCAGAGCCATGCCGGAGCCAACTTCAATATGCAGTTGCGCTGCGTCAAGTGCTCCGAAACCCACATTAAGGGAGAATGTAAGCTGGAGAATGAGCGGGTTGAGGATTTAACGCAGCTCAAGTGTGTCCTGTGTGGAAACCAAGGGCACCCGGCTAGCTATAGGGGTTGCCCTAAAGTCCAGCAAATGAAACAGAAACAGGCAAGTCAAAAAGCCGAATAGTTCGACAGGCTCCAACACAAAAATTCGTAGATCCCAAATTTTCCTAAGCCCAAATGGTGTCAGGGAACGGCAACACGAGACAGGCTCCACCAACGGTTATCCCAAAGGCCCTCGTGCCTGAGGCACCAGAGGTGCACCCTGACATTGTAGCCTGTTGTTGAGCATTCAAGGTCAACTTACAGGGCTGCAAAGTCAGATAAAGGAGCAAGGCAAAAGGGTAGATCATCTCTACTCTTTGTTGCCTGGCCTGGCGCAATTTAGACCATAATGAGCGCGCTGCCGGAGACGCGGCTCAAGGTCCTAGCTGTGAATGTAAATTCACTGATTAGGATTGAACGAAGAGCGAACATGTTCCAATTGTTGAAAGACTTCAGTCCCGATGTGTTTATGGCCAGCGAAACAAAGCTAAACCACAAACACAAATTGACTCATACAAATTACAATATCGTAAGAAAAGACCGGCCAGACTCCACTCAAGGGGCGGTGTCGCTCTCTTTATACGAAAAGGCAAAAAATAAGGTCATATACAATAATTAATTGCGAAAACTCAAACGCTAGAAGTTTGCGTTGTATGCATCTCTCTCACTCAAGAGAAGCGGATGTATATGATTGCGGCTTATGCGGCTGGAGCTCCGCAGGTTACTTACTTTGCTTCAGAACTCGAGATTCTTTTTAGAGAACTAAAACTAAGCTTAGGAGAAAACTATTTCATCTTGGCCGGTGATTTGAACGCAAAACATGAAGATTGGAGAAATCAACATAGTAATCCCAGAGGTGACCATCTTTTTAATTTGATGAATCCTTACAGCGTTGAATATGGCGACGACCTGCTGGCTACTGAAAAGCCATCATGTCCAAGAAGCGGCTTCTTTCTGGATCTTTTGCTGTACGATACCAGACTGACAGTTACAGACAAAGTGGGTAATCACCCTCGAAACTGCTTACAGACAGTCGAGTACGACAGTGATCACTGCGGACTGGCTGAGGTAATGCAGATTCCGAACGAACGAATACGTTGCAACGCACTCTTACAATTACAGTAAGATGCGCTGCCTCGTTTCACCAACGCCTTAGCGAGAGCACTTCGTTCGAGTGACAGAAACCTGACAAATACAAAAATTGACCAACATTTACAACAGATGGACGAAACAATAAAACGAACGATGGAACGAACAATACCAAAGTACAAAAAAACAAAATGATATGACACAATGGCGATCTGAGAACCGCGGTTTCATGCGGTTCAATGACGATGTCATAATCGCGGAGCAAACGGGACCAAGTCCCTTGTTAGTGACGAAGGTTGAGCTTCAGCTCATCTTCAAAAATAAGTTTGTCTTCAAAGACATAAATGCCATTTGATTTGTCAAAAAACCCTCCATTTTTCGATTTCTTTGTTTGAAAATCGTTAAACCGGTTTTATTTAAATTAATTTTTTTATAACAAATTTTAAATGTTTTCTTAAAAATATTTTTGTTATGCAGTTGTTTAGTGATTGTAAATATACGTTTTAGATTTGAATTTCGAAAAAAATGTGGACTCTTTTTCGAGATATCGGATTTTGAGAAAAAAAAAACAATATTTTTTTCAAAAATCCAAAAAAATATATACACTTTTGATCATCAAATATTGAAATCGGTTCATTACTTCCTGAGAATTATAAAAACAAAATTACGGTTCTATGAGCGGTACCCTTCCGGAGCAATACAAAAATACATTTTTAACTAAAAGAAGCCAAGTTAAGAAAAAAAATTAGAGAAAATTTAATACTAATCAAAAAATTAAGACAGTATTGATTGGGGTAAATTTTTTTCGGGTGCAAAAGCAAATAGTCCACTTATGGCGGGCGGAGGGAAATTTTGTTGTCGAGAATAGAAATTTAGTCTGGACGACTCATCATCATATATGTATGTATATTATTTCGTCAGCATGTCTCCCTTTTTCGGCTCTCATACGGAACTGATTTTAACAATGAAGGTGTCAAAACAAAGAGAATTTTTCGTAGACTATGCGAATTGTATTTTTGAATATTAATTTATAATTTGTTGAAAAAACTTAACTTTTTATTATAATAAAAATATGAAATACTCAGAAAATGTTATGTTAAGGGAAATGATTTGTGTCTTTGAATGAACTTATCGAATACACACCATTTTTTGTCGGTAAGCTAGTTTCCAGGTATTTCCTTTGTGTGTACAAAGGCGCGATTCATCCCAAGACACAACTCATCCTAGGACAACTCATCCCGCAAATGAAAAATACTTGAAAGCATACTTAACGAAAACAATTATTTGTGTATTCAACTAGTTCGTTCAAAGCTTTTTCCTTTGGATAGCTTTATTTTAATTTCATATTAGAAGAACCAGGATGGAAAATAAATTATCTAAAGACAAGAAAGAGGAAGAACATGTATGTTTAAATTCTAAAGAGATCGCCTATTGGTTGGGTAGTTAGGTAATGTTATTGGTAGGTAGAAGGTACTTACTACAATCCAATCACATTCCTTCTTTCCTACAAGTTTTCAGCGCAAACATGGAGTTATTACGTTCAGTTTATTTTTTTCGTTAAAGTTTAAAAATAAAAACCAGCATACGAACAGGTACAAGAAATTGCTATTCATGTGTTATTTACAGTCAGGCTCTTGTGTGTTTTGGATTTTAGTTATGAAGTGACACGTAAGCAGAAGTTGTAGAGGTTGTACGTAATACCTATATAGGTATAATGTGTATAGGTTGAAAAAGTGATTCTAATAGAAAATACATATACTCTTTCTTGTCCGTTTCTTTAACTTGTAATAAGTATTTATTCTTTTATATAGCCGAAGGCAAAAAAAATATGTGTGAAACAACCTTATTCTTAAAGAATAATATTTTAAAATCATATATACAAAGGTACCAAGATAATACTTCTTGATAGACACTTTAAAATAGATTGTTGATTACATTATATCATATTCGTTAATCCGATGCAGTGGCGCTACACGGCCATCGTTGGTATTTACAATAGTTATAGTTATAAAAATACATAAATATTTACCAAATGCATTAAAGATAGGAATGTAATTAAAATTTTGTCAAAATAATGCATGCACAGTTAAAATAATTTAAAAAAAAAAACTATTTTAAGATTCAAAATTTTACCTGAAAAATAAGTTTGTCTTCAAAATTTTAAATGCCATTTTATAAATCAAAAATCCCTTGATTTTTCATTTTTTTTTTTTCGAAAATCGTTAGAGCGGTTTTTTTTTAAATTATTTTTTATTAAAACAATTTTTCAATTTTGTTCTAAAAATATTTTTGGTATGCAGTTATTTAGTAATTGTAAATATACGCTCTACATTTGAATTTCGTAAAAAAATGTTGACTACTTTTTGAGATATAGAATTTTGAAAAAAAAAAAATCAATATTTTCTTAAAAATCCAAACAAAAAATGCACTTTTGATAATCAAATATTGTTAAGGCAACATAAGAGCTCGTTCAAAAAAAATTATTGAAGTCGGTTCATAAGTTACTGAGAAAATTAAAAAACAAAATAACGGTTCTATGAGGGGTACCTTTCCGGAGCAATACAAAAATATGTTTTTCTTACTAAAAGAAGCCAAGTTAAAAAATAAAATTTTAGAGAAAATTAAAAAAAAATCTATCGGTTTGTTTTTGAGAAAATTCGACTGTTAGTTTTGATCTTAAAACAAAAATCAAAAAAACGCCTAACGCGAATCTGCTCAAAACCTTAACTTCCAAGTTTGAACTCAATCGACCCAATGGTTTGGGCTGTAGGAGCGTGGACAGACAGACAGGACAGACGGACGGAATCGCGGGACCCACTTTTTTCGACTTCTCTACCATCGTAATATCATGTTTGATTAAAATCTCGAGTTCGCAATTTTTTACGAATGCAAAACTTGCCATATAGTTTCTACAGGTCGTAAGTAAAAAAAAAACTTAAAACAAAGTGCAGAGAAACTTAGAACCGTACACACATTTCACTTTCAACAGATAACGATCCCAAACATACGGGTACAGTTCTTAAGTTGTGGATCGCCTCCAACACGCCCAAACACAATATAACAAGCAAAACCCATCTTATAGACCTCCTGGTATCAGAATGGGAGAATGGGATGTCACGCGAAAACTTGTGAACTCTATGCCAAATCGTATAAATGGGTTATTAGGCTCAAAGGTTTTCCAAAAAAATATTAGGTAACCATATTCTTAACATAAGACATTCGAAACGAATTAAATTCTTTTGTCATTCTAGGGTACCAAGACATTTGGACTATTGTTTGTTGTTGTTGAATTAAAAAAAAAAAAGTATAGTCCGGAGACGAGTCAATTGCTTTTTTCTACAATCGGAAAAAATACCACCAATAAGGACACGCAGAGTTGGCCTGGACTACATAAAACAGGTATGTAAGTCGGCCACTAAGGGAAATTTTGTGATTAAAATTTTAAATGAAAAAGAAAAGAACTATTCGGTCCCGTGCTCCTCACTGGCCGTATACAAGTTAGTTAAAGGGTTGCTAAAAGAGGCCACAGCTGAGTTCTTCAGTTTCACGCCTCGAAGCGAAAAATTTAAGACAGTCCTCCTGAAGGGCATAAGCTCCTGCACGGAACCGGAGGAGCTCATAGCTAAGCTCCACCAAACAGCCATCGAAGATCTCGATTTTATCGGGGTTAAGCCTTTCACTACGGTGAAGTCGAGGGGGTTATAGGCTGCCAATATTCCTCGTAACATTATCGCCCCAAAGTAGGATTGAGCGTCTAAAAAGGCACGACGACATTTTACAATGTACGAAGTACCAGAGGTTTGGTCATGCCGGAGCCAACTTCAATATGCAGTTGCGCTGCGTCAAGTGCTCCGAAACCCACATTAAGGGAGAATGTAAGCTGGAGAATGAGCGGGTTGAGGATTTAACGCAGCTCAAGTGTGTCCTGTGTGGAAACCAAGGGCACCCGGCTAGCTATAGGGGTTGCCCTAAAGTCCAGCAAATGAAACAGAAACAGGCAAGTCAAAAAGCCGAACAGTTCGACAGGCTCCAACACAAAAATTCGTAGATCCCAAATTTTCCTAAGCCCAAATGGTGTCAGGGAACGGCAACACGAGACAGGCTCCACCAACGGTTATCCCAAAGGCCCTCGTGCCTGAGGCACCAGAGGTGCACCCTGACATTGTAGCCTGTTGTTGAGCATTCAAGGTCTGCAAAGTCAGATAAAGGAGCAAGGCAAAAGGGTAGATCATCTCTACTCTTTGTTGCCTGGCCTGGCGCAATTTAGACCATAATGAGCGCGCTGCCGGAGACGCGGCTCAAGGTCCTAGCTGTGAATGTAAATTCACTGATTAGGATTGAACGAAGAGCGAACATGTTCCAATTGTTGAAAGACTTCAGTCCCGATGTGTTTATGGCCAGCGAAACAAAGCTAAACCACAAACACAAATTGACTCATACAAATTACAATATCGTAAGAAAAGACCGGCCAGACTCCACTCAAGGGGCGGTGTCGCTCTCTTTATACGAAAAGGCAAAAAATAAGGTCATATACAATAATTAATTGCGAAAACTCAAACGCTAGAAGTTTGCGTTGTATGCATCTCTCTCACTCAAGAGAAGCGGATGTATATGATTGCGGCTTATGCGGCTGGAGCTCCGCAGGTTACTTACTTTGCTTCAGAACTCGAGATTCTTTTTAGAGAACTAAAACTAAGCTCATCTTGGCCGGTGATTTGAACGCAAAACATGAAGATTGGAGAAATCAACATAGTAATCCCAGAGGTGACCATCTTTTTAATTTGATGAATCCTTACAGCGTTGAATATGGCGACGACCTGCTGGCTACTGAAAAGCCATCATGTCCAAGAAGCGGCTTCTTTCTGGATCTTTTGCTGTACGATACCAGACTGACAGTTACAGACAAAGTGGGTAATCACCCTCGAAACTGCTTACAGACAGTCGAGTACGACAGTGATCACTGCGGACTGGCTGAGGTAATGCAGATTCCGAACGAACGAATACGTTGCAACGCACTCTTACAATTACAGTAAGATGCGCTGCCTCGTTTCACCAACGCCTTAGCGAGAGCACTTCGTTCGAGTGACAGAAACCTGACAAATACAAAAATTGACCAACATTTACAACAGATGGACGAAACAATAAAACGAACGATGGAACGAACAATACCAAAGTACAAAAAAACAAAATGATATGACACAATGGCGATCTGAGAACCGCGGTTTCATGCGGTTCAATGACGATGTCATAATCGCGGAGCAAACGGGACCAAGTCCCTTGTTAGTGACGAAGGTTGAGCTTCAGCTCATCTTCAAAAATAAGTTTGTCTTCAAAGACATAAATGCCATTTGATTTGTCAAAAAACCCTCCATTTTTCGATTTCTTTGTTTGAAAATCGTTAAACCGGTTTTATTTAAATTAATTTTTTTATAACAAATTTTAAATGTTTTCTTAAAAATATTTTTGTTATGCAGTTGTTTAGTGATTGTAAATATACGTTTTAGATTTGAATTTCGAAAAAAATGTGGACTCTTTTTCGAGATATCGGATTTTGAGAAAAAAAAAAACAATATTTTTTTCAAAAATCCAAAAAAATATATACACTTTTGATCATCAAATATTGAAATCGGTTCATTACTTCCTGAGAATTATAAAAACAAAATTACGGTTCTATGAGCGGTACCCTTCCGGAGCAATACAAAAATACATTTTTAACTAAAAGAAGCCAAGTTAAGAAAAAAAATTAGAGAAAATTTAATACTAATCAAAAAATTAAGACAGTATTGATTGGGGTAAATTTTTTTCGGGTGCAAAAGCAAATAGTCCACTTATGGCGGGCGGAGGGAAATTTTGTTGTCGAGAATAGAAATTTAGTCTGGACGACTCATCATCATATATGTATGTATATTATTTCGTCAGCATGTCTCCCTTTTTCGGCTCTCATACGGAACTGATTTTAACAATGAAGGTGTCAAAACAAAGAGAATTTTTCGTAGACTATGCGAATTGTATTTTTGAATATTAATTTATAATTTGTTGAAAAAACTTAACTTTTTATTATAATAAAAATATGAAATACTCAGAAAATGTTATGTTAAGGGAAATGATTTGTGTCTTTGAATGAACTTATCGAATACACACCATTTTTTGTCGGTAAGCTAGTTTCCAGGTATTTCCTTTGTGTGTACAAAGGCGCGATTCATCCCAAGACACAACTCATCCTAGGACAACTCATCCCGCAAATGAAAAATACTTGAAAGCATACTTAACGAAAACAATTATTTGTGTATTCAACTAGTTCGTTCAAAGCTTTTTCCTTTGGATAGCTTTATTTTAATTTCATATTAGAAGAACCAGGATGGAAAATAAATTATCTAAAGACAAGAAAGAGGAAGAACATGTATGTTTAAATTCTAAAGAGATCGCCTATTGGTTGGGTAGTTAGGTAATGTTATTGGTAGGTAGAAGGTACTTACTACAATCCAATCACATTCCTTCTTTCCTACAAGTTTTCAGCGCAAACATGGAGTTATTACGTTCAGTTTATTTTTTTCGTTAAAGTTTAAAAATAAAAACCAGCATACGAACAGGTACAAGAAATTGCTATTCATGTGTTATTTACAGTCAGGCTCTTGTGTGTTTTGGGTTTTAGTTATGAAGTGACACGTAAGCAGAAGTTGTAGAGGTTGTACGTAATACCTATATAGGTATAATGTGTATAGGTTGAAAAAGTGATTCTAATAGAAAATACATATACTCTTTCTTGTCCGTTTCTTTAACTTGTAATAAGTATTTATTCTTTTATATAGCCGAAGGCAAAAAAAATATGTGTGAAACAACCTTATTCTTAAAGAATAATATTTTAAAATCATATATACAAAGGTACCAAGATAATACTTCTTGATAGACAATTTAAAATAGATTGTTGATTACATTATATCATATTCGTTAATCCGATGCAGTGGCGCTACACGGCCATCGTTGGTATTTACAATAGTTATAGTTATAAAAATACATAAATATTTACCAAATGCATTAAAGATAGGAATGTAATTAAAATTTTGTCAAAATAATGCATGCACAGTTAAAATAATTAAAAAAAAAAACTATTTTAAGATTCAAAATTTTACCTGAAAAATAAGTTTGTCTTCAAAATTTTAAATGCCATTTTATAAATCAAAAATCCCTTGATTTTTCAATTTTTTTTTTTCGAAAATCGTTAGAGCGGTTTTTTTTTAAATTATTTTTTATTAAAACAATTTTTCAATTTTGTTCTAAAAATATTTTTGGTATGCAGTTATTTAGTAATTGTAAATATACGCTCTACATTTGAATTTCGTAAAAAAATGTTGACTACTTTTTGAGATATAGAATTTTGAAAAAAAAAAAAATCAATATTTTCTTAAAAATCCAAACAAAAAAATGCACTTTTGATAATCAAATATTGTTAAGGCAACATAAGAGCTCGTTCAAAAAAAATTATTGAAGTCGGTTCATAAGTTACTGAGAAAATTAAAAAACAAAATAACGGTTCTATGAGGGGTACCTTTCCGGAGCAATACAAAAATATGTTTTTCTTACTAAAAGAAGCCAAGTTAAAAAATAAAATTTTAGAGAAAATTAAAAAAAAATCTATCGGTTTGTTTTTGAGAAAATTCGACTGTTAGTTTTGATCTTAAAACAAAAATGAAAAAAACGCCTAACGCGAATCTGCTCAAAACCTTAACTTCCAAGTTTGAACTCAATCGACCCAATGGTTTGGGCTGTAGGAGCGTGGACAGACAGACAGGACAGACGGACGGAATCGCGGGACCCACTTTTTTCGACTTCTCTACCATCGTAATATCATGTTTGATTAAAATCTCGAGTTCGCAATTTTTTACGAATGCAAAACTTGCCATATACATAGTTCCTACAGGTCGTAAGTAAAAAAAAAAACTTAAAACAAAGTGCAGAGAAACTTAGAACCGTACACACATTTCACTTTCAACAGATAACGATCCCAAACATACGGGTACAGTTCTTAAGTTGTGGATCGCCTCCAACACGCCCAAACACAATATAACAAACAAAACCCATCTTATAGACCTCCTGGTATCAGAATGGGAGAATGGGATGTCACGCGAAAACTTGTGAACTCTATGCCAAATCGTATAAATGGGTTATTAGGCTCAAAGGTTTTCCAAAAAAATATTAGGTAACCATATTCTTAACATAAGACATTCGAAACGAATTAAATTCTTTTGTCATTCTAGGGTACCAAGACATTTGGACTATTGTTTGTTGTTGTTGAATTAAAAAAAAAAAAGTATAGTCCGGAGACGAGTCAAGAGGTCGTGGGTTCGAGTCCCGGGCTGAGTCTACCAAAAATATAATTGCTTTTTTCTACAATCGGAAAAAATACCACCAATAAGGACACGCAGAGTTGGCCTGGACTACATAAAACAGGTATGTAAGTCGGCCACTAAGGGAAA